>OV050030.1:329023501-329623501 GCA_920105625.2 Clusia tigrina
GCACAACACTTAGCAAAATCTTACGGTGATAGGGCATTCGCTGTTTGTAAAATGGCATCCCTAACTGGAAAACGTTGGCCTATTATTGGAAACAAAATACATCCTGAGTTCCCTTACATTGATGCAGAAATTAGATATGGAGTTCGGGAATACGCTTGCAATACTGTCGATATGATAGCGCGACGGTTACGGTTAGCATTTTTAAATGTCCAAGCTGCACAAGAAGCTTTACCAGTTATTGCTGATATTATGGGAGACGAACTGGATTGGTCGAAGGATGAAAAAGAGGTATTATTACCATTAATAATTTCTTTCTAATTATTTTTTTACGTAAATATATAAAACAGTAGTTTTGCAAGTATTCCTATGCTCATAAATTATTTCATATTTTCCAATTAGTTTTAAATTAATTTATGTAATAGATCCTTGAGAAAAAAATATTGATACTTGAATTATAATCTATAGGATCTATATGGAATATATACTTGTGCGAAATACATTATTATTATTATTATTATTATTATTTATTTCAATTAATTAATTGTACAGTACATTAGCTGTATTAAATTGCGGCATTATTCAATTTAACTATAAATTATAAATAAGAAATTAAATTAAAACTATACTTACCAAATTGACAGCTAGACTTAAAGAAAAAATTATAGCGTTTTCTTTTCTACATAAAAATGTTACCCTGCGAATGGGTAAAACTATTTCAATGTTGCACTCAACTCTGTCAGAGGGTTACATTTTTATATTTAGAAAAGAACACAAATTTCTGTTATTTCCGTTTTGTGTAAAAAAATATTATAAACAAATTTTTATTTTATTTTTATATTATTTTAGTTTATAAAATAACAAGTTATAATAATAAAGTTGTAAACTAGCAGCACTAGCGACAAAGGCCAACAGCTGTCTCTTGTGATCAATATTGGTTTATTTGACCTTTGAAAATATTACTCAAATAAGTCTTAGCAGGTCGTTGTCTTTAAGATAATTATATATCGTTGTTATGTTGTTTTTTGAAGGCTCTTTTAATAAATTTATACGATTCGAGCATGTGAAGAGAGAATTTCGTGATGATGCAGAAATCGGGCAAAAGGTGGTGAACGTTGCAGTAGGTGGGCATGTGTTAATATTGTGTGACCAAGGCGTAGTCGAATGTATGGTTTTAATTATTTGAGAGGAATATCTGACACGAAGGACGGCTTCTTTCTGTCTGGGTGAATTTTAGCATAGTGATGACTGTAGTTTTTCCATTTCTCAAGTATCGTATGAAGATGCTGTTTATTAATTGCACGTATTACATCTTTCTTAGTAAAGTAGTTGAACATAATTGAAGGCGTTTTTGCGACAATTTTTGCTACACTGTCAGCGATTTCGTTGCCTACAATGCCTACATGTCCTGGAATCCACATGATTTTGATTTTCCTAGGAAAGCGTGTAATAACGTTTCGAATCGAGATTATTTCTTTTTGTTTGTTGCTTCAAGGTAGGATTTGCTATCTGTGCATATTATGGTTTTTCCTTTTGATTACCATAGTTGACGGCTTCCATTAGTGCGACAAACTGAGCGGTAAAAGCTGAACATATTTTGTATAACATTCCATGTTTAATAACATCCCCATTTTCTTTTCTGACCGCGAACGCTGTTGTGTTAGGCGTTTTAGAGCCATCCGTATAGAAGAAATTCCATCCGAGGTTTCTGGTTTTGGCTGCTTTACTCTGAGTGGTAGTTTAAGCTTCTTTCACAGGTCAACGCATTTCGAGATAACAGATGTCAATTTAGGTTGCAGAATTCTGGAAGATGCATTGTTGAAGTCTTTCATGAGGTTTGTGATTGAAGTAAATAGCAATTTACTCAGGAGGCGATTGGAGCGCACTTTGATTCTGTCAGGTATAGAAGGGAGGCCAGTTTCAGCATAAAGATTCTGAAGAGGTGTTGTTGGGAATGCTCGGATGCTTCTGCGGATTGCAGCGTGGTATGGCGATGACAGTACACATATGGAACGTTTGTCGCAGTTTCCTCAAAGAGGAAGTGTGTAGTCTATTTTTGCCAAGATTGGAGCTCAAGTTGCGTTGACGAGAATAGACGGATGTACAAAGCTTTTTTTCGATGGCAGGTACGTAATTATATTTAATCTTTTTGAAACACAGTCCTTTATATATTTGCAGTGTTTCTTAAAGTTATATTTTGTGTCTACAATCAGACCTAAAATACTAAGTTCTGATGCAGAACTGATTGTTAAGCCATTGAAGTTCATGGTAAGTCCACTGCAATTCCGTTTTCTGCATATGTTTTTTGAAAAGATATTGCAGCGCCTGACGAAAGAGACCATTCTGTTATTTATTTTATAATGTTTTCGAAGAGGTCAGCGACAATTGAAAGATTTGTCTTTTTTGTATAGAATAAAACGTCGTCTGCTTAGAGCTGACATTCAATGCCATGGTGATTAGAAATGATCTTCGCAATTTCGTCGAACGCAATAGTAAAAAGAATTGCAGAAAGGGGCGATCCTTGTGGAGTGCCATTAGGTAGAGGTTTGTTGGATGATAGGAAGCCATTAATTCTTACTCTACACATTCTGCTACTAAGATAGTTTTTTATGAACTTATTTATTTTAGGGCCGACTTTCCATTTAGTCAACTGTCTTACGATTATGTGTATGCCGATCCGATCGAACGCTTTTTGAAAGTCGATTGAATGTAATGAGACGTGATTTTTGGACGACAGTGCATTTGATACAAAATAATCCAGGTGTAAAAGCGCATCGATGGTTCCCATACCTTTTTTGTATGCAACGTGGTGTGGGCTTAACGTCTTTTCTTTTTCGGCATACCACATGAGCCGATTTACAATTATTTGTTCCATTAATTTGCCTAAGCAAGACAGGAGGGAGATAGGCCTGTAATTGTTTATATCTGAGGCAGGTTTGTTGGGTTTAAGAATCGGCACAATGCAGGAGGTTTTCCAGCTTGTGGATAGTGACCACTGATGAAAATGTTGTTGTATAGTTCGATCACCCTGTAATTAAGATTTTGAATATTCGGATATGAGATTCTGTCTAGGCCGGGGGTTTTGCCTTTTACGGATGAGAGGGCGAACTCAAATTCTGCTTATAGGATTTTCGAATCATTATATTTGGCCGCATTTGATAGTGGGTATAGAGCGTTTGGCTGTTCTCTAAGGTAGGTTATTTTGTTGCATCTGAACTCGCTTGAGAAGTTTGAATCTGATGAGGCAGTAGACATGAATGTGGCAAAATGATTCGCAATGTCAAGTGGTGCAAACGTGGTTTCATTCGAGAAGTTTATGTGGGTAAACACAGTTTGCTTTGGAGCCCCTGTAAGCATTTTGATATTACTCCATATCGATAGAATTTTGGTTGCCGGATTCATGCCCGCTGTTAGTTCTTCAAACGCATTATTTTTATTGGTTTTAGCGGAGCGTTTGAATAAGGCGTTTGCTTTTTTGTACCTAATGAGGTTAATTATATTGCGAGAGTGTTTGTACCGATACCATATAGTTTGTTTCTCTGCGCGTAGTTTGGATAATTCTTTATTCAACCAGGGTATTTTCTTATTAAAAGATCTTGGTGACGTTTGTGGTATGGTATAGTGAGCTGCTGTGCGAATAATTTTGGAAATGTTTGCTGCTTCATGGTCTAGTATTTTTGCTATTGCTTTTTTGTGTATTGAATTTTGCCGAAAAGGTAGGCATAATATTCGAATTATTAAGAGTGGAAGTGTTCTTAAGGGTTTTGTTGTTTTGTGTGATAAAGATTGTTGATGATGATGGCTTACTGTATACCGCTTTAAAGTTATTATTGACGTTATTGTTGTTTTGCTTATTGCAGTCTTCTGTAGATGTGGGCTTCATGCTAGAAGCATTCGAAGCGGAGAAATTGCTTATAGTTGTGGTTTTGTTTACGGAATCGACGCTGTTGTTTTTTGGAGTTTGAAGGAAGCTGTAACTGACTTGACGTTTGAAGTGCTGGAGGTGATGTAATTGGTTGTTTTTGTGCTTGTGGTATTTTATTCAGTGGTTTTGTTGTTGTTACTGCTGGGTAACTGAGCGTTAACAATATGAGAATCAAATTTTTATTTATTTTTTTTTGTTTTATTTCCCTCTATTTCATACATCTACTACCATTATATTGACACTTAATACATGATTCAACAATTTGTTTGGAAATTAATATTAAAAACACATTTTGGCCAGTGCCAAGAAGTGATACAACAAAAATTATTTACATTAATTATAATAGTTCACTATAATTATATTATAACAATTTATGATCAAAATTATGTTTATGGTAATTATTTACATTTACATTTATAATACTATTACTAATATGTGTAGTCTGGATTTCCTAGATCAGTAGGTCGTTTGGTCGAGTTCTCTTTAAACGGCGCAAGGTGGTTTCTTCTAGATGTAGCAACTCGTTTATTTTTTCGTTATTATGCCCATGCAGTGTGTCGTAGTGTTTTGTGGATATCTTTTTTATTTCTTCGTCAATTCTTGTCATATTTAGTTTGCGGTGTATACCTTCATTTGTTGTGTACCAACCAGACTTTATGATAACTCTTAATATTCTAGATTGCTGTCTTTGAATTGTTTGTATGTGTGACTG
This sequence comes from Clusia tigrina, assembly GCA_920105625.2. Taxonomy (NCBI): domain Eukaryota; kingdom Metazoa; phylum Arthropoda; class Insecta; order Diptera; family Clusiidae; genus Clusia; species Clusia tigrina. Next base: position 329,028,136 of record OV050030.1, read on the forward strand.
CTTTGCCGTTCCCCATACTTGGAGTCCATACCTCCAAATTGGCTTTATAGTTCCCTTGTATAGCAGCAACTTGTTGTTAAATGTGAGATTAGATTGCTTACCCATTAACCAATATAGTTGCCAAAATTTTTCTTTTATTTGTTTCGTTTTTTGTTTGATGTTGTAGTGCCAATTTAGCTTTGAGTCCACGTGTATACCAAAGTATTTAGTAGTAGACCCTATTTTTATATCTTTATTTTTTATTTTAATAGGTATTGGGTTAAATTTTGTTTTAGTTGTAAAAATTAATAGGATTCGTGCATATGAAGAGAGAATTTCTTGATGATGCAGAAATCGGACAAAAGGCTAAGATATGCTCTAATGTTGCTAGTGGACAATCTTACTATGATGAAAGTTGCAGTAGGTGGGCATGTGTTAATATTGTGTAACCGACCAAGGCGTAGTCGAATGTATGGTTTTAATTATTTGAGAGGAATATCTGACACGAAGGACAGCTTCTTTCTGTCTGGGTTAATTTTAGCATAGTGATGACTGTAGTTTTTCCATTTCTCAAGTATCGTATGAAGATGCTGTTTATTAATTGCACGTATTACATCTTGCTTAGTAAAGTAGTTGAACATAATTGAAGGCGTTTTTGCGACAATTTTTGCTACACTGTCAGCGATTTCGTTGCCTACAATGCCTACATGTCCTGGAATCCACATGATTTTGATTTTCCTAGGAAAACGTGTTATAACGTTTCGAATCGAGATTATTTCTTTTTGTTTGTTTCCTGGCGATTCTATTGCTTCAAGTTAGGATTTGCTATCTGTGCATATTATGGTTTTTCCTTTTGATTGCCAAGCATAGTTAACGGCTTCCATTAGTGCGACAAGCTGAGCGGTAAAAGCTGAATATATTTGGTATAACATTCCATGTTTAATAACATCCCCATTTTCTGTTGTGACCGCGAACGCTGTTGTGTCAGGCGTTTTAGAGCCATCCGTATAGAGGAAATTCCATCCGAGGTTCAAGTACTTCGATCTCTCGGCACTAAATATAGTTTTGTATGTCTCTTTTGCTGTACTGTTTTTTGGAAGCTGCAGCGCTTTGATTGAGAACGCGATATTTTTAAACATCCATGGAGGTTGAGTTTCTGGTTTTGGCTGCTTTACTCTGAGTGGTAGTTTAAGCTTCTTGCATAAGTTAACGCATTTCGAGATAACATATATCAATTTAGGTTGCCGAATTCTGTAAGATGCATTGTTGAAGTCTTTTATGAGGTTTGTGTTTGGAGTAAATAGCAATTAAAAAAGGAGAAAATAATAAAATCAATTTTAATAATTTTATAAAAAAGTATTGCTCATCTCTGTCTACCATACGTATATAAACTGCCATTGTATTCACACAATCAGCTCAATCACAGGGTAACACTGTCTACCCTGTCGCTGAATGACAGGGTAGAAAATGTAACATTTGCGCACGCACTCAGTGTAACATTTTCACAAAAGAAATCACGGCCGAATTGCTACTATTTGAGAAAAGAACACAAAATCTACGCACTGCAAGACAAGTGTAACATTTTTGCATAGAAAACAATATTAGAAAAATATTAACATAACCAAAGATAATAATATTAAACACAAATTATTTCCAATAGCTTAAAGAATTCAAATAGAGCAAATAAAAGAAGTGTAAGATAAAGCAGACAATCGATTGTACAGCTGCAAAGAACATTATCACTGGCCGGAGAAATGCCCAGTGACTAACCACTTAATGTCGCTTCCCCATGGAGTGACTTGAATAGACCTTGGTAATAAATTCCATAATCTGATGGTTCCAATAAACTATAATCGAGTCAAGTTGCGATAGTAGACCTCAGGAACAATCAACGCAAAACTTCTCGACTTAAGTGCAGTTTCACGCTGTAGAAAATTATTCTAAAAAAGTTTTCTTATAAGATATATAATTTGGGTTCGCTACTTTTCCGTTCTGTGGTTTATTAGTAACTAACTTAAAGAAACTATTTAAGCAAGGAAAAATACTGAGTAGTACAAATTTAACGAAAGAGATATAAGAGAAATGTATATGTGTAAATTACAGCAAAAGAGAGTTATTATAACCACAGCGACGAAGATTACAACAAATACACGTAAAGCCAAGAAGTTGAGTACCCAGTAGGAACCGAGCTTGCCGAATACATTCGTTCGCTAAACGACATGTAGAAACGAATACAAAACACAAAAGTAGCACGACAGAACGATCGCTACGCATGCCACCAGTACGGACAAAACACAAAGAGAAAAGAAGGAAATTATACATAAAATAATTGAGTGATGGAAAATCAGTCCCGACTCACGAGGAGTTTGTCGCCTGGACCCAGTTCACACTTGAGAGCTAGCCCCAGCGCAGAGCGACCTATAAGCCCCGGAACATCGATAGCCACGAAGAAAGATACGCTATGGGCAGCCGGGAATGTTCCAGCTGTATATGATACCGCGTTCCAGACAGTAGTCCCCGAAGTCTCGCGAAGCGGGGTTGCCATCTACTCGGCAGTCATCGACCACGTTAGGAAATGGTCCTTGAAATATGATGGAGGGCATGACCGATAGCTTTCATAGAGCGAGTGGAAGAATTATCTGAAGTCTATGGACTAAACAAGCACATGCTGCCTCGAACTATGCCAGAACTCCTAAAGGAGCGTGCTCTGCTCTGGTAGAGAAACAACAACCGAGCATGGGTCGATTGGGTGCTATTCAAAAAGGACTTCTTGAAGTTTTTCCTACCCACCAGGTACTTCGAAAAGCTGGAGGATGATATTCGCCAACGACGGCAAAACCCACGTGAACACTTCAAACCGTACGTGGTAGAAATTTAAAACCTGATGCTTCACGCAGGATACACGGAGGCCCAGAAATTAGAACGAATCTTTCGCAACAGCCTGGAGGAATACCAGTGTTATGTCCGGCGAAAGGATTTCGATGCGCTGGAAGAACTGGTGGAAAAGACGGAAGACCTCGAGGGTATACGTGGTGACAGCGAAACTTCACGAGCAGCACCAGCACGACCATCACCACCGCGACCACCACCAACACGCCACGAGATACAACCACGGGTCGAGCGCATGTACCCACGCCAAACGAGGAACCGACAAGTAGCACCGGCCAACTGTACCAACAATATGGTACCTATAAATCCACGAACAGCATGCAGACGATGTGGTCAGTCAGACCACATAGCGCGACACTGCCGCAATCCCCAAGTACTTTTCTGTTGGGAGTGCGGAAAGAGAGATACTAGAACAGTTGAATGCTGTAGGACGGTAGGGGGAAACGAGCGGGGCTGCCGCCAGCAACGAGGCATGGTGCAGCCCACCAACCACAGTCCTCAAAACCACTAAGTATTTTACGCTACGATGGACAGCGTATCAGTGCCGCGGTCACCATTGGCGCCATCCAAGTCACACATAAACGATTCAAACTATATAAATGCCTTTGAAAAACTAAAACTAATATTGACGGAAGCACCCATATTAAAATATCCTGACTTTAACAAAAAATTTAATTTCGCTATAGGAGCTGTTCTTCAACAGAATAATCACCCTATTTGCTACGCTAGCAGAACATGAAACGATCATGAACGAAACTACTCAACCACGGAAAAGGAATTACTAGCAATCGTGTGGGCTACCAATTACTTCAGACCATACATTAATGGAGTAAATTTTGAACTGGCAACAGACCACCAACCTTTAAAATGGTTACATGCTAAAACAAAAGGCAAATACATTAATCCTAGATTGCAAAGATGGCTTTTAAAACTAGGAGAATACAATATAAACATGGATTACATCAAAGTTTGCGATAATAAAGTAGCAGATTTTTTAAGCCGAGTTAATGCAGACACAAATGAAATCAACACAATAGAAGTTCACAGTCAAGAACCTGGTATTGAACATCCAGATACACAATACCCTAACAACCATATATCAACATTAGATACTGTAGTGAATAGATTTAAAACACAAATCATACTTACAAACGACAAAACACAGGACTTTAATATCAAACATGGCAATAAGAAAATTTTTTTAAGCGCAGCTGACCTACAACGTAACATATCTCATATTTTAAAGCACCACACAGGAAATGGAAAAATAGGAGTTTACTCAGAGTTAACTGACAACGATGTTAAAACATTTGAACATAAAGTAAAAGAGCTTTCCGAAAATAACTTAAAATTCGCAAGATGTGCCTACTATGCAAAAGATATGGACAACGAAGATGACACCTACAAACAAATACAAAAATACCACAAATACGAAACAGGACATACTGGAATTAATGAAAATTATGAAGGCCTCAAAAAATATATATATTACCCTAACCTAAAAAATATGATTCAGAAATACATAAACAATTGCGATACTTGCAACCGCGTAAAATATGATAGAAATCCTCCCAAGGAAAAATTTAAAATGACAGATTCTAACAGACATTAGCCAAATAGTACATATGGACATATACACAAACTCAAAAGCTAATTTTCTGACATTTATCGATAGATTCTCTAAGTTCGCCACCGCATATTACCTTCAAGATAGAAATCACAGAACGATTATTGAAAAACTAAGAGATCTCAGATCCCAAAAGGGTCATTTTAAGAAACTAATCACAGATAATGAATTTAAAAGTATGAACGTAAAAGACCACTTACGAAACGAGAACATAGAACTTCATTTAGTAAAAGCAAACAACCACACAGGAAACTCTGATATCCAACGGCTACACAATACATTAGAAGAGAGAATAATACTTCTAAATATCGAAAACAAGCAACTTAGCATAAAAGAGAAAATGTGTAGGACAATAGAATGGTATAATAATAGTTACCACTCAACAATAAAGGAAAACCCATTTAATGTACAACAAGGGAAGTGTGACAAAAGTCAGATTTATACAAATTCCATTAAAGAAAAAACTAGGTACATAATTAAACACAACACAAACAGAGAACACTATTCAAAAAATAGATCAGAAGGCTACATCAAAAATTATAAAAGTGTGAGGCATAAGGAAGAACCAAAATATACTAAGAAAGCACTAGGAAATATACATACATCCAATATTAAAAGAGAAACTAAATTTGCAGGTAAAATTGATGTTAATATTATTCCTGATACTGTGGACACTGAACGTAGGCCACACCCATCTGCTAATGGAGAAGATAGAAACCAACTTGGGCTACACCGAACTAACAATAGACAACGTCGCTCTCGTTAAAAACTACGATACAATACTACACTTTATAAATCCATACGAAATCTTAGATATAGTCGACAACTTACAAAATAATATAAGAAAATCAAACCTACAAGAAAAATCGATTGCTTTAGAAATACAATTAAATAACACCCGAAACAAAATTTATACATTAATTCCACACAGAGAAAAACGTGGACTATTTAATTTCATGGGTACTGCACAAAAATGGCTGTATGGAACAATGATTGATGAAGACAGACAAGAAATAGAAGGACACCTTAACGTAATTGATACAAACAATCACAATGCTATACAAAACCTTAACAGTCAGATAAAAATTAACCAAAACTTCAACGAAACCTTCTCCAGATTGAAAAACGCAATCGATAAAGACAGAATACTAATACAGAACAAACTTAATGACATTAGTGGTCAATCAAGTACACTATACAGACAAACATTATATATAGACTTCATATTAAAGATAAAAATTTTACAAGATAACATAGACCATATACAGGACAACATTGCATCTGCTAGACTTGGCACTATTCATAGCAATTTACTAACAAACGAGGAAATAGAGGAATACAAAATCGACCTAGATAAGTTACAATATATAAAATTAAGCACAATTCTAGACCAAAATAAAAATATTATATTTGTTATAAGAATACCAAAAGATACTGTTATTCTACAAAGAATATTACTATTACTTATTAGCAGATAGCCATAATTTAGAATATATGTTTGAACCGCAAGAAATTGTCAAATATGAAAAATAGATATACAATTATGTTGGAGACAGATATATTAAAAATTTAAGAAGATGTAATAACTGTATAATGAAAAAGAATTACATGCACAATAACATTTCCGAAATTATAGAATTAAATAATGGAATTATACTAGTAAAAAACCAACATTTAGCAAATTTCTCAAATACTTGTGACGAACGTAAATTAATTTTAAATGGAAATTATTTATTTAACTTCAACAACTGTTCAATCATTATAAATAATAATAAAATACAAAATGCAGAGAGACAGTTTAAACAAAGTTTCACGATACCAAATTATTTGGAAAGCATTAAGGATTCAAATAAAAAGATAACATTTGACAACTTAATTCTAGAAAAAATTCAAAATCTGAAAGAAATCAGTGAAATTAAATATTCCAAGCACGAAAAATATGCTTTTGGAAGCACTTTAGTAATAATTGTAATTGTCATAATAATATTTATTGTAACGTTGACCTGTAAGCACAAAAACCTGCAAGTAAAGATAAAAAATATGATGCCTCAGGAGTGTCCTCAAACTAAGGGGGGAGGAGTTACGCCAGCAGTTGCTGCGAACCCTAAATCTAACACCAAACGTCAGCTGAGATATCATTCTTATCAAGTATGAATCTCACAAATGACCAACAAAGCCATTTATGCATTTTATATTTCGAGACCATTCTCAAGTGCAACGACACAAACCTCCCAAAGAGCAAAGTCAGTACGATCAGTACAATGACATAAATCAGCTGAAGTGCAATGACACAAACCTTCCAAAAAGCAAAGTCAGTACGATCAGTACAATGACATAAGTTAACTGAAGTGCAATGACACAAACAACCCCTAAATGCAACGTCTGCAATTCTCAGTGCAATAGCACTTGTTCAGCTACGGCTTTGCACTCTGCTTATTGGTGGTTATAGACGTTTACCTCTCTTTCTACCCTCCTACATAATTTTAGAAAATACTTTTGTGCCTACAGCAGCGATAACAAATAATCGATGTTAAGTAAGTTAGTTAAGGTTTCGGCATAAGTAATTTAAAATTGTTAATTTAGTTTTAAAATAAACTCCGTAATAAAAACAACGTTGAACCGAAGTTCTCTCCGCGATTTATTAACGTAACTTACGCGAAGCAAAGTACACGAGCAGTCTGGACCTAAAGAACGTGTATTGGGAAATACCCATGGAGGTGGAAAGCACACAATGCACAGCCTTCATTGTACCAGGTAGGGGACTCTACCAATGGAAGGTCATGCCCTTCGGGCTACACTCTGCGCCGGCAACTTTCCAGAGAGCTTTGGATAGAATAATAGGCCCCGATTTGGATCCCTACGCCTTTGCCCACTTAGACGATATAACCGCCACAGGAAAAACTCTTGAAGAACACCAGAAAAATCTTGCCGAAGTCTTCAGGCGATTGCGAGAAGCAAATTTAAAACTCAATCGAGAGAAGTGCGCTTTCTTCCGCAGCGAGATCAAATATCTCGGCCACATAGTCAGCGAGAAAGATATCCACACGGACCCTGATAAGGTGGCGGCCATTCGGGAATTAAAACCCCCACAGAATATACGAGAGCTGCGACGGTGCCTAGGCATTGCATCTTGGTACCGACGCTTCGTACCTGATTTTGCTAAAACGACACACCCCCTGACAGCACTACGAAAGAAGGGTAAGCACTTCAAGTGGACCGAAGACCAACAAACAGCGTTCAAGTAGTTAAAGCAACAACTAACAGAAGCCCCAATCCTCACCTGTCCTGACTTCACGCAAAGATTTATATTACAGACGGACGCTAGTGACTATGGTTTGGGTGCTGTACTTACCCAAGATATCGACGGAACAGAGCGGGTAATAGCATACGCCAGTCGACACTTAAATGGAGCGGAGCAGAATTATTCACCAACGGAAAAAGAATGCTTAGCCATAGTGTGGGGTATAAGAAAGATGCGGCCATACCTCGAGGGCTACCGGTTTACCGTGATTACCGACCATCTGTCGCTCAAATGGTTAAATTCTATTGAGAGTCCTTCAGGACGCATAGCCAGGTGGGCACTGGAACTGCAACAGCATTTATTTGAGGTGCAATAGAGGAGGGGAAAGCTCAATGGGCTGGCAGACGCACTCTCGAGACAGCCGATAGAACCTGCACTCTGTGTGAAAGTACAAGAAGAACATGCGCAGAAATGCAACTGGTGGAAGAAAGGTAAGGCGGAAGCGATGGCAGAGCCCATGAAATACGCGGATTATGCCATCGAAGATGGACAACTCTACAGACATATCCCAAATCGAGCAGGCGATGAAGACTGGACTCCATGGAAGTTATGCGTTCCCGGACCATTAAGGGAACGCATTCTTAAAGAAAACCACGATGCACCGACAGCAGGACATCTGGGTATCCGGAAAACTATCGCCAGGATAGACAATAGGTACTATTGGCCAGGTTTCTTCAGGGATACTAGCCGATATGTACGCCAGTGTAAACTTTGTCAAGAGTACAAAAGCAGCCAACAACAGCCTGCGGGGAAAATGCTAACCCAAATATCCGATGAATCCTCTGCGTAGCTTTTGTGGGACCACTACCTCGTTCCACACGCGGGAACACCATGATGGTGGTGTTTTGTGATAAATTTACAAAATGGACAGAAATGGTACCACTCCGGAAAGCCACTACTGAGATTTTACAACGGGCCTTCCGGATAATGGATCCCAGTTCACGAGCAAAACGTTTCGCAAGTTCACGCAGAACTACGGTATACGACATCAATTCACTGCACCTTACACGCCTCAAGAGAACGCGGTTGAGCGCACAAATCGTACAGTGAAGACGATGATATCGCAGTTTGCCAACAAGCAACAGCGAAAATGGGACGATCTACTACCGGAATTAACGCTGGCAATAAACACAAGTGTCTCGGAAACTACGGGATATAGCCCCGCGTACCTAGTACAAGGACGGGAACCACGTTTGCCAAGAGCCATGTACGACGTAGTCACCATAAGAACTGGACAACTAACCAGAAGTCTCGACGAGCGAACGGCACAACTAAAGGAAATTTACACCCTCGTTAGACGCAATTTGGAATGTGCTGCACAGGATCAGGGTAGACATTACAACTTAAGACATAGAGCATGGAAACCCAATATCGGACAGATGGTATTAGTCAAGCAGCACCTGTCCAAAGCCACGGATCATTTCGCAGCTAGGTTGGCGTCACGCTACGATGGTCCATACAGAGTAGAAAATTTCATTTGTCCTGTAATAGTGACGTTAGCACAGCAGGGAGGTAGACGAAAAAAAAACTGCCCACATAAGTGAACTAAAACCGTACTGTACACCTGACACCAACGAAGGTCAAGTTACCCTTCCACGAAGGTCAAGGAATGGGGAAAATTAATACAAGAACACGTTGACAAAGAACGAGGGAGAAGCCGAGAAAACAACAAACTACCGTTTTCCCGAAAACCCCGACACGCTAGTTTCGAGTATAAAGCTCACAGCCACACAACCAAGATCCTCTTAGAGAAACTAGCTGGCAACAAGTAAGTATCAAGTCAAATTGAAAAAAAATAAATCCAATAGAAAAAAAAAGATGAACAGTACAAAAGTGGCCTACACAAAATTAACACGTGTCAACATTGAGACACCATGGACCAAGGAACTGCCTACACTGGAGATAAGTTCAGCAGATGAAGACGAAGACTCACAAGAGGAAATACTCCTGGTGTACCCAACCGGCGTAGGAGGATTGTGCATCCGGAAAAACGACATCGCCTGCCTACAGGAGGGCCAATTGCTGAATGATATAATCATAGATTTTTACCTCAAGTGGATTCGAAATAACCTCATTCCCCGCAGTCAGCAAGAAAAATTGTATGTACGAGTATTTAGCAAACACTTCTTTTCGTCACTTACGAAAGTGCCTGACACGCCCGAAAAATAACATCAACGTGTCAGACGATGGACCAAAGACGACAATATTTTCCAGAAAGACTTCATAATGATTCCTATCCACCAAAATCAGCACTGGTACCTCATCATCATATGTTTCCCGGATGCAGCCGCAGCAGAACAACACGGCACTACCACTTTAATTTTCGACTCCATGGTAAAGAGATCCTACACAAGTGAAGCAGAACCAGTCCGACAATACCTGCAGGAGGAATTCAGAGCGCAAATTGGAGGAACGCCAGCCGCCACATTCGATGCTAACAAGATACCGGTTTATGTTCCAAAGACACCACAGCAGCAAAACCAAACAGACTGCGGTGTCTTTTGCTTACAAAACGCCGATAACTTTTTCACGCAACCAATAGGCAGTAAAGCATGGGAAACGATCGACCTGAGTCAGTGGTACACTGACGAAATCATCAGGCAGAAAAGACGAGATATGATACATATCATTAAACAGCTGACCCTACACTCACGGCTCCCGACGAAGCCCAAATCCAAAAAATCAGACTCCGACAGCTCACACGAAAGAGTCTGGAAGAGGCAAAAAGAAACCCTGAAAGCATGGAAGTGAACAAGTAACTACCTTCCAGACCCACCAGAGGCACAGTGGGCCAAAATTGTGTTCGAAAACAGCGCGGAGCTAGACGGACCTAAAGGTGACCAACTACCACCCAGCTTGGTAGAAGCATTAAAGAACCACGTACCAAGGAGCGGCGGTAGGGTTCGCTTCAGCATACCACCGTATCGAGTGTGGCGCCACCGTATAAAGATTACTGTCTCCTTTCACCCGCAAAGTGGGGAGGGCGTGTAAGAACTAAACTGTTCTGTGGAAAATTTTCGCACACACTACAGGTATCAGAGTCGCTACCCAGCTATATACACACAAACATCATGAATAACAGACCCGAACAGTTGCCTACAATACAAAACCAAACTTGAATAAGTTAAACAAATTGAAGAGAGAAAAACCACAGCGCCGAAGATTACAACAAATACACGTAAAGCCAAGAAGTTGAGTACCCAGTAGGAATCGAGCTTGCCGAATACATTCGTTCGCTAAACGACATGTAGAAACGAATACAAAACACAAAAGTAGTACGACAGAACGATCGCTACGCATGCCACCAGTACGGACAAAACACAAAGAGAAAAGAAGAAAATTATACATAAAATAATTGAGTGATGGAAAAAATCGACAACGCCGCAAAGGTGAACGAAGGGCAAAATGTCCACAATAACAAAACACTATTGAAGGTCGCCAAAGGACAAATGCTTAGAACAACAACAAACAGAAGAACAACAATAAAGCGATGAAGGTGATCAAAGGGCAAATACTCAGGGCAGCAACAAACAGAAGAACAACAACAAAGCGGCGAAGGTGACCAAAGGACAAACCACTACAAAAACAACGAGCATGGATTAGCAGAAAGCGAGGCCGCCCAACGGGAGTGCAATTACACAACGGTGGCCGCCAACAACAACATGCACCAGCCGCTGTGACAAATTGGACTATATTAGCCGTGTTGCCCAAACAGCAGTCTCGTCTTCAGGGAATAGCTTCCGAACCGACAACAGCCTTCAGAACCATACGCCGTCGAGACTTAGTAGGAACATCATGTTTCCAATCGATTTCTTACTAAGTCACGTACACAACCAGGACATAGCAACTCAGTAAGAACACCAGGTTTCTAATCGGCTTCTTACTGAGATACCTAATAATAATAATAATAATTTAGCTTTAGTAGTTTGCCCAATGGCCGACACTGCGACCTAAAAGATCTTTTGTGTCATACTACATTTGTCATCTCTGATCCGATCTACTATGCCCTATAGGTTTAGTACCGGCGTTTCTTCCGTAATGCCATAGCATTTCGTGCGTTTGGTGATGTCAAATCGTCACAATAATTTATCAGGTTCTTTTCTACCTAGATGTTCCTTCTCTAGAGAAAGGAAGTAGCTGAAAGTCATGTTCTTTCATTATCTTTTCCGCTTTATGGATGAATTTGAGAATGTCCATAACCGGAGCATTCTTTAATTCCTCCAGAGCCAACTGGTCGCGGAGGAATATATTCATTCTGGTTGTTGCCAACGCAATGCAGTCGCACAGTATGTGTTCCATGGTTCCTCCGAGCCGGCACTCCGTATCATCAAGAATGTGGATTCTAGTCAGGTGATATTTCATGTAATAATGACCTGATAGAAAACCCACTATTTTTCCTATGTCTGCTTTGCACATATTGCGCAATTCTTTATTGTAGGTGAATGGCCTTACCAGTCTTTTGGCTTGGCGAAGCCCCTCTACCCCTTCCCAGTGTGAGTGTCTGAGACTATGTTCCCAGTTATCTACCCTAGATTTAGCCTCCGCCCAGTTGATACCGCAGTATGGCTCCGGACCTATGAGGCTTGCTGCGGAACCGGCCCTAGCCAGCTCGTCAGCAATTTCGTTGCTTTCCATCTCCGAGTGACCCGGGACCCAGCAAATTGCAACCTTATTTGTTGCCCCTAGAGATTGTAGGTTGTTGAAGCATTCTTCCACCAGTTTCGATTCTAAAGAATATGAAGCTAATGCCTGTAATGCAGCGTGACTATCTGAATAGATAGCTATGTGTGCGCCCTTGATACCCGTTTTCAGATTTGTCCTCGCACAGATTGAGATTGCTTGAATTTCAGCCTGGAAGACGCTAGGCCACCTGCCCATTGGTTCTGAGATTTTGGTATTTGGTCCATAGACCCCTGCGCCGACTCCGGTGTTTGATTTTGAACCGTCTGTGAACCATTCTAGACTTCTAGAGTCGACCCAAGGTCCTCCTATGTCCCATTCATCACGGTCTGAGATAATAATCTCAAAATTGCGATCAAACTGTCGTTTTGGAATCATATAGTCCGTTATTGAGCAGATTATGTTTTGATCTGTTATGTTATTTAAAATATTGAAATGACCATAGTCATGAGGTTCTTGTCTAGATAAGATCTTCATCTTTAATGCGCTTCGAGCAGCACATTTTTTCACGAATGCGTGAAGTGGGGATAGTCCTATTATGGCCTCAATAGCAGCGGTTGGGCAGTTTCGCATGGCACCGGTGATTGCCACGCAAGCCTGCCTTTGAAATCTTGTAAGTATTTTCTAACCAGATTCTTTTGTAGTCTTGGGACACTACACAAGGGATGCATAGGTAATGATTGGTCTAACCATCATTACATACATCCAGTGTATCATTTTTGAGTCAAGACCCCATGTTCTACCAAAGAGACTTCGACATGCCCACATTGCTCTTGTGGCTTTGTTTATCACCGAGTGTAGGTGAGAGTTCCAATTCAGTCGCTTATCCAGAACTACACCTAGATATTTGACCTCATCGGAATATTCTATATTGATTCCCTCAACAGCTATTGTACCAAGGTTCAATTTTAATCTGTTTGTAAAAGGAACGAGAATGGTTTTGCTAGGATTCATGCATAACCCCTCTGCGCGACACCATTCTGAGATGAAGGCTAGAGCCTGATTCATAATGTCGGATACTGTTCTTTCAAATTTGCCACTAATAATGACAGCAAGATCGTCACCATATCCAATTGCCTCAAAGCCTAACCCTTGTAGTTTGACTAAGAGATCGTCAATAACTAAAGACCATAGAAGGGGTGACAACACACCGCCTTGGGGACAGCCTTTCATTGCCTTGACTGATACGGACTCGTCTCCCAGAGATGAGCTAATTTCTCTGCTTTTTAACATCGTTTTAACCCACCCAACAGTCGGTTTATTTTTGCAGAGCATAGCCGTAACCGGTATTATCAAAGGCGCCCTCGACATCTAAGAATGCACATAAAGCAATTTCCTTGGAATATTGAGCTTTCTCTATCTTTGTTACAAGGTAATGAAGCGCTCCCTCAGTGGATTTCCCCCTATTATATGCAAACTGAGATTGGTGCAGGGGTGTTGTTCTGTCTAGCGTTTCTCTAATATGTAGATCCAACAATCTTTCCATAGTTTTTAGAAGAAACGACGTGAGACTGATAGGTCTGTAAGATTTAGGCAGTTCGCTGGACCTCTTGCCCAATTTTGGAATAAATACCACATTGACTTTACGCCATATGAATGGTATGTACTCCCTGCTGAAACTGTTCCTAAAAATATCAACAAGTGATTCAAGCATTATATCCAGTCCTCTTATCAAGAGGGCTGGAAAACTGTTATCCTCACCTGTTGTCTTGAATGGTTTAAAGGACCCAACAGCCCATTTGGGGTAAATATTACTCCAGACAAACCCCAGGATCTTTTGTCTAATACGGCCCATTGGTCGCATGACGGCTGATCCAGTGTCATTGACACTCTAGTTGACCCCTGGAAGTGCACTTGAAGCAGGTATTCTAAAGTGTCCCTCCTCTTCATTGTATAATACCCATCTGGTCTTCTTAAAGTTGCAACACCGTTCGAGTGTTCTTTGCGTAAAGCTTTATGGAGTCTAGCGCTCTCTGGCGTTTCGACTATGCTTTCGCAAAATTTCCTCCAAGACTCATGCTTGGATCTTCTTAGTTCTTTGTTGTAATTTGTCCGAGCGACCCTATAGTCGTCCCACACCTTCGTGCGTTTACAACGATTGAACAGTTTTCTTATCTTTTTGCGCATATCTGCAAGCTTGTCATTCCACCATGGGACCTTGCGAGTCACATTGTGAGTTTTGACCACAGTGCTTTCATGATATGCTGAGATTATTATATCGTTTAGTCGATACACCGCCTCCTCGAGTTCACCAACAGAACTTATACGTGTAGGCAGCGAGTCGGATCTTGATTCTGATAATTCTCTATATAGTCTCCAATTTGTTTTTTTTGGATTGAAGACTTCATTTTTTAATTCAGATTCACCTGGTAGGTCGAATCTTACATGCAAGTGATCTGACAGAGAGGGCTCGTCAGATACATGCCAATTTCTGACAAAATTTGCGATGTAAGGACTGGTTAGAGTTAGGTCTAGTACCTCTTCTCTAATCGCGTTAATAAAGGTTGGTCTTGCACCCTTATTACAAATGTTTGTTTTTTTGCTTAAGAGAAAACTTAAGAGAGACTCACCCCTGTTGTTGATGTCCGAGCTTCCCCAGACATGATGATGCGCGTTTGCATCGCAGCCAATCACGTACTGCAGATTGTTACCTTGGCAGTGCCGAATAAGCCCCTGCACCTCCACGGGAGGTATAATGTTGGAGTCACCTGGAAAGTAGGCGGACGCACAAACAATTTCCTGCGTTCCTTTCTCTGTTGAGACTTCAACAAGGATGGCTACTAGATCTTGACTAGTGAATTCTGAAATGAGAAAATAGTTAGTATTATAATCAGTCATAATCGCCGCTCTGGGCCGCGAACAGTGATAATAAACCAACTTGCATCCCTTGTTTGAAAGACCTTTGATTTGGCCCCCAATTGTCCATGGCTCTTGTATTAAGGCCATGGATAGGTCTTCGGCGGCGAATCTCTTGCACAGGGTGGCCGATGCTCCTTTAGCATGGTGCAAGTTCGCCTGTAGCACTTTAAGAGTGCTCATTCGCGGCGGCTTTCCACAGCGAGTTTCTGGAGCCTCGCGCCCCTAGGACCCTTAGTTTTGTGGTCCCTATGACCCCCAGTATTCTTGGCTTTTCGTTTTTGGTGCTGAGGCGCCATACTGCGGGATCGCGTTTTATTGTTGTTGTTGTTGCGCGTGCGATTTGTTTTTGTCGTTCTAGCGCGGCTTTGCTAGTCGATGGTTTGTCGGCCTCCACTTCGTTGGACCCCAGCATGCCCTTCAGCACTGTTCCCGAGTGTCGGCGTTGTTTGTTCTTTTGAGCTATCGCTGGCTTTCTCTGCGCCGTTGTTGCTCTTTAAAATGAGACGCACGTGTCCATAGCGATAGGCTATCTTCCCCTTGCACTGTGACAGTTTAGACAGTGATTCATCGTCCACCGCGATAACCAGGTGAAGTGACGCACCTTCGGTTGACCTCTGGATCACCTTCCAATTCTTGGCTGCCATTTCATTCTGCGCCCCAATGGTCGCAAGAACTTTTTCGTTGGTGAGATCGGTGCTTTGTGGGAAGTAGCCTCTGACCACATATGTTTTTGGAAAATTTGCTTCCTCAACGAGTGTCATCTCCAAACAACATTTCCCTTTTATCAGGCCGATGTCTTTTCTCATCCAAGTTGCCGTATTCTCGTTTGAGCATATGAACAGTAACCATCCGTTTCTGTGTGCTAGGTCCTCAAATACTGGCTTTTCGTTATTGTCGCTGACCTCTATCATCACGTCAATAACGATCTCCTGGATAAGAACCAACTGTTCTTTTGAGAATGGTGCCCTTACTAAATCGGTCGGAACAATTCCCAGCCGAATAATACTGGCCACCTGACTGAACGTTGGCTTACCTACATAAGGTGACGTTTTGGTCTTTTTGACACATGGCGTTTTTGTTGGTGACTCTACTGAGCGAGCCCTTTTCGCCGTGGACCTCCTTTTAGCAATCTCTAGAGCCTTTTCTCTAGAGTGACCACTTGTCATCGCTTGCTTGAAGGTCCTCTTCTCTGCCGACGTCATTTTTATGAAGTCCCCTTTTAAGTTCAGATTGCTTAGGTCTGAACCAATAACCGTGCACCCAGATTTCTCTGAGGTCACACTGTTGTTGTCACCACACAGTGTATCAGTGTCAGAAGAGTCCATTGACTCATGACCCGATTCAGGATTCTGTGGTGGTGGCATTGAAACGCGAAAGGTTTCATTCTTTGCACCTGCAATCAACACCGTAGATGTTGATGCGGGGCATAGTTGGTCAACAACACCTACCAACCTAGATGTTGTTGTAATTTGGTTAGGTGCATGTCCAACAACTCTGCACGCAACCGAAGTTAGGTTCTCCAGCCCTACATCTGGCTCGGTCGCAATGACCGACGATGATTGCCATCAGCAGATTCATCGTTTATTTTTAATTTTTTTTTTTTTGTTAGATCCATATGAAATCCCACGAGTATTAGGGAATATAGGTCACCCATGGCATAGCCCTTGTACCATGGGAAGGCATTTAATTAAAACCGGAGGTCCCCAGGTATCCGGAGTTCGCATATTCGAGACTAATCACCTCATTAGCCACGCATCGGTATGTACCTAAGTACTGTAAGAACCAAAATCTTCTGTGGGAAATTTTGGCCCACACCACAGGTGACAGAGTCACTAAATACACACACACATCACGATAAAATACCCGAACCGAAGCAACTGCATTAGAAATTTAACGAAAAGAACTACAAGCATTGTAACCAATTAGCGCGGCCGTGGTAGGAGCGCAGATCAGTAGCAGCATATTAGACCAGTTGGAATAATAGCAATTATAACAAAAAACCTCACGCACAGCCAACGATCTTGCCAATCAGCGCTATGCTTGCAAAGAGCGAGGAAAAACACAGCGACGAGGAATACAACAAATACATGCCGGACAAGAGAAGGTGAGTGCACGAACTCAGCGGTGGAATTTGCCGAGTGCGCTCGCTCGGAAATCTTACACCAACAACACGAAGAAACGAGAGCGAAGCACAAGAGGGACAACGACAGAACCACCACCACGCCAACGGCCGGCAAGTACAAAGCACAAGAGGGAAATGCTGATTGTCAGTTAAAGTAAATATTTAACAACAACAACACTACGGGATTCCGGACAGCGCTGCTGGCAGGCAACAATACTGCAGGCTAACCAGGGACCGTTGGAGTGAGGTGGCTGACCGCCAGAAGTTGAAGGTGGCCCAAGGGCAAAAGACGGCAACACCAACAAGCCTGACTGCAACAACAACAAGCCTGCCACAACAACAACAATCGACTACTGGCCAACGGAAGTAAAATCACACAACGGTGGCCTACCAATAACAACATGTGTCAGCCGCTGCGACCTGGGACTATATAAACCACGTAGCCCAGGCAGTAGGTCTCTTCGTCGATCACCAGCATCCTGACTAGCAACAGCTCTACAAAGTACAATACGAACATAGAAAGCTTAGCAAGAACCTCTGGTTTTTAATCGTTTTCTTGCTAAGCCATACACAGACAGAGACTACAGGGATTCAGTGAGAGCCTCTGGTTTTTAATCGTTCTCCCACTGAATCACTGAGACACATACGCCACCGAGACTTAGGGACTTAGAGGGAACCTCTGGTTTTTAATCGTTTTCCCACTAAGTCATACGCCGTACAGAGACCATAGGAACTCAGTGAGAGCTTCTGGTTTTTAATCGTTCTCCCACTGAGTCACAGAGACACACACTTACCGGGACGTAGAGACGTGAAAAAAAGTACACATTGAATAAGTTATTTATACAAACATAGAGTTAAGGAAGTAGTATTGTTTTGAGCAAGGCCTAACAAGAGTCCATAATCAATACACTAAATAAATACGTTGAAATTAATTTAACACACAGGAATTTTATATTTTTCTGTATACGACCCCTGGAACCGCTGAGTTTTACCCCAGCTATAAAAAAAGAGTCGTTACAGTACATGTTAGTCCCCTTGAGTTACCTGCGGCTCTGACAGCCGGGGTACCTATGTTACTGAGACATATATTTTACTAAGACCAACACGATACAGAGCCGTCGCATCTTAGTAGGAACATCAGGTTTCCAATCGATTTCTTACTAAGTCACGTACACAACCAGGACATAGCAACTCAGTAAGAACACCAGGTTTCCAATCGGCTTCTTACTGGGGTACTTATGTTACTGAGACACATATTTCACTAAAACCAACACGATACAGAGCCGTCGCGATTTAGTGGGAACATCAGGTTTCCAATCGATTTCTTACTAAGTCACGCACACAACCAGGACATAGCAACTCAGTAGGAATATCAGGTTTCCAATCGGTTTCTTACTGGGGTACCTGTGTCACTGGACCATACACTTGCCGAGACAGAAATACTGACAACGAGTACACAAAGATTAAGTCTATTATAGAGGAATAGGATTAATAAGTAGTTTTGTTTGATTTCTTTGAATTTAAATAAACACCATAAAAATCTAACTCACCGAAGTCTTATAATTTCTGTATACGACCCCTGGAGCCGCTGAGTTTACCCCAGCTATAAATTGGAGTTTGTACAGCTTTTCAACAGGAAAGGATTTCATAGCTTTAATTACATGATTATAAGTTAAATATATTTGTAATCTTCAAAACCTAACATAAAACAAGAAATAAAATTTTTTACTATATATGATCATAAATATAAAATTTTGACCATAAATACAAAATATGGAGCTGCTGCACAATTCATTCGTGTGGATGTCATCGGACGAAAGATTGATTTTGGAGGAAGAATATAACAACAAATCGAGAAATGTTTGGCTTTTAGGTGAGCTTAAAAATAAATTAATGCAAATTGCACAATTTACCAATGTTTGTGCTGCATTACACAACACATGCCTTCAATTTAAAATAGAAAATGAAAATGTGCAGCAAACCGCTGTAGAAAGTGATACGTCTCAAATAGATAAGAAAATGAAACCAATATTATTAAAATAGGAGCAAATATTTCAGATAAAATTAAAATTTCTTTCTGTTGGTAATAAATATATTCATAACAATGTTTTTTATTAAATATGTATAAGGACCAACAAAAATATAATTTAATATGATTAAAATCTTATGATGTATGTGAATTCAATAAAAATTAAATAAATAAAAAATAATTGTTCTAAGAATAATAAAGCATGAAAACTGAATTCTATAAGAGAAGGCTTTGCTGCTTCTTTTTCTGTGTGTGTGGGAAGAATAATAAAAACATGAAAACACTACCTTCTAACGGAAGGTTTTCCAGCTCTTTTGTCCGGATTTGGAGCTCAATTGTTTTAATCCTCATATTCATTTGGTGCTCCTGTTTCTTCAGTTCTGAAGGCCTTCCTTAGTTTCTCTTTGCTCTCTCCTTGGTGTTGGAAGTTCATTCTGAACAAATTTACCCTTTTTGGCCGTTGTTCATATACCTCATCATCATCGGAAGAGCCCAAAAGGGTAGATATGTAATCCTCCATTTCTTTGTTTTGTGTACTTGTAGAAGTTGTGGAAAAGTCTACAAATTGATCCCAAAGACAATTATAATTTATAAAAAATTAATAATTCAACAAAATAAACTATAAAGTAATTCCGCTAGAGAGCGAGTGGAATTATACAAAATTCCGACACACTTTATTCGCTACCGGACGAGAGAATACCAAATACAAAAATTCCGCACGATCGATAAGGTTTCCGACTGCGAGAATTAGCCCCCTGCACAAATGTTTGGCACTACAATAGTTATTATTATTGTTTTATCAGAATATTGGCTTTGAATTGCTATCTTAACGTGTTTAGATTTGGTTGGGCTATTACTTTTACTATTTTCACCGAAACAAACACTTTTAATTCTTTCACATCATATATTGGCAAATTAAGATATTTTATTATTTTTTCAGTTATAAGAGAACGTTGGCTTCCATTGTCCAATATAATTTATTTATTTATTTATTTATTATTAATTTACGTTCACCTTGGGACATTAAGGCAAAACCTTGTAAAATTGGCCCAATAACATGAAATGATACATTAAGTACAATTATCCGGACATAATTTAACTTATACTATAAAATACAATAGCTCACAGAGTACAAAAACAGAACATTACAATATGCATTTCAACAATTCATCTTTCAATTCATCAATACAATACACCTTTGAATCCATAAAAATGTACAGCTTTGAATTTGTTATTAGTCACAAAAGGATACATACATATAAACAGTGTACGCGGTCACACACAATCCATAGCGCAACCCAATTCAGCTCATAAATTCATTGCCCCTGGAAGTGTTTATTAAGCTCAATTTTGAATAGATTAGCATTGCCAATACCTTGAATCCGTACAGGCAGTGAATTCCAAAGTCTCACAGCATTAACAAAAAATTGACGATGAGACATAAGTGAGGAATGTCTTAACGGGACAAGCCGATTAGAACGGCCAGAGCGAGTAAATTTAAGGCGCCTAAACAAATATGGAGGCTCCTGAGTGCAAATAATCTTATGCAACAATAGAATACTTCAAGTGTCAAGAAGCTGATAGAATGTGATGTGAAAAAGTTCTATTGCGCGCCCAGACACATGATCTCTTCGACTTAAACCATAAATGTACCTCGTTATAGTGTTAAATAGCACATTGAGTTTTCGCTTACTTACTGCATCACAATTCCCAAATATTTCACAACCATACAACATAGTTGGGAGAAGGTAGGACTTGGCTAGTATCATTATAATCCTGAAAGGAGTAAAATATTGCGTAGCCCATAGTGATCGTAGCATACCATAGACTTTACCAACCGTTACTGCAATATGATTATTCCACGATAGAGCACCATCAAATATGACCCCCAAATTTTTAATCACATTTACATAATTAATTGCCGATGAATGCATAAATATCCCAGGGAGGCCCGCGGTTATGATGTGTTTCTTGTAGATCACCAAACACTTAGATTTAGCCGGATTAAGACACAAACCATTCCTTCCTGTCCATACATACATTTTATTCAGGTCTTTATTAATTTTGGTGACACAATCGGCAACTTCGTTCAGTGTATAACTGATGTAAATTTGAACATCATCAGCATAATTCGCGTCAAAATACGTTGTTCATTATTGGAATCACCAATTACAGGCTGCTCTTTTTGCAAACAAATATAATTTTCCATAGACCCTACCATGTTAAAATGGTAGTATTAGCAGCTGGAATAGCTAACGGTTTTAAATCAGTCCCTCTGATACAACCAAAAAGTCGCCTAAATCAATGTAATTTCGGTGCTGCACAATCATTGTCATGTACAGCTAACTTAGACTGCTCTCAACAGCATTGGCACTTCACAGATGTGCCAATCGCCAGCTAAAAAGCCGCCAAGCCGGTCCTGCTGCGGGGATTGGATAATAGGTTTTAGGCATGTCAGAGAAAACTGTCGCCGCCGGTCCAGATCAACCTATCGCTGCGGCAATTATGTTGGGCTGGGTGGCATATGGGCTACTTCACTCAAGCACCACCGCAATGTCAAGGGTCTTGCACGTCAAAGAAGCAGCTACTTTAACACAACTGAACAGATTGGTCGAAGAGTACTTTTCTGTAGAAAGTTTTAGAGTCCGCAGCACCTGCACAGTCTTGGAGTCAGATGAGAACGCCAGAGCAAAAAAATATTGATTGAGACCACACAAAACATCGGCCAACGCTATGAAGTTGGTCTATTATGGCGTAACGATGCCATTAAGCTGCCGCAGAGCTATGTTATGGCCCAGCAGCGCCTTTTAAATATTGAGGGGAAGATGTGCCGTGATGCCGCTTATGCAGCCAGATATAAAACGGAAGTCGCCAAATACATTGACAAGGGGTACACCAAATTGTTGTCACCAGAGGCTGCTGAGAGGCATAGTCCTACAACCTGGTACCTTCCTCACTTTGGTGTAGTGAACCCGCATAAGCCGGATAAGCTTCGTATCGTCTTTGATGCTGCAGCTGCTATTTCTAACGTATCGCTCAACTCAGTGTTATTAAAGGTTCCTGAGCATGCGCAGCCACTTTTGGCTATCATGCACAAATTTCGCCGCTTACTACATCCGTGAATCAGCCCGACGCCCGATAATATTACCCCAGAAACATCGCATGTCGCAGCTGATAATGAAGCCTTACCACCAAAAGAGACATCACCAGAACGATTGCCTAACAATAAATGAAATGCGGCGAAAGTTCTGGGTGCCTCATGCTCGCACCGTATTAAAAAGGATCAAGAGGGGTTGTGCCATCTGTCTTACCGCTCGAGCCAAGCCATCTGTGCCACTTATGGGACAGTTACCCACAGACCGTGTAACACCGTACGTCCGACCTTTAACCACTCAGGGGTGGACTACTGTGAACCATTCTGCGTTGCTATCGGCAGCAGACGAGAAAAACGTTGGGTGGCATTATTCACTTGCCGCACCTGGAGGTGGCAGAAGATCTGTCCACCGATGCATTTTTAATTTGTTTCAGGAATTTTGTGAACCGTCGCGGTGTGCCGATTATAATTCGTAGCGACAATGGCACCAACTTTATAGGTACGCAAAAGGAGTTTCGCCAGGAGAACCGCTTATTTGACGGGCAATGTCAAAGGAAAACATAGAGTGGATTTTTCTTTGCCCAGCCAATCCTAGCGCTGGAGGTTGTTGGGAGCGGGTTGTCCAATGCGTGAAACGCCTGCTACAGAGAACCCTGAAGGAAGGAACCACTTCTTGAGTGGCTGCCTCAATTCCACTCAAACACCTGGACCGGAAGATGAGAAAATCTGTCTTCGCAAAAAAGAAAGAATTGCGCAGAGCCTGAAGGATCGTCTGTGGAAAAGGTGGATTGTGGAGAACTTGCCACAACTTTTGCACCGACAAAAATGGAGGAGTAAAGCCTCACCACTAAGAGTAGACCAACTGGTTGTTGTATGCGATCCTGTCTTACCAAGAAGCCAATGGGTCAAAGGGCGAATAATTGAAGTCTTCACTGCCAAGGACGGCCAAGTCCGGAGTGCCGCGGTATGCACCAGCCGCGGTATTATCCATCGACCTGCATCTAAGCTAGCCGCTTTAAGTTTCGTGGATCCAGTATGAATCCACCGGGAGGTGGGATTTCGCGGTAAAAGCTACGCCGAAATATGAACTCGCGCGTAAATTTGAACGAACGAGGTAGTAGCAGAAGAGCAGCCGAGAGGAAAGCAGCAAATTGTAAACAACCACACCACAAACATAAGTAAGCTTAAAAATGTAGAACAAAGCCAACTAAATCAATTAAATTATTAAAGTGTAAAATTTCGAGTTTATCTGCTACAAACATTCATTTACAAAGATGATAGGTAAAAAAGGCAGCTTGGGCGGATATTGAAGCAAATATGGCAGCTGCTGGCTATACTCGTGATATACCAAGAATCCGTGACCCATGGCAGCGCATGAAAACAGCAAGCAGGAAAAATATGACTGCGATGCAGGTTGCGCAACGAGCCACCGGCAATGCCATCGATGTAGTGCAGCCGTCTGAAGACGACCTCATGATCAAAGATATGATTATGGAAGATTTCATTGTGGATGAAATTTTAATTGACAGCAATACTGTCCAGCCAGTAGTGAGAAAAGACGAAAAGATTGGTGGAAATAGTGATGAAAGAGAAGGAGGTTCTAACACCCATTCAGAGTCTTCGGAAGTTACCTAAAACTGGTGTAAATCCAGCTGTTAATGATCACAAACAGCGGCAGTTACAAATACTTGCAGAAGAATGTGATGCCGAGGCACTGCACAACCTCAGAAGAGAGCTAGTGCAGAAAAAAATAAAGCATGAAAAGGACTTGATCGAGAAGGAAATGGAGTTATTGGAAAAGGAGCTTGAAATTAAGACTGCAATTCTACAAAAAGAAACGCAACTACTAAAAAATGTTTGTGAAAACACTTAAGTATTTCTTACCTTTATATTCAAATTTTTTCCTATTTAAAATTTGTTTTTTACGTATAGTATAGTCTGAAATGTGAGATTTTTTTAGTTATGAATTATTTTTTTATAAATGAACAGTATTTTTTATTTAAAAGAAAGTAAAAATTTGAATATTGATTCTAGTAATAATAAAATTATTTAAAAATGTGAATAAATCGAAAAATTATAATGTTTTTGAATTGATTGAAAAGTTTTTCGAACTAGTTTTTAGAAAGTTTTATATGAACCGGTAAAATTTTTGAATTCATTTATATGTTTAATTAAAATGGTTAGATATAAAGTTTTGGCAAAATTTGCTAGCAATTGGTACTCCTGTCACCATTTTCTCTGTCTGCAACTTGTCCGTCAGACCCTTTTCTCTATTGAATGTTTCAATAACATCAAAAACTGTATGGGGAGAGAAGAACTTATCGTTGAATAAAATTACAGGTACAAACTAACTATATCCATACTGACATGAAAAATGCTTTCCTTGGCTATGTTGTGCAAAATAGTTACTGCTATTACAACATTCTTGGCCGTCTCTCGGATATGGATGTAAATTTGGATTTAATTTGTCCATTCAAGCATTCAATTATGCTTCTGGTACTGATATGGCACCGGTTAAATTTTTGTTCCTGTTGTGTTTCTGGATTCCTTAGGGGAATGAGCAAGTATTCCACAGGGGATAACCAGCATCTCCAAGTAAGAATCCATTGTGAACAATTGTAGTGCTTTCTAGAGAGGACTTTAAAGTAGACTTGTCCCATATACGAGGATCGTGTCGGGAGTGAAGAGATCGTGCAACAATATCTGTTATTTTGTATGAAGCATCACAGACTATCCATAGAATTCAATGTTTTATGTAACAATGATGTTATATTAAAGTAAAATCTTGTCTTACTTGTACGTTTAAAGAATAATATCATTTCCTGTTTATAAAATGACCAGCCATTGACTGTCCAACATTTCTAGAAGAGCATTTTATGCGCACGTGCGTGCAATCAATGGTTCCTACTACTCCAGCAAATCCAGCGATTTGATAAAACGCTGATTTAGTTTTTTGTATTTCCAGACTTGTGGATGGAAATTTTATAAAATTTGAAAAATGTACTGCTAACTCTTTCGCCACTTTTGCAATAATTCGCCTTACAGCCGGATGGGATATATCGTGAAAGTCAGCTAAATAATAACAAAAATAGTGCTATTAAAACTATTTAATGAAGAATATCCTTCCAATGTTACTTTGATGCTTACCAATGGTACCCTTCTACTTGGCTGAATCGGAAAATCCAACATATCAATTATATATTCTGCTGTTACTTTATCAAAACGATATCTTTCAAGAAATCTTTTTCTGGCAACTCGAACGGACAGAATCTGGATCTGTATTGCTTCGTTCGTCTTTGGGGTGGCAAGATTTGCGCATCATTTAATATCTCCAAGCCCATATCCATATTGAAGTCCATTGGGTTGGATTTATAACAATTTTCTTGCTGTATATTTGTTTTGGTTTTATAAAAAACATGCAAATACTGATTTTGTATTGTAAAACACAGCTAAAACACAACACCAGCTGTGTTTATATTTAAACACGAGTTTTTTCTTAATCCACGAACTAAATTTGACTATGAATAATATAAAATTTGGATTATATTAAACAATACATAGTTACAGGTTAGCAAGCAACTATGAATATGGCTCAATATTTCTTAAGTGCTAATTAATTTACATGTACATATGAAGTTAAAAACGAAAAAATAAACACAAATCAGTTCTTTTTAATAATAAATAAAGTGCTTTAAATTAAATTAAATTACAAAATTTGAGCTAGTAGCGGTATTTTAAAAACAGTGTCTGCATGTGCGCTCTCAAAGTGTGTCAGAAGTAGCTTCAAAGCCAGCCGTACCTTCAACGAACTCAGCTCTCGAGCAGCGCCCCGCAACGCTAAATGCAAGTAATCATGCATAGTCCTCAATCTACCGACGTCTGTGCTGACATTTCAAGTGGAAGCAAAGCCGATGCGATCTGCATACATGTAAATAAATTGAAGTGCTTAACCTAATGCAAATGGAGCAAATAAATCCCTCACACAAACTAAAACAAAATGGCAATAAATACAGATAAGCAAAATGTACTTTTCCCCGAGGTGTCCCTGCCTGAATTAACATTAACATAAGAATGATACAAAATTAAAAAATGCAGCATTTGGGTTTGGAGTTATGCTGTATATTATAGGATGCACAGTGAACGATGTACTAACACAAAAAGGGCTCACAAATAAAGTATCCACATATCAAACTCAAACTTTTCCCGCCAAAACAAACTTAAATCGCAGCCATTCTTTTATGTCATATGCAAATGTCTTAAAAACAAATTCTCAACAACCAGTTAATACACACACATGCCAGAAGTTTGCAACACCCAATCGGCAATAAAATGCACTAGAACTTATGTTGCAAACATTCATACGTGATATGAAGCAATTCATGTACTCAATGCAAACTATGATGCAAGAAATTATGAAAAACTAATTAATGTTGTTACAAGCAATGCTAGCTAAACCATGAATGGCCTCAAAATATCCGACTGGAATGTGAATCCACTCATGAAACACAAATTAGAACTTCAAACATTTCTCGGTAATAATTACATAGGTGTTATGCTTATATCAGAAACCCATATATCTGAAAAAAACAATTTATTGATTCAAGGATACTCATTTTATAACACCAAACACCCTAACATAAGTCGTGTAGCGGAACAGATACTCCAATAAAAAACAAAATAAAGAATTATTCTCTTGAAAATTATTGCAAAGAATACTTACATCAGCAGTGTACTGCCCTACGAAATTTAATATAAGAGAAAAACAATTTACTGATTTCTTTGACAGATTGGGTACAAAGTTTATAGCTGCTGGAGACTACAATGCAAAACACACCTTCTGGCCTTCAAGACTCATAACCCCTAAAAGAAACTCATTCTGGTCAGCAATATCAAAAAATAATCTGGATGTTGCATCCCATGGTCAACTGACTTATTGGCCCACTTATCCTCGTGAGATCCCAGATCTGATTGATTTTGGTGTCCAAAAAAAAAAAATCAGAATCAGATCTTTCTTCAGATCACTCACCTTCATTTATCACAATCTAATTTACCCACAGTCAAGTAGATTTATCCTAAAGCCTGGTAAATACCAACACAAACTGTTTAAAATATCGGAAGCACATCAGTTCATATTTACAACTTCACATACCCTTAAGAACTCCTCAAACTATAGACTCTTTAATTAAATCATTCACAAAATTGCTAATTCGAGCAGCTAATATTGCTACACCTACTTCAAAACCTCAGGATTTCGCTACAAAAACACCCTATAATATCATCGAGCTTGTCACTGAAAAAAGACGATTAAGAAGAGAGAAAAACAACTATTGGCAGATTGCATTCGAGGGCTACACAAGACACTTCAAAATCACGCTGATCTTCAACAGTACCGTATGAGTCTCAGTAACACAGAGGCTTCTGATCAACATGGAAAGGCACCCGAGAACTAAGAAACCCGATCGCTCTGATTATCTAATGGTAGTTGGGCTAGAAGTGATAAAAAAAGAAAAGCTGAACACTTGCAGACGCAAAATTCTGTTGCCTCCGCTCTCCAAATGATTTCATACACTCTTGATCCATCAACTTTCACCTATTTTGAACTGGAAGAATGTAATACCCACTCAACAATTTAGTTTTAGAGAGAAGTCATATAACAAGTGCACAGAATAGTTACAGAAATTCGGAAAACATTCGAAAAAAAAAATTTTGTTCAACAATTTTTCCAACGTGGCCCAAGCCTTTGAGAAGGTATGCCATGATGGCATCTTGCAGAAAATCCAAAACATTTTACCTACAAATATTCATGAACTGTTTAAAAAATGTTTTAAAACTATTTAAATAATAATAGTTCACTGTGAAACACAAAAGCTTTCACCTCACTGCATATCCCATTAGAGCTGGTGTGCCACAGGGAAGTGTTTTCGGTCCAATTCTCTATTTGATTTACATGGGCTTGTAAACGGATGCTCGGTTACTAACAACAACGTTTGCAGGTGACATAGTAATTTTAAGCTCTCACGCTGACCAACGTGTGCATCTGAAAGCCTGCAAAAAGAAAATGTTAACTACTTTGCTGTAAATCTTGATAGAAGGTTGAAATAGAAAAACACATTGAGGCAAAGAGCACTCAGGTCAAGCTAAAGCTTGGGTTCTAAACAGATGTTCAAGGGTCACCCTGGACAATAAAATCTTGAGATACAAAGCAGTTCTTAAGAATATCTGGACGTATGGCATTCAACTATGGGCACCCTCTTATATAGAGAAGGTTCAAATGGTGTAATTTACAATATTAAGAAGAATTACAGCGGCTCCTTGGTTTGTTAAAAATTCGAATATCCACAAAGACTTTGAGATGTCCACAATAGTAGAATAAATAAAACTATGTAGCGAAAAATATGCAATGAAGTTTATATACCATCCAAATAATTAGTAAGAGCACTATTAAGACGTATGTATACTAATACACTAAAAAGCAAAGATATAATAGATTTTGTTGAAAAGTAACTAATTATTAAAACCCTTATAAAAACAAAACTAAATCTAAGTATTGGCGGGTATAAGTGTAATATAATATATATTATTAAGCTCTAAATTATTTTGTTAGTTTCTTAGTATCTAGAAAGATTCAATAAATGGAATATGAAAAAAATATATACTCGTATATAAAAAAAGAGAGATAAGAGAAATATACTCGTATATGTATAAAATACATTCAAATAGAGTTAATTTTGAACACTCGTAGAGTTATTTGGGAGACTTAAAGTCAAATTGCGCAGAAGGACACTCTTTGGAGCCTTCAAGTAAGCAACAAGGCTGTAGCCAAGAATAAATTTGGCGCAAGCTTATAAAGTACCAAATCCGCGGAAGCCATATCTGCAACGAAGAATACTTTATTTATTTGTATATTTAATTTTTTTATTTTATTTTACTTTATAAAATAACAAGATATAATAATAAAGTTGTAAACTAGCAGCACTAGCGACAAAGGCCATCAGCTATCTCTTGTGATCAATATTGGTTTATTTGACCTTTGAAAATATTACTCAAATAAGTCTTAGCAGGTCGTTGTCTTTAAGATAATTATATATCGTTGTTATGTTGTTTTTTGAAGGCTCTTTTAATAAATTTATACGATTCGAGCATGTGAAGAGAGAATTTCGTGATGATGCAGAAATCGGGCACAAGGTGGTGAACGTTGCAGTAGGTGGGCATGTGTTAATATTGTGTGACCAAGGCGTAGTCGAATGTATGGTTTTAATTATTTGAGAGGAATATCTGACACGAAGGACGGCTTCTTTCTGTCTGGGTGAATTTTAGCATAGTGATGACTGTAGTTTTTCCATTTCTCAAGTATCGTATGAAGATGCTGTTTATTAATTGCACGTATTACATCTTTCTTAGTAAAGTAGTTGAACATAATTGAAGGCGTTTTTGCGACAATTTTTGCTACACTGTCAGCGATTTCGTTGCCTACAATGCCTACATGTCCTGGAATCCACATGATTTTGATTTTCCTAGGAAAGCGTGTAATAACGTTTCGAATCGAGATTATTTCTTTTTGTTTGTTGCTTCAAGGTAGGATTTGCTATCTGTGCATATTATGGTTTTTCCTTTTGATTACCAAGCATAGTTGACGGCTTCCATTAGTGCGACAAACTGAGCGGTAAAAGCTGAACATATTTGGTATAACATTCCATGTTTAATAACATCCCCATTTTCTTTTCTGACCGCGAACGCTGTTGTGTTAGGCGTTTTAGAGCCATCCGTATAGAAGAAATTCCATCCGAGGTTTCTGGTTTTGGCTGCTTTACTCTGAGTGGTAGTTTAAGCTTCTTTCACAGGTCAACGCATTTCGAGATAACAGATGTCAATTTAGGTTGCAGAATTCTGGAAGATGCATTGTTGAAGTCTTTCATGAGGTTTGTGATTGAAGTAAATAGCAATTTACTCAGGAGGCGATTGGAGCGCACTTTGATTCTGTCAGGTATAGAAGGGAGGCCAGTTTCAGCATAAAGATTCTGAAGAGGTGTTGTTGGGAATGCTCGGATGCTTCTGCGGATTGCAGCGTGGTATGGCGATGACAGTACACATATGGAACGTTTGTCGCAGTTTCCTCAAAGAGGAAGTGTGTAGTCTATTTTTGCCAAGATTGGAGCTCAAGTTGCGTTGACGAGAATAGACGGATGTACAAAGCTTTTTTTCGATGGTAGGTACGTAATTATATTTAATCTTTTTGAAACACAGTCCTTTATATATTTGCAGTGTTTCTTAAAGTTATATTTTGTGTCTACAATCAGACCTAAAATACTAAGTTCTGATGCAGAACTGATTGTTAAGCCATTGAAGTTCATGGTAAGTCCACTGCAATTCCGTTTTCTGCATATGTTTTTTGAAAAGATATTGCAGCGCCTGACGAAAGAGACCATTCTGTTATTTATTTTATAATGTTTTCGAAGAGGTCAGCGACAATTGAAAGATTTGTCTTTTTTGTATAGAATAAAACGTCGTCTGCTTAGAGCTGACATTCAATGCCATGGTGATTAGAAATGATCTTCGCAATTTCGTCGAACGCAATAGTAAAAAGAATTGCAGAAAGGGGCGATCCTTGTGGAGTGCCATTAGGTAGAGGTTTGTTGGATGATAGGAAGCCATTAATTCTTACTCTACACATTCTGCTACTAAGATAGTTTTTTATGAACTTAATTATTTTAGGGCCGACTTTCCATTTAGTCAACTGTCTTACGATTATGTGTATGCCGATCCGATCGAACGCTTTTTGAAAGTCGATTGAATGTAATGAGACGTGATTTTTGGACGACAGTGCATTTGATACAAAATAATCCAGGTGTAAAAGCGCATCGATGGTTCCCATACCTTTTTTGTATGCAACGTGGTGTGGGCTTAACGTCTTTTCTTTTTCGGCATACCACATGAGCCGATTTACAATTATTTGTTCCATTAATTTGCCTAAGCAAGACAGGAGGGAGATAGGCCTGTAATTGTTTATATCTGAGGCAGGTTTGTTGGGTTTAAGAATCGGCACAATGCAGGAGGTTTTCCAGCTTGTGGATAGTGACCACTGATGAAAATGTTGTTGTATAGTTCGATCACCCTGTAATTAAGATTTTGAATATTCGGATATGAGATTCTGTCTACGCCGGGGGTTTTGCCTTTTACGGATGAGAGGGCGAACTCAAATTCTGCTTATAGGATTTTCGAATCATTATATTTGGCCGCATTTGATAGTGGGTATAGAGCGTTTGGCTGTTCTCTAAGGTAGGTTATTTTGTTGCATCTGAACTCGCTTGAGAAGTTTGAATCTGATGAGGCAGTAGACATGAATGTGGCAAAATGATTCGCAATGTCAAGTGGTGCAAACGTGGTTTCATTCGAGAAGTTTATGTTGGTAAACACAGTTTGCTTTGGAGCCCCTGTAAGCATTTTGATATTACTCCATATCGATAGAATTTTGGTTGCCGGATTCATGCCCGCTGTTAGTTCTTCGAACGCATTATTTTTATTGGTTTTTGCGGAGCGTTTGAATAAGGCGTTTGCTTTTTTGTACCTAATGAGGTTAATTATATTGCGAGAGTGTTTGTACCGATACCATATAGTTTGTTTCTCTGCGCGTAGTTTGGATAATTCTTTATTCAACCAGGGTATTTTCTTATTAAAAGATCTTGGTGACGTTTGTGGTATGGTATAGTGAGCTGCTGTGCGAATAATTTTGGAAATGTTTGCTGCTTCATGGTCTAGTATTTTTGCTATTGCTTTTTTGTGTATTGAATTTTGCCGAAAAGGTAGGCATAATATTCGAATTATTAAGAGTGGAAGTGTTCTTAAGGGTTTTGTTGTTTTGTGTGATAAAGATTGTTGATGATGATGGCTTACTGTATACCGCTTTAAAGTTATTATTGACGTTATTGTTGTTTTGCTTATTGCAGTCTTCTGTAGATGTGGGCTTCATGCTAGAAGCATTCGAAGCGGAGAAATTGCTTATAGTTGTGGTTTTGTTTACGGAATCGACGCTGTTGTTTTTTGGAGTTTGAAGGAAGCTGTAACTGACTTGACGTTTGAAGTGCTGGAGGTGATGTAATTGGTTGTTTTTGTGCTTGTGGTATTTTATTCAGTGGTTTTGTTGTTGTTACTGCTGGGTAACTGAGCGTTAACAATATGAGAATCAAATTTTTATTTATTTTTTTTTGTTTTATTTCCCTCTATTTCATACATCTACTACCATTATATTGACACTTAATACATGATTCAACAATTTGTTTGGAAATTAATATTAAAAACACATTTTGGCCAGTGCCAAGAAGTGATACAACAAAAATTATTTACATTAATTATAATAGTTCACTATAATTATATTATAACAATTTATGATCAAAATTATGTTTATGGTAATTATTTACATTTACATTTATAATACTATTACTAATATGTGTAGTCTGGATTTCCTAGATCAGTAGGTCGTTTGGTCGAGTTCTCTTTAAACGGCGCAAGGTGGTTTCTTCTAGATGTAGCAACTCGTTTATTTTTTCGTTATTATGCCCATGCAGTGTGTCGTAGTGTTTTGTGGATATCTTTTTTATTTCTTCGTCAATTCTTGTCATATTTAGTTTGCGGTGTATACCTTCATTTGTTGTGTACCAACCAGACTTTATGATAACTCTTAATATTCTAGATTGCTGTCTTTGAATTGTTTGTATGTGTGACTGCTTTGCCGTTCCCCATACTTGGAGTCCATACCTCCAAATTGGCTTTATAGTTCCCTTGTATAGCAGCAACTTGTTGTTAAATGTGAGATTAGATTGCTTACCCATTAACCAATATAGTTGCCAAAATTTTTCTTTTATTTGTTTCGTTTTTTGTTTGATGTTGTAGTGCCAATTTAGCTTTGAGTCCACGTGTATACCAAAGTATTTAGTAGTAGACCCTATTTTTATATCTTTATTTTTTATTTTAATAGGTATTGGGTTAAATTTTGTTTTAGTTGTAAAAATTATTTGTACAGTCTTATCTTCATTAATTTTCAAGGACCATTTATCAAACCATTCTTGACATTCTCTGTGTATATCTGCAGATTTGCAGTCACAGTATTTTGATTTTTGTCAGATGCTAAGAGGATTGTGTCGTCAGCAAAGGTAGCAATTGTGGTATTCAGTTATTTTGGAAGTGGTATATCTGAGGTAAATATGACATATAGCAGTGGTCCTAAAACACTCCCTTGAGGAACTCCAACTGTTGTAAGTTGAAGAGACGAACACTCTTCATTATACTTGACGTAAAAGTAACGATCACTAAGATAACTTTCAACAATCAAATAGTAGTCAAGTGGCAGCATCGTCTTCAGTTTATGTAGCAGTCCTTTATGCCATACTTTGTCAAATGCTTTTGCAACGTCTAAGAATACAGCAACGCAGTACCACTTATATTCTATGTCTGTTTCAATTTTGTTTGTTATACGGTGTATCTGTTGAATTGTTGAATGTCGTTTTCTGAAGCCGAATTGATGATTTGGTATAATGTTTTTATTGTCAAGGATCTGGCTAAGTCTATCATGTAATAGTTTTTCAGCAACTTTAGAGATTATGGGAAGTAGGCTAATTGGTCTATACGACGAAGCAGTTGTAGCATCTTTTCCCTGCTTCGGTAGTGCAATAATTTCAGCAACTTTCCATACTTTGGGAAAAAATTGTAGTCGGAACATTGAGTTGATAACATTCCTTATGAAGTTATAACCTATAGTAGGTAGCTCAGCGAGAGCTTTTCCTGTCAACATATCGTATCCTGGTGCTTTTTTGTGGTTTATTCGTTTTTTAATGCAATTAATTATTTCTCTTGTGTTTGTTTTCTTAATTTTGGTTGTAATGTCTATATTTAAGTCATTGCGTGTTTCAATATATTTATCTTCGTCATTTGATAGGACTTTTTCAAAGTATTTAGCCAATGCAGTTGCTTTTTCTTCATTGGTAATAGCCCATGAGCTCTCATCTTTCCGTAGTGGTGGCTGATACCTTATCTGAGTTTTTAATTTCTTTGTGCATTTCCATAATGAGTAGTTCGTATCCTGGGTAGGCGTCAAGTTTTTTAGGTAATTTTCAACTTCTATATTTTGTCTTTTAGTTAATATATTCTTGAGTTTTTTGCAGGCTATATTTAAATTGTGTTTATCCTCAGGCGATCTAGTTAGCTGCCACCTCTTTCTCAGCTTTCTCTTCTCAATAATTTGCTTTCTTATGAAAATATCCGTTGTAGGTTTATTTCTTCTACATTTATGCTGTTGGCTTGATTTGATTCCTGCGTCTAGGACCACATCGTTCAATGCCTAATTGTGTTTTCAGTGTAATAGACATATTCAGTTGATTTTCAATATGCTGTCTATACTCATTCCAGTTTTTTTTGTGGTTAAAAATCTGAGCTATTGGTTCTATGGGTTTGATGTCAGTTGTGTAGTCAAGTGTTATCGGAGAGTGGTCTGAAGAAAGTTCAAAACAAGCTTTAATTTTTAATTGTTTATACTTTATATTTTTTGTTATGCTGAAGTCGATTAGATCTGGTATCTTTTTCCTATCTGTTGGCCAGTATGTGGGTTCACCTGAGCTTAAAAATCTGCAGTTATTTTTGTTTATAGCATTAATCAGATTTCGTCCTTTTTTATTGGTTAGCCTAGATCCCCAGTCAGTGTGTTTTGCAGTCAGATCTCCAGCTGCAATGAATCTTACGCCAAGCGTCTTTATGTAGTCATCATATTGATCCGTTGTTAGTAGGTGTCGGGGGGACAGTAAACTGAGGAAATGAGTATTGTCCCACTTGTATCCTCAATTTGCACAGTAGTGGATTGAATATGAGGTGTTGCATATGATTGCCGTTCAGTATGTTTTAATAGTGAATTTATTATGATAGCTGTCCCACCACGAGCTTTACTATCAGGATGATTTGTCACATAAATTTTATATCCAGGAAATACTAAATAGCTTTTGTTCGTAAAATGTGTTTCTGAAACTAGAGCTATATCAATTTTCTTGTCAGACAAAAATTGCTTCAACTCAAGATAATGTTTTGTTAGGCCATTTGCATTTCAGGCTACAATTATTAAACTATTACTTTCGTACATTCTGATTGAGGAGGCGAATTTTGTGGGGCTTGTGCTTTGTACTTGTTTATTATTTCACGCATACTGAATTTATTAATAATTTTTATTTTGAGAATATCTTTCGCTTGTGTGTACTTTGTGCATGTGCTAGAAGATGATGGATGATCAGGGCAATTTGCGCACATTGTTCTGCTGCACACTTCTTCTAGATGCGATGGTAGGCTGCAATTGGCACAGATAGGGGGGTTTTTACAATACTTAATTGTGTGTCCAAGTATTTGACATGTCTTGCAGCGCATCGGGTTGGGATAGTAAGGGCGTACTGAAATTTTTCTTCAAGCAACGAAAATTTTCTCTGGTAGATAAAAGCTCTCAAATGTGAGAAGTATTGCGCCAGCTGGAGTTAAGTCATTGTTTACTCTTTTTTTAAATTTGTAGACAGAGCTGACTCCATACGCTTGTAAGCCGTCTATAATTTCGTCTTCGCTCACATTAGTTGGGAAAACTGCAAATATTGTGCCTTTAACACAGTTAAGGTTGGCCTGGTGTTAAGTGGGTGTAATCTGACAAATGCATGGCAAAAATTTGGTATTCAAAAATTTATCAGCAATTTTTTTATTTTTTGTTAGCACTAAGAGGCTGCCGTGACGTAGGTCCGAGATGCTGATAGTTTCTTTGCTAATGTCTAGAATAGATTTGTGTACGCCAAAGCATGAATAATTAGTGAGAAACTTCTCATTTCCAGTAGCTTTCAATGCGACGTATTTGTAATGCTTGTGGCAGGTAATTCAGGGAAGGTTTCGTATGATTTATTGGGCTTTTTCCGTTTTTGTTGTGGTGGACTAGGGGAAAGCAGGGCGAACCGATTTCCCCCTAGATTAGCAGCCCCAGGGGCATTGCACCAAACACACTGTTTTTGATCAAAACTAGAGTTTGCGTTACTCAAGGAGGTTATAGGTTATGAAGAGCAAAGGATTAGTAACTGCGCACGAAAACTTTATAATCTAATAGCGACCGTTGTTGAATATTTTTTTCCGATTTTTCCGATATAGACGATGAATACATTTGATATTGAACGCTATTTCAAATTTATTTTGTGAATGCAGCATCCAGTCTACTATATACCCAAACACAATATGTTTTTATAGGTAGAATGATCTGAACTACTAATCGACGTCGAATGTCAACGGGAGTGAAATCTACAGACATTTTTGTATTCTGAAGTGTACACAATTCTTCTGACCACATTATTAACGTGATAAAATATAAGTTAAGCTAGAATTGACAGTAAAAGTCAATCTGGAAACCTCAGACCTGAACGCCAACTGGATATGATCAAATCGCACCGGAGGAATGTGATAAAAACATTTAGGTAGGTAGGTTGAGCAGCCGCATCACCAATAAACCAGTGATGCCACTTAGACTACCAGTTGGGTCCGTTGTGAGCCGCGGATGCGAGGCATGGCTACGCTTCCCCCTCCAGATTTCACCAACCTGAGCTTTTTACAAAGCGAAGAAGGTTGTTAATACCTGACTGGTATAGATTATCTATACTTGTTAAGAAGTGGGGTCCTAGTAAACGTTTCCTATTTCTAGCAAAAGCTGGACATGTACAGAAGAGATGCTGGACCGTTTCCAGCTCCTCCTCGTTCCTGCAGCTGCGGCAGAAATCATGTGTATAAACTCCCATTCTTATTGCATGATTTCCTATTAGACAATGTCCCGTGAGGGCTCCTATTAAAGTCCTAATTTGTAGTCTATTGAGTATAATGATATTCCTAGGTAGACGCAGATTTAGCCTCGGCCATGTTTGCCTGGCAATTTCACAGGTAGTGGCACAGATCCACCTTTGATTGGTAGAATTAATTAGTGTCTCTCTTATGAGAAGCTTACAAGTCGCGAGAGGTACACCCATATGCCTACCGACATTTGGCATACAAGTGCCATCTCTCGCAAGTTGATCAGCCTTGCAGTTCCCTGGTATATCCCAATGTACTGGTACCCAGCACAAATGGATAATGAATTGTTTAGCCATCTCATTTAGAGATCGTCGACAGTCTAAGACATTCCTTGATGTTATTTGAAATGCATTCAAAGCCCTTAGTGCAGCTTGGCTGTCTGATAAAATACAGATATCCTTGACGGTTACCTCGTTTATCCTCAGCCAATTCAAGGCTTCGTGAATAACGGTTATTTTCGCTTGAAAAATACTGCATTGATTAGTTTGATTGATTCACTGATTGAGGGCATTTCGTAATAAACTCCTGATCCTTCACCGGTATTCATTTTTGATCCGTCTGTGTATATCTTGATGGGAGTATCTGCTGATGGATCCCCCTCGAGCCATTCCTCTCTGGAAGGAATCCTAACCCAAACATTTCTTTCGAAACAGAGGGAAGAAGGAAGGTAATCAATATCACTGGGTATGTCCGTATAGGATTCTAATATGGTAGCATGTCCATACGTAACAGCTTTCCATTGTGATCTCGCCTTGAGCCGAATGGCGCAGCATGCCGCTAAATATTTGCAGAAGAGACCTAAGGGTGGCAGATATACTATGATATCCAATGCCAAGGTTGTCGTGGTTCTCATGGTGCCACTTATTGCTAATTCTGCTGATATCTGTGCCTTACCAAGTGTTTCGTAGTGGGTCCTTTTTTGCATTGCAGTCCACCAGACAACATTTCCATATAAGAGAATGGGCCTGACAACCGCAGTGTAAAGCTACAGAGCTACCCTAGGCTTAATTCCCCAGGTTTTACCTATAGCTCTTTTGCACGCATAAAAAGCCACCCCAGCTTTCCTAGCTCTTTCTATGGTGTCTGACTTCTAAGTAAGCTTTCTATCGATTATAAGACCCAAATATTTCGTCTCTTCTGAAATCCCTAGAGCTTTTCCCTTAAGAGTAATTGGGTCTAATTGAGGGATTTTAGTCTTAGTCTTATCCGGATTTACTCCAAGACCACAGTCCTCCGCCCACTTTGAAAGAATATCTAGAGCATTTTGCAACAGATCTCTCAGTGTAGATGTGAATTTTCCAGAGACAGCAATGACAACATCATCGGCATAAGCCACCACCTTACATCCCACCGCCTCTAATCTTATCAGGAGTTTGTTAACAACAGTGTTCCATAGAAACGGTGAGAGGACACCGTGGTTTCATTCGAGAAGTTTATGAGAGGTGCAAACGTGGTTTCATTCGAGAAGTTTATGTGGGTAAACACAGTTTGCTTTGGAGCCCCTGTAAGCATTTTGATATTACTCCATATCGATAGAATTTTGGTTGCCGGATTCATGCCCGCTGTTAGTTCTTCAAACGCATTATTTTTATTGGTTTTTGCGGAGCGTTTGAATAAGGCGTTTGCTTTTTTGTACCTAATGAGGTTAATTATATTGCGAGAGTGTTTGTACCGATACCATATAGTTTGTTTCTCTGCGCGTAGTTTGGATAATTCTTTATTCAACCAGGGTATTTTCTTATTAAAAGATCTTGGTGACGTTTGTGGTATGGTATAGTGAGCTGCTGTGCGAATAATTTTGGAAATGTTTGCTGCTTCATGGTCTAGTATTTTTGCTATTGCTTTTTTGTGTATTGAATTTTGCCGAAAAGGTAGGCATAATATTCGAATTATTAAGAGTGGAAGTGTTCTTAAGGGTTTTGTTGTTTTGTGTGATAAAGATTGTTGATGATGATGGCTTACTGTATACCGCTTTAAAGTTATTATTGACGTTGTTGTTGTTTTGCGTATTGCAGTCTTCTGTAGATGTGGGCTTCATGCTAGAAGCATTCGAAGCGGAGAAATTGTTTATAGTTGTGGTTTTGTTTACGGAATCGACGCTGTTGTTTTTTGGAGTTTGAAGGAAGCTGTAACTGACTTGACGTTTGAAGTGCTGGAGGTGATGTAATTGGTTGTTTTTGTGCTTGTGGTATTTTATTCAGTGGTTTTGTTGTTGTTACTGCTGGGTAACTGAGCGTTAACAATATGAGAATCAAATTTTTATTTATTTTTTTTTGTTTTATTTCCCTCTATTTCATACATCTACTACCATTATATTGACACTTAATACATGATTCGACAATTTGTTTGGAAATTAATATTAAAAACACATTTTGGCCAGTGCCAAGAAGTGATACAACAAAAATTATTTACATTAATTATAATAGTTCACTATAATTATATTATAACAATTTATGATCAAAATTATGTTTATGGTAATTATTTACATTTACATTTATAATACTATTACTAATATGTGTAGTCTGGATTTCCTAGATCAGTAGGTCGTTTGGTCGAGTTCTCTTTAAACGGCGCAAGGTGGTTTCTTCTAGATGTAGCAACTCGTTTATTTCTTCGTTATTATGCCCATGCAGTGTGTCGTAGTGTTTTGTGGATATCTTTTTTATTTCTTCGTCAATTCTTGTCATATTTAGTTTGCGGTGTATACCTTCATTTGTTGTGTACCAACCAGACTTTATGATAACTCTTAATATTCTAGATTGCTGTCTTTGAATTGTTTGTATGTGTGACTGCTTTGCCGTTCCCCATACTTGGAGTCCATACCTCCAAATTGGCTTTATAGTTCCCTTGTATAGCAGCAACTTGTTGTTAAATGTGAGATTAGATTGCTTACCCATTAACCAATATAGTTGCCAAAATTTTTCTTTTATTTGTTTCGTTTTTTGTTTGATGTTGTAGTGCCAATTTAGCTTTGAGTCCACGTGTATACCAAAGTATTTAGTAGTAGACCCTATTTTTATATCTTTATTTTTTATTTTAATAGGTATTGGGTTAAATTTTGTTTTAGTTGTAAAAATTATTTGTACAGTCTTATCTTCATTAATTTTCAAGGACGATTTATCAAACCATTCTTAACATTCTCTGTGTATATCTGCAGATTTGCAGTCACAGTATTTTGATTTTTGTCAGATGCTAAGAGGATTGTGTCGTCAGCAAAGGTAGCAATTGTGGTATTCAGTTATTTTGGAAGTGGTATATCTGAGGTAAATATGACATATAGCAGTGGTCCTAAAACACTCCCTTGAGGAACTCCAACTGTTGTAAGTTGAAGAGACGAACACTCTTCATTATACTTGACGTAAAAGTAACGATCACTAAGATAACTTTCAACAATCAAATAGTAGTCAAGTGGCAGCATCGTCTTCAGTTTATGTAGCAGTCCTTTATGCCATACTTTGTCAAATGCTTTTGCAACGTCTAAGAATACAGCAACGCAGTACCACTTATATTCTATGTCTGTTTCAATTTTGTTTGTTATACGGTGTATCTGTTGAATTGTTGAATGTCGTTTTCTGAAGCCGAATTGATGATTTGGTATAATGTTTTTATTGTCAAGGATCTGGCTAAGTCTATCATGTAATAGTTTTTCAGCAACTTTAGAGATTATGGGAAGTAGGCTAATTGGTCTATACGACGAAGCAGTTGTAGCATCTTTTCCCTGCTTCGGTAGTGCAATAATTTCAGCAACTTTCCATACTTTGGGAAAAAATTGTAGTCGGAACATTGAGTTGATAACATTCCTTATGAAGTTATAACCTATAGTAGGTAGCTCAGCGAGAGCTTTTCCTGTCAACATATCGTATCCTGGTACTTTTTTGTGGTTTATTCGTTTTTTAATGCAATTAATTATTTCTCTTGTGTTTGTTTTCTTAATTTTGGTTGTAATGTCTATATTTAAGTCATTGCGTGTTTCAATATATTTATCTTCGTCATTTGATAGGACTTTTTCAAAGTATTTAGCCAATGCAGTTGCTTTTTCTTCATTGGTAATAGCCCATGAGCTCTCATCTTTCCGTAGTGGTGGCTGATACCTTATCTGAGTTTTTAATTTCTTTGTGCATTTCCATAATGAGTAGTTCGTATCCTGGGTAGGCGTCAAGTTTTTTAGGTAATTTTCAACTTCTATATTTTGTCTTTTAGTTAATATATTCTTGAGTTTTTTGCAGGCTATATTTAAATTGTGTTTATCCTCAGGCGATCTAGTTAGCTGCCACCTCTTTCTCAGCTTTCTCTTCTCAATAATTTGCTTTCTTATGAAAATATCCGTTGTAGGTTTATTTCTTCTACATTTATGCTGTTGGCTTGATTTGATTCCTGCGTCTAGGACCACATCGTTCAATGCCTAATTGTGTTTTCAGTGTAATAGACATATTCAGTTGATTTTCAATATGCTGTCTATACTCATTCCAGTTTTTTTTGTGGTTAAAAATCTGAGCTATTGGTTCTATGGGTTTGATGTCAGTTGTGTAGTCAAGTATTATCGGAGAGTGGTCTGAAGAAAGTTCAAAACAAGCTTTAATTTTTAATTGTTTATACTTTATATTTTTTG
Organism: Clusia tigrina; assembly: GCA_920105625.2. Taxonomy (NCBI): domain Eukaryota; kingdom Metazoa; phylum Arthropoda; class Insecta; order Diptera; family Clusiidae; genus Clusia; species Clusia tigrina. The sequence goes on from OV050030.1 coordinate 329,070,163, forward strand.
TTATGCTGAAGTCGATTAGATCTGGTATCTTTTTCCTATCTGTTGGCCAGTATGTGGGTTCACCTGAGCTTAAAAATCTGCAGTTATTTTTGTTTATAGCATTAATCAGATTTCGTCCTTTTTTATTGGTTAGCCTAGATCCCCAGTCAGTGTGTTTTGCAGTCAGATCTCCAGCTGCAATGAATCTTACGCCAAGCGTCTTTATGTAGTCATCATATTGATCCGTTGTTAGTAGGTGTCGGGGGGACAGTAAACTGAGGAAATGAGTATTGTCCCACTTGTATCCTCAATTTGCACAGTAGTGGATTGAATATGAGGTGTTGCATATGATTGCCGTTCAGTATGTTTTAATAGTGAATTTATTATGATAGCTGTCCCACCACGAGCTTTACTATCAGGATGATTTGTCACATAAATTTTATATCCAGGAAATACTAAATAGCTTTTGTTCGTAAAATGTGTTTCTGAAACTAGAGCTATATCAATTTTCTTGTCAGACAAAAATTGCTTCAACTCAAGATAATGTTTTGTTAGGCCATTTGCATTTCAGGCTACAATTATTAAACTATTACTTTCGTGCATTCTGATTGAGGAGGCGAATTTTGTGGGGCTTGTGCTTTGTACTTGTTTATTATTTCACGCATACTGAATTTATTAATAATTTTTATTTTGAGAATATCTTTCGCTTGTGTGTACTTTGTGCATGTGCTAGAAGATGATGGATGATCAGGGCAATTTGCGCACATTGTTCTGCTGCACACTTCTTCTAGATGCGATGGTAGGCTGCAATTGGCACAGATAGGGGGGTTTTTACAATACTTAATTGTGTGTCCAAGTATTTGACATGTCTTGCAGCGCATCGGGTTGGGATAGTAAGGGCGTACTGAAATTTTTCTTCAAGCAACGAAAATTTTCTCTGGTAGATAAAAGCTCTCAAATGTGAGAAGTATTGCGCCAGCTGGAGTTAAGTCATTGTTTACTCTTTTTTTAAATTTGTAGACAGAGCTGACTCCATACGCTTGTAAGCCGTCTATAATTTCGTCTTCGCTCACATTAGTTGGGAAAACTGCAAATATTGTGCCTTTAACACAGTTAAGGTTGGCCTGGTGTTAAGTGGGTGTAATCTGACAAATGCATGGCAAAAATTTGGTATTCAAAAATTTATCAGCAATTTTTTTATTTTTTGTTAGCACTAAGAGGCTGCCGTGACGTAGGTCCGAGATGCTGATAGTTTCTTTGCTAATGTCTAGAATAGATTTGTGTACGCCAAAGCATGAATAATTAGTGAGAAACTTCTCATTTCCAGTAGCTTTCAATGCGACGTATTTGTAATGCTTGTGGCAGGTAATTCAGGGAAGGTTTCGTATGATTTATTGGGCTTTTTCCGTTTTTGTTGTGGTGGACTAGGGGAAAGCAGGGCGAACCGATTTCCCCCTAGATTAGCAGCCCCAGGGGCATTGCACCAAACACACTGTTTTTGATCAAAACTAGAGTTTGCGTTACTCAAGAAGGTTATAGGTTATGAAGAGCAAAAGATTAGTAACTGCGCACGAAAACTTTATAATCTAATAGCGACCGTTGTTGAATATTTTTTTCCGATTTTTCCGATATAGACGATGAATACATTTGATATTGAACGCTATTTCAAATTTATTTTGTGAATCCAGCATCCAGTCTACTATATACCCAAACACAATATGTTTTTATAGGTAGAATGATCTGAACTACTAATCGACGTCGAATGTCAACGGGAGTGAAATCTACAGACATTTTTGTATTCTGAAGTGTACACAATTCTTCTGACCACATTATTAACGTGATAAAATATAAGTTAAGCTAGAATTGACAGTAAAAGTCAATCTGGAAACCTCAGACCTGAACGCCAACTGGATATGATCAAATCGCACCGGAGGAATGTGATAAAAACATTTAGGTAGGTAGGTTGAGCAGCCGCATCACCAATAAACCAGTGATGCCACTTAGACTACCAGTTGGGTCCGTTGTGAGCCGCGGATGCGAGGCATGGCTACGCTTCCCCCTCCAGATTTCACCAACCTGAGCTTTTTACAAAGCGAAGAAGGTTGTTAATACCTGACTGGTATAGATTATCTATACTTGTTAAGAAGTGGGGTCCTAGTAAACGTTTCCTATTTCTAGCAAAAGCTGGACATGTACAGAAGAGATGCTGGACCGTTTCCAGCTCCTCCTCGTTCCTGCAGCTGCGGCAGAAATCATGTGTATAAACTCCCATTCTTATTGCATGATTTCCTATTAGACAATGTCCCGTGAGGGCTCCTATTAAAGTCCTAATTTGTAGTCTATTGAGTATAATGATATTCCTAGGTAGACGCAGATTTAGCCTCGGCCATGTTTGCCTGGCAATTTCACAGGTAGTGGCACAGATCCACCTTTGATTGGTAGAATTAATTAGTGTCTCTCTTATGAGAAGCTTACAAGTCGCGAGAGGTACACCCATATGCCTACCGACATTTGGCATACAAGTGCCATCTCTCGCAAGTTGATCAGCCTTGCAGTTCCCTGGTATATCCCAATGTACTGGTACCCAGCACAAATGGATAATGAATTGTTTAGCCATCTCATTTAGAGATCATCGACAGTCTAAGACATTCCTTGATGTTATTTGAAATGCATTCAAAGCCCTTAGTGCAGCTTGGCTGTCTGATAAAATACAGATATCCTTGACGGTTACCTCGTTTATCCTCAGCCAATTCAAGGCTTCGTGAATAACGGTTATTTCCGCTTGAAAAATACTGCATTGATTAGTTTGATTGATTCACTGATTGAGGGCATTTCGTAATAAACTCCTGATCCTTCACCGGTATTCATTTTTAATCCGTCTGTGTATATCTTGATGGGAGTATCTGCTGATGGATCCCCCTCGAGCCATTCCTCTCTGGAAGGAATCCTAACCCAAACATTTCTTTCGAAACAGAGGGAAGAAGGAAGGTAATCAATATCACTGCGTATGTCCGTATAGGATTCTAATATGGTAGCATGTCCATACGTAACAGCTTTCCATTGTGATCTCGCCTTGAGCCGAATGGCGCAGCATGCCGCTAAATATTTGCAGAAGAGACCTAAGGGTGGCAGATATACTATGATATCCAATGCCAACGTTGTCGTGGTTCTCATGGTGCCACTTATTGCTAATTCTGCTGATATCTGTGCCTTACCAAGTGTTTCGTAGTGGGTCCTTTTTTGCATTGCAGTCCACCAGACAACATTTCCATATAAGAGAATGGGCCTGACAACCGCAGTGTAAAGCTACAGAGCTACCCTAGGCTTAATTCCCCAGGTTTTACCTATAGCTCTTTTGCACGCATAAAAAGCCACCCCAGCTTTCCTAGCTCTTTCTATGGTGTCTGACTTCTAAGTAAGCTTTCTATCGATTATAAGACCCAAATATTTCGTCTCTTCTGAAATCCCTAGAGCTTTTCCCTTAAGAGTAATTGGGTCTAATTGAGGGATTTTAGTCTTAGTCTTATCCGGATTTACTCCAAGACCACAGTCCTCCGCCCACTTTGAAAGAATATCTAGAGCATTTTGCAACAGATCTCTCAGTGTAGATGTGAATTTTCCAGAGACAGCAATGACAACATCATCGGCATAAGCCACCACCTTACATCCCACCGCCTCTAATCTTATCAGGAGTTTGTTAACAACAGTGTTCCATAGAAACGGTGAGAGGACACCTCCCTGAGGTGCACCCCTGATTACCAACTTACGTAGGACCGATTCTCCTAGATTCGCCTCAATGATTCTGCTATTGAGCATTTTTTTTTTCATTATATATATATTTTATTGAATCTCCTAAAAAATATCTTAGAACTAACAATAAATCTTCATAGTATATTTAACATTTCACTTTTAAATTCATATTAATCATTACCAACCTCCCAGTGCCAGTGCTTTGAGGAGTTATGGTATATGAAAAGAAGTAGCGCAATACTTAAATAATAGCGTAATGAATAAGCTTAAAATCTAATTTGTTGCTAAGCGCAGCACGTCCATCCTTTTCAGGCGGGTGTGTCCTTGATGCTGTAGTAGGCGCCTCGCTAATGCATTGGGATGCTTGTCTAGCTTTGCTAAGTAAGATTCAGCAAGTCGGGAAACTTATTTAGTTACATACGGGATATGTAAATCTCTGTGGATGTTAACGTTTTTGATGTACCAAGGAGCATTGGTAATCATTCGAAGAATTTTCGATTGGGCTTTTTGCAGCTTTTCGACATTTGAGGGTGAAGCAGTACCCCAGAGTTGGATACCGTAGGTCCATATGGGCTTGATAATTACTTTATAGAGTAGAACTTTAAAGTCCAGTTTGAGCTTGGACTGCCTGTTCAAAAGCCAGTTTAGCTCATTTATTTTGAGTTTAATTTGAGTAACTTTTGCACTTATATGCTTTGCCCAAGTAAGTCTACGATCTAAATGCATTCCTAGATATTTAGTTTCTGTCGCCTGAGGGATCGGCTTGGTGTTAATTTGCACAGGGGGGCAAGTACTCCTGCATAGAGTGAATGTGACATGAACGCATTTCGACTCATTGACTTTGATTCTCCAGTGGTCAAGCCATTCCTGAAGCATGTTGACGTGTACTTGGAGAAGTTTTGACGCCTCTTTCGGATTTGTGTGAGTACACAATATGGCTGTGTCATCGGCAAAAGTATAGGTGATAGTCTTGCCGTTTGTTGGCATATCTGCAGTGAACAACGTATAGAGCAGGGGACCTAATACGCTGCCTTGCGGTACTCCAGCTTGTATAGGGTATTCATCTGAGATGAAGCTTTTTTGTTTCACAACAAAGCGTCTACCTGAGAGATAGCTTTCGAGCAATGTGTAGATGTTAAGAGGTAACATACATTTTAGTTTGTGCAAGATTCCTTCGTGCCAGACCTTATCAAATGCCTGAGTGATGTCGAGAAAAACTGCGGAACAGTATTGCTTCTTTTCGAACGTTTCTTGTATAGTGTTTACAATGCGATGAACTTGTTCGATAGTACTGTGTTTTTCTCTAAACCCAAACTGGTGGTTTCGTATAACATTACACTGTTTGACAACGTCTTTAATACGCTTTATTAACAAACTTTCAAAGAGTTTTGAAAAAATTGATAGCAGACTAATTGGTCTGTAGGAAGAGACGCTTGTTGGGTCCTTTCCAGCTTTGGGAATCATGATAATTTGAGAAATTTTCCATGAGTAAGGAAAGAATCCAATGCGTATTATAGCATTTAATATATGCAAGAGATGCATTGTGGCTATTGCTGGGAGCTTTTATCATTTGGCCCGTAATCAGATCACGCCCTGGAGATTTTTTGGCATTGAGTTCTTTGATAGCGTTTGTCAGCTCCTTTTTGGCAATCGAGATACCATTGACGCTAGGGATAGCATCAACCGCCGTTAGAGAACGGACGGAACTAGCAAGATTAGGGGTGAAAACTTGCTCCAAATGATTTGCGAATGCTATTCCCTTTTCTGCATCACTTCTTGCCCAGTTGCCGTTGGGAAGGCGTATTGGTGACTCCATTTGAATGGGTTTTTCGAGTTTTTGGCCGTTCGCCATAGAGAATAGCTTGAGGCTTCTGTAGGACAGAGGGTCTCTACAAACTCGTGAAACTCGGAGGTTTCCTTTTCTTTTAGAAGGTGATGCAGTTTTTTAGTACATTCATTCAGTTTCTTCTTCAGAGAAGGTGATCTCTGCAATTGCCATTCTCTCCTAAGAGATCTTTTTTCGGAGAGGAGCTTCAGAATGTCTTGGGGAGTACACTCTTGTCGGGTTTGAACTTTAGAACGTGGTGTAGCAATTTTTACTGTTTGGGATAGCAATTGAGTGAAATTGAAAATAGCGGAGTTTATTTCCTGCTCAGACTTTAGGGAAGTCTTTATTTCAAGATGTAAACTTATGAACATCTTATATTTAAGCCAGTCTGTATTCTTGTAGTCGAAACTACCACTGACGAGTTTCTGATAGGAGTTTTCAGAAAAGATAGTTATTATTGTGGGAGTGTGATCAGAGGACAGCTCCAGAGAGGAATGCACAAGAGAGTGTACATTATTTATACCTCTAGTGATGGCGAAGTCAATAAGATCTGGAATCTTCTGTTTGTCGGATGGCCAGTATGTAGGCTTACCATTGGACAAGACATTAAGACCAAGAGCATTTATCGCAGAGAAGAGTTTTCTGCCTTTGGGAGTTACTAAACGTGAGCCCCAATGAGTATGCTTTGCATTAAAGTCTCCAGCAGCAATGAACTTAGCATCGAGAGTACTAAAGAATTGTTTGTACTGCTGCTCATCTATATTAAACCTGGGTGGGCAATAGATGGATGATACTGTCAAGCCTTTGACGTATTCTTCGAGCTGAATAGTCGTCGCTTGTAGATAATCGGTACAGTATCCTTGCATTGGGAAATGCTTTATTCTATTCTTGATCAGAATAGCTGTACCACCACGTGCTTTGCCACCGGGGTGTTTGGTGTCATAAACTTTGTATCCCGCTATCTGGAAACAGTTTTTCTGAGTAAGGTGAGTTTCAGAAATTAGCATCAAATCTATTGAGTTATCGTTGAGAAATAGTTTGAGCTCATTTTTGTGCTGACTTATGCCATTTGCATTCCAATGACCGATTTTCAGTGCGTTCATGGTTTTGTTAATAGGGATTGCAAAAGCATGTTCTGATTACGTATCATGTCTTGCATCATACTTTGCATTGAGTACATAAATTGCGTCATATTTGCGATGAACTCTTGTAAAGTCTTTTCAAGAGTACTCTCATCATTTTTAGGGTTTACTGGTGGGGTGCCTTTGAGAATATTTGCGTAAGAAATACTTGAAGGCTGTGCTTCACGGGCAGAGATTTCACGCAAAACTGTTACGGGAGGAACAGTTTTAACTTATTTTGGCTGAGGAGCAAATTTATTTTTTATATGAGCGTATACAGTGCAGCCTCTGTAGTTTGCAGTGTGATTTTCACCACAGTTGCTGCATTTTTTGACACTGGAGTCGTCTCTGGGCTTTGTGCAGTTTTGTGACATGTGGAGATCACCACAAACGACACATACACTGGGAAGTGTACAGTATTTTCTAGTGTGCCCAAATTCTTGGCAGTTCAGGCATTGAACTGGTCCAATTCGCTTGTGGGGTTCTTCTACAGAGATTTTTCTATGTAGAAGATAGCGAAGGTTGTAGATCGGGTGTGATTCGCCTTTTCTGAGGTTCGAGTCGACTGGCTGTAGCTCAACGCGAAAGAGCGGCAGTGGAATCTTGTCTTTATTGCGTATGTTAAACACTGAGTTTGCGGTAAAGCCCTCTTTGGATAGGGCTTCTCTTATTTCGTTGGGATCTACGTCAGCTTCGATTCCTCTAAGGACAACAACAATGCCTTTGCTACTTTTAAGTTGGTAGGTGTAATAGTTTTTTTTTTCTGTGTCAAAGAGATTGACGACTTTGCGATAGCTTGATTCGATATATAATTGAATTTTGGTTTCATGTATTTTGCCTTTTAGTATTGGGACAACATGAAACTTTTTAGCACCAATTAGAGTAGTTAGAGTTTTTACGAGAGCGTTAGAGTTGCGCTCCCGTAAATAAATTGGTTGGGGCTTTACCTCTTTTAGCACTTTCTGGGTAGAATTGTCTTCGGCATTTGCAAGAGGTGCAAACCTGTTAGAAGCGAGTGGATTCTTTTCAGAAGCAGAATCATTAGATTTAATCTGCTTTGCCGATTTTTGAGACAATTTTTGAGGACTCAACTTGCGCTTAACCACAATATAGCGGTCCATACCAGTCTGTATTACCGAACGTTTTCCTTGGTTGGCTGTAGCATGCATGTTGAGAGGTTCTACTGGTGAGAGAGAGTTGCTTTGCATACTCCACGGCAAAGTGTTTACCGACCCAGAGCCAACAATAAGCGTACTTACGTTTTTGCAGCAGTCGTTACTTACTGTAATGTGCTCAAGCTGAGAGCCAGCGTTACCAGAGCCAGAGAGGGAGAGCTGTTTATGGGAGCAGTCAGACACTGAAAAGCTGCGCTGCCTACCGATGCTGTCGGATTGCGCTATAAGTGTATTAATTTCACTTGGCGAGAGATCGCAACTGTTTTTATTTATTTTCACGCTGTTGTTATTGTTTTGTTGTGTTTGCGCATCGGTTGTCTTCGTTGCCGTTGCTGCACTAGCTGAACGCGCGGGTGGCGACCGCAACATGTAATGTTTACAGGTCAGATTTTCGCGATTTTTTTTTTATTTTGTTCCTTGTTGTATGTATTTATATTTGTCAGTACTTTTTTGTTAGCCGGGTAGAGAGTTTTTGATTTTTTTTGTTTCTGATGATGTTTTTAATTTTTGTTTTCGTTTTTTTAGTTCTTTTTCGTGGTTAAAGCTTAGAGCCGCGGAGAACACGTCTGCTCGCGACACGTTTTACTAAAAATACTTAATAGACTTATTTGCCGCCGCTCTACTGCAAAACTAAATACAATAATACAAAAAAAAGAAAAAATATATGGATTATGTATGAATTTGAACCCGACGAATTGTCACAGAGATTTTAAATAAACTATTTCGCAAAACTGTTATTGCAAGCACTAATCCGCTTAAATTGTTGTTTCCATAGCGTATTAAACGTAAAGAAAAGATGAGAGAGATATCGGTCTTCAGTCCCTTGGATGAGTATGTGAGCTTTTTCCGGCTTTCGGAATGAAGACCACTCTGGCCTCTCTCCACTGAAGCGGTATATACCCAAAGCATCCTTCAAAGATTGCTAACAGCCAGCTTTTCAGGTATCCAGCCGTTTCATGTAATTCCACTGGATAAATACCTTCAGGACCAGGGGACTTAAAAGGCTTAAAACTTTCAATAGCCCATAAGAGTCGATCCTCAGATAGAACGTCTATCTAAATTTCCCGACTATTTGACGTATCTTCCCTCTCGTGCCCAGTAATATATGAGCAGCCTGGGAAATGCGTGCTGAGTAGAAGCTCTATAGACTCCTTACTAGTTGTAGTGAATGTGCCTTCCACCTTCTGTAAAAGGTCCCAGTTCTGAGAACTTCCCGCCAATATTTTCCTAAGTCTAGAGCCTCAGTCGCTCCCTCTACTTCTTCACAAAATTATCTTTGAGCAGTTCTAACCTCCTTCGTAAAGACCTTAAGAGTCTCTCTGTACGCTTTCCAGTCATTTTCAAGACGTGTACTCGTATACTTCGCCTCATTAAAGCATGTCCTACTGTCCATCCGAAGCTTGCTTAGCTCTTCCGTCCACCACCGGAGTTTCGGCTTTCCCCTCAAATTCCTTAGTGGACAGGTTTCTGCCAAGGCCGCGTTCAGGCTGCCAGTAACAGAGCCAACCATTTCCTCTATCCCTTCTATGCTTCTTGGTTCGCTAGATGGACAGACATTTAAGGTATTCCCAACTAGATCTACATATTTATCCCAGTCTGTTTTCCTGATATTTCTACCAGGCTTAGGTTTAGGTAGAGTTTTGTTATTCTCAAAGGAGATATATCTGTGGTCAGAGAAGGAGTGTTCATTTAACCCACCCACTCCCTTATTCTTCCTACAAGAGAGTCAGAGGCAAAGGTGGCGTCTATTACCAAAAGTACGTTTAACACTCCTATTACAGATTTGCAGGTTAGTTCCAAGCAAATAATCAAAAAGGCACTCACTCCTCATATTAGTGCCCGTGCTACCCCACACGATGTGATGAGCATTTTTGTCCGCACCAATTATAGTGCCAGATCCCTCAAAATTGATCTTGGTAGCTCTTCGTGATCGTGGGCCAGGTAGCAGGAGGATACCCTGCTTAGCGCAACCGCTTTTCCAGAACCAGAGCCAGGTTCCACCACTAGCGCTCCAACTCCGGCAACTGAAGTGGTGTTGGCCTCTTCTTCCAGCTGAGATGAGGTGTCAGGGTCTACCACAACTCCAACATGGTCCATTATATAGGAGACGTTCACGCCCTTTTTGTAGACCCTCAGTGTAATGGAAGAGAATACATTGCTCACGACACCATCGGATCGCGAAAGAGATTCCAACGAGTCCGTGATCACCACAAAGCACTGCGGTACTCGCCTTTTGGCTCCTCCAGTTTCGTGACCTTCCACGATGATGTCGGGAGTTCCGAATTACATACCAGTAACATCTCCAGAACCATTTTAGGGTCAGATGGTTAAGCTGGTATCCAGGCCCTCGCTCTTGGCAGGTTCGGGATATCCTCCCTTGAGATTACCTCGAGCTTAGACCCAGGCCAAACTTCACCGATTCTTGAGATGGCTATTCGGTACAGATCAGTTGATCTCTGATCGGCACATGCGATTAGCTTCACATGGTTTTGATTTCTCCCACTATCGCGACAAAAAGGAGGAGGATCTGGAAGAAAGTGCTCGAGAACCTGGCTTCTATTTTCTTCCAGTTCTCAACAGAAATTGTGCCATCAATGTTGCTTCTGTCCACAACGGCCCATAGTTGTTGTCCTCGCACAGCTTCGCTGAAGGTCTTTGGTGCGGAAGTAGTCTCATGACGTCATGATGGCCTCTTGATGCTGCTGGGGTTTCTGGTCGGGTCGTCTGACAGCGGACGTTTTGGCGGCGGGTTCGGTTTCGGAAACTCTGATAGTCGCTCCGTAACCCTTTTTGCCTAGCTAATGGAGGACTTTTGTTTCTCTGACCTCTCGCACTCCGGGACACTTCTGACACGTTCCAGCAACGTCAAGGCAGCGGGGCTCTCCTTGTAGTTGTGCCGTGTAGGCTTTACCACCGAGGAGACCTTAGTCGTTTTAGACATGGATATACCGTGACGTCTACCAGGGCCAATCTCGGTATCCGCCGTATGAATTGTAGACTCTTCCTCAAGACTTCTTTTTGTACTGCTACTTCCACTGGAACCAGGTTTGTCAGCTTCCGCGGTGCGAGATGGGCCAGCCATATTTGGCTTATTAGTACCGCCACTTCCACTAGGTTCTGTAGCCCCAGCTTCCGCCGTACGAATTTTTTCCTGACCTGAGCCAGATTCAGAAATAGCCAGGCAATAGCCAGCCCCCGTTGCATTTAGGGACTGCTTGTCCAAAGAAATTTTATTTGTTGTTTGTTGTGTTCCATCTTGTTCTAAGCGATCACCGTCCACCTTAGCATTCTTGGTGATCTTCAATTTTTATGGGGAAGCATAGTGGTCGACCGTGGCAGCGCCCCTTACCACGGCAAGGTCGTGAATATACTTCAAGGTGACCCGGCATCGAGGTAGCTCTGTAGAAATACAGCCGATATTACCCCCTGGCTGCAAACCAACCAATAGGCACGGGTCGCATAACACCTTCAGTTAGGGGGGATTTTTTACCCAGGTTTACTCCATCCGCCCGACCTATCTTAGCCAACCGTACACTAGATGCGCTGTGGGATCAATGGTCAGGAATGGATCGCACCTCACACCCAGTGCACAGTTGTTACCAGCCGTTACCACGTGGAGCTGATAGACCCAACTTCCGACAGAACTCAATTACGGCATGTACTCAAATACATGTTAGTCCACTTGAGTAACTGCCGTCACAACGACCATAAAAAACATATAGTTTGTTTAAATATGCGAAGCACATATCAGCGGATTCAAAAACAGTGCAACGTCATACGTCCATCGACAAATCTTGCCAGGGTCTTCATTAATTCTACAGCACAGGTCATCCAATAGCCAAGGTAAATTTAACTGTCATCTTCATATTCATGAACTGTACTATTGTCACAAACTTTGAAAATATCATTAATTATCATGAAGAAGAGGGCCAAGAACAGACCCCTGCGGTACACCCACATCAAATGTTTTAAAACGACAAAAATTATCTCCGACTTTAACTCTGGGCATTCCACTACCAAAGTAGCAGCACATAAAGACATACAAACAACAAGATCAAGGGACACGGTGAAACCCCGTATTAAACAACGCTGGAACGAAGGAAAATATTACACTAGCGTAACGAAAGCGGACTACGATAGTGCGATCGCTGCATGTGCCGCCAGTACGGAAAAAGTATGGAGAGAAGATGAACAATATATATTAATATAATTAAATATTTACCTGATGAAAAAATAACAACATGCCGAAGGTGGCCCAAGAACAAATCATCCGGACAGCAACGATGGGAAAAGCACCAACAAGGTGCTGAAGGTGCCCCAAGATCAAATCCACACAGCAAGAACAATGCAGGGAATAACACTAGTTGGCAGACAGATGCCACAACTATCGGTTCCCGTACAACAACACTTCTTGGAGGTCATCCATTGAAGCCGGAGCAAAGGCAGCAGCAGTTGACAACTCAGCCTCTTTCCTTCAGCATCGCTCAACGAAGCCACATCGACGAAACTCAGTTGTTTCCTTCAGCATCAAGCAACCAAAACGCATCGCACTAAGCTATTTCCATCATCAGGAGTCCACGAAAACACAACGACGCACAATTTTTCGGACTGGGGACATAGTAGCCGTAGTTAATTAGTACACTTATTTAAAACTCAACTGGTGTTATTCATATTTATAAATAAATAAATCATAGAGCAAAATCCACACAAACAAGCTGTTGAATCCTTTATATTTTCTGTAAACGACTCCTGACCATCCCTTTTAAAATAGTCGGTACACAAGACTCATTAGGCTCATTGGACTTTTTAGCCACAGGAACAATTGTTGCTACTTTCCCCATACCAGGGAAGCAGCTACTAGTGAAGCATTGATTGATAATATAAGTAATTGACCTCGAGATATAATGCAATATAAGCTTAACAAACCGAATAGTAAGTCCATTTTCTCATACAGGATGTAACATCATCTACATGTACAGTTTAGCACTTTTATCGGGCAAAGCCAAGGTAAGTAAATATTTGGAAAAATCACATATACATAAGTGTTAATGCATATTTGTTCATCCAAATTTGACTCCATTAAGGGACCAATGGTATCTATTACTACTATATCGATTGGTTTATTCGGCGTGGGAGTAAAAGTTAATGGTTCCTTATTCCCCGGTGTAACCTCGATTATTCTACATTTTTCACAGTTCCTAACGAATGAAACTATATACCTGTTCAAATTCCTCCAGTAATATTTTGTTCTAAGTTTAGCATAAAGTTTCTTAATCCCACAATGCCCATCTATAATTGGCTCGTTGTGAAAAATAAAATGAATATTGTTTCAATAGGTTCTGTTAATAAAATCTCTAGTTTATTTAATATTTTTTTGCCATGGTAGCCAAGTCCTCTTTAGGCCACTCTAATATACAAGTATTGAGACTATGGCCTTCCAGTTGAACACTCAAAAGCATATCATCGAGAGTCAATATTTCGTTGTCGATCAATAAAGTTGTATCAAAGACTTTTTTTTAATTTATTGTGCAAATTTATATAGATTTTGGAATTTGAAATTTTTGTTCTAACTTGCATGTAAAGTTCGTATTAAATTCTAGAGAGAACTTGTCCTAAAAAAAATAAACACTTTTGTCAAAGTTAGTGATGAATCTACGGTAGTAATTAACAAAGGCTACAAATCGCTTGACTGCATTTTTCTTTCTTGGCGTTTCATATTTCTTAATTGTATTAATTTTCGATTCATTAGGCAACAAGCCATTTGCAGTGCATTTGTGGGAAAGAAACGTAACCTCTGGACGAAGAAAATTGCATTTAGCAGGGTTACGTTTTAAATTATATCGGCTACATAGTTGAATAACACTACACACATTTTGTAGTTGATGTGATTCACTATAGCCGACAACGATTATATCATCAATATATAAAAATTCCTGGTTTGCTGACATTATTCGTGAAAAACAGGTGGGCCGACGTCTACACCGAGTGGTAAAACTTTCCATCTGAAAGCCCATGGTCGGTACTAAAACACGTGATGTAGCGCGAATCTACATGAAAAGGTATCTGGTGAAACCCTGGAAAAACATCTAGAGTGGAGAAGTACTTTGCTCTACCCAAAATGCCCAAAATGTCATCGACTCCCCGGAAGTCTACGCACATACGGTATGACTTTTACCCATAAGAGTTTTTTTTAAAACTAAAATCTATGGACTTTATAATTAGAGTAGCTAACTTTATTCCCAGTTCTATAAGAAGAATAAGAAAAGACATTCGATTAGCGTGTTATTTATTTACCGTTTCTACGATTTTTTTTCGTCACACGTATAGTGTAAGTGAATTTATTGTGTTTGTTGTACACGTATTCCATATCCCTGTTGTAAAAATTATGGATAGTCTTCAAAATAAACTAATAAATTTAATAGTAAAAAATCAAAACTTATCTATATTAACCAGTTGCTGACTTATGCGGCACTTCATTGCGTGTATAATAAATTTTGAGTATTTTTTGTTGATAAAAAGAAAAGTAACGACGGAAGTTGAAGAAAAACAGTTCTTTTTTATAATTTCATTCACTTTTTCTAATTCCTCATTTTAGAGATAAATCTTCAAGTTAACTTGTGTTTTAAAATATACGCAAAGTGTCCGCAAAGAAATGTGAACTAACACATTCCTAATATATGCACAAAAATTATTATACTTGGTCGAGTACAGATTATCATATTATGTACACACATATATATGAATTTCACATATATATGAGGGCGGATTGATATTGAAGCTACCCAGCGCTAGATGGCAGCAGAAACATAAAAACTTTTTAGCAATTGCGATCTGTCAAACGTCAGCTGTAAAAATTTCACCCAAATTCATCGATTAGTTTATTTGTTGTAGTCGTTTGAAGTAAGCAACTTTTGTGTTTCTTGAAAAATGGAAAAAAGCGAGTTTCGTGCAGTGATTAAACACTATTATTTGAAAGGGAAAACGGCGAAAGAGACAAAAAAAAGCTCGATAAACATTACGGTGAGTCTGCTCCGTCAGATTACATGGTAAAATATTGGATTGCTGAATTTAAACGCGGCCGAACAAGCACTGCAACAATACCATCAACAGGAAGGCCAAAAGAGGTGGTTACTGAAGAAAATATCAAGAAATTCTCGATATCGTTACGAAAGATCGCCGAGTCAAGTTGCTTGAGATTGTTGAAATGGTAAACATATCATATGAACGTGTGTTCAACAGTTTGCATGAACACTTGCATGTTTTAAAAAATTTTGTTCATCTTTAATATCATCTCTTATAGATTTATTTAAATTTAAAGATAGTTGCGTGATCTCAACTTCTTTACAGTTATTATCTCCATTCTTACAAAGCATATTCTTTTGCATTGTTCTTAAAGTATTTTTAGATTTATGTTGTTGATGTTTTTTGATTAGGTGCAGCTTTTCATTTTGCACTTTAATTTATTTTTGCTCTTGTTGTTTTATTAATGCTCTCTGCTGTTTCTGTTATTCATATAATTGTTAATTTTTATGTTTATTTTTATTTTTATTATATTCCCTTGGTTATGTTTACATGGAATACATCTTCCATTTTGAATGGAAATCACATCCACAAAATCCACAAATAAATTTCTTCATATTAATTACACTCTCATAAGCTTATTATTATATAAACTGATATACGTGTCTCTCGTATATAAGAATAACGCGTACTGAAATACTAATAAAATAATTCTATTATTCTTATTAAAACATTGATAATATATTGCTTTATTTACACCAGAAACTTCTGGCTTTTACAATGATGATGTAAAGCAATTTGTTATTTGAATATTTTTTCTTAATATCTTCTTATCTTAATGTATTTAGTGCAAAAATGCTAATATAAAAGACGTGGATATAGTATAGAATTTATCATCCTATTTTTGGTGAGTTTACAACTTGCAAACATAAATAGAATAATTTTTTAATTTTAATTATATTTGAATTTTATTTATATATCCTTTCAGAAAAAAACAAAATATGGTAATACTTTAAAATTTGTGAAAGCGGAATTCTTGAGTAAAAACCTCAAACCATCTTGGGGAATCAAGAATATGGTAATGAATAATTCATTGAAGGTATTAGGACTAACATATATTTTGACGAAATATGGACGACAGATGATGGCGAATGTAGAAGATGTCGCATTATTTCTGCCTGATCGATTTAATGCAATAAATTACATCAATAACCCCCTGACTACTACTATCTCTATCGTGAAATGTATGCAGCAAGGAAAATATCTGTTAGAACTAGAAGAAGATCCAATCTCAGAATTCTTAAATGAAAGTCCTGAGGAGGAGGAAAATGCAATATTTTCAAATTTTAAAATAATTAATTGTTTTTATTTCTAGC
Organism: Clusia tigrina; assembly: GCA_920105625.2. Lineage (NCBI taxonomy): Eukaryota > Metazoa > Arthropoda > Insecta > Diptera > Clusiidae > Clusia > Clusia tigrina. The sequence continues at coordinate 329,086,412 of OV050030.1, forward strand.
TATTTCGCAATATTACAAATTTTTATTCTATTCTACTGTAGCAGAAAATCGGTTACCAGTAGTAAATCTATGAAGTTATATCATTAATAACCAGATTTCAAATTCTTTGTGTTATATATCTAAAAGCAATATTACTTGTGTATGGAAGTTTTTATATATTTTGTACTATTTCATATTATCATATAATACTTCTATTAGAATGAGACATGTTGAAAAATGTTTAAATTATTTCTATTTTTATATATCCTCGAAGATAACCAAATTTGGGCCTACCAGACATATACTAATGATTTACGTGCTATCAAATATGTGGCTGTATGCCATATGAACAATTTTTGAATATAAATACAATTACTCGTATTCTAGAAACCTTCAAGAAAAGTATGGGTGAGGCTGCTATGTCTGAACACTGGAATATTTACGATGAAGCAGTCGTATTTTTATACCCTTTTCCTTTAAGAAAGGTATATAGGGTATACTAATTTTGTGCTTTTGAGAGGGGTTGCAATTTCAAGAAGGAGGCGTGGTAGGTATGGACATATGTATACAGATGTGATCAGAATCACTTTCTAAGCAATTTTTATTTTGTCCGTCCGTCTGTCCGTCTGTCCGTCTGTGGCCCCTTTTTTTCTACACCGTTACAGCTAGGTAGGTATGTAATAGTGGCCGCCCAGTTTGCCAAAAGCACACTTGAGCACACATAATATCCCATTGTGATACCACGGTGTGGCGCCGTTCAAGCACTGACTAAAAAGTTCCCATACTTCGGATGGTGATAGTCAGCGCAAGAACAGCGCCTGGAAAGGCACGACTCCCCCGTCATGTTTCAGGAAACCATCCTGATACTTTGATGAACCTGGCTATGTCCCTAATATTAATGGATGACAGCTCTGTCAGGCTTGTATGAAATGGGGCACCAAAGGTGCGAATTCTTCTTCTGCTCAAGTATGGGCAGTGGCATAAGAAGTGGAAAACCGTCTCGTCCTCCTCCTCGAAGCCACAGCCTCGGAAAAAGTCATTTGAGGGTAGGCCCAGTCTTTCTGCGTGCTGTCCATTATGCAGTGGCCGGTCAAAACTGACACACTTGTCGACAGTGATACGCGATCAAGTCGAAGAAGTTGATTGGTTCTGTTTTTGTCTATTCTTGCCAAAGTTAGTCTAGCCGTGTGGCAGGATTCCTCGTTAGCCCAGGATTTGTAGGCGTCAGCCAGATATTTCCGTTTGATTTCCAGCTTGGCTGTTGCCAGTGGAATGCCGATGTTTACGGAGGGGTGAATGTCGTGTATTAGCGTGCCTGTCTTGGCAAGCTCGTCCGCCTCGCCGTTTTCCGGGACTTCGCTATGTCCGGGAACCCAGACTAGGTGCACCCGAGAATAACTTGCGAGCTCATTTAAATATGTTCGACATTCATGAACTAGTGTTGATGTGGCCGTGGAGCCAATAAGAGATTTAATGGCGGCGTGGCTGTCTGAGAAGATAGATATGTCAACTGCGCCGATATCACTACTCAGCATCCATTTGGCTGCGTGGTAAATGACCATGACCTCAGCTTGAAAAACACTGCAATGGTCTGGGAGACATAGGGAGATGTTTAAGTCCAGCTTATCGGAATAAATACCGCTGCCGACTCTACTTCCAAGCTTGGAACCGTCGGTGTAGATTTCGACTGTTTCACCGACGATTAGGTTTTCTGAGGTCCAGTTGCTTCGACTTGGAGGTCGAATTCCCTCTTCAAATCGGGATAGACCGACATATAATCGATAAAGTTGGGGACAGGTGGATCCTGATTCAGAATTGAAGCATGGCCTGTCAGGGTTATTCTCCAGTGCGAAAGAGCGTTAAGTCTAATCGCTGTCAGCTTGGCTTGTTGCTTAACCAGGATCCCCGAGGAGAGCAAGTGGATAATGGCAAAAAGGGATTTCTTAGGAGTAGTACGAAAAGCGCAAGTGATCATTAGACCAATGGATCTTTTGATTTTATCGAGGGATTTGATATTGCAGGCTTTTTCGAGAGCTTGCCACCAGAAGACCGACCCGTATAACAAGTTTGGTTCAACGATGGCCGTGTAGAACCAGAGCGCGACTCGAGGACGAAGTCCCCATCGTGCACCAACTGCTGTTTAACAGCAGTATATAACGCATGTTGCTTTACGTGCCCTCTCAGCTATATTGGCTTTCCAATTAAGTTTTGGGTGGAGAATCAGGTCTAAGTACTTAATGTGTGTGCTCAAAGAGAGCGGAGTGCCGTTTAGACTAGGCATTGTAAACCTTGGAATTTGGTATTTTTTTAGTGAAAAGCATAGCCTCGGTTTTGGATGTGTTAACCCCAACTTCGAATTCACCACACCAGTTCGACACAATAGAAAGTGAATAGTTAAGTTTGTCGGAAAGTGTTTGGAGGAATTCGCCGGATGCCGCGATTGCTATGTCGTCCGCATAGGCTATCACTTTTTATCCAGTAGATTCGAATCTCACCAGTAGTCTGTTAACTGCTAGGTTCCAGAGGAGGGGTGATAAAACACCCGCTTGCAGCGTGCCCCTGTTAACCACCCTCCATGATTGGGCACAGCCGATCGTGGAAGTGATGATTCTAGATTTTAGTAGAAGCTCTATAAATTTAAGAAGGCCTCAATTTAGGTTAAGATTATAGAGTGCGGAAATGACAGCGTTGGGGCATACATTGTTAAATGCTCCCTCGATGTCCAGAAATATGGCAAGTGTGAATTCCGTGAACGCCCAGGATTTGTCAACTTGAGAAATGAGAGAAGGAAGTGGTGTTTCAACCGATTTGGCCGATCGATGTCCTGATATGTAGATCAAGAGCTCTTTCTAAAACCTTCGGAAGAAAGGATGTTAGATTTATGGGTCTGTAATACTTAGGTTTGGTGTGTGAGGCCTTCCCACTTTCGGGATGAAGACGACCCGAGCCGTGCGATAGCTTATGGGAATATATTGCAATCTGAGGCTTGCATTATATATTTGTAGCAGCCATGGAAGGATAATCTCTTCTCACTTTGGATATCGGCAGGAATGATGCCGTCCGGTCCGGGGGACTTGTATGGCTTAAAGGTTTGAATGGACCACTCAAGGTGACTTTTTGTCACCTTTGTTTTGGATTGTGGGGAGGCTATCATGTGAAACCTGCTCCACCTGCTAGAGTGCTTGATCCGCTGAGGCTAAACTCCCTGGGAAGTCTGGTTTTTGGATACAGTCAAGAGCTTTGTTAGAGTTGTGGAGAATTTTACGAAGACGGCTAGCCTCGGACGTCGATTCAATGCTTTCGCAAAATTCCCTCCATGACGCTGGTTTGCCCCGTGGTTCGGGAGTGATGCAAGAAATATGAGTGGCTTTTTTAAAAGCTGTGGTCAGATCGTCGACCGCCCGATCAATGTCGGGACAATTGTGGATAATGGGGGGAGTCGTTGCCAAGCATGACCCCAGTTTGAGCCGGAAAAGAGGCCAGTTCGTGTTTTTTCTATTGACTGGTTTAAGAGATCCTGTATTGCCTGTAGTCTCGCTTGAGTTAATGGCAGTGGTCCGAAAAGGAGCATTCCTGTGAGACGAACCAACTGCTTATCATGTTGGAGTAGTTATCGCTGACGAGGGTGATGTCAAGCACTTCCTTCCTGATGTAAGGAAGGTCGGCTCATTTCCCCGGTTAGCAATGCCTAAGTTATTTGAAATGATAAAGTCGAAAAGACACTCACCTCGATCATTTGTTCCAGAGCTGCCCCATATTTCGTGATGGGCATTGGCATCGGCGCCGATAATTACCGGAATCTATTTCTGGTGGGCTACAGCAACCATTTGCTTTAGTATGTCTAGTTGCGGAGAGCCGCCATAGTCATGACCCATGTAGTTAGAGGAGATCCAGAAGGTGCGTGGACCCATTTCAATGACCATGGCAACATTGTCTTTTTCACTGAATCTAGGGAGTAAAAGAGCGTTGACGCTGTTTTTTTTTACCAGAATGCAGGATATTGGTTAACCTTGATCCTCGATATACGAGTATACCATACGATATCTGTATGCTTTGAGTCCAGAAACCCGGTCATTTACGACACAAGGTTCTTGGACGAGAATGAGCTCCGCCCCTATATCCGAGAGGCGGAGAAGCAGGGCTGCCGAGGCAGTTTTCGAATGCTGAAGGTTAATCTGTAGTACCTTCAGCATTGTCTGGAAGAGTGATTATTGTGGAAGTCAACTCTTCCTCTTCGGACATTGGAGAGATGTATCCACCAGCCGCATCCGTGTCCATGTGGTCGAAGAATTCTCCGACCAGTGCGGAAGTTGAGAAGCGGCTGCTTCTGGTTGTTACGGAGCACATACTCTTATTGTCACTACCCGGCAAAGGCTAGGCTCATTGGCAGTGGCTTGTGGGACAGCACCAGCTGGGGGAGGCTGTTGGGGGGCTTGGGCATCGCACTTGCAGATGCGGGGAGTGATGGCTCCAAAGCCATAAGAGCTATCTTAATGAAATTTTGCAACAGTGTAGCCTGGACAAAGATACAGAACCAGATTGCTATATGGGCCGATTTGGACAAAGACTACGCGTAGCTCTCATATAAGGAACTTTTTTCATCTTTTTTTAAAATGAACTACTAAACACTGTGCCAAAAGTGGGCGGTATATATTAACTGCCACGCCCACTATTAACAAATATTCATAACTTAAGATCTGGTAGAGATTTATGGACGAAATTTTACATGAAGAAACATGTGGATATTATAAAGCTATCTGCAACAAATGGGGTTCATCAGAGAAAAGACACGCCCACTTTTGATATAAGGAACTTTCGGGTCTAAAATTAAAATTAGCCTACCTATGCTCGTATTGATGCCAGCGGAATAAAAATTTGCAGAAATATACATGGGGTCCATAATAGTTGTGTGCAGAATATGGAGATCATAATACTACTGCCACGCCCACAATTAGACAAAAATAATTACTGTGTTCCTATTAAAGATTTTTCAACGAAATTTCACAGGAGTGTTGCGGTTACTAACATTAAACTCCACACAAAAAATGGGCCTGTTATTTCTACGGCCACGCCCACTATTGACATATTATTATAACTTATGACCTATACAATATTTTTGGACGAAATTCTAGTACGTATATGGACCCTACAAAGCCATATATAAGATTCGGGGTCGATCTGAGGAAGGATACGCCTCCCTCCCATATAATGAACTTTGGGAACCCCACTTAAACGCAACTACCGTATCTATGCTTCTAGTGATGTTATATGAATACAAATTGGTAGCTATATACATTGGTCTGTACTAGCATGCATTCCAAATAGGGGCAGATTATTGCTACTGCCACGCCCACAATTAACCAAAAATCATTACTAGGTTCCTATTAAAGATTTTTCAACTACTATATATACTACTACTACAACTATTATATATACTAATATACTAACATTAAACACCACACAAAAAATGGGCGAGTTATTTCTACAGCCCACTCTCGACATATTATTATAACTTTCGACCTACACAATATTTTTTGACGAAATTTTATATTAGTACGTATATGGATCCTACAAAGCCATACACCAGAAATGGGGTCGCTATAATCAATTCAAGGTACCGTACCGTTAATTAACGTAGATATGCTCCTAATGATGATTTGTGAAGAAAATATCCCTATTGCGGAACTCGCACGCACAAGAAAAGGTAAAGCGTATTTCGAAGTCGGTCTAATCCGACTTCAGACTTCTTTACTCGGTTTTTACCTGATTTCGACGATCCTGCTAGGTATGCTCCGGAGATGGAGAGGAGCTATGGAATTGTATCAATAAGTTGCGCTCCAATTCGAATCATGAAGCTGGGAAAAGTCTGGAAAAGCAAATTAAACAATTGTCAACATTTTGTAAAATTGGGAACTATTCCTTAGAATAAATAAAAAAAAATGTATTTAATATTTCTAATTAATTTTTACTAATAATTAAAATAAAAATAAAATTTATGTATAATTTTTGATGGCCACCGTTTCTTGGTTTGGTTGTCTACTTGTTTCCACTATTCTGTGATTACTTTTGTATATTGGTTTTGGTTGTTGTATATTCTGCTGCTGCTGGTGTTCCTGTAGTTTTTGTTATACCCTTTACCTTTAAAAAGATGAATAGGGTATACTAATTTTGTGCTGTTGAGAAGGGTTGCAATTTCAAGAAGGAGGCGTGGTAGTTATGGACATATATATACAGATATGATCAGAATCACTTTCTAAGCAATTTTTATTTTGTCCGTAAGGAACTTTTCTCCCTTTTTTTTAAATGACTATAACTTCAGTCCAATTGATGGAATAGTGAGTGATTTGGCAGTTATGGAGATGTGGGTCCTACTAAACACTATGCGAAAAGTGGGCGGTATATAATAACTGTCACGCCCACTACAAATATTAATAACTTAAGATCTTGTAGAGATTTACGGGAGGGGAACATGTGGTATTATTATCTGAGAAAGGACACCCCCAATTTTGATATAAGGAACTTCCGGATTAAAATTAGCCTACCTATTGATGCCATTGGAATAAAAATTGGCAGAAATATGCATGGGGTCGATAATCGTACGTATGCATAATATGGAGCTCATAGTGGTACTGCCACGCCCACAATTAACCAAAAATGATTACTAAGTTTCTATTAAAGATATATCAATTAATTTTACAGGAAGGTTGCGGGTACTAACATTAAGCACCATATAAAAGATGGGCGTGTTATTTTTACACATATTACAATAACTTACGACCAATATTTTTTTATATTACAACGTATATGGACCCAGCAAAGCCACAAGATCGGAGTCGATCAGATGAAGGATACGCCTCCCACCTATATAATGAACTTTGGGGACCCCACTTAAAGACAATTACCCCATACCACTACTATTCTTCTAGTGATGATATATGACTGCAAATTCATAGATGCATACATTGGATCTGTACTAACATGCATTCTAAATATGGGGAGATTATTACTACTGCAACGCCCCCAATTAACCAAAAATCATTACTAGGTTCCTATTAAAGATTTGTAGATGAAATTTCACAGGAAGATTGCAGGTACGAACATTAAACATCACACAAAAAAGGGGCGTGTGATTTTACAGTCACGCCCACTATTGATATATTAATATAACTTACAAACAATACAATATTTTTGGACGATATTTTATATTAGAACATATATTGATTCTACAAAGGCATATACAAGAAAGACATCGATCAGATAGAGGCCACGCCTCCCACTAATATAATCAATTCAAACTACCCTACCGAAAATTACCGTAGATATTCTCCTAATGATAATTTATGAAGAAAACATCCGTATTGTTTAACTCGCTCACACAAGGAAAGGTAAAGGGTATTTCGAAGTCGGTCTAACCCGACTACAGACTTTTTTACTCGTTTTTTCTTGTGCTGGTCGTCTACTGTAATGCTGCATAAATTAACGGTTCCACTGTTCTGTGATTTCTTGTGGATATTTTACTGCTGCTGCTGGTGTTGTTATTGTATTTATTGTTGCTGTCGTTTTTGTTGTTCTTGCGGTGGTCATCTACTATTCTCTTCAAATAGTTTGAAAAGATTTAAATCTCCATCAATGATATGATGGTTAAAATATTTTTTATTAAATCAATCATCTATAGCGCTAAATGGCCATGATGTTGGAAATGCTTGTGTTTTTTGTTCTGCTACCAATACTATAAGATATACCTATAATGGTTATTGTCCCGCCCTTCACTTCAAATCGAAATGTTGTCGTGTTGAAAATGATAATTCAAGGGGTATCATATATGGATGTGTTTCACCTCTTCGTATAGATAATAATAAACACTTATATCCATCTTTTGGTGTAACAAATACTTCTAACAAATTGTCTACTACAGCAACTTGTGACCACGCGCCCTGACCAATACAAAATTTATCACTTTGTATTAATGTTTGTATGCAAAAGATATTGCTATACATATATTTATGTACAGGGTGGGCCAAAAGTCACCATGGGGTTTAAAAATTTTATAACTTTTATATATTTTTAATTTTTTTTTTCAGATTATATAAATAACACCAGGAGAATAAAAAAAGGAGAGATTCACAACTAAACAAAGAGCCAGAATAACAGAATTTTATTATTTAAATCAGCGATCAATTATTTTAACGCAAAGAGCATATCATCATTTTACGTCAGAATTTCGCCCTGTGAAGCAATGATTCGTTTACTTAGTTCATCGTCACGACCAACATGGCACCGTAAGAGATTTGCTTCGAATCGGTAGACCACGTTTAATTCGCACTGTGAGCAAAGTATTAACGAAACACCAGAAACAACTACAAGCACGTCTTTTGCTCAGCTAGGAATGGCTCGTACGGCACTACGGCGCATTTTAAAAAAAGATTTACTGTTATTCCCATATAAGGTACAATTGGTGCAAGAAATAAAACCCGCAGATCATCGGCAACGTCTAAATTTTGCAGTTAAATTTCCACAGTTGGTCAGAAATGAAATCAACTTTATTGAAAATCTGAATATGAGTGATGAAGCTCATTTTCATTTGAATGGCTTTGTTAATAAGCAGAACTGTAGGTTCTGGGGTTCTGAAAATCCAAGAGCCATTCATCGACGCCAATTGCACCACCCTTTTGTGTACAGTATGGTGTGGCATTACATCTGAAAATATCATTGGGCCTTACTTCTTCGAAAATGAAGATGGAAGTCCTGTAACCGTAAATGGTTTATTATGGTATTGGTTTATTATAGAACATTTTTTACGTCCTACTCTTGAAAACAGACCTGAAATGTGGTTTGAGCAGGATGCTGCTCACACTGCCCGAGACACAATGGCACTTTTAAGTCAAATTTTTGGAGAGCGCAAAATTTCCAGAAATTCGGAAAATTATTGGCCAGCGCGTTCGCCAGATTTGTCAGCACGCGACTATTTTCTTTTGGGTTATTTGAAAGAGCGAGTATATGTGAACAAATTTTAAAAATGTTAATGAAAATGGTCTAAAACGAGCCCAATCATTGCGAAGCTGAAAACTGGGATCATTTAAGTGACATTATTTTCCATACTTACGGCTCTATTCTGTCAAAATTCACTATTTGTAAACGTGACAAATATTGAATGCAAATTTGTAAATAAAAAGTTCTGGCCATATTTTGGCAAAATATTTACAAGGGGAAAGCTCCAAAAGCTGAACCAAAGCGAGGTGAAAGCTACTTAGCGGAAAACAGCTCATTTGAGTGGTGAATTCAAATTAAAATAATTTGTAGAGCGCTAAAATTTCAATTAAGACAAAAAATAATAGAACAAAATATATATAAAATATGTATAAATAATAATATATATAAATAATAAGAATAATACATATATGAATATATATATATATATATATATATATATATATATATATATATATATATATATATATACATATATATATATATATATATATATAAATATATATATATATATATATATATATATATATATATATATATATATATATATATATATATATATATATATTTATATATATATATATATATATATATATATATATATATATATATATATGTAAATATATATATATATATATATATATATATAAATATCAAAAATATTTATAAACAATATCAATAATATACACATATAAATAGTAAATATATAAAAAATATGTATAAAAACGAAAAAAACGCCACAACGTTGAGCCCTTTCTATCCATGTATAGCGACAGCGGTGTTTCGGAAATGAGTTTAATGAAATGTACGTATTTCTAAGCATAAAAGAGTATTTACCCCACATTTACACCACTTTCCTTATGGCGTGTAAACTTCTAGAGGACGCCTGGCTCATAACATTAATACCATTATTAGCCATACATTTCTGATATGAGCCAAGTCCAAAAATATAATGCCGCCAAGAACCGTACTGCGAGAAGCAAAGATATTGTTTACGTATCATACGGCTCCAACTGCACTATTAGGCTGCGACACAGTGATCGGCTGAGGCAGTAATTGCTTGAAAGTACCTGTTCACTGAGTGAAAAGGGATCAATACAGTCTCGCATATTTTAATATTCGTCTTCTTTTTAACTTTTTCTTCTCTTCGATTAATAAAAACACTAGTTCTTCCATTTTAACACCATACATTGTACTTCACTCGCTGTCTATACCTTTCGCGGCATTTCCTAAATAGTAAATGAAAGAGCTTTGAAATATTCACTATTAGTGAATGAGGGGACCTTTTAAGTCTCCTCAGAATAAGGCCGTTAGTGTAAAAAAATTTGTATTTTGTATATTTTATAATCTGAAAAAAAAAATTAAAAAATATATAAACAAAAAAGTTATTAAATTTTTAAACCCCATGGTGACTTTTGGCCCTCTTTCTATATACTAAATATTTATATTATTAATTATTTATATTACCAATTATAGTGTTATTGTTATTGCTGTTGTTATTATTCAAATAACCGTATCCATGCATAATACCTTTTATATATTTGATTTCTGAATTGCATGATGCTGTGAAAAAAGTCTTTATTTAATTTTTAGCACTATATATTTTCAATAACATATCCACATTCTTATCAACCATCAAAAATTTGCGTACGATCATACAGACGGTAAGCCTCAACTCTTATCACATAAAAATATTTCAATAATAAAATAATTCAATTCACACAATATATTTACATATACGAGTATATTCATATATTCGTATATTCATATATATATATACTAGCTGACCCGGTCCGCGTTGCTGGCCCTAAGCAAACATTAGTGTTGTATTACCACCCGCTTTAAATTGAGCTTTTAACGAAATTTACGTCCTTTAAATAAAAATCCATGGAATACCTATCATAAAGTTTTTTCACAGAATAACTTACATATGGTGTATATATGGGCTCAATCAAAAAAGAAACACATGTTTTTAAGACAAATTGGAAATTATATTTATTTATTACTTCATCTTAAGGCCAGCGGATAAACAATGTTTTTTGTTTTTTTATTTGGTGTAAACACGTATAAATCTTTTGGCGTGCCAACTCGGGAGCAAGCCACATACAACTGGCCGTGTGAAAAACATGAATTTCCCAAAATTAAGCCAGCAATAGTCAATGATTGGCCTTGTGCTTTGTTTATGGTAATAGCAAAGGCAAGACGCAAAGGGAATTGGAGCCGCTTGAATTGGAATGGTAAATCGTTGGAAATCATCGGAATTCGTGGAATAAGTACGTCTTCGCCTTTGAATTTGCCACCGATGATTGTTGCCTCGATTAAATTTGGTGAACAGTTTTTGATGGTCAATCTGGTTCCGTTGCATAACTTTGGTGCGTTTAAGTTGCGAATAAGAATTACCGCTGATCCAACCTTTAATGTTAGTACATGCGGTGGCATTCCGGGTGGTACTGTGTCGATCGATTTGTATTTGATTATTTTGCCGGGCAGTTTCAATTGAATTTGCTCATTGAGCTTATTGACATCATCATTTTTTGGTGCCAAAATTGCACGTTCGCACAGCCAATCCAGATTTTTATAGGAGGTTGTTAGACTTGTCGACAACGGCTTGAATATTCATTTGCATTTGACAGAAGTTAGGCGGGAACGAAATCTCGTTCGTGGCGTGATCAATTGGAATTTTTCCATTTCCGATGTCCAAAAGTTGTTTTGAGAATGTTTGGGCAGACGGGTCTTGCAACAAATGCACACGCATGTTCGTCGATAGCGTGATTTTCTCGACTCGGTTCCAAAGATAAGAAGCTTTCAAGCATGCGGTCAGCTCATCTGCGGGCATTGATCTTGGAATAACGGGCAAAGTTTGGCGGAAATCTCCAGCAAGAAGAATAAGAGCGCCTCCCATCGGTTGGTTGTTTCCTCGAAAATCACGTAGAGTCCGGTCAAGCGCTTCGAGCAATTTCTTATGGGCCATTGTGCATTCGTCCCAAATGATAATTTTGCACGTTTTAAGGATTGTGGCCATGCCGGAGTTTTTGCTGATGTTGCAAGTTGGTGTTTCTGCCTGGTTCAAATTCAATGGAAGTTTCAGTGCTGAGTGTGCAGTGCGTCCGCCGTCCAATAGCGTTGATGCAATTCCCGATGATGTCGCTGCGAGTGCAATCCAATTCTGCATTCGAACCGACGCCAATATTAAATTGATGAGGAATGTTTTGCCTGTTCCTCCTGGTGCATCGAGGAAAAAAAGTCCACCATTTCCGTTTGTTACCCGTAGCATGATTTTTGCGTAAGCAGTTTTTTGATCATCAACCAACCTTCTTGTTTGAGTTTCCACATATTATTGTTGCTGGTTGACATCGAAGTGCTGTTCTCGCACCAGGTCTCTGTCTTGAACACTGTTTATGTCCCGTATCGGAGCCGGCATTCCAAGTTGAATAAGGACTTTGTTGTTGATGGATATGCACATGTCCTCAATCAGCAGTAGAGTTTGGTTGAAAATCTCGTCCGAATACTCCTGGTTAGGATAAGTTGCGCGTGATTGCCTGAGAATGTCTTCACCTAATCTTTCGCGATGCGTTTCCCACAGTTCTCGTGTATTAGATGGTGAACATGTTGTTAAAATTATCGCAAACAAAGTGCGTATTTGTTTTGGGTGACACGTGAGTGACGCCTCTGTTAGCGTTGTGTTCCAATGCTGATCACTTTCAAGCAGGCCCAATCGGAAACACGCTTCTCTATAAGTCTGACATTCATTTCCATGGATGGTTTTCAAGGTGGCGAATGATGTTGGACCTTTGATCGTATGCAATAACAATCGCAAATAATAGCATTCAGCATTATTCGGATGAACGGTGTAGACACGTCCCAAAGCATGAGAAGAATGCACACCAGCATATTCTGCGACAATCGCATCATGCTTTCTTCTCATGAACTTCTTCGACGACGTGTTCCAAGTGTAATATTTGGGAATTTCAGGATATATTAAAGTCTTAGAACCGGATCTGCTGTGGGATTCGGGAGTTCTGCGGAAATCACGTAATCAATTTGTGTTGGCATGATTTTTTGTTTTAGCCAGACTTTTGCGCACGTATGTCATATCATCTTGAGCGTACTGATGCATGTGTCGCGGACTGCCTGTGTATGTCGCTGGCAAGATCACCATTTGGCCGATATTCGCAGCGTTTCCATTCGATTCAACGATTCAACTGAATGAAGAGCAGACGTTCACTTTCAATTTTCGCATACATGTCGACAATGAATTGATAGAAGACTTCACGACATTTCAACAAATAATTACATTCATTTGGCCTGATCATAAGGCGATAGGCATAAAAGTCCATACAGGAAACTTTTTTGTCGACTCTCCATTTGAGTTGGGGTTCATCTGCATTAGGTTGAAATGATACCTCACCCCGTGGTAAAAGCACTGGATATTGTAGTGCATCATACGATGAGTTTCCGCAATGCGTTGAACACTTGCATTCCGGCGATGGATGATGATATCGCGTCGCTCGAAGTCTGTGCCGACCATAACAACTGCGACGTCACCTATCACCGGTGCATTGAAGCGCCGCTCATGCTCACCAGCCGGTGTCTTGTCAGCTCTTATCACAACCGTATAATCATCTGCCGGCATCTGGTCTAGGGCTGTTTTGAATAGACGGATGAGGCTGTTGTGTTCGTGTAACATAGCTTGAAGACTCGAAACGATTTCCCGTCTGGCTTCAGTACTGATTGCGCAACGCTGTTCAACTTCTGTAGCTTCATTGCCAGTGAAATAAATTTGGAGGAACTTGGCATCATCATTGGAAAGTGGGAACAACGATCCAATTCTGTGGTAGATTTGGCCTTGCACTTTGAAGGTGGGCATGTAACCGGCGTTGTTGATGATATTAGTTGCTCCGAAGGACGTCATTTGAAAGCATGAGTTATACTTTCGGATGTTTTGAAGGAAGTGCTCGGAAATCGGATTGGCTCTAGAAATGTAACTTTGTAGGGGTTCAGGCGGCTCAATCATTGGTGGCAAAACAACTTTACCGTTCGAACAACACATTCCCGGGGATTCCTTAGTGAACTTCAGAGCACGACAATGTAAGCAAACTTTGTCCATTGCGCCAATCACTACGTTCTTGTGATTGCGGTAGTCATCGTCCCTATTGTAGTGAAATGCCGCAAACTTTAAATCGATTCTTTCTCTTGATCGAGCCATTCGGGAGCAAGTCTTTCGACATGCTGTTGGGGTGTCTCAGCAGCTCTAGATGAAGATGCACTGTCACGCATTTGCTGAAGCCGTGATTCGCGTTCCTCAGCTGATTCAGCGGCTCTTCTTTCCCTCTGCTTCCGTGTTGCGGTTGTTTTTTTTAGCAATGGCTGTTTTTTTTTGTGGCATTTTAGTAAACTGTAATCGTGCAAAAGGAACAATGATGTACTTTCGGATGTTTTGAAGGAAGTGTAAAATAAATAAATGTAGACTCGTATGTCATTGGTGGTACAATATGAAAATTGGATTTTGCCACGCCCCTCCGCTCACAAACCGAAAATCAAAAATCAGACTTCACAGTGTCACCCGCCTGAATATTCTGAAGATTCCCTGAAAATTTCATCAAAATCGGTCCAGCCGTTTTGGAGTCCATACGTTACATACATACACACATCCTGTTTTATATATATATAGATTACTAATATGTGAAGTCTGGATTTCCTAGTTCATTAGGTCGTTTGGTCGAGTTCTCTTTAAACGGCGCATGGTGGTTTCTTCTACTGATAGCAACTTGTTTATTTCTTCGTTATTATGCCCATGCAGTGTATCGTAGTGTTTTGTGGATATCCTTTTTATCTCTTCGTCAATTCTTGTCATATTTAGTTTGTGGTGTATGTCTTCATTTGTTGTGTACCAACCAGACTTTATGATAACTCTTAATATTCTAGATTCATGTCTTTGAATTTTTGTATGTGTGACCGCTTTGCCGTTCCCCATACTTGGAGTCCGTACGTCCAAATTCATTTTTATATATATAGATTACTAATATGTGTAGTCTGGATTTCCTAGTTCAGTAGGTCGTTTGGTCGAGTTCTCTTTAAACGGCGCATGGTGGTTTCTTCTACTGATAGCAACTTGTTTATTTCTTCGTTATTATGCCCATGCAGTGTATCGTAGTGTTTTGTGGATATCCTTTTTATCTCTTCGTCAATTCTTGTCATATTTAGTTTGTGGTGTATGTCTTCATTTGTTGTGTACCAACCAGACTTTATGATAACTCTTAATATTCTAGATTCATGTCTTTGAATTTTTGTATGTGTGACCGCTTTGCCGTTCCCCATACTTGGAGTCCGTACGTCCAAATTCATTTTTATATATATAGATTACTAATATGTGTAGTCTGGATTTCCTAGTTCAGTAGGTCGTTTGGTCGAGTTCTCTTTAAACGGCGCATGGTGGTTTCTTCTACTGATAGCAACTTGTTTATTTCTTCGTTATTATGCCCATGCAGTGTATCGTAGTGTTTTGTGGATATCCTTTTTATCTCTTCGTCAATTCTTGTCATATTTAGTTTGTGGTGTATGTCTTCATTTGTTGTGTACCAACCAGACTTTATGATAACTCTTAATATTCTAGATTCATGTCTTTGAATTTTTGTATGTGTGACCGCTTTGCCGTTCCCCATACTTGGAGTGCGTACGTCCAAATTGGCTTTATAGTACACTTGTATAGCAGCAACTTGTTAATTGTGACTTTAGATTGCTTACACATTAACCAATATAGTTGCCTAAATTTTCCTTTTATTTGTTTCGTTTTTTGTTTGATGTGGTAGTGCTAATTTAGCTTTGAGTCCATGCTTATACCAAGGTATTTAGTTGTAGACCCTATTTTTAGATCTTTATTGTTTATTTTAACCCAATACCTAGGGTTAAATTTTTTTTTAGTTGTAAAAATTATTTGTACAGTCTTATTTTCATTAATTTTCAAGCACCATTTATCAAACCATTCCTTAACATTCTCTGTGTATATCTGCAGATTTGCAGTCGCAGTATTTTGATTTTTGTCAGATGCTAAGAGGATTGTGTCGTCAGCAAAGGTAGCAATTGTGGTATTCAGTTCTTTTGGAAGTGGTATATCTGAGGTAAATATGACATATAGCAGTGGTCCTACAACACTCCCTTGAGGAACTCCAGTTGCAGCATCGTCTTCAGTTTATGCAGCAGTCCTTTATGCCATAATTTGTCAAATGCTTTTGCAACGTCTAAGAACACAGGAACGCAGTACCGCTTATATTCGATGTCTGTTTCAATTTTGTTTGTTATACGGTGTATCTATTGAATTGTTGAATGTCGTTTTCTGAAGCCGAATTGATGATTTGGTATAACGTTTTTATTGTCAAGGATCTGGCTAAGTCTATCATGTAATCGTTTTTCAGCAACTTTAGAAATTATGGGAAGTAGGCTAATTGGTCTATACGACGAAGCAGTTGTAGCATCTTTCCCCTGCTTCGGTAGTGCAATAATTTCAGCAACTTTCCATACTTTGGGAAAAAATTGCAGTCGGAACATTGATTTGATAACATTCCTTAAGTAGTTATAATCTGTAGTAGGTAGCTCAGCGAGAGCTTTTCCTGTCAACTAACCTGGTGTTTTTTTGTGGTTTATTCATTTTTTAATGCAATTAATTATTTCTGTTGTGTTTGTTTTCTTTATTTTGGTTCTAATGTCTATATTTAAGTCATTGCATGTTTCAATATATCTATCTTCGTCATTTGATAGGACTTTTTCAAAGTATTTTGGCATTGCAGTTGCTTTTTCTGCATTGGTAGTAGCCCATGAGTTGTCATCTTTCCGTAGTGGTGGCTGATACCTTATCTAATTTTTCAATTTCTTTGTGCATTTCCATAATGAGTAGTTCGTATCCTGGGTAGGCGTCAAGTTTTTTAGGTAATTTTCAACTTCTATATTTTGTCTTTTAGTTAATATTTTCTTGAGTTTTTTGCAGGCTATATTTAAATTGGTTTTATCCTCAGGCGATCTAGTTAGCTGCCACCTATTGCTCACCTTTCTCTTCTCAATAAATTGATTTCTTATAAAAATATCCGTTGTAGGTTTATTTCTTCTAAATTTATGCTGTTGGCTTGATTTGATTTTTGCGTCTAGGACCATATCGTTGTATTGAAGAATGGCACGTTCAATGTCTAATTGTGTTTTCAGCGTGATAGACATCTCCATTTGATTTTCAATATGCTGTCTATACTCATTCCAGTTTGTTTTGTGGTTAAAAATCTTAGTTATTAGTTCTATGGTATTCATGTCAGTTGTGTAGTCAAGCTTTATCGGAGAGTGGTCTGAAGAATGTTCAAAACAAGCTTTAATTGGTTACACTTTATGTTTTTTGTTATGCTAAAGTCGATGAGATCTGGTATCTTTTTCCTATCTGTTGGCCAGTATGTGGCTCACCTGATTTCCGCCACATAGGGCACATTTTATTTCAGCTGCTTTGATTTTTTTTTTTTTTTGGCATTCACTTGTTCATTCATTTCACACATACTGGATCCCTTGTACAGTAGTTTTTTGTATGTCCGTATTTTTGGCATTTAGTGCATTTCGCGACTTCTCTTTTATGATGAGGTGCCTCCAAAATTACTATGCAATGTATTAACTTGTTAATGCTATAAATATCTTTATTGTTAGTATTTGTTTCCAGTTCTATGCTAAACAGTGGTAGCGGTTTTTTTGTTGTCCGTTGAGTTATGTTAGTTATGTTTAAAACTTTGTGACCGTTTTCACCAAGCTCATTTTTAATTTCTTCTTGGACTGCGGAGGGGTGCATATTGCAAAGAATGACTTTGAAACCCCTTTCATTTTTGGGTTTAAATGTGTACAGCTCGTACCTTTTTGCTTTAGCATTTGGAATATTTTTGTGTATGTTTCCGAGTCATTCGATTGAATTCATACTTCATTGTTTCTTAATATTTTAAATATAAAGTTACTGTCTGCAAAAGCGGTTAGCGCATTTTTTAACGTCTTTATGCATTCTACGCCTTGTACGTATATAGGGGGTGGTTTGTTTAAACTTTTTTTCGGACTAGTTGTTTTTTCTTTTTCGGACTCATTTTGATCAACTTGTCCACTGCACGAGGGTTCAGCAAGTTCGTCATCATCAACAGTCAAAGCAGCAAATCTGTTTTTTCTTTCTGAAGTAGTATCGCTCAACCAGTAGTTTGATAACTTACTTTGGCTTGGGTTTTTGCTATTTTTTGCTTTTTGTTAGTGTTGGGCGTTCTTTTCGCTTTATCTGTCGTGGGTGAGGTTCGTGCTCTCTTTGGTAGCGATTGCAGTTGACTTACCTGCACGCCTTTTGGTGGAATTTGCACACAGGCAGAAGAACATGTTGATGTCGCAGTTGTAATCGAGTAGGTACCGTACGTAGAGAAGGCAGATGTTTTTGTTGCTGACGAATTTGTTGTAGTTGTCGCACAATCCACTGCTATACTGGAGCAGGACATTATTGGAGGTTTGCCATGTGCACTCCAAGAAGAGCGAACATTAGTGTTAATAGGTTGGGCTGCCTCTTTGACCATTTTACTAGATTGGCTTTGCATTGTATTCGCGCATATTGTTCTTTGTAGGCATATATTTTCTGACTCGCTCATGGAACTCGTTCTCTCCCACGGGGAGAGCGCTGCACACTCATGGCGATTACCGCCTATACTTTATTTTATTAGTTTATTTTAGTTTTATTTATTATTATTTTTGATATATTTTAATTTTATTTATTATTATAAAGTATGTAAAAAAAAATCACGAAAACAAAATTTGGTGTGGTAACTCTAGTCACTTATTATGGCCAGAGTCCACTGTGGCAACACCACACACATTTTATTTGTTGTCTCTTTCAACTTTTAACTCATATATAACAGTTCCTTTGTTTGTTAGATTGTTTATTTATCACTTTTATTAAATTAGTTATTATAAGTATTTAGTTTATCTAAACAGAACTAGACACTTTATTGAAAACTTGCACTTTCGTTTAAGCGTCTCTTTCGCGGGATTTGTAAAATTAGTTATTTGGTTTTAAACAACGATAAATGCACAAGGGCAGAACTCGTGTGATTACACGTCCGTTTGGTTACACATATAGCTCTTAATTTGAACAAAAATTATCAAAAATTAAGTGTAAATATAAACTCAAACTCCGTCATCATCCCAATTACTTGACAAGATAATTAGCACAAACTACACATGGTTACTTAGGCTACACTGAAATTATTTAATTGAATTGTTCTCACTAGATTAATTTGTTATACTTAAATATTTAAATATATTACTTTAGTCACTCAATAACTCCAACACACTGGTTACGGGTTAATATTGCCATTATATTTAAGATTTGAATAGTTATTGTTAGTCTTATTATAAGAGAATTCAATAAATAAACAAACTATTTCGAAAAAAAAATATAACGAAGGAAAGATCTTCGATCATTGGTTGCGCTAATCACGGGATGTAATCGATGGGGACATCATATGGTGACCATTCGCATCATCGAGAGTCCGAACTGCTTTTCCTGCCTGGAAGAAGAATGACGTTAAAGTGTAATTTATTTTTTATTGCATGTATGGAATTGTTTGTTATAACTCAATTAAGAGTGATTTTAAACAGCTCAAATGAGTCATGGTTCAATTATGGTAAATATAGTGGCAATATGAAATGATGCTGTCTGCCTTGATTTGATTATCTGTAGAGATTAGACTATAAATTTCTATGAGAAGGCTTCTGATAATTAAAGGATATACGAGTATATTTGAAATTAGGGGCTGGTCGTATTTGGTTAAGACGGTCCCTTAGTTGGTTTGGTGTATTAGCATTTGACTAATATTTTCACAGTAGCCATGCTTTGTAAGAGATTGGAGCTAGGAAAATTTTACATGAGACTTTATCTTTTTTCGCCTTGCTATTCTGGCGACGTTGTCAACACAGTATCCAACTGCCTACGTTGTCAATAGACAACTGAAGCTAAAAAACTTTATTCTCGCGACAAAATAAAAGCTCTCGGGTTGCTTGTTGACAACGAAAATTGTTACCTGATGAAGAGATGGTAAGAATAAGCAAAATATAAGAGAAGCGAATTTTATTATTGTATTGTTTGCGTGCGGTGTTCTACAAATTGAATTTTCATTAATGGAAGAAGAGCCCTACCTGTGCATTTTATTGAATAATAAAGAGTATTGTGATAGACGCCGTATTTTGAAAATGTTGCGGGATTTCAGCGATCCTTTCAGCATGGAGGAACATTTATTTATGCTGAATTTCGCCTTTCAAAAACGTTGTGCCGAGATCTCATTGAAGAATTGACGACAAATGACACACAAAAGTGGAGTGTGTCTATTGAAATACGCTTCTTGTGCTGACTTTATTTCTTTGCACAGGTTTCCTACCAAAAGTGCGTGGAAAACAATTATGCTTATCTACTGAGTCAAGGATCTGTATCCCGTGCCTTGGAATAATTATAAATATAAGGAAAGGCGAAAGCGAACAAAGTAAAGTGACAACTTTGACATCTGTGAAAGAAAAGAATCTCAAGTAAAAATTAGAGGCTTATCGCGCACAAGCTATCTGGAAGACCTGGAGGCGCTGGCTCCCTATATTCATTAAAGACTGTATTGAGCACAATAAATAAAATAATTAATTAATTTATTTATAGCACAATAAATGAATAAAATAATTTGAATCCATAAAACGCTACAAGTTCATTTCGAGTTAAGATTCCATTTATGCCCTTATTCCGCATCGGCTGCGGCTATATTGCTACCGCAGAATAACAACTTTCAGAAAAGTTGTTACCAATTGGTGTTCCGCGCGCAAATTAACCGGTTATGATAAGTTCGCAGCCAGATAGCAACAACAAGCAAAAAGCATACAGAATAGTTAAATAACATAACACAAACATGTTTATCTCCATATTCACTTTAAATTAATTATATTATTATTTTCCCTACACTATCTAAACGGCTGACCTTCCACTGACGGAGAATACAAAAATCGCAACCTACGCGAATGATACTGTTATATTGGCTACAAGCAGCAACAATATAATCATGGCAAGTTATCTCCAAGAAAGCTTGGATAAGCTCCAAATCGGGCTAAATAAGTAGAGAATTAAGGTGAATGCAACTAAGTCTGTACAAGTAACCTTCAGCCTAACCTTCAGAAGACTTGTCCATCAGTGATACTAAAAGATTATCAAATATTTAGGGCTACATCTTGATCGACGTCTGACATGGCAGAAGCATAATTTTACGAAGAGAAAAGAACTTGGAATCAAACATACTTCTTTATATTGGCTCTTGGGGTATAAATCCCAGTTATCGCGTGAGAATAAACTGCTCCTTTATAAAACAATCCTAAAACCCATATGGACATATGGTATACAGCAATATCAAAATCATTGAGAGATTCCAAGCAAAAGTTTTATGCATGATAGTAAAGGCTCCATGGTTCGTCAGAAATGAAATAATACGTCACGACCTAGATATCCCTTTTGTCGATGAGGAAATAGCAAGATACAGCAATAAATACCTGGAACGACTAAGTAAGCATCCTAACATACTAGCTTCAAATCTTCTGGAGAGGACAGGCACAACACGGCGACGGAAGCGAGCAACACCACTAAATTTATAATAATAATTTTTTCTAACGCAATAGTTCTGAACTAACCTTATGGGAGATTAGCACTGGCTCCTCTTCCTCATGTTGATTTAAATAACTATTTTAAAAAATTACTTTGTGTATTGATTTATGTAGTTGTTTAATATTGTTATTTGATTATTGCCCCAAGGGGCAGAATGCAAATAAAACTGGAGTAAAAAAAAAAAAAATCAAAAAGTAAATTATTATTTTCCAATTCGAGCCTTTGTTAATGGAATGTCTCAGCAAAATACCGATATTATCGTAAGTTCCACAGACCAACTCCTTAGATATAAATGTTAGTCATTCGTATATAAGGTTTATCATGCTTTTCTTACACTATATGCCCAATTTTGGTTTTTATAATAATATCGGTTCCACTCCGAGAAGTGCCCGCTGGGCGATTTGTATGGTATATCCTGCATAGGTAAATTTTTGAGAAGCTTTTATTAATGAAATGAGTCTCTGATATTAGCACAATGTTAATGCTGTTATCAAGAAAAAGATTTTGATTTCATTATTACCTTGGTGAAGTCCGTTCGAATTTCACAATTCAATTTTAATAGATTGCATCATTATAACATTTTAAAGATGAGCATTGTTAGCAAGTTGAGTAAGGTTCCCACATAAGGGAATAAGGATTAGATTCTTAGCCTGTTGTGATTATAACGACAGAAATCGTTACTGAGGTCAACGACTATTAATCCAAAAGCAAAATAATTATTCAAAGCAATGCAAGCAACTGGCAATCCTAGAAACTCTGTTGAAGTGGCTTCATCATTGTATTTGTCACCAGATCATTCCACAATTATTATATACTAGCTGACCCGGTCCGCGGTATGAGCCAAGTCCAAAAATATAATGCCGCCAAGAACCGTACTGCGAGAAGCAAAGATATTGTTTACGTATCATACGGCTCCAACTGCACTATTAGGCTGCGACACAGTGATCGGCTGAGGCAGTAATTGCTTGAAAGTACCTGTTCACTGAGTAAAAAGGGATCAATACAGTCTCGCATATTTTAATATTCGTCTTCTTTTTAACTTTTTCTTCTCTTCGATTAATAAAAACACTAGTTCTTCCATTTTAACACCATACATTGTACTTCACTCGCTGTCTATACCTTTCGCGGCATTTCCTAAATAGTAAATGAAAGAGCTTTGAAATATTCACTATTAGTGAATGAGGGGACCTTTTAAGTCTCGCCAGAATAAGGCCGTTAGTGTAAAAAATTTGTATTTTGTATATTTTATAATCTGAAAAAAAAAATTTAAAAATATATAAACAAAAAAGTTATTAAATTTTTAAACCCCATGGTGACTTTTGGCCCTCTTTCTATATACTAAATATTTATATTATTAATTATTTATATTACCAATTATAGTGTTATTGTTATTGCTGTTGTTATTATTCAAATAACCGTATCCATGCATAATACATTTTATGTATTTGATTTCTGAATTGCATGATGCTGTGAAAAAAGTCTTTATTTAATTTTTAGAACTATATATTTTCAATAACATATCCACATTCTTATCAACCATCAAAAATTTGCGTACGATCATACAGACGGTAAGCCTCAACTCTTATCACATAAAAATATTTCAATAATAAAATAATTCAATTCACACAATATATTTACATATACGAGTATATTCATATATTCGTATATTCATATATATATATATATATACTAGCTGACCCGGTCCGCGTTGCTGGCCCTAAGCAAACATTAGTGTTGTATTACCACCCACTTTAAATTGAGCTTTTAACGAAGTTTACGGCCTTTAAATAAAAATCCATGGAATACCTATCATAAAGTTTTTTCACAGAATAACTTACATATGGTGTAGATATGGGCTCAATCAAAAAAGAAACACATGTTTTTAAGGCAAATTGGAAATTATATTTATTTATTACTTCATCTTAAGGCCAGCGGATAAACAATGTTTTTTGTTTTTTTATTTGGTGTAAAAACGTATAAATCTTTTGGCGTGCTAACTCGGGAGCAAGCCACATACAACTGGCCGTGTGAAAAGCATGAATTTTCCAAAATTAAGCCAGCAATAGTCAATGATTGGCCTTGTGCTTTGTTTGTGGTAATAGCAAAGGCAAGACGCAAAGGGAATTGGAGCCGCTTGAATTGGAATGGTAAATCGTTGGAAATCATCGGAATTCGTGGAATAAGTACGTCTTCGCCTTTGAATTTGCCACCGATGATTGTTGCCTCGATTAAATTTGGTGAACAGTTTTTGATGATCAATCTGGTTCCGTTGCATAACTTTGGTGCGTTTAAGTTGCGAATAAGAATTACCGCTGATCCAACCTTTAATGTTAGTACATGCGGTGGCATTCCGGGTGGTTCTAATGAAATCAAAAATTCAGTGGGATAATTGACGGCTTGTTCTTCATCCATTACTGTGTCGATCGATTTGTATTTGATTATTTTGCCGGGCAGTTTCAATTGAATTTGCTCATTGAGCTTGTTGACATCATCATTTTTTGGTGCCAAAATTGCACGTTCGCACAGCCAATCCGGATTTTTGTAGGAGGTTGTTAGACTTGGGAATACCTTGTCGACAACGGCTTGAATATTCATTTGCATTTGACAGAAGTTAGGCGGGAACGAAATCTCGCTCGTGGCGCGATCAATTGGAATTTTTCCATTTCCGATGTCCAAAAGTTGTTTTGAGAATGTTTGGGCAGACGGGTCTTGCAACAAATGCACACGCATGTTCGACGATAGCGTGATTTTCTCGACTCGGTTCCAAAGATATGAAGCTTTCAAGCATGCGTTCAGCTCATCTGCGGGCATTGATCTTGGAATAACGGGCAAAGTTTGGCGGATATCACCAGCAAGAAGAACAAGAGCGCCTCCCATCGGTTGGTTGTTTCCTCGAAAATCACGTAGAGTCCGGTCAAGCGCTTCGAGCAATTTCTTATGGGCCTTTATGCATTCGTCCCAAATAATAATCTTGCACGTTTTAAGGATTGTGGCCATGTGGAGTTTTGGCTGATGTTGCAAGTTGGTGTTTCTGCCTGGTTCAAAGTCAATGGAAGATTCAGTGCTGAGTGTGCAGTGCGTCCGCCGTCCAATAGCGTTGATGCAATTCCCGATGATGTCGCTGCGAGTGCAATCCAATTCTGCATTCGAACCGACGCCAATATTAAATTGATGAGGAATGCTTTGCCTGTTCCTCCTGGTGCATCGAGGAAAAAAAGCCCACCATTTCCGTTTGTTAACCGTAGCATGATTTTTGCGTAAGCAGTTTTTTGATCATCAACCAACAGTCTTGTTTGAGTTTCCACATATTGTTGTTGCTGGTTGACATCGAAGTGCTGTTCTGGCACCAGGTCTCTGTCTTGAACACTGTTTATTTCCCGTGTCGGAGCCGGCATTCCAAGTTGAATAAGGACTTTGTTGTTGATGGATATGCACATGTCCTTAATCAGCAGTAGAGTTTGGTTGAAAATCTCGTCCGAATACTCCTGGTTAGGATAAGTTGCGCGTGATTGCCTGAGAATGTCTTCACCTAAGCTTTCTCGTGGATTAGATGGTGACCATGTTGTAAAAAATTATCGCAAACAAAGTGCGTATTTGTTTTGGGTGACACGTGAGTTCCAATGCTGATCACTTTCAAGCAGGCCCAATCGTAAACACGCTTCTCTATAAGTCTGACATTCATTTCCATGGATGGTTTTCAAGGCGGCGAATGATGTTGGACCTTTGATCGTATGCAATAACAATCGCAAATAATAGCATTCAGCATTATTCGGATGAACGGTGTAGACACGTCCCAAAGCATGAGAAGAATGCACACCAGCATATTCTGCGACAATCGCACCATGCTTTCTTCTCATGAACTTCTTCGACGACGTGTTCCAAGTGTAATATTTGGGAATTTCAGGATATATTAAAGTCTTAGAACCGGATCTGCTGTGGGGTTCGGGAGTTCTGCGGAAATCACGTCATCAATTTGTGTTGGCATGATTTTTTGTTTTAGCCAGACTTTTGCGCAAGTATGTCATAGCATCTTGAGCGTACTGATGCATGTGTCGCGGACTGCCTGTGTATGTCGCTGGCAAGATCACCATTTGGCCGATATTGGCAGCGTTTCCATCATTGGCGATCGCATCAAGCAAGTGGACATATTCTTCGACGCGTAGCTTTTGCTGATTCAACCGAATGAAGAGCAGACGTTCACTTTCAATTTTCGCATACATGTCGACAATGAATTGATAGAAGACTTCACGACATTTCAACAAATAATTGCATTCATTTGGCCTGATCATAAGGCGATAGGCATAAAAGTCCATACAGGAAACTTTTTTGTCGACTCTCCATTTGAGTTGGGGTTCATCTGCATTAGGTTGAAATGATACCCATCCTCACCCCGTGGAAAAAGCACTGGATATTGTAGTGCATCATACGATCGATGAGTTTCCGCAATGCGTTGAACACTTGCATTCCGGCGATGGATGATGATATCGCGTCGCTCGAAGTCTGTGCCGACCATAACAACTGCGACGTCACCTATCACCGGTGCATTGAAGCGCCGCTCATGCTCACCAGCCGGTGTCTTGTCAGCTCTTATCACAACCATATAATCATCTGCCTGCATCTGGTCTAGGGCTGTTTTGAATAGACGGATGAGGCTGTTGTGTTCGTGTAACATAGCTTGAAGACTCGAAACGATTTCCCGTCTGACTTCAGTACTGATTGCGCAACGCTGTTCAACTTCTGTAGCTTCATTGCCAGTGAAATAAATTTGGAGGAACTTGGCATCATCATTGGGAAGTGGGAACAACGATCCAATTCTGTGGTAGATTTGGCCTTGCACTTTGAAGGCGGGCATGTAACCGGCGTTGTTGATGATATTAGTTGCTCCGAAGGACGTCATTTGAAAGCATGAGTTATACTTTCGGATGTTTTGAAGGAAGTGCTCGGAAATCGGATTGGCTCTAGAAATGTAACTTTGTAGGGGTTCAGGCGGCTCAATCATTGGTGGCAAAACAACTTTACCGTTCGAACAACACATTCCCGGGGATTCCTTAGTGAACTTCAGAGAACGACAATGTAAGCAAACTTTGTCCATTGCGCCAATCACTACGTTCTTGTGATTGCGGTAGTCATCGTCCCTATTGTAGTGAAATGCCGCCAACTTTAAATCGATTCTTTCTCTTGATCGAGCCATTCGGGAGCGATTGGCAGCAAGTTTTTCGACATGCTGTTGGGGTGTCTCAGCAGCTCTAGATGAAGATGCACTGTCACGCATTTGCTGAAGCCGTGATTCGCGTTCCTCAGCTGATTCAGCGGCTCTTCTTTCCCTCTGCTTCCGTGTTGCGGTGGTTTTTTTTTAGCAATGGCTGTTTTTTTTTGGTGGCATTTTAGTAAACTGCTATCGTGCAAAAGGAAAAATGATGTACTTTCGGATGTTTTGAAGGAAGTGTAAAATAAATATATGTATATGTCATTGGTGGTACAATATGAAAATTGGATTTTGCCACGCCCCTCCGCCCACAGACCGAAAATCAAAAATCAGACTTCACAGTGTTACCCGCCTGAATATTCTGAAGATTCCCTGAAAATTTCATCAAAATCGGTCCAGCCGTTTTGGAGTCCATACGTTACATACATACACACATCCTGTTTTATATATATAGAAGAAGAAGATAGAAGATATTACACAGTAAGCGTACAAACTTGCTTAAATTTAAAGAAATTATTTGTGACACGTTATCTCTGTATAATGTGACATTGAGGAAGCGGTAGATAATTCAAATAAAATAATACAAACCGCTGCCTGAGTGGGTATTCTGAGTTTTTAAAAGAAGTATAGAAATTGCACTAGAACCTAGTAATTAAAGAGATGGTAGGTGCAAAACATAAGTTAAGAAACTGTTGCAAATTACGAGGCAACCAGAAGACAAACCCGACTTATTAAGATAGCAAATTAACTTTCAGAAAATGTAATGTCAGTAAAGATTGATGAAATACAGCACTATTTTTCAAATTTGTCGTCAGCAGTTGTCACGGAATATTCTTTATGGAGGCAAGAACAGAATTGAAGTAACTCACTACTCGATTTCCTGACATCAACACTATGAATTGACAAAAATTCACAGAGACACTGCAGAGATATTTGCAAACAGCTTTGTGATATTTTGACACCATTTCTCAAAAATCCACAATAAAATGAGAACGACATTCATAAATTTTTGGAACGTCGAGGCCAAACGGAATTTCCGATCTTACGTATCAAAATAAGAGAAGTTAAGAACTTTACCTCAACATATGGTATAACCTGATACTAGATAAAATTCTAAAAGAGCTACCGGATAATGCTATTAAATACATCACCTACTTGTATAATGGGGTATTGAATTGTGCGTATTTTCATCGTCAATGGAAAGTGGCTGAAATTAGTCTAATTCCAACACCTGGAAAGCCGGAAGAAGAAGTTGAATCATATAAGCCGATAATTTTGCTACCGATTATTTCAAAAGTTTTTGAACAGCTGCTATTAAGCTTAAACCAATACTGTTTAAGAAATAACGTATACTTAATCACCAATTCGGGTTTCGAGGGCAACATGCTACCACAGTACAAGAACATCAATTTTTTCACAATTTAAGAAATAATCTCAAACAGCGTCAGTTTTGTCAGTAGCATTCCATGATAACAGTCAAACGTCCGCTCCCGTTTGGCACCTTGACAGACAATACTGAAATTGCAACCTATGTTGATGGCACCGGAAAAAAACATTTAAGTGCCGTAAACCAATCACAAAAATATCTCGGCAAACTTCAAGTTTGGTTTGACAAATGGAGAATGAAGTTCAACGTTACTAAATCAGTACAAGTGAATTTCACTTCAATTTCAAAAGGAGCTCTTGCCCGCCTGTAATTTTAAATAGTCACCCATTGCCTTAACCAAAAGATGACAAATATCGTGGTTTAAACCTTAATCGCCGTTTGATGTGGCAAAACCACATCCAGTTATAAATTTCTACTTTACAAAAGTTTAATAAAACCAATATGAACATATGGGATTCAATTTTGGGGCAGAGTAGCGAACACAACTGTAAATATTCTAGAAATATTCCAAGCAAAATTATTTCGTATAACTGTCAACGCAATATGGTTTGTCAGTAACCAAACACTACTGAACGACCTTAATATACCGAAAGTCCATAAGGTAAAAATATATAGCACTAAATGCTGGGCAAGGCACACGTACCTACAATACGTAGACTAAAAATGAGAGAATTTTTTTGAAGATGGGGCTACCGGGTGCCTTGTTGAATGCATAGGATATAGATTTTCGAAATTAAGATTTCCGTATCCCACAATTATCATCATATACAGTGGAAAGTATGACCAACACATTTTTTTGACAAAACCTATTTATTTTATTAGTTTCCAACTCCATATACTGATTTGCTGTGATGTCCGTCAGAATATCGGTACATCTTTTTGAATGGCTTCTACAGCCATAAAACACTTTCCCTCCATCAGAAAATGCATTTTTAGAAAAGGTAAAAGTCGCGGGCGTTGAAAGTTAAATTGCTAATAGATGGCCTCAATAGAAATAATAATTACAGTATTTTTTGAAGTTCCATTTAGTTTGGAATGCACTTTTTAGAATTACAGCTAACTTTTAGAACTAAAAGTACAACTACCGTTGCCAGGATAACAACAACTAGAGCACGCAAGCGTCAAAGAAGCCACTGGAAGTTGCACAGACCCACTGATATTAATTCCAGCACGGTTTTGATGAAACCGGCGGTGATGACGGATTTAAGTTGGTCAACATATTCCTCATTATTTATGTCCTCATGACCGTTGCTAGACCCCTTATATCACGCATGAACTCAGGTATGGGATAAAGAATCTTCACAATAAACTGTTTCTTTAATTGAAAAAAATCGTTAAAAATTTTACCAAGTTTACAGCCAATTAATTATTAGCTCTTTGTGCGATGCTCATTTTTGTACCGATGACACAAACATACTGTCACTTCAGACGCAATAAAAAACAATATAACGTAATTCATATACAATATAATCACAATCTTAATATACATAGTTGAAAGTGATGCCGACAGCTGAACTTGTGAATTTGGATACTATAGGCAAAGAGAATAAGAATAGACATTCAATTCGCGCCTTTTTTATTTACCGTTTCAACTATTTTTTTTGTCACACGTATAGTGTATGTGAATTTATTGTGTTTGGTATATCATATGTGGGTTGCCATGTTTGTGTAAAGTGGTGAATAAAAAACAGCTGTGTTTGTTTACAATTTTTTGCTGGTCTAAAATCAAGAAAATATATTATTGGAAATATTTTTTCGTATTGTAGAAAATATTATTAGTAGTGTTACAAATAGTGGAAGTGTCAAAGCAAATACTCATGCACATGAAACACAATTATATTATTTCGAATCATTGCAGACTCTGGACTGACAAAATATACGAAAAATGTAAAATCCAGTACATTAAAAAAGTGTATTTAATAAATACTTGAATTCTTAATTATTCTTAATCTTTTCCAACTGTTTGCTAATTGGATGGCAGTTATGCAAGATGACGTGGGAAAAAAGCATGAGATATATTCAGCCTGTATAGAAAAGGGAAAACTATTTGAAATAAATAAGTTTTTTTAAAATAAATAATTTTATTATTAATTTTCACCTTTTCACACCCCCAGGGGGTGTGCAGTGGTGCGTTACCAAGTAAATTTTTCATTTGGATGCTCGGTTCCCCTGTAGGGCTATTACATCCATTACAATATATTAAATTATATATATTAGTATTAAAATAAAAATACTAAAAACCAATTTGTATAAGTTGATTCTATAAATTTAATTAAAGATTAAAACTGTATAATAATAATAAAATGTAACAAATAAGAATAAAAAATAAAATATCACAATATTAAAATAAATTTATAACACATACTAACCTAACACATCCAACGGCACACTTCCTCGTATGCGGCATTACTGTAATGCGGCCCATAGACGATACATCATGATCATTCTCATACATATATAATAGTATGTGTGAAAAAGAGAGAAAATATGCAGGTATGTCTCACACAGTCATGATCGCGCTGTGATCACTGACTGATCGTCGAAAATCTAAATCATTTAGATTTTGAAGGGAAATTTTATTATGATTTTGAATATGATGTATGGATGATCGTCGTTTGTGAGCAATTTACATGCAAATTTTGCTCATTTGAGTTTCGACTGCCAATGTGTGAAGATGTGTGCGGATAAAAATAATAAAAATGTGTTTCTGCTGGATTCCCTTGAATGCTATTGTACTATTTTTTTGTGCTTTTCTTTTATCTAAAATCGTTTTTTACAATTTTTTCTTGCACAGTACAAGCGCTAGCGCACACAAAACTTCGTCAGCCGACAGTCACATGACGGCCTCACTCAACGAACACTATGAAAAAATGATGATCTTCGAATTTGATCACTCGTCTGTGGCGTACCTTCATTCAACACATACACGAATGAGTATGGTCATGATGTATCGTCTATGGGCCGCAAAATTATCTAAAAATGAAATATGTTAATTGAAAAATACAAAATATATTACAATATTTGAAAAAAATTATTTTCCTTGTATATCCAAGTTCCGTCAAAGAAAAATTATTCCATTCAATAAATGTAAATATTGAAAATAAAATGTGGTGAAATTTTTGGAATTCACCATGACCGAAAGAATATCACAGTGTTGCATTAAAGTGGATTTCAACATGAATATTAAGAATAGTTTTACATTATTTATACTGTAAGTTTCTTGCTAACACCTTAAACCAAACTAAAAATCAACTATTATTGTTATTTTTAATAGTTTATTAAATAAGTAAATTCGAAAAATATACTTAAGACTAAGCTACTATTGGCTTTCGACCTAAAATTGTGTTGTAACTTAAATTTGATATATAATGTCAGATAATTTTAAGATGTTCACAACAAAGTACATGTTTTCTTTGTGAAATTAGAGAGTAAGTCAGATACAGCATACGAGATCGTAGGTTGATCATTGGTTGAGGCGCTTTTTTGATGGTATGACATTATTCTAAAATACATTGGATTGAGATTGTCTTTGTGTTGTAGAGTTAGCATAATGGCATATTTCTTCTATACTGAAAATGTCCCAGTTTTAATCGTGTCAATTATGTATATATATCTTCCATGCTCTCTTTGGAAAATATTGTTCGTTTGCCGTCTTTGTTATACAACAAATAAAATACTTTAATATATGATTGTTTAATTTTTTGCAACCAAAGCATAAGAATTTATGATCATAAGTTTTATTTGCCTGATAAAGAATCTATTTATTTATTTGCGATCTCAATAGTAATAGCAAGAGAGTTCGGATGTGTTTTTCGGTTGCTCCTCAATTATATTGTGGTTTAAAGTGAAATAATTTAATGTTTCGAGTTTTGAGCCTAGCGAAATAGACGCATAATAAAAGTCAGTGAGTGAAATTGGCAAAAGGAGTTTGTGCGAAATATCAAATATCAGTTTTTAAACTTAAAATATGAATTTGTGTTAGCTTCTAATAAAGAATCGGAACTATAGCGGTCAGTGGATGAGCGTATTGCGCTCTCCCACTCACACAGTGCGCTCTCCTGTTCAGGGCATGCGCTCTCAAAGTGTGCCTGTACTTGCACCAACACCTGATCTGCCTCAGTCGCTTTCCCAGCAGCGGCCGGTAATCGCGCAACTGAGTGAGTACAGTATGTTACCTTCTCTCCCCAATGCAAGGTCGGATGTTCTCGGCATGACTGTCGATAGCGGTTTGACGACTAATGTGGTTCGCTCAACACCTTTGCCTGCAAAACAGAGACAAGCGAGCGGAGGTAGCATGTCCCACAACGGCGAGCGGCCGGCAGCGGCCCTCATGCAACTGCACCTTCACAGCGTTCAATTACGACTGCACTTAACAATGCAAGTGCAAGTACACAAAGTTCGCACTCAAACCAGAACCAATGTCCAAAAGTGTCTCTGGCACTCTCTGCGCATGCGCCCTCTTGGAGCGCTCAATGTTCAACACCCAGCCCAACGGCGTCCATAACTAAAGAGTGCAAACAGGTTCCATCCACGTCTCTCTCTCACTCGTCCGGTCGTGCTAGAACAAATTCGCCAACAGTGGCTGAGCGCACTGAAAATGCACTCACACCAACCATCAATGCAAACCACTCAACCAAAAATGTTTCAAACAACCCAGCAGGGAAAAGTGGAACATCACAAACTGGTTTAGATAGGTATATCCTTATAAACAAGAGCAAGCGAAGCCCAAAATCGAGTGCAATTAAAACTAACATCGCATAAATCAGCAAAACTAGCGAGAGCCTAATCTCTAGTAATAATCGCTTCGCACTACTTCAAAGTGCTGAGGAGGCAGACGCACCCAAACCTAATATAATATTCAAACCACCTCCCATTTACCTACGAGAACGTAACTCCAGTAAATTAGTTGCAAAGCTTACCGAGCTCATTGGTCCTAAAAATTTCCATGTCACCCCTCTTGTGGTTATAAAAAACTTCGACACTGAGAAAAAAAGCTACTACACCTATCAGCTTAAAAGTAGCAAAGGCCTTACCATTGTCATAAAGGGACTTGAATCAGATATTCCCCCTGCTAAAGTCAAAGAAGCACTACATGAAGCAGGGTTCGCTGCCCGCTCTATTATAAATATAATAAATCGCAACAGAATCCCTCAGCCATTGTTTCGCGTAGAATTGGAGCCTGAAACCCAAAATATTAAAAAAGGAGAAGTGCATGGTATTTATAATCTCCGCTATCTGATGCATCGCAGAATTACTGTGGAGGAGCCTCTCAAACGAAACGGCCCAGTTCAATGTTCTAATTGCCAATAATTTGGGCACACAAGGTCCTACTGCACTCTTCGTAGTGTATGTGTTGCCTCTGGTGATTTACACCCCACATCAGAATGTACGAAGACAAAAACTAATTGAGCTGCTAGAAAGTGCAGTAATTGTGGTGGTAACCATACTGTCAACTACAGAGGTTGCCCTGAATACCAGGAAATTAAGAACAATGACCCTCAGTTAAATAATAAGCGCTCTCAACCTAGTCCAAATATACCGCCCATTGCACAACCACAAAAGTCAATTCCATACCCCGACACAGGACGACGTATGCAGAGGTACTTAAATTAGGGAAGGATCAGCAGTCCGCGACTGGTTCAAAGCTGCATAATTTGGAAGGAATGATAGCAACGCTCACACAATGTATGACGTAGTTCATGACCTCCATACAAACAATGATTCAAGAAATGATGAGAAACCAAAACCAGCTCATGCGGCTTCTGCTATCTCCGAAATGAACGTACTTAAGATCTGTCAATGGAATGCAAACGGTGTAAGCCAGCACAAGTTAGAAATCAACAAATTTTTACTCACAAATGAAATCGATATACTTCTTATATCCGAAACCCATCTAACCGAAAAACACAATTTTCACATACCGGGTTATAAATTCTAGGATACAAAGCATCTCGCTGGTAAAGCCCATGGTGGCACTGGAATCCTAATCAAACAAAGAATAAAACACTTCATTATGGAAGAATACAACAAGGAGTACCTACAAGCAACATCAATTTGTCTGGACGGATGGGAGGATAACTTAACAATATTCGCTGTGTACTGCCCACCTAGATTTAAAAAAACAATTAACCAGTTCTCAGATTTCTTCTCCACACTTGGAACAAGTTTTCTAGCTGCTGGCGACTACAATGCCAAACACACTTACTGGGGCTCACGGCTAACAACACCAAAAGGAAAACAATTATATAACTTCATGCTTTCGGTCACCAAGATTGATATTATCTCTTCAGGACAACCATCGCACTGGCCGACAGACCCACGCAAGATCCCTGACCTTATTGATTTTGGAGTTGATAGAAACCTAAAACGAGAGCAACTCAAAGTAGAACACATTAACGACCTCTCTTCAGATCACTCTCCTATTATAATACATCTGAACAAAAAGTTACGCCCTACCTACGAATTCACACCCACTAAAACTAACTGGCTGAAATACAGAAAATACATCAGTAGTCATCTCAGCCTAAACCTACGTCTCAAAACTAATGAGGCCATTGCAACATTTCTGGAACAATTTACTTCGACCCTAAGATTAGCTGTGCGCCACTCTGCGGACAAGCGTGACAACAACTGCAACAGCATCCGGCGCCCACAAACCTCAACCCAAATCGATATTCTCCTTACTGAAAAAAGGAGGACGCGTCGTGAATGGAAAAAATCCAGGTCCCATTTCCTAAAACGGAAGTTATTATTTATTACCAGTGAAAATGTGAGAAGAGCCTTGCGTCTAGAATCAGATCGTTGCCTGGACCAATATATCCAAACCTTTCTCCGACTGACGTCACCAAATACTCTCTGTGGAAAACTGTCAGAGAAATGAAAGCACCTACTCGCGGAATTCCACCGATTCGTACAAGAAACGGAAACTGGGCAAGAAGCGATGATGAAAAGTCTGCTGTTTCGCCGAACACTAGATGTTTTTACCCCCAACCCACCTCGCAATACCAATAACCTAATTTAACCCCCACGCCAGATATAACATGTTCGCGTATTAAATTAAAAACAAAAGAAGTAAGTAATGCGATTAGTAACCTTGCTCTTACCAAAGCTCCAGGACACGACCTCATTACTGGAAAAATGATCAAGGAGTTACCCCAAATGGCCATCATCTTACTTACTTCACTATTTAATGGTTTGTTGCGCTTAGGATACTTTCCTAATGCCTGGAAAGCTTCAGTAATCTCAATAATCCCGAAACCAGGAACAGACCCCTCCCAATCATCATCATATAGACCGATTAGCCTCCTGTCTATCTTATCAAAACTCCTAGAAAGGCTTTTTCTTGCAAAACTAATGCCGCATATAAACGAAAAACGCACTATTCCCACTCAACAATTTGGCTTCCGCGAACACCATAGTACAATAGAGCAGGTTTATCGAATAGTGAACGAGATAAAACGCATTCGACAAAAAACAATATTATTCAGCCATCTTTTTAGATGTGGCGCAGGCATTTGACAAGGTCTGGCACGATAGGCTTATTTACAAAATAAAAAAACTGTTGCCCACAAAAGTACACAACATATTGGAATCGAATCTGAGGGGCAGAAAGTTCAAGGTAAGGTACAATATTGCTTACTCTAAATGCTTTGACATCAAAGCTGGTGTACCAAAAGGAAGCGTGCTAGGTCCGGTGTTGTATCTACTATTTACCGCAGATCTGCCTACCAATAAATACTGAACAACAGCAACTTTCGCAGACGATACATCTATCCTTAGCATTCATCCGAACTCCAAAATCGCATCCCGTGACTTAGAAGATCATCTGGTCCTAGTAACAAATTGGTTGGCTGACTGGCGAATAAACGTTAATGAATCGAAAAGTAAGCATATTACCTTTACTATAAAAAAGGTACATGTCCAGCGATAAAACTCAACAATGTTCCTATTCCTCAAGCAAAGGAGGTGAAGTACCTAGGAATTCATCTTGACTCACGTTTGACATGGAAGCGCCACATCGAAGCCAAAAAAAAACAAATGACTTTGAAAGCAAATAGCAAAAATCTAAAACACTGCTCTACAAAGCCATCATAAAACCAATTTGGACTTACGGTAGCCAGTTGTGGGGCGGCGCGAGCAACTCTAACATAGAACTGATTCAAAGAGCGCAGTCCAAAATTCTAAGAACCATTACTGGGGCTCCTTGGTTTATAAAGAAAAAAAACATTCACAAAGATCTTAACATTCCGCTCGTAAAAAAGGAAATCTTTGACGCCAGCTTAAAATATGCGCAAAAAATCAAAGAGCACCCAAATCATCTAGCTAGGATACTAGCATGTAATAGGGTTCCAAGTCGCCTAAAACGTACGAAATCACCAGCACAACTAACATCGACACCTTAATCATGTACAGACACTAATATAACATTTATTACAGTAACTAACATATAACATTGTGATTACTAAAAAGCACTAAGCATTGGCAAGGTGTATTAATATTAATTATTTAGTTTGTAAGATATGCTTACTTATTGTTAGTCTAAGCTTAGAAGATACAATAAATAAATAGATGAAATATAAAAATAAAAAAAAATTTACTTGCGTTAAATTCCTATGCATTGCTTTGAGGTGATGTGCTTATATATATTTAGTTAATTTTTTAAAAAAATATAATGCAATGTTTTGTGGTGTTTTTGACGTTTAGTGCTATTGGTTTCCTTTGTTACAAATTCGAAACTTTATCATATTTTTTGTGGTTCATTTCAGTTTTATTATTGACAAAATTATACGTCAACTCAATAGATTTTACTTAAGTACGTACTTTTCTTATGAGAAATGAATCAATTGTTGCATCGTTCTATAAATCAGCTTAATTAAATGTGGCCTGCTATTGTGTAGAGTAACGCTTCTCAGCAACACTAATGTCAATAGCTAAAATCTGTCAACACCATAAAAAAGTTTGACATTTTTTAGCATAAACGTACTCACAACGTGTTGATGTACAAGTGCTATTTGTTGTGTTTACAGTGAGTTAAGAAAATCAATTTGGCCAAAACATGGAAATTTCAAGAGAAGGTTTTCGTTGGATTATTTTTCACAACTTTCGACGTGGATTATCTCAACAAAAATGTGTCGATGAACTCAGTTCTTTGTATGGCGATAAAGCTCCATCAAAAAACACAGTATATCGCTGGTATAGTGAATTCAATCCTGGCCGTAGTTCGGTTGCCGAAGAACTGCGTGAAGGTCGTCCAAAATCGTTTGTTGTGCCACAAAACATCGAGGCAGTGCGTGAACTGATAATGCAAGATCTTCATATGACATATCGTAAGATAGAGGACACCTTGGGCATTAATTCCACTTCCATACATTCAATATTGCATGAACATTTGGCTGTAAAAAAGATTTGTTCGCTTTGGATCCCACATAATTTGACAATCGCTTAAAAAGTCTCGTGTCAATTGATGTAAGGAAATGATTAAAAAGTTCGACCGTGGTACTTCAAAAGACGTGTATAAAATCGTGACAGGTGACGAATCATGGATATATGCGTATGAGTCGGAAACAAAACAACAATCGACCGTGTGGGTATTCCAAGATGAGCTAAATCCAACAAAAGTTGTTCGTGGAAAAGCACAGTGAAGCAAATGGTCGCCTGTTTCTTTGGCCGAATGGGTCATGTGGCCACTGTTCCGCTTGAGCAACGTAGGATGGTCAATTCTGAGTGGTATACGACCATTTTATTGCCGGAAGTCTGCGGAGATATTCGTAAAACCAACCGCCAAAGACGAATCATTCTCCATCATGACAATGCGAGCTCTCACACATCTCGTCAAAAAGGTGAATTTTTGAGCAGTCAAAACATCGAATTGATAACTCATCCTCCGTACAGTCCTGAATCGGCACTCAATGACTTTTTCTTGTTCCCGAATATCAAAGGTAAACTGCGTGGTCAACGATTTACGAGCGCCGAAGATAGAACTGAAGCGTTCCAAAACCATGTTTTGGAGGTGTATCAAGAAGAATGGAAAAACTGCTATGACAAATGGTTTGAACGAATGCAAAAGTGTATTGATCATCAAGGGAAATATTTTGAAAAACAATAAAGCCATTTTCATTTAAAAATGTTTGTAATTATTTGCTATTCCCGAAATATAAATAATACTCCTCGTACACAACGGTTCTAAAAGAAATTTCAGAACACAGCACCTCATATCAAGAGAAAGAATTGTTCAAAATTAAGCATTTAGTAACAATAAAACAAGAAAAATTAAGTAATGCAAAATAATATATATTTTTGTTCTGTATATATAATTATAATTATCAATAAACAGTGTATGTTAAAAACATTTGGCGTTTAAATGATATGAGCGATTGAACTGTTCTCATAGAGTTTCTTAAAAATTTACCATACACAAATAGCTGATGAATCCGAATGTTAAAAATTTTGTTTGTAAAAAAATTAATTGGAATCGGGAAATTTCCTTATTTTCCTGTTTTCTTTTACTTTTGTTATTCTTAATGAATTATTTAGGTTACAAAGTGTATATTAATTTATTTCATTTCATTTAAACATTTAAATCCGCCGTGAAGACAAATCCAATTTATTTTCTTCGGCTTTGGCCATGCCAATCGGCAATGAAAATGGCTATTTGCAAGGGCAGAGCCACTGCGACAAAGTGGAGATAAGAAAACTGCGGACACTCGATTATTTTATATATGTATATATAAAACATATTTCATGTAATTATAGATATATGTGTATGTAAGAATAAACTCAGCTCAAGGGGGCGTTCACACAAACATTAGTATAGTTAAATTCGCACATATTTCTTAAAATTTATTATTTCGCAAGAAATAATGCGCTATATTTTTTTTTATTTCTCATTTCTAAGACTTAAACTTAATTTGTGAGCTTCACGATATAAAAGAAGAAATAAATTATTAAAAGCTTTGAAAACTTATAAAAGTACCAATTTTTCCATATCTGATGTGTGTGATGAAGTATGGGGAGTTGACTCGACGAATGAGTGAGCAAAGGGACACTAAAGAATTAGAATTTGGAGCAGAGGGAGGCGAAGATTAAGAAATTGCCGGTCAAAAGAGAATTAAACCTTTTTACAGTATTCAAAATAGGTCAAAAATGCAGCTAAACGAATTAAGTTAACGTCTTTATGCTTTTAATTAAACAGAGGTGTTTCTTTAATAATGACGAAAATAATTTTTTAGTTTATCAAATGAATTTTTTTACTTAAACTGCAATATTTCGACTTGCGGATCTTAAGGATTCATTGACAATGAGAAATTATCAAAAGAATTGTATGTTTTCAGTTATTTTGAGAAGATAAGTGAATTGAGGAATTACGATAGTTAGAGTTAAAGGGGTATGCACTGTATTTTTACCACCACATACATCAATTTTAGAACCTCCTCACACTAGCAGAACTCGCACACATGCATTCATATCAACTGTCTATTCTATATGTTCTTTGCTATAGGCCTGCACAGATTATAACAGTGTTGGCAATCTTTGAACAACTGAGTATTTATAACATCAATCGGAGAAACAAATTTTTTAACATTTTCTTTTGTGCATATACTCGTATATTAGAATCTTCGAATCTGCCTATAAATAGCATGTAAAAATACATATCAAGTTTGTGTTTAATTTCGCGACCTGTAGTTACTTTTAACAATTGTCCCATCCTGTACAAAAGTTCTGAGTATATATAACATCAATCGGAGACACCAAAATTTCGTCCCTAACACTTGAACATAAAGTCCTGATATATACGGTAATACTGAAACCCATATGGACTTATTGTCTCCAAATTTGGGGATCAGCATCCAAGCCAATCCTGGACATCCTACAACGATTTCAATCAAAAGCTATACGACTGTGTGCTAATGCACCTTGGTATGTCAACAACGAAATCATTGATCGCGATCGAAACATCCCAAAAGTAACTCATGTAATATAGCCAATCATATCGCAAACGTCTTACAGCCCATCCTAACAACCTGGCGGTAGAATTGATAAACAGCGATACCAGCGTGCGAAGATTAAAAATATATGTACCATCGGACATACTGTTCAGATTTACCCCTAAGATCAAATTAAAAATTAAAATAAGATTAAATTAAACAAAAAACAAATATCATGACTAAATGAAATTAATATATATGAAAACTTACTTTGTTAAACTAATGTACTTAATGTATTGAATGATAGTGAAAATTCATACACATGTTTATAACCCACTGTAGTAATAAGTAGTGCTGAATGTCCAGCTGTACAGATTGTAGTTAATAAATGGAGATTAAAAAAAAAATTAAAAATTTTAAAATTTTTGTTGGTGCATATATAGAATAATCTCGAACCTGCCTTATATAGCTTGACAAAATACATGTCAAGTTTTTCTTTCATTTCGCGACCGGGAGTTACTGTTTAAAGATGCCCCAACTTGTACAGCAGTTCTGGGTATATACTCGTATAACATATATCGGAAACACAAAGACTTTTAAAATTTTTGTGAGTGCATACGAGTATATGGAAGAATCGTCAAATCTGCCTATACGAGTATATAGCTTGAAAAAATACATGTCAAGTTGGTTTTCATTACGCAACCTGTAGTTACTTTTTACAATTGCCACCAGTTTGTACAAAGTTCTGAGTATATATAACATCAATCGGAGAACCAAAATTTTTTAGATTATTTAATTAATTAAATTTATTGAAAAAAAGTAAATAAATTACAGTTGTCAATCTTATAACTAGCTATAGCAACAAAGGCCTTAAGCTTACTGTTTAAAATGGAAAGATAATTTTGACTTAGTGCTTAGTTATAGTTCAAAATACAGATTGAGTTTACAAATAAATTTTACAATTGTTTTGATATTGGTGTGGTTTACATTTCTTAGTAATTCTTCGATGTTTGTGATTTCCAGTTCTTGGCGGATGTGGTTGATTGCCTCACAGTTATTGAGGATATGTGGAATGGTTATGTAATCCGAGTTGTAAAAGTGACAGGTGGGAAGGTTGGTTTGCTCCATCAGGTGATTGTGTGTTATTCTTGTGTGTCGAAGACGAAATCGAGGATATATGATACTATGTCTTCTTGAAATTGTCACTGGGAAGCAGGGTGTAAGTGGGATTGGGTTTAAGGATTTGTAAGGGTGTGAGTATTCTGTCTAGTATTGTCGAAAGTTCCCAAGGTGGT
The DNA here is from genome assembly GCA_920105625.2 of Clusia tigrina. Classification (NCBI taxonomy): domain Eukaryota; kingdom Metazoa; phylum Arthropoda; class Insecta; order Diptera; family Clusiidae; genus Clusia; species Clusia tigrina. The sequence continues at coordinate 329,127,864 of OV050030.1, forward strand.
AGTTATCAACCGCAAATTTTTATATCTCTTTTATTAGTAGACAATGTCATCTTTAGGCGAGATTTTGTTGCTAGTTTGGCGGCTGAGTCTGCAAGAGTGTTACCTTTTATGTCAATATGACTGGGTATCAAGTGCTTTTGTTTGCTTGTTTTGGCTATAAGACTGGCTTGTAGTACTGCTTCTGCTTCGGCAGCGAATACCGAAGAGTGTACAGGAAGTATACTTGCAGTTATTGTCTAGTTTTCGTTTACGACGCTATATCCCACTGCTTTGTCGAATTTGGAACCGTCCGTATAAAGCAGGTGCCAATTTGGATGCTTATTGCGAATCTCCTGGAATCCTTGTCGAAAAATAGATGGTGGGTAGTTTTCTTTTTTGTGTTGGGTTAAATCTAGTATTATCGATTTGGGATTGAGTGTCCATGGTGGTGTATGTAATCGAGGAGTTTGGGTAATGCTCGGGTTGATGTTCATAGAACAAGCCAAATCCATGATTCTCTGCAGCGTTGAGTTCTTGCGAGTTTTACTTTTGCCGATTTGTTAGAACTTTGTTTAATGCTGATCCATCAGAGTGTATCAATTTTGTGACCAAGCGTCCTGTTAGATGAGTCAGTCTGTCTTTTAGCGATGGTAGTCCTGTCTCCGTTAAAATATTAATTATTGGGGTTGTCCGAAAAGCTCCTAGTGACAATCTAGCCGCGGAGTGATATATTGATATCAACTTCTTCATATTTCTCTGCGATGTATTGCCATAGATTGGAAAGCCGTAGTCTATTTTAGAGAGTATTGTTGCTTTTACAATGTTTGTAAGAGAGTTGGTGTTACTTTCAAGTTTAATATTACTTAAACATTTAATGATATTAAGTCTATTATTAAGAGATTGACATAGATAACTAATGTGATCGTTCCATGAAAATTTACAATTAAAAACTAGGCCTAATATTTTTAATTTGCTTACATTTTTTATATAAGTATTATCTTGTTGAATATTAATGTTATCACAATTACATTTATTACATATATGTACATGTTTGCACTTTTTTTATACCTTTGTCCCACTGTACTGGCACCATTTTAACAATTCATGGAAGAGAGTGTGACATTTTTCTAAGTAAATTTGTGTGCTATTCACTTTTGAAAAAATATATAGATCATCTGCATATATTAAGTGTTTAAAGTATTTGTGTTCGTCTATTAGACGACTCAGATTATCGAAAGCGATCAAAAAAAGACTAACTGACAGTGGCGATCCTTGTAGGATGTCTAGGGGCCATGTGTCTGAAAGTATGTGGTTAACTTTTACCCTTTTTTACGGTTGGTCAAGAAGTGTCTAATAAAATTTATTATTTTGGGACCAACTCGCCATGAGATAAGCTGTTCGATGATTGAGTGTATGCCGACACTATCGAAAGCCTTTTCCATGTCTATCGAAAGCATTGAGAAATGGTTTCTTGCTGATAAGCAATTAGTAATGTGTTCATCAAGGGTAAGGAGAGCGTCTAGTGTCCCTCTGCCTGGTTTAAAACCAGACTGGTTAGTTGTTATTAGTTTTTTGTTTGAGAGATACCACATTAGTCGACGAGAGATCATCTTTTCCATTACTTTCGATATGCATTGGATCAGAGAGATAGGACGATATCCCTCCGTGCTATTCTTTGGTTTATTAGGCTTTGGGATAGCATAATCAAAGCGACCTTCCATTGCTGCGGTATTATACCGGAGCGAAAAATGTCATTGTACAGTTCAATCAATTTCAGCTTACAACGGTAGGCAGGTTAGAAAATATTGAGTACTGGAGATTGTCTAGCCCTGGGGTTTTGCCTTTTAAGGGCGAAAGGTAGGATATGAGTTCAACGAGTGAAAAAGGTGTTTCTATTTGTTTGGCTGAGTTGTTAAGGTGATAATTTGTTTGGATGGTGGTATTGAAAGTGTTTTTGTGGATGCATATATGGAAGAATCGTCAAATCTGCCTATATAAAAAATACATTTCAAGTTTGTGTTTCATTACGCAACCTGTAGTTACTTTTTACAATTGCCTCCAGTTTGTACAAAGTTCTGAATATATATAACATTAATCGGAGATACAACAATTTTTTAAATTTTATTGGTGCATAATGTAAGAATCTTCGAATCTGCCTATACGAGTATATAGCTTAACAAAATATATGTTAAGTTTTTATTTCATTTCGTGACCGAGACTTACTTTTTAAAATTGCATCACCTTGTGCAGCAGTTCTGAGTATATATAACATCTAACGGAGACACAAAAGCTTAAAAAAATTGTTTGGTGCATATATTTAAGAATCTTCAAATCTGCCGATAGCTTGAAAAATTACATATCAAATTTGTGTTTCAGTACGCGACCGGTAGTTTCTTTTTACAATTGCCCTACCTTATACAGCAGTTCTGACTATATAAATATATAACATCAATCGAGACATAAAAATTTAATAAATTTTTTTGGTGCATATATGGAAGAATTTTCGAATCTGCCTACATACAGTTTGAAAAAATACATATCAAGATTGTGTTTAATTCCGCGACCTGCAGTCTTTTTTTACAATTGCAACACCTTGTACAGCAGTTCTGGGTATATATCACGCACAAAAAGATTGTACAAATTTGTACAAATTATTATCCTTTTTGTCTGAGAGGCGTGCGCGTTCACTAAAAAAATTGCAACGAGAGAGAAAATGAGAGAGTAAAGTGACAGATCGCAGTGAGAGAGAGCTTACAAGTTCTTACTAGATACAGTTTTAATTGTAAAAATTTGCAATCAAGAAAACATATGCTTGAATAAAATATGATTGTATTTCCTGTAAATCAAAAAAAATATTTCACAATTTAATCAAAGCAAAATAATGAATATAAGCGAATTTACTATGGAAGACGTTAGTAGTTTAGTTTATTTTAGTTTATTTTGTTGAATTATAAATTTTTTATAAATTATGGGACCAATATTACTAAATTGAATTATGGGCAAAAACAGATTCTTGCTGAATACATGGCAGAACACTCTGACTTGGGTAAAGGCCAAAATGGAAAATCTAACTATGAAACTGAATGCGTCTGGAAAGCCCTTTAAATAATCCAAAATGTAGCGTAAAGTTAGATAATAAAAAAATTATGTTCACACCAATATTTCTTATTGCAACATTTTTGTAAAGTGTTTGATGTAGGTTTATGTTATATCAGAAGCAAATGGTGAAGAAGAAACTTTCCTTCATCAAATGTTCAAAAAGAAGAACTGGAGGGGGCCCCAATGAGGAGAAAGTTCAGAGTCCTGTAGAAAAGCAAATTTCGGAAGCAGCTGGTATAGATGTGGCAGCTGAGGGTCTGAAAGAAGTGCAAAGCTTTGGATCCCAAAGACAATTTGTAGACTTTCCCAGTAGTTCTACAAGTACACAAAAAAAATATATGGAAGATTACATATCTTCCCTTTTGGGCTCTTCCGATGAAGATGAGGAAAAGAGCAACAGGCCAAAAAGGGTAAATTTGTTCAGGTTGAACTTACAACACCAAAGAGAGAGCAAACAGAAACTAAAACAACTTTGCTGAAAAAAAATATTGGTGCTACTGAAGACTACCACAAAGAAGTTCTGAAAAGATAGGACAAATTAATCGAACATAAGGAAAGGTCTTTAGAACTGAAGGAACAGGAGCACCAAATGAATATGAGGAAAACCTTCTGTTAGAAGGTAGTGTTTTCATGTTTTTATTATTCTTCCCACAAACACAGAAAAAGAAGCTGCAAAGCCTTCTCTTATAGAATTAAGTTTTTATGTTTTATTATTCTTAGAACAATTATTTTTTATTTATTTAATTTTTATTGAATTCACATACATCATAAGATTTTAATCATATTAAATTACATTTTTTTTTTGGTCCTTATACATATTTAATAAAAAACATTGTTATGACTATATAAATATAAACAACACAAAGAAATTTTAATATTATCTCTGCCTCCCTCTGTGGTCTAGTGGTAAGCATGCTAGACTCACACCCTCAGGGTCGCAGGTTCAAATCCTGCCACGGGCTTGGTCTCCAAAATTCATCTTTCTATAAAATCTTTTTCTCTTCGAGTCGAAAGCCTCTGTAGCCACTACTCATTCTCCCAACACCTTGCACTCATAATTAATTATGGCGTAAGAGATAATAATAAAATTATTATCTCTAATTATTGTTCCTATTTTAGTAATATTGGTTTCATTTTCTATTTGAGACGTATCACTTTCTACAGGGATTTGCTGCACATTTTCTATTTTAAATTGAGGGCATATGTTGTGTAATGCAGCACAAACTTTGGAAAATTGTGCAATTTTGTTTGGGCTGTAAGGATCTTCTGTTTTCATTGCATAGAATTTTCCAACGAGCTTTTAATATGCCGATTGTTCTTTCAACAACGCATCTTGTTTTCGAGTGCACATTATTACAATGTGATTCCATTGAACCTTTTCTGTAGGCTGTTAACAACCAAGGTTCAAGTGGATAGCCCACCTAAAAGCCATACATTTCATGTATTGTTGTTATATTCTTGCTCCAAAATCAATCTTTCGTCCGATGGCTTCCACACAAATGAATTGTGCAGCAGCTCCATATTTTGTATTTATGGTCAAAATTTTATATTTATCATCACATATAGTAAAAAATTTTGTTTCTTGTTTTATGTTAGGTTTTGAAGATTACAAATATATTTAACTTACAATCATGTAATTAAAGCTATGAAATCCTTTCCTGTTGAAAAGCATATGCTCATCTTGCGGCTTTTGTAACCCAAAATGTATCCCGTCTATACAGCCAGTAACTTGCTGGAAAAATGTTAATAAAATAAATAATTCATTATATTATTATAGTATTTAGACGAACCTCCTAGCAGCTTTGATTTTTCTATAAAATACATTTTTGTTTCTTCACAATTACCGGGAGAAAAAATAATACATTTTCCACAGAGCTTCCTTTCCATTTCATTTAAAACTTTTTTTATTACTTTTGACAGAGTGCTTTGGCTTAAACCAATAAGGAAGTCATTTCCCACAGTATTTTGGAGACTTCCAGAAGCCAAGAGTAATAAAGTTGCTGCCAACTGAATATTTTCTGGTACCGCTATGGACAAATGTACCTCAAAATGCAACTCCCCAAGAACATAATTGAAGGCTTCTTCAGTCATCCTAAAGCGTTTCTTAACTCTTAAAGCAAAATTATATATTTTTATGTGTACTTTAAAGAAAAAAATTATGTACTTTCTCATTGTTTTTTTAATTTTTTTATTTTTTTATTTTTTATGAACGAATCTTATACCATATACAGAAACGTTTTATAATTGCACCTAGTAAATACAGGTAATACTAACTAGCAATTTTGTTCGAATAAATTAAACAAATGCTAACATATAACATATAAATAAAATATCGGCTACTCGAGTTCCATTAGGTTTGACACTGTTTTCCGTTTTAGCCGCCTACTCTGCGAACTCATCAGAAGTAAACTGGATGCTGCAACGTTGACATGCGATTTCAGTCGCTGTTTGTGAGAACTGGCAAATTTTTTGTCACATCAGTGACAGTTGGCATGCCAAGATCACGATGGAGATCGCTATTTCTAACATAGTATGGTGCATGAAGAATACATCGCAGCACTTTATTTTGAAAACGTTCTCATTGTTTGACAGACTAAATGTTAGCACGTATATCCTTCCTTATTTTATTTATGTGATCTTCCTCAGCTTCGGATGATGAGGAAGAAAAAAAAATTATGGATCCATTTGTATTTTAATATTATTTAATGAAAACTTTATAAATTTATTTCAAGTTTTTACTTTTTTGGTATATAAACATTGTTTTGTTTGCACTTTTTCATAAATCTATTACTTTATTCTCTATGATTCACTACTTTTTGCATTTTTCTATTAAAATACCGAAACCAAATTTGGAATCGGCACACGGCCGCGAGAATTATCCCCCAGGTTCCAGGCAAATTAGTTTGTGTTCATGAGACAAGTGGCGTGGAATCAACTCATCCTTCAGGGGCAGTTCTTGTTCCCGGTGAACATTTCACATCTAGTGTTTTCTTGTTTTCCATATCTTTTAATTTTATTTCTCACAATAAAAGCAAATATAACACAATGAAAAGCACAAAATAACAATAAAAATATAATTCAAACAGCTGTTTCTCTTAACTTGCAAATGGTGGCAAATTTGCGTTCGCATAGTTTTTTAGATATGCTTCCCTCCGTGACCGAATGCAGTCTTACTCTCTGAAATTTCGATGGTTATAAATTTATACTGGAAATTTACTCGAACAAACCTTATATCATATATAAACTAGCCCATAGTTCTAGTCCATATATGATGCAAGGAAATAACTCAACATGACATTTGACTTAGTGTACAGCTTGTTCATTGTAGTCTAATATAAGTTACGTATATTCGGAATATTTGGATTGAAATAATATACGAATATTCTATATACAAAGTATCATTATTAAAAAATAAAATTCTTTTTATTCCTTAGAATCAAATAAAAAAAGCAAATGAATTCTTGGCAAATGAAATGGGTCAATTAGTTAATCGAGCATCTAAGGATAGAATACCAATAAAACTTTCAAAAGATGAAATTGAAACCTACATCAAGCGTTTTCAACTTATAGATAAGGATAACAAAGGTTATGTATCAATTAATGATATTCGCAGAGCATTAAAGGTAAGGCTGTTAATAAACCTTTGAAATATTTATAAACTTCAATAATCTGTAAGGTAAAGCTGTTAATAAAGCTTTGAAATATTATAGACTAGTTGTATATTGTGGTTACATCCTGTTTGAAACAAGGACTGGATTGCAATCTGATATAATTTAGAATTAAAAAGCTGAGAAGATCGATGAGCGGATTTTGTAATGGAAATTTGTATGTAAAGTCTAAAGTTATTGTTGATATAATTAAATTTTGAACCATCAAATTTTTGAAGATCTATATACATATATATATATTTATTATGATTTTCCCATCGAATTTATATGCCTAAATATCATCATCCTTTCTAGGTTATTCTCTTCTTTCTTTAATTTACAAATTACTTTACGTCGGGAATTAAATTTTGTCTGCTTGCATTCCCACACACAGACGCACACACACAAACACACACTCTTGTATTTTTTATTAAATGGTGGAATACAATTTTTTGTTTGTTTTATGTGTGAAGTGAACAGTGAACAATAACAGTGAAAATTAAAACATCAGAGAGCTATAGACATTATAGTTATTATGGGTGGCTGTGCACTCCCAGTGGGCGAGTTGAAAGTCGATTTACTGAATGAATCTGGTACTTATAAGTCAGAAGTAACTCACATCAAATGATTGCATCAAAAAGAAACCATAAAACTCCGCATAGATGCTTACAAAACAACGTATGCTAATATGCGTTGCAGGTTTTTAATTTAGAAAGGTGTTTCCTGAAGTTTCCATTTCAAATTCTTTACCATATAAGCAACGGAGAGACAACGAAGGTAAAAAGAATGACGTCGTATCCAATTGGAAACATGGAACTAATTTGAAAGTAGCACTAGTTGCCAGGGCTGTCGGCTTTTGTTTAAATTAATCTTAGATCTATATATATAAAAATAAGTTGTCCTATGTTCGTGATTTTATAGCTCGAGAACCACTCAACCGATTTTCAAACGAGTATATGCGTTGGAAAGGTCTACTTTCACGGATGGTTTATAAAAAAAAACATCGAAAAATTTTTACGAATATGCGTTATACGCACACTTTTATGATGGTGTGTTTTCCCCATATAAAATGTATTTTTTTTCTTATGAGAATTACATTTTGTCGGTATAAGGCTCTGCTTGCTCGCGTCATTTGACTTATTTAATTTCTGTGTGTTTATTGATTGTCATTTAAGTTTACATTGTGAGCATTGACATTTTTTAATTATTGATTTGTAATCTTTCAGTTAAAATTAAAATCTTTTGAATAAAAAAAAATTAAAAAATTAATCAACAATGCCGCGACGAAGCCGTTCACAAATTGGCCGACGAACACGCCACAGCAGTCAAATACGTTTAAATAGATCTAATCAGGATGAACAAGAGCGATTAGAAAGTAACGAATTAGCAAGGCAACGAATGGCAGGATCAAGATCAAATCAAAATCAAGAACAAAGAGAAGAATGTATTGAAAGTGTGAGAGTTAGAAACAGAAGAGATCGTGAAAGTAACACTGAACGTGACAATCAAAACAGGCAACAATGGAGACGTAGCCATTCAATTGGAAATTTGGATTGTGCAAGTTTTAATTATGATCATAACATTGATTACGCTTCGCATCATCTATTCAAATTGGCAAAATGGATAAAGTTTGTAATAAATGCAACACATTTAAATTTAAAAATGAAACCGATGGAATGTGTTAAACTAAAATTAACAGCTGAATTTCAACAACGGTTCCTGTACCGAGTTGATTATAAAGTTGATACCAGGCATATAAACCTTGGTATCGTTGAAAAAGGACCTAATGTCAACAGCGGTGCTTGTACCGAATTGATGGTGGGTTTGACAACAGGCACATAAACCTTGGTGTCGGAGAAGGAGAATCAATCAATGTTAAGTTAAAATGAAAAGACTCACAGTTAACTCTTACTGATTGACTGACTTTTGGATGTGCCAATCGTGGGTATTTATTCATTTTTCCATATACATACATTACATATAATTTGGCTATACATATTAGGTATTATTGAATTGACAGCATAACCATGAAATGTGCATTATTGACAAATTTGCAAGCTGGCCTTGAATTGAGTTTTTCAGCGTATTGCACTTGATATCATGTTTCATCCAGTGCAATGCCTTCGCTGATGTAGTATATATTGGAGTTTTTGTCAACAATGCAAATTCCATCGTTAAGCTTGCAAAGTTTGCTTAACACAAGCATTAAAAGTTTGAATGTTGCATACCTCCCAATGAGGTTTGCACATCAACTGTTAATGCAATTAACAGAATGTGTTGTGCTGGCGGAAAAGTTAAATTAACACCATTAAGTCCACCACCTGAGCCATTATTCTCTTTGGATGGTGGCAGAACAAATCAGTCAAAACATTTCTTGAAATTCATTCAGTCGTACAATTGTTGCTTTCATATGACATCATTTGGAGCACAACACATTGTTCGTGATAGATTTATGCCAACTTTTAAGGTATATAATGTGGTTTTCAATTCAGATATTAATATATGTTTTGATTTATACGAAAATTCTAACCAAATTTATACGAAAATTCTAACCAATTTGTTCAATATTAATTAAAGATTCAGGGTCAGGTGTACCATAAAATTGGTTCATTATTGCCATTCGACAACCAAGAGTATCGCTTTCTACAAATTTATTTCAAGGGAAATGGAGATGAAGAAGTTGATCAGCGTTATTCAATAAATCCGAAATTAAGCAAACCAATTTTTCGTGATTACAAATATTATTACATGAACATAATGAATAGGTTAGAAGGTTTAAATCACAAATTGATAATGTGCCTGCTGACAATTATGGAATAAGAAAATATGCGGATAAAACGCCAGCTTGCCAACATGTAGGAAGATTTAATGCACCTAGATTTGAAGATGAAGTAGCGATTGTCATGGTTGGAGAAGAATTCAATAGGCGTGATATTATTTTGCAACGTAGAAATTACCAGTTGGAGAATGTTAGTGAAACACACCGTTCTTATGATTCGTTGGAATATCCGCTAATTTTTTGGCAAGGTGAAGATGGGTACCATTTCAATTTAAGAATGATTAATCATTCAACCGGTACGTACAAAATAAAATAATTTTAAGGAATGAAATTAAAACATAATTGATTAATGGAATTTATTTTTATTTCTTTTTATGGCAGGTGCGGGAACTGATAAAAAGTTTAGCGCTATGAATTATTACGCGTATCGATTAATAGTTCGACAAAATGAATACAATCACATTTTGCATTGCCGTAAGCTTTTTCATCAGTACATTGTTGATATATATGCAAAAATTGAAACTGAACGTTTAAATTTCATCAAATATAACCAAGCAAAACTACGTTCAGAAGAATACGAGTACATTCATTTGCGTGATGCTATTAACAATGATGTGGATCCTAATGATATTGGCAATATGGTGATTTTACCATCGTCATATGTGGGTGGACCACGACAGATGCATGAATACGCGCAAGATGCAATGTGTTATGTGCGTCATTATGGAAGACCTGATTTATTTATAACTTTCACGTGCAATCCGCAATGGACAGAAATTGAAGAACATTTATTTGAAAGTGAAGGGCCAGCAGACCGACATGATATAACTGCACGTGTATTTAAGCAAAAGATGAAATCATTAATGGACATGTTGATAAAATTAAAAATATTTGGTGAAGTACGTTGCTGGATGTATTCGATTGAATGGCAAAAGAGAGGACTACCACACGCTCACATTTTAATTTGGATGGTTGACAAAATAACACCAGAACAAATTGATAGCGTTATATCAGCAGAAATTCCTGATCCTGAAATTGATCCTGAATTGCATGAAATTGTTACCAAAAACATGATTCATGCGGTAGTTTGAATATGAATTCAGTATGTATGCAAGATGGAAAGCGTACAAAAAATTATCCACAAGCATTAGTTTCTGAAACCATTACTGGAAATGATGGGTATCCAAAATATCGTCGACGATCAACACAAGATAATGGTAGATCAACAACTGTCAAAGTAGGAACACAAGAAATCGAGGTCGACAATCGTTTGATTGCCCCATTTTCACCAATTTTATCAAAAACTTTTAAGGCTCATATTAACATTGAAAACTGCAATTCAGTTAAAGCGATCAAATATATTTGTAAATATATCACGATAGGTAGTGACTGGCTGCTTTCGGTGTTGCTGAAAATGATGAAATAAAACATTACCGAACTGGTCGATACATCAGCAGTAATGCAGCAGTATGGCGTATACTCTCTTTTGCAATACATGAAAGATACCCGACCGTTCAATATTTAGCTGTTCATTTGAAAATGGTCAGCGTATTTGTTTTAATGAACAAAATGCAGTACAAAGAGCAATTGCGCCACCAAATACAACTTTGACCGCATTTTTTAAATTGTGCCAAGAAGATTCATTTGCAAGAACATTGCTTTATGCTCAGGTGCAATCATATTATACTTGGAATGCATCAAAAAAGGAATTTCAACGTCGAAAGCAAGGCAAGCCTGTTCAAGGTCATCCAAATGTGTTTGAAACTGATGCTTTAGGTCGAATTTACACAGTTCACCCAAATAATGATGAGTGTTTTAATTTGCGTTTGCTTTTGATAAATGTTCATGGTCCACCATCATTTAATTATTTGAGAACTCTTGATGGACAATTATGCGCCACTTACCGTGAAGCATGTCAAAAACTAGGATTGCTTCAGCACGATACACATTGGGAAAATACATTAACTGATGCATCGGTATCAGCATATCCACAACAAATTAGAATTATATTTTCTATCATTATCTCAAAGTGCAATCCGGCTAATCCATCTGATTTATGGATGAACTTTCGTGATTACATGACGGAAGAGATTTTACATCGAATACGCACCTTAAATATTAATGCTCAATTGAATTATACAGAGGAAATGTATAATGAGGCTTTGATATTGATTGAGGATATGTGTTTAGGAATGGCGAGTAAACCTTTGGCTCAGTTAGGTATGCCATCACCAAATCGTTCAAGAAATGATATTTTTAATCAAAATTTGCTTCGAGAACAGAATTACGATCCAAATGTGCTGACAAATTATGTTCAAGAAAATATTCCTAAATTAAATCAACAGCAAAAAGTAGCTTATAAAAAAATTATGCAAGAAATTGATAATGGTAATGTTGGGATGTACTTTTTGGATGCACCTGGTGGTACTGGCAAAACTTTTTTGATAACTTTAATTTTAGCAACTGTACGAGCACGTGGTAGATTTGCTTTGGCACTTGCATCTTCTGGAAATGCAGCCACTTTATTGGATGGTGGTAGGACAGCGCATTTAGCGCTGAAATTGCCTTTGAATATGACGATTGCACCATCATGCAATTTATCAAAAACCTCTGGCATGGCTAGAGTTTTGAAACAATTTGATATTTTGTTGTGGGATGAATGCACAATGGCACACAAAAAATCGATTGAAGCTTTGGATCGAACAATGAGAGATTTCCGTGGAAATCAAAATTTATTTGGTGGTGCTATAATATTGTTAGCAGGAGACTTTGGACAAACACAGCTGATGAAATAAATGCGTGTTTGAAGTTATCAAATCTATGGAGATACGTTAAAACGTTAAGACTCACCACCAATGTTCGTGTGCAATTGCAAAATGATCAATCAGCTGCAACATTTTCAAAGCAATTGCTTTTAATGGGTGATGGTAAAATGCCAAATGATAATGATGGTTTCATTACAATTCCGAGAGATTTTTGCATATTCACACAATCAAAAGAAGAACTAATTGAAAAAGTCTTCCCAAATATACAACAGCAATACAAAAATCATGCTTGGTTGAGTGACAGAGCTATATTGGCAGGAAAAAATAAGGATGACAATGATTTGAATTTCATCATTCAATCTCAAATAGATGGTGAATTGATCACATATAAATCTGTTGATACTGTGAAGAATCAAGAAGACGTGGTACATTACCCAACTGAGTTTTGAATTCTCTTGATTTGCCTGGAATGCCACCGCATAATTTACAATTGAAAATCGGATCTACAATCATTATGCTTCGTAATATAAATCCACCAAAATTATGCAACGGAACAAGACTTGCGGTCAAACAATTAATGAATTATGTAATTGAAGCAACAATTTTAAATGGGAAATTCAAAGGCGAAGATGTTTTAATACCACGCATCCCAATGATTCCCACTGATATGCCATTTCAATTTCAACGATTACAGTTTCCCGTTCGTTTGGCTTTTGTAATGACTTTTAATAAAGCTCAAGGTCAGTCGTTGCAAGTTTGCGGAATAAATTTAGAATTTCTGTTTTTCACACAGTCAACTTTATGTTGCATGTTCACGTGTTGGGAAGCCGTCGTCTTTATTCATTTTTTGTGAAAATGGCAATACTAAAAATGTCGTTTACCACCAAGCTTTGCAATAAATTTTTTTCTTTTTGTTGTTCTCACTTTAAAAAATTTATATTATTTTGCACTTCTTTTTCGGGAAGATGTCTATTCTTTCTAGAAAATTTAGTTTTTAATACAAAGACGTAAACGTATGTTATTGTATTGTCCAGCAACGCGGGCAAAGTTACTCTAGTAAAATATAAATGTTTAAACTTATTAAATTAAATTGTGGATACAGTTTTTTTTATTTAAATTCAATATAGTTTGAATATTTTCTATTAAAGTAAATTGATCAGTCTTTGATTAGAATTTCTGCAGCCGGTGATGAGTGGGCAATCTGTCGTATTTCCCAACTCATGGGTGGGCATATAGGTGGCGATTCATTATTTAGTAGGTGTCCATGCGTGATGTTTGTGTGTCCTAACCGAAGTGTTACGAAGCATCTCTCCATTGCAGTAGTGTTCGAATTGGGAGTATTACGGCAGTGTGGTTAGTGTTGAAGGACTTGTATTCATGATTGTAATTCTGCCAGTGTCTGAAAGTTTTCTTGATGGCATAGGATGGTGCGACCTTTGCTACAAATTTGTTGGCGAAAGGCATAAACGTGTGCAGTGGAGATTTCACTACTAATTTAGCTGCTCTATCTGCATATTCGTTTTCAGTTATCCCTGGTATCCACATTAATATCATCTTCTTGCCTAGGTCATTTAGCAATTTCTGTATAGCCAAAATGGGTTCAGAGTAGTTAGTCATGTTTATTGCGCCTTCAAATACTGATAGGCTGTCATGTCAGTGCATATTATGACTTTTTTTTGAAGCTTTGGTTAAAAGCAGTGCTGTTATAGTTGCTTGTATTTCTGTGTCAAAAGCACTGGTAGCAGGTGGGAGTAATCCATGGCCCCTCGTGATACCATTTGCGTCCAATACCACGAATGCTGCGCCATCGTTTGACTTGGAGTCATCCATAAAAAACAGCTCCCAGTGTTTTTCTATTAGGGGTTGGACTGCCTCCACATACAACTGTCTGTATACCGAAGCATTCGCGAAAACCTAACTTACCGAAGCATTTGTATGTTCTTTATGGTGTGAAGTAAGCTTAGTAATAAATGTATTGCTATTCAGTGACCAAGGTGGATACTTTACATCGCATCGGTGCTATATCTAGATGAGTTTGAGTTACCAGATCCAGTACTTCGTTAATAGCAGATTTATGCTTCAGGGGACGCTTCCGTGACTTCAGCAATTGAATCTCAATGGAGAGCACTGACTTTTTGCAACTATAAAGTTTAGAAATTTGGCAGCACCTAATAAACAGTATCCGATCTTCAATCCAGGTGCATCCTCCTTCGGCAAGCAAGTTGACAGTACGTGTAGTTTTAAACGCACGAAGACTTCGTCTGATGGCGGCATGGTAAGGTGATTTAATTAGCATTAATGAGCTTTTATCGCATTTTCCGTATATGGAAAGGACATAGCCGACCTAAGATAGTATTGCCAATTTTGTTATATTAAGTAGTGTGTTTCTATTTACATGACTTTTATAAGATGATAAGTACTTAACTATGTTTAACCTGGCAACTAGGCTTTTTCTTAAGCTATTACAATGTTCTCTAAAATTATTTTTACAGTCAAATACTAAACCTGATATTTTAAGGATATTTACATTTACAATTGTGTGGATATTGTGTTTCATGTTAATAAGATTGCAGTTATGTTTCTGACAAATTTATTTATTGCAATTTTAGTGCCAGAATTCTGGAACCAATTGTCGATTGTTGCTAATGCAATATATAAGAATTTCATTTGGATTTTTTGTATTGCATAGCAAGTATAGGTCATCTGCGTAAAGGCAGTGACTGATGATTTTATGGCTTAGAAGAAGCGACTTAATTCATCAAAAACTAATAAAAATTATGTTACTGAAATTGGGGAACCTTTTGGTATACCATTGTGTAGTGGATAAGTTGAAGAGTGAACATTATTGACATTTTTATGTAATTATATATTTTTGGACCGATGTTTAGTTCATGTCGCTTTTTTAGAACCATGTCTACCATGTCAACCAACTCTATCGAATGCCTTCTCAAAATCAATCGATAGAATTGATATATGATTCTTATTAGATAAGTTTTTTTATATCAAGTGATCTAAATAATATAAAGCGTCAATTGTACTAGAATTTGGTTTGAAACCGAATTGATTGCGTGAAGGTGATTTAGTCGAAGTGAGAAACCACATCAAACTCTTAGAAACCATTTTTTCTAATAGCTTGCTTATGCATATGTATAGGACGGTAGGAGTCTAATATTGAAATACATTTGTTTGGCTTTCTGATTGGTATAATGACTGCGATTTTATAAGATTGAGGAATGATGCCACTGTCAAAGATTTTGTTGAAAACATGAAGTATACGGTTTTTAAAGGGTATTTTTGAGCATTGGGTCAGTTATTTTATCGTAGCCTGGAGTAGTGCCATTAAAATATTTTAAGTTGGCTTCAAATTCATTGAGATTGAATGGGCATATCCATAATGTTAGTTTTAGCTGACGAAGGAAATATTATAGGATGGTTTGAAAAATAGTTTTTGGAGGCGCAGAAAGGTTTTGACCAGATCTCTGCGAAAGCGTTGCTGATTTCTGCTGTAGAGGACTTCGTGGTAGTCGGTGTTGTTATTGACTGTATAGTAGACGGGGTATACGTATCTACTAATCTACAAATGTTTTGCCTAATATGCGTTATTGGGGTAGTTGGATTAATTTGGGAAGTAAAGTCGGCGAAGCTTTGAAGCTTAGCGGCTTTATTAGCTTTATTAAATATCGCGTTGGCCTTCTTATAAGTTATAAGGTTATCAATAGTCAGCGAGCTTTGAAATATATGCCACGCTTTTTGTTTAGATTCTCTGAAACATTTTAACTCTGAGGACCACCAAGGTACTGTTCTAGATATTTTCTTGTAAGATGTGCGTGCAATGGACTCATTTGCTGCTTTATGAATGATTTTTTGAAATAAAGCTGCCTCACCATTGTCGTTGTTAACCGGTGGTGAACTTAGTGAGAAAGTGAGTATTTTATTTTGAAATAATTCCCAGCTGGCCTTTTTTATATTATATTGTGTTATTTTGTGATGCGGGGTGAAGCGGTTGGATGATACTGAAGTTATTGTGTGCAAGTGATCGCTATTGTGGAGGTCATGAACACAGTGATAAAAACATCGGAGAGCACAACGCTATATCAATATGTGTTAGGGTATTGTGAGCACAAAGATAGGTTGGGGATCCGTCGTTTAAAACACTTAGATTGGATGTGAAAATCAAGTCTTCAATAATTTGACCCCATGTAGATGATCCCCACAGAGGGCTCCATGCGTTGAGGTCACCCAGTATTATTACTGGTCTGTTTAAAATGTTTAAAATGTTTAAGAGATCTGTTAGGGAAAAGCTTTGTTGAGGAGGTATATACATCGATATTATGATGAAACTAAAGTTTATTTTAATTTCAGCTAGATAGAGATGTGATTTGAGGGGATATTTAATATTTTATATGGTATGGATTTGTGAATTAAAAGGACAGTCCCTTGCTTAGCCGAGGTGTTTTGTTTAAAGTTGTAGAAGTGGTCGTAATATTGTTTAGGGACTGTCGGATTCATATTAAATTTACCATGAGATTTTTGGAAACAGATGATTTTAGGGAACAGTTCTTTTATAAGCAGATCTAGATTGGTGTAGCTATTATAGAGCCACGAATATTCCATTGCGGAATATCGAGCATCAATCTAATTAACCTAGGAGTTTTACTTATCACAATACACATAATATATTGTGGGAATACACTTAATAAGAGTGTGCTTATGATTTGTTTGACAGATCCGAGTCGTTGAGATCAACCATGTGTTTATAATGGTTTTTTGATGTACGAGTATGAGAGAGTTTGTTCATTTCAGAGGGGTTCGTGATAGTGTCTTGTAAAGAATATTTATAGATTTGTGTTTTTATTTTTAATATTTCTTTTTCCTGTTGAAATATTGGCATGCGGTGGGTGGTTGCGGTGGTAAATTACAATTTTCACATGTTTGATTACCTTTGGAGTGTACGGCCAAACTTATGACAATTTTTGCAACGCCTTGGGTTAGGGAAGTATTTTCTTACAGGCAGTTTGTACCATGTAATATCGATGTCTTTTGGAAGTTTATATAGATTAAATGTTAGTATGATAAGTCCCGTAGGAGTGAGTTTATTGCCATATTTTTTTGTAAATTTGTGAATACCGGTTACACCTTGATTTTTTAAACATTATACAATTGCTTCTTCATGTGTTTGGATCAGATGTTTATCAAATATTGTTCCTTTTGAAGAGTTCAAATTTTCATGAATTGCGCAGGATATTTTACATAGACCACCAAAGTTTTTCGTGTTAAGAAATTTATTTCCCACTTTTGTGTTCTTTGCTAAAATTAATAAACTTACATCACGGAGCATATTAACAGACTCAATTTCAGTGCTGATTGAGTCCAAAGTATTTTTTTGTAAATACATTGAAATTAGAAAGAGGTATGTTTTCCTCAATTGATTTAATCACTATAAATGTTGGGTTCGGTATATTGTTTGCGGTGGGTGCCGTAAAGATTTCACTTGTTATGTCTATATATTTTTTTCTTTTATATTTGGGGTTGGTTAGTGAGCTATCCTGGAGCTCACTGAACCTATTTCCCGTGTACGACGGTGGGTCATTTAGTGTCACTTTTCACTGTATGAGATTGATTAAATTATACCTGAATATCAAACAAAACTTAGTAGAGGTCGAGACACTGCGTATAACATGAGAGAGTTTGTCCGATTGTTACACGATGGCTTTAATAAATGTATAATAAAAAACTAAAAAAAAAACGAAATTAAAATAATTTTTTCGGAATTTTCCGATTAGTGAAAATCTGCTTGACAGAAAAAGCGGAAACAATGCGAATGAAATTAATTAAGCCGCCAGTAAAGAAGTGAAAGCTATATTTTTTTACATAAATTTTAATATAACATAACTGTACATCCGCGAAAATCTACAGCAAAAATGTTACCAAGTTTGTTCACGCCTCAAATAGTGATTTGAGAAAATTATATATCCACAAAGGACCCTTCAACCAAACTTGAGTTTCGCAGAAGATAAAAATAGCGTTGTTTTGATTATTCTCTCCTCCCACATGTCGTTGGCCATAGCGAGGCCTTCATAAAAAGCGCCAAGCATTTGTTAATAATAATAAAGGAGAATACGTTATTCTAATTTTCGAAAAACCATAACCTATCAGCAACGCACCGGGTGGCCCCAGTTTCAACCGAATATAGAGGTTGGTACCCTCGATAAGCTACTTAAGGACAAGCACAGAAATTGTTGATTGCAAGGGTAGTCGAGGCAATAATGGGCGCCGATGGTAAGCTGCGAGTCGAAGGTAATATATGCAATATGCAATATATGAACTGTGCGTTTTCCTGTTTTTTTTTTCTTTAATTACGTTTTATTTGCAATCTGTCTTTGGTGACACCGATCAAGTTCAATAATAATTTTTATTATAAACAAGTGAAAGATAAGCTAATCATATCTTTTCTTATAATCTTTAAAATAATGTTTTATACGAGTATATTATATGAATAGTTCTACATTATTTAGAAGTTAAATTAATAAATATATATATTTGCTAAGGCAATGCAAGAGTTCCATGTTTTAGACTAGGAATTGAAAGTTATAATATGTATGTAACTACGTCTGCCGTGCTCAGCATTTAGTGCTGTATATTTTTGATCTCATGGGATCTCAGTATATTAAGGTCGTTCTGTAGTGTCTGGTTACTGACAAACCATATTGCGTTGACAATTATACGAAATAAATGTGCTTGGAATATTTCTAGAATATTTACAGTTGTGTTCGCTACTCTGCCCCAAAATTGAATCCCACATTGGTTTTATTAAACTTTTGTAAAGGAGAAATTTATTACTGGTGGTTTTGCCACATCAAACGGCGATTAAGGTTTAAACCACGATATTTGTCATCTTTTGGTTAAGGCAATGGGTGACTATTTAAAATTACAGGCGGACAAGAGCTCCTTTTGAAATTGAAGTGAAATTCACTTGTACTGATTTAGTAACGTTGAACTTCATTCTCCATTTGTCAAACCAAACTTGAAGTTTGCCGAGATATTTTTGTGATTGGTTTACGGCACTTAAATGTTTTTTTCCGGTGCCATCAACATAGGTTGCAATTTCAGTATTGTCTGTCAAGGTGCCAAACGGGAGCGGACGTTTGACTGTTATCATGGAATGCTACTGACAAAACTGACGCTGTTTGAGATTATTTCTTAAATTGTGAAAAAATTGATGTTCTTGTACTGTGGTAGCATGTTGCCCTCGAAACCCGAATTGGTGATTAAGTATACGTTATTTCTTAAACAGTATTGGTTTAAGCTTAATAGCAGCTGTTCAAAAACTTTTGAAATAATCGGTAGCAAAATTATCGGCTTATATGATTCAACTTCTTCTTCCGGCTTTCCAGGTGTTGGAATTAGACTAATTTCAGCCACTTTCCATTGACGATGAAAATACGCACAATTCAATACCCCATTATACAAGTAGGTGATGTATTTAATAGCATTATCCGGTAGCTCTTTTAGAATTTTATCTAGTATCAGGTTATACCATATGTTGAGGTAAAGTTCTTAACTTCTCTTATTTTGATACGTAAGATCGGAAATTCCGTTTGGCCTCGACGTTCCAAAAATTTATGAATGTCGTTCTCATTTTATTGTGGATTTTTGAGAAATGGTGTCAAAATATCACAAAGCTGTTTGCAAATATCTCTGCAGTGTCTCTGTGAATTTTTGTCAATTCATAGTGTTGATGTCAGGAAATCGAGTAGTGAGTTACTTCAATTCTGTTCTTGCCTCCATAAAGAATATTCCGTGACAACTGCTGACGACAAATTTGAAAAATAGTGCTGTATTTCATCAATCTTTACTGACATTACATTTTCTGAAAGTTAATTTGCTATCTTAATAAGTCGGGTTTGTCTTCTGGTTGCCTCGTAATTTGCAACAGTTTCTTAACTTATGTTTTGCACCTACCATCTCTTTAATTACTAGGTTCTAGTGCAATTTCTATACTTCTTTTAAAAACTCAGAATACCCACTCAGGCAGCGGTTTGTATTATTTTATTTGAATTATCTACCGCTTCCTCAATGTCACATTATACAGAGATAACGTGTCACAAATAATTTCTTTAAATTTAAGCAAGTTTGTACGCTTACTGTGTAATATCTTCTATCTTCTTCTTCTATATATATAAAACAGGATGTGTGTATGTATGTAACGTATGGACTCCAAAACGGCTGGACCGATTTTGATGAAATTTTCAGGGAATCTTCAGAATATTCAGGCGGGTAACACTGTGAAGTCTGATTTTTGATTTTCGGTCTGTGGGCGGAGGGGCGTGGCAAAATCCAATTTTCATATTGTACCACCAATGACATATACATATATTTATTTTACACTTCCTTCAAAACATCCGAAAGTACATCATTTTTCCTTTTGCACGATAGCAGTTTACTAAAATGCCACCAAAAAAAAACAGCCATTGCTAAAAAAAAACCACCGCAACACGGAAGCAGAGGGAAAGAAGAGCCGCTGAATCAGCTGAGGAACGCGAATCACGGCTTCAGCAAATGCGTGACAGTGCATCTTCATCTAGAGCTGCTGAGACACCCCAACAGCATGTCGAAAAACTTGCTGCCAATCGCTCCCGAATGGCTCGATCAAGAGAAAGAATCGATTTAAAGTTGGCGGCATTTCACTACAATAGGGACGATGACTACCGCAATCACAAGAACGTAGTGATTGGCGCAATGGACAAAGTTTGCTTACATTGTCGTTCTCTGAAGTTCACTAAGGAATCCCCGGGAATGTGTTGTTCGAACGGTAAAGTTGTTTTGCCACCAATGATTGAGCCGCCTGAACCCCTACAAAGTTACATTTCTAGAGCCAATCCGATTTCCGAGCACTTCCTTCAAAACATCCGAAAGTATAACTCATGCTTTCAAATGACGTCCTTCGGAGCAACTAATATCATCAACAACGCCGGTTACATGCCCGCCTTCAAAGTGCAAGGCCAAATCTACCACAGAATTGGATCGTTGTTCCCACTTCCCAATGATGATGCCAAGTTCCTCCAAATTTATTTCACTGGCAATGAAGCTACAGAAGTTGAACAGCGTTGCGCAATCAGTACTGAAGTCAGACGGGAAATCGTTTCGAGTCTTCAAGCTATGTTACACGAACACAACAGCCTCATCCGTCTATTCAAAACAGCCCTAGACCAGATGCAGGCAGATGATTATATGGTTGTGATAAGAGCTGACAAGACACCGGCTGGTGAGCATGAGCGGCGCTTCAATGCACCGGTGATAGGTGACGTCGCAGTTGTTATGGTCGGCACAGACTTCGAGCGACGCGATATCATCATCCATCGCCGGAATGCAAGTGTTCAACGCATTGCGGAAACTCATCGATCGTATGATGCACTACAATATCCAGTGCTTTTTCCACGGGGTGAGGATGGGTATCATTTCAACCTAATGCAGATGAACCCCAACTCAAATGGAGAGTCGACAAAAAAGTTTTCTGTATGGACTTTTATGCCTATCGCCTTATGATCAGGCCAAATGAATGCAATTATTTGTTGAAATGTCGTGAAGTCTTCTATCAATTCATTGTCGACATGTATGCGAAAATTGAAAGTGAACGTCTGCTCTTCATTCGGTTGAATCAGCAAAAGCTACGCGTCGAAGAATATGTCCACTTGCTTGATGCGATCGCCAATGATGGAAACGCTGCCAATATCGGCCAAATGGTGATCTTGCCAGCGACATACACAGGCAGTCCGCGACACATGCATCAGTACGCTCAAGATGCTATGACATACTTGCGCAAAAGTCTGGCTAAAACAAAAAATCATGCCAACACAAATTGATGACGTGATTTCCGCAGAACTCCCGAACCCCACAGCAGATCCGGTTCTAAGACTTTAATATATCCTGAAATTCCCAAATATTACACTTGGAACACGTCGTCGAAGAAGTTCATGAGAAGAAAGCATGGTGCGATTGTCGCAGAATATGCTGGTGTGCATTCTTCTCATGCTTTGGGACGTGTCTACACCGTTCATCCGAATAATGCTGAATGCTATTATTTGCGATTGTTATTGCATACGATCAAAGGTCCAACATCATTCGCCGCCTTGAAAACCATCCATGGAAATGAATGTCAGACTTATAGAGAAGCGTGTTTACGATTGGGCCTGCTTGAAAGTGATCAGCATTGGAACTCACGTGTCACCCAAAACAAATACGCACTTTGTTTGCGATAATTTTTTACAACATGTTCACCATCTAATCCACGAGAAAGCTTAGGTGAAGACATTCTCAGGCAATCACGCGCAACTTATCCTAACCAGGAGTATTCGGACGAGATTTTCAACCAAACTCTACTGCTGATTAAGGACATGTGCATATCCATCAACAACAAAGTCCTTATTCAACTTGGAATGCCGGCTCCGACACGGGAAATAAACAGTGTTCAAGACAGAGACCTGGTGCCAGAACAGCACTTCGATGTCAACCAGCAACAACAATATGTGGAAACTCAAACAAGACTGTTGGTTGATGATCAAAAAACTGCTTACGCAAAAATCATGCTACGGTTAACAAACGGAAATGGTGGGCTTTTTTTCCTCGATGCACCAGGAGGAACAGGCAAAGCATTCCTCATCAATTTAATATTGGCGTCGGTTCGAATGCAGAATTGGATTGCACTCGCAGCGACATCATCGGGAATTGCATCAACGCTATTGGACGGCGGACGCACTGCACACTCAGCACTGAATCTTCCATTGACTTTGAACCAGGCAGAAACACCAACTTGCAACATCAGCCAAAACTCCACATGGCCACAATCCTTAAAACGTGCAAGATTATTATTTGGGACGAATGCATAAAGGCCCATAAGAAATTGCTCGAAGCGCTTGACCGGACTCTACGTGATTTTCGAGGAAACAACCAACCGATGGGAGGCGCTCTTGTTCTTCTTGCTGGTGATATCCGCCAAACTTTGCCCGTTATTCCAAGATCAATGCCCGCAGATGAGCTGAACGCATGCTTGAAAGCTTCATATCTTTGGAACCGAGTCGAGAAAATCACGCTATCGTCGAACATGCGTGTGCATTTGTTGCAAGACCCGTCTGCCCAAACATTCTCAAAACAACTTTTGGACATCGGAAATGGAAAAATTCCAATTGATCGCGCCACGAGCGAGATTTCGTTCCCGCCTAACTTCTGTCAAATGCAAATGAATATTCAAGCCGTTGTCGACAAGGTATTCCCAAGTCTAACAACCTCCTACAAAAATCCGGATTGGCTGTGCGAACGTGCAATTTTGGCACCAAAAAATGATGATGTCAACAAGCTCAATGAGCAAATTCAATTGAAACTGCCCGGCAAAATAATCAAATACAAATCGATCGACACAGTAATGGATGAAGAACAAGCCGTCAATTATCCCACTGAATTTTTGATTTCATTAGAACCACCCGGAATGCCACCGCATGTACTAACATTAAAGGTTGGATCAGCGGTAATTCTTATTCGCAACTTAAACGCACCAAAGTTATGCAACGGAACCAGATTGATCATCAAAAACTGTTCACCAAATTTAATCGAGGCAACAATCATCGGTGGCAAATTCAAAGGCGAAGACGTACTTATTCCACGAATTCCGATGATTTCCAACGATTTACCATTCCAATTCAAGCGGCTCCAATTCCCTTTGCGTCTTGCCTTTGCTATTACCACAAACAAAGCACAAGGCCAATCATTGACTATTGCTGGCTTAATTTTGGAAAATTCATGCTTTTCACACGGCCAGTTGTATGTGGCTTGCTCCCGAGTTAGCACGCCAAAAGATTTATACGTTTTTACACCAAATAAAAAAACAAAAAACATTGTTTATCCGCTGGCCTTAAGATGAAGTAATAAATAAATATAATTTCCAATTTGCCTTAAAAACATGTGTTTCTTTTTTGATTGAGCCCATATCTACACCATATGTAAGTTATTCTGTGAAAAAACTTTATGATAGGTATTCCATGGATTTTTATTTAAAGGCCGTAAACTTCGTTAAAAGCTCAATTTAAAGTGGGTGGTAATACAACACTAATGTTTGCTTAGGGCCAGCAACGCGGACCGGGTCAGCTAGTATATATATATATATATATGAATATACGAATATATGAATATACTCGTATATGTAAATATATTGTGTGAATTGAATTATTTTATTATTGAAATATTTTTATGTGATAAGAGTTGAGGCTTACCGTCTGTATGATCGTACGCAAATTTTTGATGGTTGATAAGAATGTGGATATGTTATTGAAAATATATAGTTCTAAAAATTAAATAAAGACTTTTTTCACAGCATCATGCAATTCAGAAATCAAATACATAAAATGTATTATGCATGGATACGGTTATTTGAATAATAACAACAGCAATAACAATAACACTATAATTGGTAATATAAATAATTAATAATATAAATATTTAGTATATAGAAAGAGGGCCAAAAGTCACCATGGGGTTTAAAAATTTAATAACTTTTTTGTTTATATATTTTTAAATTTTTTTTTTCAGATTATAAAATATACAAAATACAAATTTTTTACACTAACGGCCTTATTCTGGCGAGACTTAAAAGGTCCCCTCATTCACTAATAGTGAATATTTCAAAGCTCTTTCATTTACTATTTAGGAAATGCCGCGAAAGGTATAGACAGCGAGTGAAGTACAATGTATGGTGTTAAAATGGAAGAACTAGTGTTTTTATTAATCGAAGAGAAGAAAAAGTTAAAAAGAAGACGAATATTAAAATATGCGAGACTGTATTGATCCCTTTTTACTCAGTGAACAGGTACTTTCAAGCAATTACTGCCTCAGCCGATCACTGTGTCGCAGCCTAATAGTGCAGTTGGAGCCGTATGATACGTAAACAATATCTTTGCTTCTCGCAGTACGGTTCTTGGCGGCATTATATTTTTGGACTTGGCTCATACCGCGGACCGGGTCAGCTAGTATATAATAATTGTGGAATGATCTGGTGACAAATACAATGATGAAGCCACTTCAACAGAGTTTCTAGGATTGCCAGTTGCTTGCATTGCTTTGAATAATTATTTTGCTTTTGGATTAATAGTCGTTGACCTCAGTAACGATTTCTGTCGTTATAATCACAACAGGCTAAGAATCTAATCCTTATTCCCTTATGTGGGAACCTTACTCAACTTGCTAACAATGCTCATCTTTAAAATGTTATAATGATGCAATCTATTAAAATTGAATTGTGAAATTCGAACGGACTTCACCAAGGTAATAATGAAATCAAAATCTTTTTCTTGATAACAGCATTAACATTGTGCTAATATCAGAGACTCATTTCATTAATAAAAGCTTCTCAAAAATTTACCTATGCAGGATATACCATACAAATCGCCCAGCGGGCACTTCTCGGAGTGGAACCGATATTATTATAAAAACCAAAATTGGGCATATAGTGTAAGAAAAGCATGATAAACCTTATATACGAATGACTAACATTTATATCTAAGGAGTTGGTCTGTGGAACTTACGATAATATCGGTATTTTGCTGAGACATTCCATTAACAAAGGCTCGAATTGGAAAATAATAGTATAGTTAATTTAAAGTGAATATGAAGATAAAGATGTTTGTGTTATGTTATTTAGTTAAATATGAAAGCATGATGTAAGATCTAGTATAACTTCCATTGCAGCTGTTGGACAAGTGCGCATAGCTCCAGTGATAACAAGGCAGGCAAGGCATTGTACTTCACTTAATACAGATTTCGCTGTCTTAAGTCTGACTCTATTTGACCAGACTACAGAACCATAGGTGATGATTGGTCTCACCATCATGGTATACATCCTGCGTACGATTTTTGGGTGACATCCCCAAGACCAGCAAGCCGTCTACATATCATTAAGGAAGCTGTAGCCATCTTGGTGGTTGCTGTCAAGTGATCCTTCCACAATAACTCCGAGGTATTTGGTCTCAGAGCTAATATCGACCTGTTTACCATTCAGCAGAATAGGTTTCATATATGTTAGAGATAATTTTCTAGTGATTGGTTTTCAATCCTGTTGCTCTGCGCCATTCACTAGCTACTAAGAAGCCCCCCTGGATAATATCACAGAGAGCGGATTCAGATTTTCCTCTAGCTATTATAACAATATCGACCGCATATCCTTGACATGATATGCCTAGATTTGTGAGTTTTACCAGAAGATCATCAACTACTATGCTCCACAAAATGGGTGATAATACCCCACCCTTCGGACATCTTTTATTGAATTTGACTTTAACAGTTTTGTCAGCTTCAGTCAGTCTTCTGTTGGGTAAAGCTCGTATCCAATTGAAAGTGGTATTATCTATGCCAGTGTTGTCAAAAGTCCCTCAATATCGAGAAAGGCACAAAGTGCTATTTCTTTTTTATCCTGTGCTGCCTGAATAAAATCAGTCAGGTGGTATAGGGCGGCTTCAGTCGATTTTCCCGCAATATATGCAGACTGACAAGGATGTGAAGGCTCCCTTTTCAATACGGTCTCAAGGAGATGTATATGTTTATATGTATAGTAACTACTCTTGTTGACCTTGCGTTTACTACCTCCGTACTACTATTCTTAACCATATTCACGGTTTCCTCATTCTTTCTTCCTTTCTTTCGGCTTTCCAGTCAACTGGCCTCGACTGGGTCGCTGGAAGTTTTACTGGTTTCCCTGGTTTCCTTGTTGGAACTGGTTCTGCCTGCATTCCGCTGCTCGATGTCCCATTCGACCACATGAAAAGCATTTCAACCCCTGTGTGGTGTTGCTCCTCCTCGCCTTATTTCCGGAACTCCAGTTCGGATGTTGCTCATTACCCCCAGTGTCGAAGGGATTTCTTCCTTGGTTAACTATTTCTGTTGAATTAACTCTGGGACTTCTGAAGCTTCTCCCGCTGTCCCTCGTGGGAAACGTTGGAATTTCTCTACCGCGAATCCTTGGCTCTTCTGTTGCGGAAAATGGCCCATAAACCTACCGACTTCCCGTGTGTTCCATTGTTGTATAACTTACCTCTGCAGGGGTATTAGTCCAGCAGATTCGAACTATAGTCGCTCGCTGCTTGATTGCTGCTTCAGCGGAAGAGGCCGCTTAAACTAATTCTGCCATACTTCTCAGCGTGAGATTGAGAGTATAATTAGATAAGTCCCTATTGATCAGGCCTGTCTTGAACACAGAAATTATAGCCCGTTCTACTTGAGCCTTGTATGCTGTAATGCTTCCTTAAAACTGCCTGTTGTCTTCCATCTCAGCAGTGTTCCCCAGTGACTGGAGCCTTCGTCCTCAGGCTCTCAGTTCCTCCCCACGTTCATATAAATCCGACAGGGTGCCTACTGAGCTATGCGCTGGTAAATCCAACGCAACACCTGTGGTCCTTTGCCTAATACACTTTATTAAGTGTTCTCCGTCTGCTTCTGGAAGACTCTGTTGCGAAAGCTCACAACCTTCCTTGTAGCGCCTGATCTCAGTACTCAGATCATACATCTCGACCCCTGCGAACATGGGTACCAAATTTTCCACCGCATGAGCAACCTCCAGAATGCCCATTTTAATTTTAATTATATAATACTGTACTTTAATTGTATAATTTGTAGTTCTTTTCAAAATTAGGGTCCAACATTTGGTTTTCCTTCTACACTGCGTTTTGAGCCTCCAATAATTTTACTTGACCATTGCATCGAATGCCACTTAATAAAACAATAATCTCATTATTTTTTCTTTAATACATATTTCCACAAAAAAATGCACTTCAACTAAAACAAATTTGTTTTATTTATCCTCTTTTTAAAATAAACGTACCTGTATTATCCGATTTCTAAATCTCATGATTCGACCATGACAAATTTATTAAACAAAATTCCACCGTAAATTCTCTCTTTATATAATTTTTTTCTTTACTTGTTTTCTATTACAAGTTCCACATTCGCTGTCTAAGGGCGTCCAGTAAGTACTTCCATCAATTCAAATTAGTCCTTGAATCCCTCACAGCTCCTTCTTGATTTCTTCACATGTATCCTCAATAACTATATGTTCGACAACAACCGAATTTGGCCTTACAGTCAAAAGTAGCATGATTCTTTCCCTGTAATTTTTGAACTCATAAAAAAAATAACCCTTATAAAACAAATCAATTCATAAACTCCAAAAGTTTAGAATACAAATTCAACCTGCCAGTTTGATCCTAACTGATTTCTTCTCTCCAATCATTTCTTCGAACTTCTCCCTCGCTTTTCAACACCAAATGAAAATTGAATATTTCACAATATGCAAAATATTAGTTAAGAATTTACGCCCCAATTGTACCTTCGGTACTACACAAACTTTGATACAACAAACCCGTGTTGTATGCACCACTTATTTTTTCATCTAATACCCTAAGCTTAAATGTGTGTAATCATATAAAAATAATATGTATTACACATGTCCCTAGGGACATACAAACAAAACAAAATACATATGCTAGAAACACTTGCATGTGTTCAAAGAATGATGACAGCAGAGTTTGCCGTAGTCTGCGCCAAAATTTTGTGGCCCGTGCGTGTCGTCGCTAGTGGCGAGCACGTTTTTGCTCCCGGTTATAGGCACGGACGTAGACGAAGATCTAGTGGTTCCTAGCAAGGCGCGTACAGGAGTCGTGTTGTTGTGTTCTGTTGAGAAAATACAAGATAATCGTCCTTTATTGCTTAAAATCCTAAGTGTTATATACTATTTTACAATGAATACTTACAGTCTAGGTAAGCTTCTTTCTGGTGTTTCAGTTACGCAGTTGTTGATTGGTGTCAGTTGGTGAAGCCAACTGACCTACTCAATACAATGTCGACGGTGCATTCTATAGCCAATGTCAACATAGAAGCGGAACTGTAATACCTTAAAAGTTTACATAATAAACGCTATAATACTTATCGCACCCTAAAAGCATGAGCGTGAATATTTCTTGAATGTTAACTACACCAATTGTGTAGTATCTGTTAGGAGTTGCTGTGAGTCAACTAGACGCAGGTAGCTTGATTCTGACTCACAACACTTGACTTTCCTGATATATTTTTGGTACTCTTTGAGGCTATCTTTATATATCTGCCAATTTTTATCTTTAAAACATTGGTTAAATAACTTTCCAGTTCTGTCTCTGAGCATTGAAAGTTCTTCATTCCACTAGATTGGAAAGGATTTTTTACTCCTACTAATTGGACATAATTTCTTAAAGACTATAGTAAATACAGCCTCAAGAATATCCAGTTGCTTGTTGAAGTCTTTGGTTGATTTTATACGAGGAGCCCTTAAGTTTGGCCTTGGCTACTCTAGAAAACGTTCCCCACTTGATTCTCTTTCGCTTCTTAAAAGGTTTTGGGTCTATTGTTCCCAGACAAACACTGAAGATTATCCAACTATGGTCCGAAAAGGATCGTTTGTTGGACACCCTCAAGTTCTGTTCCTGGGTTGTTGTCTGTTAACAGAGTTAGATCTAACACTTCTTACCACCCGGTGTGACTTGCCGAGCTAGGCAATGTGAAAGGTGTGTTCCCCATTTGCATATAAATAGATTGGAGCTGTTAATAAAATCAAAATGTGGCTCACTCCTTCGGTGCTGCCCCAAAGGCTATGCCTCGTGTTGTCGTCGCATCCAAGGAGTAGAGAAGTACCTTTAGCGGTTAAGGTGCCCGTTAACAACGCAACCTCTTCCGGTGGTGTGTCCCTGTCATGCACTAAGTATGGCGATGCTATCATCAGTCCCGGTCCCGTTGGCACTTCGATTTTAGCTACTGTTAAATGCCTGTGCTATACTGTGGACAAAAAAAACGTTAATATTGTTCTTCATTAAGATACATGACTTGCCACCAAACTTTGTGTAAAAAGTTGAGAAGTTTTGCAGTTTGAACCCCATGATATCAGTCCCTCTTACCCATGGATCCTGCACGATTCCGATATCCATATCCTCCTCGTCTGGGAAAACGGCAAGATTACCTGAGGCATTCCTAGAATGTTGTAGGGTAATTTGCAAAACCTTCAACATCGGTAGCTATTCGTTGTAGTGTTGCTACTACCTCCCCTTTAGGTTTTGCTGAATTTAGCTGTTTGTTGGTCTCTTCCAATTCACCTGCCTCATCCCCATTCTCTGAAGGTCGGAAGATTTTCAACTTGGCGTACCTGACACCGAACTTCGTTTTATTGTCAGTGGTCTTGAGCGCCTTCACAGACTCCTCGTTTATTCTTCTGGAGATCCTCATCTGACGGATATTGCAGCTGCAGGAGCTGAAGTATCTTCCCGTGCTCCATCATCATCACGGGTAACCAGATGCGGGCTCTCGGTCTGAGAATTTCCCGACCTTGGATAAGTTTGGGCCTCAAACCCACCCATGCGACGCTTATGCTTTGCACGCACCTCTCGACGAATTCCTTGGAAGACGTATCGTCGTACCTGAACATCCTACATCCACGGAAAACCTCAGAAGAGTCGTAGACAGGTGGAGATGCCTCAAAATCTTTATATATATTCTTTCTTTACATATCTTCCATCACAAGTGCCATATCCGCTGTCTACTGGCGTTCATTAAGTCCTTCCATCAATTCAAATTGGTCCTTAAATACCTCACAGATCCTCCTTGACTTCCTCATATGTACGCGCAATTCCAATTGTCCTTTCACTGTATTTAATGTTCCCAAAAATCCATATAAAATGGCTATATGTTCCAGAAAACCCGAAATAGGTATTACAATGGAAAGTGGCATGATTCATTCCCGGCAATTTCAATCCACGTTCAAAAATTAATTCGTAACGTATGCGCAACGTATTGTGATATAATATAATAATTTTTAAATTTATTAGCCAATGCTAATACCCTAAGCTCACTAAATTTATATGTGTTTAATAAAATGCCACTAAGGACAACCAAACAAAAAAATGTCCCTAACGACAATCAAACAACTTAAAATACATATGTTAGAAATACTAGCAAGTGTCCATAAAATAGTGACAGCAGAGTTTGCCGTGGTCACCGCTAGTTGACTGTGCTGCTGTGTCACCTCACCAGTCTTCAAAAAACTATTTACTCAAAAAAATGCACTTACCATTGTCCTGTTTTGTGACATCTCGTTGGTTGCAGGATGCTTTGCCTGCTTCAGGGTTCCTTGCCCTGGGTTTCCTCCTGTAGGTCGTTATGACCGGCTGCGTTATGTTGCCAGCCTTCCGGTCAAAAATACCGGCTGCCAGGTAAAACACCGTGTTCTTTTCGTTGTAAAATACAAGAGAGTTTTTTCTTAAGCTCATAGTACTTAAATCCTATGTCGTCTTACTTGCTAAGGTAACCACTTTCTGGTGTTCCTGTTACGCATTGGTTCATTGTTGTTAGGCGGTCAAGCCGGCTGACTTACTCAATATAGGAATGTCGATGCTGCATTCTATAGCCCATTGTCAACCCAAAAGCGGAACTGTAATACCTTAAAAGTTTACATAATAACTGAAACAATAATCAACGCACCCTAAAAGCATTTGCGCGAATATAACTGAAATGTTAACTATACCAAATGTGTAGTATCTTTGTGGAGTGGGTGCTGTGAGTCAACTACACGCAGTTAGCTTGATTCTGACTCACAAAAAATGCGAATGTTCGCAACGGGTTATCCTGCTTATGCCATTTTGTACGACATGCTAACGAAGGAAGGTATTCATTTACCCAGTTTTGCCATAATCGACCGGCATACTTCTGTGAGATAAGCCAACTTTATTTCAGTATAACTGACCAATCAGAAAGTGGTTTGGCGTCAAGGCCTCGTTAGTATCGATGACTAAGGGTGCATATGGACTATAGTTAGCAAAATTTTTAGCTACGGCCGACATGCTGCGGAGGAGCTCATCGCTATGGGCCAGAAGAGGAGTAATTTTATACAACATTGTTTTTATAGATCGATATGGACCGGTAAATCACCGGCTCCTTGCGAAATTACGAGGCTTTTTGCCCATTTTATGGCTTCATCTGCTACATTCAATTTAATTGGAACTCAGCAACGTTCCTTCGCTTCGGTGATATCAAGAATCTCGGTTACGGAATGCTACATACTTCTGAAATCGACGGTGGTCATCTGATCGTAGCCAGCTAAGGACTTTTTTAGAGTCCGATCAGTAAATATTCCTGCAAATTTTGACTGTGTTGCGGTTTGAGACGCTTGCGAGTGTGTCTGGTAGCGTGAATTTACTCGATTAAATTCGATTGAATAAAAACACGTCCGATTGGCTTGAATACGTTTATTTAAAAAAAAAGAAAAAAAGACAGGATGTCGAGTTTGACAACTGGAAAAACAGTGCTGCCAGCTCAGACATTTAGTTGCAAGAATGCTACCAATTAGGCGCGAACAGACTGAATGAGATTTAGCAATGTAATTTGCAAATCTAGCACCAATGAGCGCAGTCATCAATTCGAGGCGTGGAATTGATATTATTTTTAATGGCGGCACTCGTCTTGGCTCCTATTAGGGAATATGTAGTATTTTGTCCGTCTGATAAACGAAAATAGCTTACTGCTGCACAAAGGTCTGCAGGTGCATTTCAAGATCACTGTAATAATTAAATTGTTGTAACTGGCAACGTGGAATTCAAAGATTTTACAGGTCGGGCAAAAATTTAAGCATCGTTAATTCCTGGGCCAACTTCCTGCTCTACTTCCTCCGGTTCTAGAAGATTCGCTACAAAGGATGGGTTTAAGTCAATTGGTCTCCTAGGTTCTCCACGTGTGGTCGATTCGGTGGTTGCCCAATTAGCACCCCCCTGGCCCTCTTCTATTGAAATTTCCCTAGTAAACTATGGCACACCACAATTTTTGGTTTAGTAACCCGATCCGTTCTTTCGGGAGACAAGTACTGCGGGCAGCGCACTTCTGATTTAAAAGCTAGTACTGGTTGTATATGTATTTGGGATGTTGATGATAATCTTATTCTTGCTGTCCTTACCCAGATTAACATTTACCCTAATTCTCGTGAGCTCTAGATTTTCCCTCTCTAAATATGATCCAGTTTGCCCGGTCCCTAGCTCCCTAGTTTTATTCTCGAGATATTCCGAGTTTACCTTCAACTCCTCAGTATCTCTGAAGGCTTGGAAAAATGTCTCTTCCGTTCGGCTTTGAAGTCGCAAATGCTTGACCTGCCGCTTCCAAAGGCAACAAGTCCCCACTGTCCTTCACTAATCTCCAGAGTATCTGGGCTTTTGCTCGTTGCTGCTTTCAACTGTTTATGCAGCTTTTTGGTGAATAATGCTACTTCGGTCTGTAAAGACCGTAACTTAGCTTGTGCCTTGCCCTCCGACGAACTAGGACTCTCAACTTGTAAATCCAGCTCTTCTAGATCTAATTTAAACTTGGTCTACCAGCTCTGTATTAAACCGTTGACATATAATGGATAATCCTTTGCAAAGTATTCATTGTCACCACAACACTGCTGAAAAGGTAACAGCTCCTCGTTATTACAGTTGAATGTATCCAACAAGACTTGTAGTTCCTCTATGCGCTTGCGGTAGTATTCGTTATTTTTCCGTGCTTTATTGCCCTTTCTAAAATTCCTTTTTTTCTTCTGAATTGACTCGCCCTGTAGGTATTGCGCTTCCAGCAATTTTTGTCGCTTCTTTCGTTACTTCCATAGGCCGAATTAATTCTTAGCTACGGTCCCGTGACTACCAACAAATAAACGGTACAACTCAGTTTTGTATTTTTCTTTTTAAAACTTTATTAAACTTGTATACACACCTCGTATGTATATCTTTTTATGACTTTTTCAAATTCAACTGGCATCTTATATTTTCCCTGACGTCTCTCGAGTTATCGCTTCTCCAAACGGTACATCCCTCAGCACATCCCACGGGATAGGGACCTCCACCGTTTCCTGTTCCTTTAACGCTTTTCTCGAATATGCCAGTCGGTTCCGTGCGGGTGTCGGCTATCCTCCTCTTTTCGTTACTCCGATCCGTTTTCCAACTTTTAGCAACAACGACGTTATCAAAGTGTCAGTTTTGAGCTATTTCGGAGCTAAAAAGACAAAAATTTAGCTTTTGAGATTTTTTAGTACCTTTTGTTTACCAGGTATGCACTGTGCAATATCGTTCTTTCTATTTTGTTTTTATCTTCATATTCGTCATGCAGTTAGTTATCAAAGTTGTTGGTTGTAATTGGCGTAAGTTTTAATGTCAAATTGAAGAAGCGAAGTGCAAAATTTTGCAGTCTATTTAAATTGAATTTACTTATTAAATTAAAAAGTTTGAGGTTTTTACAAAATTTAGAATTAAGGCAAACGTGGTTATACGAGGGCGGAAAAAATATTTTTTTTTTCAAAAGCCATTTATTTCTCAACATAGTCTCCTTTTACTTCGACACACTTAGTAAGACGATATTCCAACTTTTTTATACCATCTGAATAATACGATTTCGGGAACCCCTCAAAATACGCGTTAGTTTCGGTAATCACTTCTTCGTTTGAGATGAATCTTTTTCCTGCGAGCCATTTTTTCAAGTTTGGAAACAGGAAAAAGTTACTAGGAGCTAAATCTGGACTATAAGGTGGATGATTCACCAATTCGAAGTGTATTTCACGTAATTTTAGCATCGTATCTAGTGCTGTGTGAACCGGTGCGTTGTCTTGAAGAAAGAGCATTTTTTTCCTCTTTAAATGTGGTCGTTTTTCCTTGATTGCATCAATCAATTGATCTAATAATGCACGATAATACTTTCCTGTGATTGTGGATCATTTTTCAAGATAATCGATGAGCAATATTCCGTGTGCATCCCAAAATACAGTGGCCATAACCTTGCCAGCCGATTTCACTGCCTTCGCCTTCTTCGGAGCACTTCCACCAGCTTCCACCCATTGTTTCGATTGATTTTTCGTTTCAGGTGTGTAGTGGTGGACCCACGTTTCATCAACAGTTATTAATCGACGCCAAAAATCAACAGGATTACGCTTTATCATGTCCAAACACCGCTGTGAAGTGGGCTGTCGAACTCGATATGTTTACCATTTCAACAATCTCAAGGAACTTGACTCGGCGATCTTTCGCAACGATATCGAGAATTTCTTGATATTTTCTTCAGTAACCACCTCTTTTGGCCTTCCTGTTGATCGTATTGTTGCAGTGCTTGTTCGGCCGTGTTTAAATTCAGCAATCCAATATTTTACCATGTAATCTGACGGAGCAGACTCACCGTAATGTTTATCGAGCTTTTCTTTTGTCTCTTTCGCCGTTTTCCCTTTCAAATAATAGTGTTTAATCACTGCAGGAAATTCGCTTTTTTCCATTTTTCAAGAAACACAAAAGTTGCTTACTTCAAACGACTACAACAAATAAACTAATCGATGAATTTGGGTGAAATTTTAACTGCTGACGTTTGACAGATCGCAATTTAAAAAAAAAAAAATTTTTGTGTTTCTGCTGCCATCTAGTGCTAGGTAGCTTCTATATCAATCCGCCCTCGTATAAGCGTACATGTGCATATATTGAAAATTGTGAAATTGAACGTTTGAAGATTTGCTTAAGTTGAGCATTACGGCACATTAAAATAATTCTTACTGTTTTTGAAATTTTAGTTACTCCCCAGTTGATTTATGATTTCGTCTGCGCCATTCTGCGCCTAGTTGGGTATGCCGTCGATTTTGCGAAAAGAGCTGTTTGATATTTGGGTTACTGAATGGGACTACGGTAAGAAAAGTGCTGCTGTTTATGATCATGTTGCTAGTAAACTCGGAATCACAGATGTGGATAGTGACTTTGATCGAATCTGTAAGAAGCAGATTTCAATATTTTTAACCAATCTTCAAGTTAAGTGGCGGAGAGCGGACCGATCTAAAGTCAAAATGTTGCGAAACTATTCATCTTGAAAACTGTTTAGTTTTTGAAGCGTAAGAGCCAACTTCATCATCGAGTAATCAAAGGAGATCTCATATCGATTTTGAGGATCGTTGCAAAGAGAGCAAGATTATCATATTTGGTTCAAAAGTACAGTCATGGGGAACTATGTTGGTGGTGTTCGTTTAAGCCGCGTTGGCCAACGGAATGCCGTACAAGTGATTAAAGCAGCAACTATTTCTCCTGAGAAGGCAATTACGTAAAAAAAATGTGTTCTCGCCCAAATTTGAGTATAGTCAAAATGCTCCTAAAGAAGCTCTATCACTGTATGTCGACTGCCATCTGAGAAAATTAATAGTTATTATTTGCTTATATAAGCATGTCAATATACAATGTGCAATAGCACATACAGTGATAGAGCTTCTTTAGGAGCATTTTGACTATACTCAAATTTGGGCGAGAACACATTTTTTTTACGTAATTGCCTTCTCAGGAGAAATAGTTGCTGCTTTAATCACTTGTACGGCATTCCGATGGCCAACGCGGCTTAAACGAACACCACCAACATAGTTCCCCATGACTGTACTTTTGAACCAAATATGATAATCTTGCTCTCTTTGCAGAAGAAAAAAAGAAATGCTATCCTGAGCAGATTTGTGTGTCTTCGAAATCAGCACAAGTTAAACTTAAAGAGCTCCTTAATTACACAATTGAAGTAATAGCACAAATCGAAGATACTCGTAAAATTTTAGAAGAAAGTATAGCGGTGTTGCTCATTTTTAATTTTAGATGTAAAATGGGGTACGATGGGAGTACCAGTCATTCTCAGTATAACCAAAAATTTAAAAGTAACGAAAGTGATTTTAATGACAGCCATATTTTGTCGATCTGCATGGTTCCGCTGCAATTGAAAACAATCGATGAAAAATTAATAATATGGGAAAACACGCTACCCGCTTCAACTAGATATTGCCGACCTATCAAAATATGTTTTAAAAAAGAATCTACAAATTGGATTAAAAATGTGATATCAAATATTCAAATACAAATATCTCAATTGCAGTCTTCAATAATTAAAGTTAAAGAGTAAATTTTTATTTGAAGTGCTGCGAAACTAACAATAATAGATAGAAAACTTTAAGCGCGCTTAGGAATACATCTGTGGTCTTTAAGAGGGCTAAGGTATATGTGGAACACTATCCCTGGTATCCAATTCCTCCAAGTATCCACAGAATTTTAATTCATGGACCTAATGTAGTAAAATCTTATTCATTGCCTATTGATATGATGTCAGTGAAAGCTTTAGAAGCTAGAAATAAAGACGTAAGGAGATTCCCCGAACACAATACCAGAAAAACAAGCCGTGCGGATCCAATGTCCGACCTTTTCCACAGTTTATTGTATTCATCAGATCCGTTAATTTCTACTATATCTAGAATCAGTAGAGGTTTGCGTAATACGTTTAATTTTTTTAGTCAAGAAATGATGTTTCTCTGTAAAAGTAAAAAAGCAAGCTTAACTTGAATCGATTTTTAATTTGAGTTTATATCAAGTTTTACTAGTTTTCCTCATTACGAACTAATGTAATTACTAAATGAATTCTTAAATAATTTTGTATATTCTGAAAACTGTAATTAACACATAGTCCAATATTGACAACATTTATATATTTAATTTTATATTCTTTACTAGCTTTAATTTGATGCCACTTTTGGTATTCACCAGTAAGATTGTTTACCCTCATAGAGGGGCGTGACTTTGGATCCAATTGCGCCCATATTTCATACCAATATATAGTC
Organism: Clusia tigrina; assembly: GCA_920105625.2. Taxonomy (NCBI): domain Eukaryota; kingdom Metazoa; phylum Arthropoda; class Insecta; order Diptera; family Clusiidae; genus Clusia; species Clusia tigrina. Next base: position 329,165,811 of record OV050030.1, read on the forward strand.
TGACCATGTACACCTATGTTTAGATTTAATTAAAATGGAATTGGTCGTTCAACTGACTGATCTGCTCATTATCGTTCAGTGAGGATATTGAACTATGTCGTTCACATCATTCAGTTGCTCAGTTAGTTTAGTTGCGCTAAGCATGTCATGATTATTCAAACATGTCACTTGCTCACCTGCTCAAATTACTCGTTCGTTCATAAGACGTGGTAGGAAGAGCCTCTGAAACGAAATAAATACAAAACAAGGCATGAGAAATGAGTTAGTTGCATTTTAGAGAGGGAAATGTTTGTCACCAGTCAAAATATTTATTTATATAGAGATAATTATTTATGAAATTAATTGTAATAATTATATGTTGAAAGTTTTAATTTTGATTACACCGACGACATTATTAAAGTTGATGATTAATGTTGCTTTTGCTTTTTAACTCGAAATAAATGGTTAAACTATGTGAAAAAGTGAGCAAGCGAACAAGTCAGCAAATGAGCAAGTAACCTATTCGTGTACTATTTCGCTTAACAGATCAGTTCAGTTAGTCCAGTTCTGTGAAACAGATCAGTTAGTTCGTTTGGTCATCCACCACCCAAGCCTAATCATAAACATTTTTTTTGTTTTCGCTTTTAAGTTCACTTGAAGGCAATAAGGTATATTTTTCTAACAAAAAAGAAATTTTTCCTTTCAAAATAAAATTTTACTGAAACGCGTATTAATATAACAATAAGTTCTTCGTTTTATTGGTTAATAAAACAAACATTACTCCTTGTATTATCAAAATAGGAGGGCAACTGTGGTGTAATGCCGAAGAGAATACAAAATATTTACATGTGTACAAAAATTATAATTAAATAATTGCAAAACTACTCAATGGAATACAGATAATTTATATAAATTTATTGTATTTCCGTTCCTTTTCTTATTGTTCTGCAAAGAATTTTTGCTGAGGAAGGCGATAATTTCTACGATTTTCTACTCGCTTTTTTCCCCATCAAAATAGTGCTGAATATTTTTGGTTTTCTTTTATGCTCGTAGAATCAAAGAATAATATTTTCAAAAACAAATTACGAAGAACGATTACAGGATTATTAACATTAATATATGAAACAATTGACACCACTTAGAACACGTCTCAGTCGTCAGCGCAATTTTCAGTATTTCATTTTGCTTTCCACGCAAAACATTAATGAAACATTTATGCGCAAATTATATTTTCGGAACTTATCCAACTGTGATATCACTCTGATATGCAGCACCCCGTGTTGTATGGAACTTTTGATGAGAAAATTTATTCTTGCCTAATACTCTAATCTTATTGTATTTTAAATGTGTGTAATTTAGTATTAACAAAAAATGTGTATGTCAAAGTGCCCCTAACGACAAATTCTTACAACAAAGATCACATACATAGACCATCCGACCATATTGACGGTTTATGGGGGCCAAGACAAAGTTGCTTGCAACAGCACAATGGCGCCTAGGTTGCAACTTTTTTGACCAGTGCTACGATACCTTCTGGGTCCCAGAAATTTCTACTTACACTACGCCACAATAATTATCTACCTACAAATTTCTTGTTCGCGATCTCCATAGCTCCACCGTCTTATGTTTGCGCCTTGTTGTTGATATATCTTCCCGGATGCAGCTTCTGCACAGGATGTTAGCTGGATGCTTTATAGCTGCCGAAGTCCACTGAACTTTGTTTTCGCGGATTAATACGGGTTCGGTTTTCGAATCCATCTTTATTTAATAAATCACCTGCTTATATACTATTCCCGAATTGGGTTACTTCCTATTTGTTAGTTGCTCTACTGTTTCGTTTGCACAAGTTTGCAATAATTTACAAATGCAGTTATTGACTTGCCCACTTTTTGAAAATGCGGACCGGAGTTAGTGGTAAAAGTTCATTGCAGTTCATTTGTTAAATGTGTGCACCTAAGAGTATGCAACCGACTTTTGCTTATTAGTAACAATTTCTATTAAATTATACGTGCGCTTTAAAACCATGCACGTAATTTCTAATTATTAAGAAAGAGGCTTTAGCGCTACTGAGGTTTAGTTGATTTTGTGAAGTTATGGTGAGAACACTTCGCAAAACTACTTAATGGTGACAGCAGTGACGCTTACGGCTCGAAAAGACGCATATACATAATTTAAAAATCAGTGAGTGAAAAAAAGTACAACATACACAAACGAAAATAAAAAAAATTCAATTTAAATTTGAAATTGTGAAAAGCGGTTTCATAGCAGAAAGCGGAGGATCGTATTGCGCTCTCCCACTCAGCTGGCGCACTCTCCTGCACAGCACATGCGCTCGCAATGTGAAACTAATCAGTCGGCACAGCCGTGAACATTATCTGCAACGCGCTTTGAACAGCGATCCAGCATACAAGTAAGTAATTTAAATATGTTTCCCTCACTCCCCAAAGGAAAGACACTGTGGCAACAAACAGCCCTGGCTCACCAGATTCAACTGGTGCTTCTCCTGTCCATAGCACACGTCCTAAGGCAACGAAAGTAGAAGAGCCAACTAAAACTACCGCAACGAAGCGTGCTCCCACTCTTTAAATAAATTAAAAATAGCAACAATGCAAAGGTTAAAGCGGCTAAGCACAAAAAAGCGGCAGTACAGACTGGTGTGGATCCCTACAAATAAGTAAAACGCAATCGCTGCCCTACACACAAAAATATGCCGATTTCCAAAATTTGTAAGATCAACGATAAAGGCTCTGAAAATACTCCATCCACTAATAAATTTACATTATTCGCACATGAGCCAGGCCCCAGCGACCACTCTGCTGAAAAAAGGTAAAGCCTCCTCCAATTCACCTTCGTGAGCGTAAGACTAATCTGTTACTGAAAGTGCTGACTATTACACTGGGTCCCAACAACTTTCATTCTGTTCCGATAACTAAAGGATACCAAAATTCAGGTTTATTCCGAATCTGAGAAACGCAAGAAATATGTTTACACTTACCAACTCAAAAGTGCTAAATGGCTAATGGTGGAAATAAAAGGCATAGAACCAAACTTTGAAGAAATTACAGTTCATTATGCCCTAAGTCACGCAGATTTCGAAATGACGTCGGTATAAAACTACGCAGTAAAACCAAAGCTCCAATGCCTCTATACCGTGTTGAGCTACAACCAGCCAATATGACTTTAAAAAAGGAGACTCACCCTATTTATAGCCTTCGCTATCTCTTTCACCGAAAAATTACGGTAGAAGAATCCCGTAAACGATATGGTTCGGTACAATGTCTGAATTGTCAACAATTCGGGCATAAAAAAAAATACTGTGAATAGTCATAATTTTGCACTAAGTCGAAGGAACTGCAGAGAAACCACACCGTCAACTATAGAGGCTGCTCCGTATATGTAAGCTAACAAAAACTCATGTCTCAGCCAAAACTGGACCAAATTGCTACCGCAGGCAGCACCTCTTTTATGCGCTATGCTGCCAGCGTGGTTCAACCTCTAACAGTTTCCTATGTAAATATTCTCAAGAGAACTTCATCGGTAAGGTTTACAACCGAAGAGAAAAGTATACTTAAAAAAACTCAACTACATTTATGGCAAATATAACACATTTCATGTGCTCAATCCAAAATATGATGTAAGTGATGATGCGAAATCAAAACATTATATTTCAATCCCTCCTAGCAAAACCATTAACTCTTTAAAAATTTGCCACTGTAATGCAAATGGCATAAGCCAGTACTAAAATGAGCTCAAATTATTTCTCAATCCAAACTCAATAGATGTAATGCTAATTTCTGAGACTCAACTCACTCAAACAATTTGCTTTCAGATGGAAGGGTATACAGTGTACGACACCAAACACGCTGGTGGCAAAGCTCGTGGGGGTGCCGCTATTCTTATTAAAAACATAATAAAAAATTTCCCAATGCAAGGCTTTTTTACCAAATACCTCCAAGCAATGAGTATTCGGTTAGAAGAATACATTAAAGACTTATCTCAGCCATTTATTGCCCACCAAGATTCAAAATAGATGAGAGACAATATAAACCATTTTTTAGTACTCTCGGTACTAAGTTTATGGGTGCCGGAGATTTGTATGGTAAGCACATTCATTGGGGCTCACGGTTAATAACTCCCAAAGGTTGAAACTTATTTTCAGCGATAAATGTACTTGGACTTGACATCTTGTCCAACGGTAAATATTGGTGCTCAGATAGACGGAAGACTCCACACCTTATTGATTTCGCAATCAATAAAAATTTTAAAAATACACATTCTCTTGAGCAATCTTCATTCTAGTTATCCTCTGATCACTCACCCACGATATTAACCCTTATGCCCGGAAAGTCTCAACAGAAAATCAAGAAGGTCGTCTTGACTATAACCGTACAGACTGGTTCAAATATAAAATATTTATAAGCTCACATCTATATATTAAGACATCCCTGGAGTCAGAAGGGGAATTGTATTCTGCTATTACCAAGCTCACGGAGCTGATGTCCCTAGCAGTCGAATTAGCTACAACCCGGATTAAGACACCCAAAGGTACCCTCCAAGATGTTCAAGTACTTCTGTCCGAAAAAAGATCTCTCAGATCCACATTTCTGAAAAAAGGAACTCTCTTATTGTTCCAAAAAGTTTCGTCGTCTTTTAGAAGAGAGGAAAGCTTGTGAATTTAATCAATATATAGAGACTCTCTGTCTTACGGAAGCCTCAAATTATCACTATGGCGTGCAGCAACATACTTAAAAAGACCATTGCTAGCGGTGTCCCCAATACGCCTTCCCAACGGCGAATGGGCAAGAAGCGATGCAGAAAAAGCAACAAAATCGCTTAAAGCAAGTGTTTATCCCTTGTTATAAATTGAGAAAGAAAATGTTGTAAATTATAAAATACTGGAGGTTTACTGCTCACTTGTAGCTTCACTAACTTGCAAGTACAGACTGATCACATGTAAAGGGTGTCCCAACAAGATTTAAATAAAACAGATATTTAAAAAAAAATCGTGAAACTTTATTATATCGTAAAGTAGACAGAATGAGGTTATGTATGGAACAATATATCGTGCAGATGGCCGCCGCGGCTTTGCTGGCATGCACGCGATCTTTTAATGAAATTTTCAATGACCGTTTTGCATAAATGTTGCGCTATTTCATTAATGGAAACTGAATCTGGGGACTTTAAGTTTAGGGACCACAAACTTAACAATGTCCAATGAAATGAAATATCTGGGAGTAATCCTGGACAAAACTCTAACTTGGAAAAACCACTTATCATACATAACTAGTAAAGCCTTAAGAGCAACCTATGCTTGCCAGAGGTTGTACGGTAAAACATGGGGACTACGGCCAAAAATGATGGCGTGGTCATATAAAACAATAATAGTACCAATGATTACTTATGCGTCGTTGGTATGGTGGCCAAAAGTCAACCAAACAGGAGCTCAGAGGACTCTTAACAAGATTCACCGTATAGCCTGTTTGAGTGTGACGGGAGCAATGAGAACGTGCCCCACACTAGCTTTGGGAGTGATCACTGGACTGACTCCTCTACACCTTGTAGTTAAAAGGATGGCGGCCAGCGCGGCCCTAAGGCTACCTAATCTAGCCCATCTTAAAGAAGGCAACCTTTCGGGGCACGCAAAGATTCTGGACACTGTCTGGAATTCTCCGTGCCTCATGGTCTTCGACAAAATGGACAGAAAATTAGACTTCTCAAAGCAATTCAAAGTGGTCATCAGTGACCGTTCAGCTTGGAGAAACAAGGAAATAACAATAAAACAGGACTCTCAGTTGTGGTATACAGATGGGTCCAAAATGGAAGATGGCAGTGCAGGAGCTGGAATTGTAGGGCCAAATTTCCAAAAAGCAATTGCAATGGGAAAAACAGCTTCCATTTTTCAGGCGGAGGTCCACGCTTTAGAGTTATGTGCTAGAGAATGTCTACGCAGGGGTACACGCAACACCAAAATATGCATACTCTCAGATAGCCAGGCAGCTCTAAAATCATTAATAAACTTCTCATTCCAATCAAAGCTGGTCTGGGAATGCTGTAAACTTCTCAATACCCTAGCAGCGAGAAACTCTGTTACGCTAATGTGGGTACCGGGACACGAGGGACATGAGGGCAACGAAATGGCAGATTCTTTAGCAAAAAAGGGTGCAGACACTGCCTTTATAGGCCCAGAACCCTTCTGTGGGGTAAACAGTAGCTTCACAAATAACTTGTTGTGCGAACAGGAAAAACGAAGTCTGCTAAACTACTGGAGAGCCCAAAAAGGCATGCGGCAGTCGAGACTACTCATTGATCCTGAACACATAAGGGTAGATGCTTCTTTAAACCTCAGCAGAAATGACATCAAACTATACACTGAACTTTTAACAGGACACTGTAAACTAAATTACCACCTAAAGAAAATAGGCGTGGTAGAAGACGATTCTTGTCGACTCTGTCAAGAGAAGCAGGAAACGGCAGAACACATTCTGTGCACTTGCCCAGCGGTGGCAAGACGCAGACATAAGTACCTAGGCAGTGGGTTCATATCTCCAAATCACCTAGTTAAAATTAAGCCCACAGCAGTTACGAGATTTATAAACAGTCTAGGACTGTTTTAGTTGGGTACGAGGCTGCACAATAGATCTTTTAGGTCGCGGTGTTCTTTTAGCCTGTCAATAATAATTTCATTAATGCAGCGTCCAATTTCCTCTTTTAAGGCTTGAGTCGTCGGCGGCTTATTCGCGTAAACCATCGACTTCAAAAAACCCCAAAGAAAAAAATCTAATGGTGTTAAATCGCACGATCTAGGCGGCCAATTCTGATCTCCAAAACGCGAAATAACACGACCGGGAAATGACTGTTGCAGCAATTGAATTGTTTCTCTGGCTGAATGACATGTGGCGCCGTCTTGTTGGAACCACATGCCCTCCACATTCATTTCTTCAATTCGAGGCAAGAAAAAACTGGTTATCATTTCACGATACCGAACACCATTGATTGTTTGCGCTTGACCTGCCTCATTTTCATAAAAAAAGGTCCAATGATTCCTCCAGCCCAAAAACCACACCACACAGTGACACGTTGAGGATGCATTTGCTTCTCGTGAATCACTCGAGGATTTTCCTCACCCCAAATGCGACAATTCTGCCTATTGACGAAGCCATCAAGATGGAAATGGGCCTCGTCACTGAAGATGATTTTAGCGGCAAAATCAGCATTTTCATGCTGTCTCTCCAATACCCAATTAACGAACTCCCTTCGCTGTCCATGGTCAGCTGGCTTCAGTTCCTGAGTCAATTGAACTTTGTATGCACGAAGATGCAAATCTTTCGTCAAAATTCGCTGCATAGTGGATTTGGAAACACCAATTTGCTGAGCTCGGTGTCGAATTGAGGTGGATGGAGTTTGAGCGACATCATCACGTACAGCTGCGACATTTTCGGTCGATCGACCTGGTCGAGGGCGCGTTGTTGTCTTTACATCACTAACAGACCCAGTTTCGGCAAATTTATCCATTAATCTCTTTACAGTTGACTCTTTTGGAGCATTATTCTGACCCCAAATTGATCGCAATTTGCGAACTGTAGCCGCAAAACTTTCACCATTTTGGTAAAACAATTTCACAATGAGAATGCGTTGTTCATTCGTGTAGTGCCTTCTACTAGCAAACAATAACAATTGTTCAAATGTCAAACAATGACACTTCGAATGTTGCCAGATTTAAAAATTGCGTTCTTGTTGGGACACCCTTTAGAAGCGAGAAGGCGATACAATAGAGTTTGAAAGAGTTCCATGCATATAAAAAAGGTCAATGTTATTAGAGAATGTACATATTATATAATGTGTCATCGACTAGCTTTCGTTGCGATAGGTTGTGCTTTTGACTGTCATTGTGTGTTCTTTCGACAGTGCAGTTTTATTTACAATGCTTTATCCATACCCCACTAAATCTTCTTTTGCTATACGAAACTTCCAACTAGCATTCAACTAATTAAGTGAAGTAAGCAAAATAATCAACCGATCCTTTTGGGGAATCGGTTTTCGGAACTGGATACATCCAGTCCAAACACTAAGAGCAAAAGAAAAATACTTGCAAATTCTTTAAAAGTCGTAGAGAAGTTAGTCGCAAAAAGTTTTGGCGGACTGTATTCAGTAGTTTTTAGTAACCACGACTTCTTAACTCGTCAAAAGGGACATTCTTTGATCGAAATCTGATTGCCACTAGTGAGGAAGAGATTTTGAATTTTGTAAAAGAACAAGGTGTAAAAAGTGTTTACAAATTTATGAAAGTAGTTGACGGCCGAAAAATAGCAAACTGGATCAATTCTCCTTACCTTGGATCTTTATCAGATGCCCAACTCACTCGATGTAGCCTGATACTCCCTTAAAGTCAGAGAATATTTTTCAAATCCTATGAGATGTAAAAATTGACAAAGCTGGCTCCTACGATGAAATACTGTAACAATAACCTCTTCTGCTTTAACTGCAATCTTCTTCCCCATACACCGGCTGCCTGTACACGTGTCATGTGCGCCAACTGTTTAGGCGAGCACTGCATCCTCTAACACCTGCCCCAAATACATGTTTCAAAAACAAATATTTAAGATCAAAACACAAAATTAGTGCAGCATTGAAGCTAGAAAAATTTACCAACAACATTACCCGAATGATACCACTATAAAAACTACTTACTCTCATATCACAAAACATGACAGCAACAACACCGAAAATTCTCTCTCACACGAATATAACAAAACAGAACTTATGCACCCAACAATCGATTTACAGCTTCTTGCTGAAAACACCGTTTCAAATACAAATACTACTATCAAAGCCACCAAAACACAGTCATACGATTGCAAGCTTCTTGCCTCTCATTCCACAATCGAACACACACTCAAAAGCCATACACATTCCAATCATAATTCTCACTCAATCCCAAAAAATAGCCATATACAATCCAATAATATTTCTCTCACAGTTTCTCACAATCAATCTACCTCTTGCATAGCACTATCACTCACTCTCCCTCTCACTCCATCTCTCAAAACCAGGACATAACAAGCAATACTAAAAACACAAATCAAAATCACTCCACTCAACACCATTACTTTCTCACAACATCTGATAAAGAATTCATGTAAATACACTTAACTATTTGTAGAAATAGTTTACGTAGTATTTTTGAAGCTAAAATGATACGTATTATTCTACAATGGAATATTATAGGTTTTAAAATAACTAACAAGAATTGAAATTCTGATTAAAACCTTCTCCCTCCTAATAATATGTCTTCAAGAAACGCACACATACCACATAACGCAATTCCCTCTAAAAAAGAAGCCTCACAAATTCATAAATTAATTCGCTCTGCTGCTAACTCCTCTATTCCACAAACACGTTTAAATAAGATGATTAGAAATGCACCTTGGTCGTCAAGAGAACTAAATAAATATAGAAACAAAAATAACCAGCTTGGAGGACTTATAAAAGTTGTATAACCACATTCAACCTTATAGATTATCTCAAAAAGACCGCTTTATTTAACAAGGAGAAAAAAATTCCAAAAATAAAAGTTTTGAAAACTTCACTAAAACCCTTAATACATGGACCTCAGTATCAGACATTTGGCGAGGAATTAAAACACTAACAGGTACCTATAGTACAAATTTTATAAAAATGCTTCAAGTAAACCACACCTCTATAACTGACCCATTACAAATATCAAATAATTTTCCGCAACTTTTCTCCGAAAACTCTAAAGACCACAATTTTTCTTCACAAATTTTATCAGACAAATAGAACTCTCTCTCTCAATACTCATTACACACATTAACAACAAATTTGCAAAGCAGCTAGAACCAGATATAAATTTAAATGGGCTAATAACTTGCCTTAAATCTGTTTCCGGATCTTCTCCGGGGCAGGACCAAATTACTTATGAAATTGTACGGAATTTACCTCGCAGGTTGCACTCCAGAATCATATCTCTGTATAATCAGATATATACCACAGAGATCATCTTCCAAATTTACAAAACAGTCTTAATAAAAAAGCCAAACAAGTATTTAGTCGATATGGAAACCTATCGTCCATCGCTACTACCATACTTAGGAAAGCTTCTTGTAAAAATTTAGGCCAAAAGACTTTCACAGTTCTTAAATACTTGTAACCTCCTGTCACCATACCAAACAGGATTCAGGCCGAACAGGACGCTGACATAGATCATCTATTCAGTAAATGTCTTTCTGCAAAAAACCACATATCTGTGCTTTCCATAGATTTCCAAAAAGCTTTCGATAAGATTGGTCCCCATATAGTTTTAAAAAAACTTCAAGAATGGAATATTGGCCCAAAAATGTTCTATGATCTAAAATCCTCTTTAAACAATAGAAAAGTACATTGCAAAGTGAACCACGTATTATCATCTACGTATCCAGTTTCCAATCAAAGGATCACCACTCTCTGTAGTTCTATTTACAGTAGCTTTTGATGATTTAAGTAAATTGATTCTTGCAAATAGGCATGTTCAGTATTGCTTATATGCCGATGATCTACATGTCATCAGCAAGAACCAAATAAACAAAAACCTAGTTGAAACACTTAAAATTATTGACAGCTCAGGGGCCAAAATTTCTTTGATTAAATCTAAGCATTTACACATTTGTAGACAAAATAAATGCAACAATACAATAATTAATTATAATAATATTACGATTGAAAATGTCATATATTTAAAAATTCTTGGCCTAATATTTGACATTAAAAATAGCTTTAAGCACCATAGTATATACTTAAAAAATTGTCTAGCTACCAGACTTAATATTTTGAAATACCTCTCATCCCCTAAGAGTCATATCCACACTAACACTCTAATTTCTGCTACAAAACTGACAATTCTCTCCAAAATAGACTACGGACTGCAAATCTGTGGAAAATGTGCCAAAACAATCTTAATATGTTAAAGACACCATATTATGCAGCTGTGAGGTCCAGCCTTTAGCCTTAAGAACTACGCGTACTGAAAATCTCTTAGCGGAAGGAGGCTTCGTTGAAATTGAACAGGGAATGCAGATCCTGCATTGTGGTCTAACACTTCTTTATTTTGTACCTCCTCGCATGTTTAGTATAAAGAAATACAACTCTTAAAAGCTCGTAAATTTTCTCTGTCTATGGAATCAGAGCTGTGCGCAGTTTTTAATCCTAAAACAAATCTGGATTTCAATACAACTCCACCAAGACGATCGGTCAAACACCCTCCATGGACTTTAAGTGCAGAGTCATTTATCGATAAACTAAAAAGTTATGGTAAGGGAGGCACAAACTCTACAGTCTACAAGTAGCGCTTCCTAGACATTATTACACCACTCAAAGAAAAGAATTGTCTCCGATTTTCACTGATATTTCAAAAAACCAAATTGCAGTTACTATCGCAGTCGTAGCCGAGAATGGAACATATATTTCCAGAGGATTATTACCGCATGGATCGAGCGTTCTTGAAGCAGAAGCGCATGACGTATTATCCAGCCTACAATGGATTCAAAACAGAAGGGAAACAGAAAATACGTCGTCTGCACTGACAGTCGCTCAGTCTATGAGGCAACAAAAAGTATTCTAACAGTTTAGAGTTTATAGAAAATATACAACCATTGCACACTGTAATGAAAAATAAATTCAAAATTATTTGGATACCAGGATATTCAGGTATATCTGGAAACGAGCTAGCTAACTTAGCAGCTAAATATGCACTAAACTGTCCATTAGAATACTTTAAGCCATTCTCTAAAAAAAACTAAATACTTCAGCCAGGAGATATATATACAAAAAATTAATCGATGAATGGGTACGATATGACCACCCTTAGAAAAGGATCAACCCTGCAAGAGCCCCTCTGATCCTTCCTCATACAATATCTATCACCATGAATAAATGCTTCAAGCGACTTCGATTGGGTCACACGCTAATAACCCCCCACATACATACGTTTTAAAAAGGAACCTCAACTCCGATGTTGCTTTTGCAATAATTCACCTCTTACAATCTTACAACTCCATTCTGGCTGTCCATCCATTTCCACCATCCGAACCTTAGTATTACAAAGTAAAAGTCCTTTAGAAATTCTTTCATCCCCCTATTATGAAAATATTTATACAATATAAAGTTTTCTACAAAAACTAAGAATTAAAAATATAATATAAATACAATTGAATTTTTCTTTTTTCTTATTATATAATATCTCAATCATCACAAGCCGAAAGCCCTGACAGCTAGAGTTTATATAATTATTTATAATTTTAATTGTAATTAATTTTAATCAAATAAAAAAAAAAAATAAAATAATGTGGCTGTATAATATAATGTAAGTAAAAGTAAAAGTAATAGTAAATATAAGAGTATTCACATACAGCCCGTCGCCAATAGTTCAGCATTGTTTGGGTAGGATCGCCATCTTGGTGATGGATCGCGTGTATTCCCCACGACTCGTTTTGACCTGGACCACTCGGATGTTGGTGTCTTTACCCTTTAACCACCTCCTGTATTCATCCCAGCATCCATTTGGGGGGCAGTAGATTAGGTTCCTTCAGAACCACTACAGTTTCCTTTTGGATATTAGGCTGAACATGTTACCATCTGCTGTTGTTGTAAAGAGCCGATGTATTACATTTGCCAGCGTTTCCAAAACCCATAAACCATGGCTTGTAGATGCGGCCAATGGTTGAGGGGATTGATATTAATATCGAGCAAAGTTGGTTCGGGGACGCAGGTGTGTGGCTCTTCAATGAGAAAATGAGCAGGAGTGAGCGGGTTCAACTCGTTATCAGAAAGTGGCCGTGAATTCTCACAAGACTCAACTTTGGCTAAAATCGTTGGGTACTCCTCAAATGTCAATCTGCTGTTCTCAATAACTCGTCGTAAGTGCAATTGATGAAATGCCATTTAACACCGTTATTCTCCAGCGACTCTGCTATCTTTATTAAGTTTATAAGGGACATTGCTAAGGTGTTCAGTTCCTTCAATACACTTTTAGCTCCGCGGAAGGTGGTGTCAGTATCGGAGTAGTCTGATAGGCTACCTCATTGTGCTATAAATCTTCTGAACGATAGAGAGAAATGCCTCAGTCGTGAGATCGCTTACCAGCTCGATGTGGAGGGCCTTCGTAGGCAGGCAAACGAAAATACAAACCAGATTTTGGCTGAACGTCTTAACTTCGACATCTGGATTGACACAGCTCCGGCGTAGTCAAGCCCGCAGTGAAGCAACCAACGACTTGGTAGGACTCGAGCTAGATCGGCCATCAGCTGGTTACTGCAGGCACGCCTCTGAATGAAACACCTTTTGCAACTGAAGATCACTTTGCGTATCAGAGTGAGGATTCCCAAAATTCAATATTGTTAGCAAGTGAGATGACAAAAGTAACTTAAACACCAGTGTGGAAGTGAGTCTCAGGGAGGTGTCGAACTACAAGTAAAGAAATATTATAATGTTTTGTTAACAGAATGGGAATTTTCATGTTAAAATTCAAATTGGAGTGCTTTAGTCGGCCTCCAACTAGCAGCACGAGCCGTATTTGATCAGCTTTGAAGTTCGGTGAATTGCTTGAGCCTGTTACAGATGTTGATGATCTTGAGGAAATTCCGATAGCTGAATGTAGCGTATCATGTGTGATTTTGTTTTTTGCAACTCAGCTGTTGTTAGGAACCTCTCTATCAATGTGCGAGAGCGGCACAAAGAGATAAAACGAAGACAGTAGGTTACCACGCGAATGAGACGGTTCCACGTGGAAAATTTGCTTTCAACGGCACGACACGAGCTTTGGCTGCTATTAACCTGGTAGCTTAATATTCACCAACTCGGATGTGGCTACAGACTACATCAGCGCACGCGATTGATGACGCGTCAGCGAATCCGTATGGCCGAGATTGGCCCAATTGTAAAGTTTTGTAGTAGGTCCTGCATATATTGCAGGCACCCGCTTGAGAATCGTTATCAGAAGGCACTGCTTCCGAGCCATATGACACTACTATCACCCATCCGAAGATAGTGTGTATTCCGATGGGCAAAGAGGGTTCACCAGTATAGATATTTCATAGTTGATCGGAACCGATAATGATGTCAATCGACTGTTAGGGTTATTAACCACAACGGGAGTCCTATGTGAACTGGAAGATGAGGGCCGTTGAGGCGCTTACACTAGTTGCCAAAAGTCTCTGCGTTCCTATTAAGGCGCTTGTAGCTGCCACAGGAAAAAATAATACTTTTGCTTTTGTGAAATGCAACTTAAAAATCATTTTATTGAATACTTTTCCGTACCTTATATACTATTTACAATTCTGACTTACTTTCTCAGTAAGCACTTTTCTGGAGTTTCAGTTGCGCAATTGTTGTTTGGTGTCAGTTGGTTAACGAACTGACCTACTGAATATGTCAATGCCGATGGTTCATTCTTTAGACCAATGACTGTAGCCAAAGTGAATGCGGAACTGTGATACCCTAAAAGTTCACATAATAATTAGTATAATAACTAATGCACCCTACAAGTATGTGCGTAATTATCTACTACTTATTTTACTTCTACAAAATCTTGGCATTACAAATATTATCCATTATCTACTATACACATTTTTTTAAAATCAGACGTATTTATATAAATTTGAGGTTTAAATATATCTCAATAGATGTATATTTTACACTAATCTTACATACAAAATATTATTTACTATTATTAAGATTATTTCTCAGCGAATTTATTGACAAGAAGAGTTGCACACAGTAGTTGCAATTATGTATGTGTGGGTATGCCACAGTAATTAATTTTTGTTTGCCACTTGTCCTCATCAGAGATCTTTTAATTAAAGTCAATTTTTTCCCAAGCATTCGTCAATTGATTTCTGAGATTATCCCACGGCGACTTTTTTTTTGCTTTGTCTTCCAGGTTCGCTATGGGGTCCTGAACTTATAACTCCATATTCTTGCACGTATAGGGGCTCTATCTGTACATGTGTTTTTATATTATCCAATTTAAAGAGACATTCAATCCCTCGTATATAAACTGATATTTTTTGTCGCATTTCCTGTCGTTAAATGCGTCTACTCCGGCCTTGAGGAAATTGAATTTTGTTTGCACCCTTTTTATTTCTGCCCATGCTTCTTCTATTTTCAGGATTGTTGTTGATTGTTTCGTGTGATCTGGAAAGCCTGAACCTCTTTCCTATTCTTGGGTTGCGCAATATTTTTCACGCACTCAATCTTTGTCGACTCAGGAAGTGCACCCTTTTCTGTACATTTATGACCTAAATACACTACTTCCGTACCGTAAAAAATTACATTTCGTGGTATTTAAATTGAGACCATGTTCCCTCAGTTGGTCCAAAACATTATTTTATCTATTATTGTGGTCCGCCATGTTTCTTCCGTATAACACTATGTCATCTGAATATACGACACCATCTAGACCTTGTAAACCTGTTAGCATACTATTCATCAGTCTCTGGAAAGCTGCTGGTGCACCAGTCCATAGGCGTTTAACCTCAAAATGGCGCAGTGATGTACTGAACGTTCTTTTCTTGTATGAGTGCATCAAACGGTTTCTGTTTTCAAAATGTCCTGTCCAAGGGCGCGTACAAATACGATAGGGTGCATATTGAGCTATGCGCTAGTAAATCAAACGCATCACCTGTGGTTCTTTGCCTAGTGTATTTTATTTAGTGTTCCCCGACTGCCACTGCGAGTCTGTGATGTGGTAGTTCAAAACCTTCTTTTAAATGTATACTTTGAGTTCTGAGATCATAAATCTTAACGGCTGAAATCATAGGCACAAGCTTCTCCATGGCCTGAGCTACTTCTAGTGTAATGATGGGCTCAAAGATTTGTAAAGTGGCGCGAGAGCTAGCGCACAATTTAATTCGGCGACTTCAAGAGTTCAGCCAGATATTCGAGTGAGAAGCAAAATGTATGATCGCCATGTAATGATGGGCTCAATGGATTGTATAGCGGCGCGAGAGCTAGCGCACAATTTAAATCGGCGACTACGAGAGTACAGCCAAATATTTTAATGAGAAGCGATATGTTTGGTTTCCAGATCGAATCTGATTTATTGATAAAACCTTATCGCTATTTATACCTTAATTTCTTACGTGCTAAGACTTAGTATAAAATATGGTTCTTAATACATAAAGAGGGCTTTTGCAATGTCAGCGGAAAGTATCACGGTCAATGCCGGCATACATTCATTCAATGGCATTGAACATTAGAATGCAGCGTAATTACAAACGTGCGCGGTGTTCGCGCTTCGTAACGTGGACACTCTTATATGAGAGTTCGATGTAGTTATGTTAGGTCTCCGCTCACATTGCATGTGCCTACGCCGCGTATGGTGCTCGCGTTGGTGTGTATATTAGGGTGGTTTTAAAAAATCGATGTCGGATTTTTTTTGGGGGCACCCCCCTAAAATGTTTCATTTTGTTAGATTTTAAGATTGCCAAAGTTCGAGCACAATTGGAAGATGTTAACCCGTGCCACTGGGGCCTCAAAGTTTTGAAAATCTCGATTTTTTGGCAGTTTGGCGACTTCGGCGACCCATATCTCTGGAACGGCTAAAGCTATTTGCCCGTGTCATACATCAAAAAAAGGCCATACTGTTTTTAACATTTTATATTCTACACAATAAATACGCAACTAGTACTGAAACCGAAAAAATAGAGCCAATGTCCCTAAAAACGTGACTAGGTACCCCTGAGAGCGAAGATGCGTTATTTGTATTATTATTGCTTATTATGGACAAATACTTGTACTTTGGAATCCCATTTCATTTAAATATGTTTGCTATGGTATACCGTTAATTTTAGACCCACAACAATGTTTTTTTTTATGTCAGGTATGTATCTATTTTTTCCTCATACTGTATCACTGGCGACCCCAAGCAGGTAAAACCAAACTAGGTTGAAAGCTAGTATTGGGTTACCCTACTACCTATTGTTATATTTTAAGTAGAAGTCCAGGGGTTCAGAGTCTGTTATTAAAAAAAGAAAAGGATAGCTAGGTGGTTCTTGCCTTTATTCGCTGAACAGTGAAAGTCCTATTTTGGGTAAGCATTTAAAAAAAATATATATATATATTTTCCTTGTAGCGAGACTTTATAAGATCTAGATCACTAGCTGAAATTTCCATCAAAATTAACTTTATACTTATTGTCTCATCTCATTGCTCACAGAGACGTTGGAGCTCACGGACGACAAGACAACAGAAGAGTCAGAAGCACGTGAAACGCCGTATGAAGTGCTCGAGATGAATGTAGAATCTGAAGGACCATCTGCCCCCAAGAGAATCAAGCGTGGTTTCAAAGAGGTCCTAAACATGAAATTGTCATTGTTGCTGGACCGCTAAAGGTGTCCGATAGGAACGCTACTCGTATCATTTTGGCTACAGTAGAAGCTCTCGGAGAGGATCCCAAAGAATATAAGATCTCCAGAAGTTTATCCGTGAACAGCGGAGAATAAACCGAGAAAAATACACAGAACAAATTCAAGACAGACTTAAGATACCCTAAAACGAGGCTGTTTGCGTGCACTGGGATGGAAAACTACTACCAGGTGTCCTCAAAACAGAGCAGAAAGAACGGGTTGCTGTTCTAGTATCACATGGGACTAAAGAACAACTCCTGGGCGTTCCTGAAACTGACAGTAGCTCAGGGGAGGAACAAGCCCTAGCAGTGTACGAATGTCTAGAGGAATGGGGTCTCGCCAGCTCGGTCGTGGCTATGTGCTTCGATACAACAGCATCAAATACTGGGAGACTCAATGGAGCGTGCAATCTCCTGGAGCAGATGTTAGGTCGAGATCTCCTGTACCTAGCGTGCCGACACCACTTTTTAGAAGTCTTGTTGACAGGGGTTTTTGACTGCAAGTTTGGAAGCACATCGGGACCTCAACCAGACATTTTCAAGAGATTTCAAAAAGAATGGTCGGCGATTGATAAATGCAAGTTCGATGTAGGCGAGAATGTTTTGAAACTACTGCCCAAAGAAGAAGTAGAGAATATCAAAGAAGAACTGAAAAAAAACTAATGGAATGCCAGCCAAGAGACGACTACAAAGAGCTGTTACAGTTGGCATTGATATATCTTGGCCATCTTGACGTAAAAGATGTGCGCTTCAGGTCTCCAGGTCCAGTACCCATGCCCGGTGGATGGAAAAAGCTATTTACTGTCTGAAAATACAACTCTTCCGTGACCAGTTTAAGCTGACTTCCCAAAAACAAGAGGCCCTAGAAGCACTTTGTGTTTTCATCGTTCGAGTCTACTGTAAAGCCTAGTTTAACGCCCCCAGAGCGTGTTTAGCACCAAAACAAGACCTAAACCTCATTGAAAATCTATTGAAATACGAAAGCATTGACAAAAAAAATCAGAAAAAGGAATTAACAAAATGATAAATCACCTGTGGTATCTTAGTCCTGAACTTGGTGCCCTGGCATTGTTCGACCCGATAGTGCAAAACACCGTAAAGAGCCAAATGGCGACAAAATACTTAACAAATCAAGCAGAAAAGGGCGCACTTAGGCCAACATTGACCCTTTGTGATACCGCATGACACAACAGGTCCCATCCCTTTCAAAGGTCCAGCCTATTGGAGCTATTAATGAAGCAGTTGATAGAGCTAATCTTTTTTTTTGAGATATCTCCCAAGGAGTCCAAAAAGTAGTCGCCTAGAAAAGTGCGCCTCCTGCTGGATAGCGCTTGACACGTGCACAACAGGTGAGAAATGGACTCTTCCTCTTCCTCGTCCATGCAACTACTGCAGAAGTCGTTAGAGGCGATCCCCAGCCTACCCGTGTTTGCTTAGAGTCCAGTGTCCCGTTAGGACGCTAATCACGGGACCTATGCTTTGTCTATTTAGAGCCAGTAGGTCCTTAGAGCGCTTGACATTTATCTCTGGCCAGGTTTGTCTAGCTATTTTACATCCTGAAAGTTCAGACCAGCGCCTGCCCGCTGTTCCTAAGAATATTGTACTTACTAAGAGCTTACATGTGGCAATAGGAATACCGAAGTGCGACCTATCTGGTTCAATCGGTATGGTAGTACCCTCACGGGAAAGTTTATCCACCTTGCAATTCCCTGGAATATCTCTGTGACCGGGAATCCAGCACAGATGCAGACGGGTCTACTTAGCTATCTCGTCTAAAGATTTGCGGCAGCTCTTGACGGCTTTTGAGGTGATAATAACCGAATCCAGGGAGCGCAAAGCAGCTTGGCTGTCGGACAGAATGCAAATATCAAGTCCAGATACCTTCTTCTTCCTTAGCCAAGACAATGATGCCTCTATAGCTGCGACCTCTGCCTGAAAAACACTGCAGTGGTCGGGCATCCTAAAGGACATGTTAATGCCCAAATCCTCTGAGAATACACCACCTCCCACCCTACTCTGTAGTTTGGATCTATCTGTGTAGATGTGAACCCCTTCTACACGAGGGGGGATGCCATCCTTCCATTCGTCCCTGGAGGGAATGGAGATCTTGCACGTACTATTGAAGGTGTACATTGGTGTGATGTAGTCGAAAGAGTCAGGAATACCCTCAAAATGTCTTAAAATGGGTTATTAAGCACAACGAGAGTCCTATGTGCACTGGACGATGAGGACCGTTGAGGCGCTGCCAGAAGTCCCTGCGTTCCTATTAAGGCGCTTGTCGCTGCCAGAGAAAATAAGAACACTTTTACTTCTGTTAAATGCAACATAAAAATCACTTTATTTAATATTTTTCCCTACTTTACATACTATTAACAATTCTGTCTAACTTCCAAAGTAAGCATTTTGCTGGTATTCCAGTTACCAATTGTTGATTTGTTAAACAACTGAACTTCTGAATATGACAATGCCGTGGTGCATTCTATACTCCAATGCCCGTTGTCAACTTGAATACGGAACATAATAATTATTATAATAACTACCGCACCATAAAAACATGTGCGTAATTATCTGCTCCTTATATTCTTAAATTTTAACTACACAAGTTGTTAATTGCATTAAAGTTTGAATATATGTAGTATGTAGTATATATCAGGAGTTCGTGCTGTGAGTCAACTACACGCAGTAAGCTTTATTTTGACTCACAACACTACCCTGGTACCCAAACGATTTATCTGCTAGTGGCAGGTGAAGACGATAAAATAAACACGTTTAGATTAAAGTCATATTGTGATACACGAGAGGTCAACTGGAGGCTGACACGATCTTGAGTAACACCGGCATTGCAAGAGGAGAGCCGCATAACGGATATGCGAGCTTTCGTTAGGTAGGCCAGCGCATTGCACTAACGATATACCAGGACGCGTTTTGATTACAGATCGAATGTTCAAAGAACTCCCAACCGCTGAAATTGCATTTCCTGCGTATATTTAATGCGCTAATTCGCGCTGGCTGTTTTCCTCAATCATGGAAAAATTTTCTAATTACCATTATTCCCAAACCTGGTAAGGATCCTACAAATGTCTCTTTTTACAGACCCATGTAAGAGATCATATTGAGCCGAAAAACGTTATGTCAGATCATCAGTTTGCCTTACGTGAAAAGCGCAGTACTGTCGTACAAGTTCACCGTATTGCAAGCACCAATGAAAATGCATGCGAGAAACAACAATACTGTTCGACAGTATTCCTCGACACCACGCAGGCGTTTGGCAAAGTGAGGCATAGAGGGATTCTTTCGAAACTCAAAACCATCCTACCTTTCAATATTTATACGATTCTGAAAAGCTATCTCTCCCAATTTGTGGTGAAGCAAAAAGGTTTCATTTCCAATCAAGGCTGATATACCCCAAGGCTGGTATACCCCAAGTATACTGGGCCCTTCGCTCTACACACTAAACAATGCTGATATGGCAACGAACGACATAATTGTCAGAATAAAAGTCATTGGGACCAAATGTGTACACATCACATTCACTCTATGCAGGAGTACTTGTACCCCTATGAAGATCAACTCCAAGCCTATCCCAAAGGCTTCTAAAACAAAGTACCTTGGAATGTTCCTCGATCGCAGACCTACCTGGACGAAGACATAAGCGCCAAAGTCATTCAAATCAGACTCAAAGTAAATGAACTGGGATGGCTCCTAAATCATCAGTCGAAGCACAAACTGGTATTGTATCCAACTCTTTGGTACAGCTAAAGAGCACAGAACACAGTAAAAAAATCCTAAGAATGAAAGATTTGCACAACCCGAGTGTAAATGAAGAGATCTCCAAATTTGCTACTCGCTACTTAGCTAAACTAGAAAACCATTCCAATACTTTAGAGAGGCAACTGGTGCTAAATCAAGTTTACAACCGAATAAAGAGGAAGCACGTGCTTTTAATATAAATTCGATTTTAAGTTTTTGTACCATTATTATTTAAGTAATGCGCTTACACTGGTATTTTGAGGTTGGTAATGAATGAATGAATATATAGAAAAGTCATTTTGTACCTAAAATATCAATTATGAAAAATTATTGTGAGTTCTAATATAGTTGTAGAGGATTCAAAATAATTAAGTCGAAGAAAAAAAAACTATACGCCGCTATGCCTGAATTTGGTACTCAGCAGGATGATGCAACCTGCAGTTCAGTGAAAATGGGAAGGAGCTTTCCGACCCTTTTCACACAAAGCGAGTGTTTAGACAGGAGGACACCCGGTCGAGAGACCTCTTCAACCTAATGATGGAAAAGGTCACCCGCGCAGCGGAATTGGATCGAACTGGAAATATCTTTAATAAGAGTGTCATACTTTTGGAGTATGCTGATGATATTGACATCATTGGTCATAACGCTCGAGCTGTGAGTGCTGCGTATACCGGCCTGGAAAGAGAAACAAAGCGGGTGGGTCTAAAAGTGAACGAGGGTAAGACGAAATACATGCTGGTAGCATATAAGAAGTCCCATCGTCTTGGACATCACGTTGCTGTTGGCGACTGCAACTTTGAAGTTGTAAAGGATTTTGTCTACCTAGACCAGCATCAAAACCACTAACAACATCAGTTTGGAATTTAAACTGAGAATTACTCTAGCTAACAGGTGGGGCTTTGAGCTTAGTAGGCAGCTGAAGAATAAAGCCCTTTTTCGACGAACAAAGCTAGTTCTGTACAAGTCCCTTATCACTCTCGTCCTGCTATATGGAACAGATTGACGACAGTTTGTGTTGGGGAATAATCCAGGAATTTTGGGCTCTATGTCGTAAACTGCTTATCTCTACAACTGCTGCATGGGGGACCTCCTCTCTGCCCCGTAACTGCCAGGCTGTTGGTAGTGCGACTTTTATCTGCTGGTAACAGGATGTGTAGGTTATGTCTCTGGCAGGATCCTGGCTAAATTTACTCGGGCGAGGAGAGTAAACTGTTTAAAATCCCCAATCCCAAGGTGGAACAGCATATGCCGATGGGATGCGTGGCTATGGGGTGCCCAGGCGAGGCTCCATTTTATTTAGCTTTACCGCACTACCGGGGCACTGGTGTGGTCGACCGTCCTTCCCCTTTATTCGTGGGATGAACACATTAAAAAAAAACCAAAAAACTAAATAAGGAAATTGAAATTGAAGAATATGGTACTGGCCAATCTGACCAGATCATAGAAGCAGATGAGCCTCAACAACAACAACAAAAACAGGATAGTGCAATGGATGTGGAAGTGGATGGTTGTCCACCAACCACCAGCACTCCAGCAACCACAAAGATCAACGGGCCCCCAAGGGCCGGGAAAAGAAACTCAGTGGTGCTGGCAAGAAATTCATGACATATTTTATGCGTCTGGACTTGAGTAAGGATGAGGCGTATTTCAAAGCTCTAGCCCCGATGCCAATAAAGAACAAGGGGGAGGAAAAATGCCCCAAAGGACAGTGTTCAAGTGATCAAACTCCGCCAAAGAAAAGAAATGGAGAAGAAGTGGCCAAGGGGCGATGAAAAGCACTCCACAAGACATGGCGCAGCAGTTATTCGTAAAAAGCAGCCCTCTTCCCAATACAATGACAGTGCGAAAGCCGCCAGTAAAAGGCAGCCCTCTGCCCAATACAGTAAAGTGGAAAAAGGAGTCAAGATGACAGTATTGGCAAGGGACTATCCTACTAAAGTTCTGAAAACTGCCCAAATGAATTCCATTTTAAACTCGATAGAGGTGAAAATACTGGAGCAAAAAACCGAGTCGGTGGAGGGGATATGTCATTCTGCATTGGCGGGATGGTGACGGTGCTGAGTGGAAAAAGGCCATACCCTTACAGATGATACCGCGGGGGTGTCTCCCTGTGGCCCGTAGAGGAACTCGAAGTTCCTCACCCACGGATCGCAGTGGGGTACTTTCCCAAATCTATGGGCGTGGAAACACCAAGAGTGCTGGACTTCATCCAGGCTCAAAACAAGGGACTCTATACCCCTCCTTGGAGAGCCCTGAAGAGAGTTGAGAAGGGCTCGAACGCGATGCTGGTGCTGTCGAAGTTGGCTGCCATACTTTACGAGACCAAAGGGAGAATAAATTTCCGGTATGGTCAAGCCATTCTAAGGTTTAAGGGTGCGGATACCACGGAGCAAGTGCTGATTAAACAGGTCAGCGCGGTTGAGCTCGAGGAGGAGAACGAATCTAGTTCTCCCAATGATTCCACTCCCAAGAAAGCTCCAAAATAAAATGCCTTCAAGCAAACCTTCAGCATGCAAAAGCGGCCACGGCGGAGCTTAGCAGAAGGTTTGCCGAAGGAATCACCACCATACGGCTCATTCAAGAACCTTGGATACACAATGGCTAGGCCTAAACATAAAAATTTCACAGGTAAGCTAAGATAGATCAGCATCCAATCCTAGGGCAGCTGTAATATTAAATACTGATATAACACTTTTTGCCATTTACAGAATTCATGGATAGCGACACTGCAGCCTTGATAATAGACGCTCAGCTGGAGGGTAGTAGGATAGAGGTTGTTATGGCCTCGGCCTATTTCTCTGGCGACTCGGAGGAAGTCCCTCCCACATCAATAAGAAAACTGTTGGAGCATTGTAAGGACAACAGAAAGATCCTTATCATTGATTGCGATGCAAATGCTCGCAACACAGTATGGGGCAGCACGGACCCAAATAAAAGAGGTGAGTCACTTCTAAACTATTGAATAGGTACCAACTTATCGATAGCAAATAAGGGGGACGAACCAACCTTTGTTACCTCGACTAGATCAAGAAAAGACCAATGGGCATTGTAGGGGAATCGAGTGTCTCGGATGAGGCCTCAATGTCTGACCACAATCTATTCTATTCAATCTAAGGGGACTCGAGAAGAGTATTGTGCTCTATCGAAGCCCCAAACGACTTACTGGGGCAGATACTCCGAGGGCCTCGCGGGGAAATTGGCAGAACACAGAATAGATATAGTCAACTCAGAGGATCTGGAGGAGGCGGTAGCGGTCCTGACTGAACAGATGGCATCCTCATTTCAGTAGAGCTGCCCATTAAGGGTCAAGTCCTCAAATAAGATGGTTTCCTGGTTGAATTCACACCTGAATAAACTGCGGGGCGCAGCCAGGAAAGAGTTTAATAAGGCCAAAAGGACGAACGACTGGGAGAGGTGCTTTGACGACCAATAACAGGGTATCAAGAGGGCCTAATGCAGAAATTTCTGCGACGAGATTGGTGACGCCCGGCAGTAGCCAGGGTACAGAGATCTCAATCAAGGGCGAGTTCGGGCCCAATAAGTACAATAAAAGGCCGTGACGGTGCCTTCACTACAGACATTGGAGAGATACTAGAGCTTCTTCTGAGAACTCTCTTCCCAGACTGCACGTTTAACGAAACAGGCAGTATTATCCCCGGCGTTAGGGGGATCGGCCAAGGTGAGCGGGGTGGTCCATCGGTCAATAGGATAATTAGCTTTGAAAAGATACAATGGGCCATAGGCTCCTTTGAGTCCCACAAATCTCCGGTGCCGGACGCTAAATTTCCAGCTATGCTGGCAAAGGGTTCGGATGTGCTAACCAGAAGGCTGGTTCAGATTTTCAGAGCCAGCCTAGGGCTGGAGTACATTCCCATGACATGGAGAGAGGTTAGGATAATCTTTATACCTAAGGGCGGTAACAAGCCACCAGACTTGCCAAAATCATACAGGCCACTCAGTCTCTTGTCTTTCATGCTAAAGACAACACTACGATCGAGGGGTGTGGCACTTTGTGCCTCTATGTACATTGAGGGCGCCTTCGAATGCTGAATTAGGGTCGCTAGGGCGGGCTGTCTCCAGGTCAAGAGTGGAACCGAAAATAGTGTCGTGGGTAGGTCGCATGTTGGACCAGAGGATAATTAAGGCCAACCTTGGATTTGATGAGCTCAGGGTCACTGCGGTGAAGGGTTGTCTACAGGGAGGGGTTCTGTCCCCGGTCAGTGCTTGTGGATGACTTACTTGAGGCCCTAAATTCTAGCGGCTTCAAAACAATAGGATATGCAGATGACCTGGCAGTCATCGTGAGAGGCGATCATGAAAGGACTATGGGGGACTTGATGCAGAAGTCCTTAAGCGAAGCGGAGACCTGGTGTAGGCAGGAAGGGCTGTCAATCAACGCAAACAAGACTACGGTAGTTTCCTTTGTGAACAAAAGGAGCTTTGTTGTTCCGGATTTCAGGGTTAGGGGCCCGGTCGTGTTTGTAAGTACAGAAGTTAAGTATCTGGGGATCACCTTGGACAGCAAACTCACTTGGGGGGCGCATCTGGAGCTGGGTACGGCGAAGGCTACTCGCTCTTTATGGGCTACGTAGCAGTTGCTCGAGAAGTCATGGGGTCTCTCACCTCGTATGATGCACTGGATGTACACACAGATGGTTAGAACCATCTTGCTGTATGGGTCTCTGTCTGTGGTGTGTGAAGACCACGCAGAGCAGGGCTATCAGAAAGATGAGTAAAGTCCAGAGACTAGCATGTCTTTACATAAAGGGGCCTAAGAAAACAACCCCGACTGGGGGCATGGAAGCGGCACTCGATTTAACACGGCTGCATTCGGGGATTCAATAGAAGGCAGCTACGCAGGCGTTATGGCTGTATGTAGGAAATTGGTACAAGAAAGGGAAGTTCACGGGTCACCTCGAGATACTTAACAGGGTAGAGGACATCCTCAACAAAACAAAAACCACGGACCAAATGGATGGAGTGTCGACTTTACAAGAAGGTACAGAGTCCTGTTTCCAACAAGGCAGCAGTGAGCTCTAGGTTCCTCATGGGTAAACGATGACTCACAAAAGTTGTACACTGATGGATCTTTTGGATCTCTTTGTCTACGGGCGTGGGCGCGGGCATAGTGGGCCCTAGAGCACACATCTCACTCTCCTTATGCAATGATGCGAGGCGGTGAATCTCCTAAACAGCAGAAAACTTATAAGTATTAAGGTCAATATATTCCGTGCATCTGCAGAAATTTTTCTAATGATTGATCCAAGCAACTGCGGAATTATTGCAGAAAAGAAAACAGCAAAAAGAGCATGGAATAGTTGAATGGAAGCTTACGAAGAAAAAGGTCTCACTAGGAAGGTTGAATTACTCAAACAGCTTATTCAACTAAAGTTGGCAGACTTCTCTTCAATGCAGGAGTACATTAACACTATGGTACTAACATCTTTAAAAGTTAAAACGGCTGGATTACAAGTCGACGATGAGCTCATTGCATCGTTGTTATTAGCTGGATTACCCAATGAATTTAAGTCACTGGTGCTACCAGTTGAAAACTCAAAAAAAGTTCTAACTGTTGATGCAATAAAATCACTTCTACACCAAGATGCTAAATTTGACGTAAAAAGCAATGAAGAAAATGCCTTGTACACGGGTAATGCTAAAAACAACAAAAATCAAACTTACAACAAAAAGAAATTTCGCTGCCACGTGTATAAGCAGCCAGGGCATTTTGCGAAGAATTGTCAAAATAAAGGAAAAAGGCAAAACGATCAAGTTCTGCTAGCGTCGCTGTGCACAAATGTAAAAAGCGATTCAAATTGGCACGTAGACTCCGGTGCTACAAATCATATGACATGCAATAAAGCAGTTCTACGTAATAATAAACAAACAACGAATAAAGCAATAACAATTGCAGACAACAACACATTGACCGTTGAATGTGTCGGCGACGTAGAATTGTCAATTGTGAATGGCAACCAGAAGAACAATGTTATAGTGAAAAACGTTGAATACGTTCCAAACTTGTGCACGAATTTATTGTCAGTAAGTCAAATGGCGCTGAACGGCAGAAAAATCGTTTTTGAAGACAAATCTTGCAAAATATTTGATAAGGTAAGCAACAAGCAAATTGCTTCTGCGACATTGGTCGGTGGACTTTGCAAGCTAGATTATACTGAACATGGCCATGTATTTGCGGCTATGAACTACGAGTTGTGGCACAGAAGACTCGGGCATATGAGCAAAGATCTGATGAGCGCAACAGGTATTGCAAACGGATATAATTTTAAATTGTCCGGCAAGTCAAGTTGCATCATATGTGTCAAAGGAAAGCATACAAGATCGCCGTTTAATGAGAGCAAAAGTTCAGCTCAAAGTGTTTTGGACATCATACATACAGATGTAATGGGTCCATTTCCTATTGCATCATACCCTGGTGCACGCTATATACTGACATTCGTCGATGACTACACGCGGAAAGTTTTTGTAGTTCCCATCAAATCAAAATCCGATGTATATGAATTCGTCAAGTATAAGAAATTTGTTGAAAAACAGTGCTCCAAAAGTATCAAAATTCTACGCTCTGACAATGGGAAGGAGTATGTTAATAGTCAGTTCGAAAAATACCTCGCTGAATGTGGTATTTTACATCAAATCACAACACCATATACACCTGAACAAAACGGCGTCGCAGAGCGTATGAATAGGACGCTCATGGAACGAATTCGATGCATGCTTTTGGATTCTGGTCTCAAAGAAAAGTTTTGGGCAGAAGCGACGAACACGGCAACATGTGTATTGAATCGGATCGCACGTAAGTCGAATACAACGAGCCCAGAGGAAGCTTGGCCAAAAAACAAACCTGATTTAAAGCATTTGCTAGTATTTGGGTGCAAAGCCTTTGCCCACATAACAAAGCAAAAGCGCACAAGCAAATTTGCAGCAAAATCTATCGAATGCATATTTGTCGGGTATAGTGCTACCAGAAAAGCAAAGCATATAGACTGTTCAACATTGACACTAAGTCAATCATCATAAGTCGTGACAAAAGTTAACAAAACAGTCTGAAAAAATGTATTTTAACGATTTTTGGCAGCAGTCCATTAAATGTGATGACAATTCAGAAGGGCGATATGGAAATATGGAATTGCCATCAGAAGGCGCGCAAAATTCTTCAGAAAAGGAAAAGGACAAGACAGCAGATGAAGACAGTACAGACGCGATCAGCCATGCCACCTCAATTGATGATAGTAGCAATATATATATTCCAAAAGAAGACTTAAGCTCAATGGATATACAGGTACGTAGATCTGAAAGAAATAATCAGTTGCGTACTTCGCATAATTTTTGCGCAATGAGTTTTATATTAGAAGAACCTCAAACAGTTGAAGAAGCGTTATCCTGCGACAATGCTGATGTTTGGAAGAAGGCTGTGCAAGAAGAGATGGCGTCACATATGGCTAACCAAACATGGGAGCTTACAGATTTACCACCCAGAAAGAAAGCCATTCAATGCAAATGGGTATTCAAGAACAAAATCAATTCTGACGGAGTACTAGAACGATATAAGGCAAGACTAGTTGTGAAAGGGTGTAGCCAGAAGAAGGGCATCGATTACGATGAAATATTTGCACCAGTTATGCGATACACTTCGCTTCGACTACTCTTGGCTCTATCTGTTAAATACGACATGGCAATCTATCGAATGGACGCTGTCACCGCATTTTTAAATGCTGAGTTGAAAGAAGAAGTTTTTATGAGGCAGCCAGCCGGATTCAATGACAATTCCGGAAGAGTTTGTAAGCTAAATAAGTCGTTATATGGCTTAAAACAATCAAGTCGAGCTTGGAACGAGAAACTCAACTCCGTGCTACTTCGATTTGGACTCCACAGAAGTGAAGTGGATCAGTGCATATATCACACTGCATTGGAAAGCGAAATATTGTTTGTGGCCATATACGTAGACGACGTGCTTATATTCGGCAGAGACGTCAAGAAGATCGAGGAACTCAAAACCAGACTGATGAAATCTTTCAAAATGAAAGATATGGGCGAAGCGACTTCTGTCCTGGGCATAAGAGTCAGACGAGAGAGATAGAAAAGTGCTATGTTTATAGCTAACAATAATTCTTTTTCGGCGCGCACAAAACATGTAGACATAAAAGCGAAGTTCATTCAAGAGAAAATTGTGAATGGTGAAATCAGATTTGAATATATCAACTCTGATAATATGTTGGCAGACAACTTGACGAAAGCTGTTAATGTTACCAAAACTCAATTTTTCGTGAATGAAGTTGGCTTAAAATAGTTAAGATAATTGAATTTTTTGATTAATAA
Organism: Clusia tigrina; assembly: GCA_920105625.2. NCBI lineage: Eukaryota > Metazoa > Arthropoda > Insecta > Diptera > Clusiidae > Clusia > Clusia tigrina. The sequence goes on from OV050030.1 coordinate 329,195,269, forward strand.
TTTAGAGCACAAGAGAGGCATTTGGTCATACGTAGTTAACCTTAGTTTTTAAGTACAATGAAGTACAAGTCAATGCCGACCAAATGTTTGTTTGTTTTTTTTTTATATAAAATAAAATATTCCGGAAGAGTGTTGAATGAATATAATATTTTATGATAAATGAATAATATAAATGCAACCCTGTAAATATAAATACAGAGAATGACAGTATTTATATAATGTCAAACAATAAAACTCTTTCCATTTTGTGCAGCCAACTTAGAAACACGCGCTTCAATCACACAATTTTTATAACCTGCGCATATTACTTTATAACACGGACCATATACTTACCAAAATAAAATTTCGTCCAAAAATATTGTATAGGTCGCAAGTTATAATAATATGTCAATATAGGGCGTGGTTGCAAAAATAATACGCCCATTTTTTGTGTGTTTGTTTAATATTAGTACCTTCCTGTGAAATTTCGTTGGTGAATCTTCTATAGGAACCTATTAATGATTTTTGGTTAATTGTGGGCGTGGCAGTAGTAGTTCTGCCCATATTTGGAATGCCCCAAAGTTCATTATATGGTAGGGAGGCGTATCCCTTATCTGATGGACTCCGAATCTTGTAAATGGCTTTGTAGAGTCCATACACTTACTAACATAAAATTTCATCCAAAAATATTGTGTAGGTCGTAAGTTATAATAATATGTCAATAGTGGGCGGGGCTGTAAATATAATACGACAATTTTTTGTGCGGTATTTAATGTTACTATCCGCAACCATCCTGTGCAATTTGTTTGATAAACCTTTAACAGGAACCTAGTAATGATTTTTGGTTAATTGTGGGCGTGGCAGATGTACTCTTATCTCCATATTCTGCACACACACTATTATCGACCCCACGTATATATCTGTAAATTTTTATTCCGCAGGCATCAATACGAGCATAGGTAGACTCATTGTAATTTTAGACCCGAAAGTTCCTTATAGCTAAAGTGGACGAGTCTTTTCCCTGATCAACCCCATTTGTTGCAGATGGCTTTACAATGTCCACATGTTCCTTTACGTAAAATTTCGTCCATACATCTCTACCAGATCTTAAGTTATTAATATTTGCTAATAGTGGGCGTGACAGTTAATATATACCGCCCACTTTTTGCATAGTGTTTAGAGGACCCACATCTACATAACTGCCAAATTGCGTCATTATTCCATCAATTGGACCGAAGTTATAGTCATTTTAAAAATGGTAAAGAAAGTTGCATATATTGCAGGAAGGCGTGTCTTTGTCCAAATCGGCCCATATAGCAATCTGGTTCTGCATCTTTGTCGAGACTATACTTTTGCAAAATTAAAAGATAGCACTAACGGTGTAGAAAAAACTGCCCACAGACGGACAGATGGACGGACAGACAGACGGACATTCGGACATACGAACAGACGGACAAACGGAGAGACGGACAGACGGACATACGGACAGATTGCCTAGAAAGTGATTCTGATCATATCTGTATATATATGTCCATACCCACCACGCCTCCTTCTTGAGATTACAACCCATCTCAAAAGCACAAAATTATTATACCAGATTTATCTTTTTTAAAGGTAAAGGGTATAATCACATTGATTCCGTGGTTCACTGACATTATCGTTATTGACCAATGACACAGCGACTGTTTCTGGAACTGATGGATTTATAAATATTTGTGAACATATATATTGAAGATACTATATGAATAGTTGTGCAAAAGTTTACAACGATCGTATTTTTATAAGCCACTGATATGAGATGCACTAAATTGGCCAAATATGTAAATAATAGTTCATGGTAAAGTCAAAAGAAGTAGTTATCTTCCTTAATTTAGTACTCCTGAGCGGTATGGTTAAAATCGCATATAGATTGTGAGCATAAGCCACACACCAATGACTTTGGTTATGGATAGAAATACTAATTTGCATTAGTCTTGTCTTATCCATTTTTTGTGTAAGTACGAATATTGTACTCATTCCCATGTTGTAAATGTATACCTAGTTGTTTTATATATTCTTTGTACTTTGAAAGAAACCCACAAATTCGTACATGGACATCCCACATTGTTCCAGCTGTTGTCGTTGGAAAGCAATAATGTTGTTAGGAGCGCAATGCTTTTATTGACTAAAGCAATCGAAGCAACGTTGTTGTTTGGAACTATGGGGTTCTTGATATCAGGGAGGAATGTGAAAGCTGGAAGCACTATAAAAAAGTCGAAGAAATACACAAATAACTGTTATAATAAAAACGATTAGATTTAGTTAGATTGATTAGACACGAATTAGACATGTGGGCTACGTGATAGACGAAGATGGTGCTGCAACAAAATCATTCCTTTAAGTACAACAATAAAAATGATATGAATTAAAATTTTCAACAAATATGAACTCATTATTAAAATGCAATCTCCTTCAAAATTATATATGGACAATATTTTATATTTTCAAAAAAAAACATTTAGAAGAGAGTCTTATGAGATTTGATAATAAAACAAAATCACCGATTCAAATAGTTCCAAGATTTGAAGAATTAGTTCAAGGCGATTACAAAGTGTCATTTTTTGGTGACTCAGCTAAAAGTAATAAAAAGAGCGCAGCTAATCTATGGCAAGCAGATTTTGTGGAAATCGGTCGTAATATAACATTCCTCTTTTGAACAATTTTTTTTTTTATACTCCGCTTTTATCTGTATTCTACCCCTTGGGGAAATAATCAAATTAAATAACAATATTAAACAACTAATTAAATAAATACACAAAGTTATTTTTTAAATAGTTATTTAAAACAACATGAGGAAGAGGAGCCACTGCTAATCTCCCATAGGGTTAGTTCAGAACTATTGCATTAGATAATTATTATCATAAATTGAGTGGTCTTCTAAAGGTTAGGCTGAAGGTTACTTGTACAGACTTAGTTGTATTCACCTTAATTCTCCACTTATTTAGCCCGATTTGGAGCTTATCCAAGCTTTCTTGGAGATAACTTGTCATGATTATATTGTTGCTGCTTGTAGCCATTATAACAGTATCATTCGCGTAGGTTGTGATTTTTGTATTCTCCGTCAGTGGAAGGTCAGCCGTGTAGATAGTGTAGAGCACAGGACTTAGAACACTGCCTTGCGGTACACCCGCCTTTATAGAGAACACTTCAGTGACTTCTTCATTGGCTAGTAACTGTTTAAGTTTAAAGAGAAAGCAATGTTGCCACTTTATCGAACGCCTGTGTTATATCTAGGAAAGCAGTTGTACAATAACGGTTTTCCTCGTTTCTTATTATGCACACTCGGTGCACTTGTTCTGTTGTGGCGTGGTGTTCCCTAAATCAAAATTGATAATTGGGTATTACTTCCTTTTTGAGCAGAATTGGTTTAAGTTTATTTAACAGGAGCTTTTCAAACATTTTAGAAATAATTGGAAAAAGGGTAATTGGTATATAAGAAGTGACTTCCTTCAAGGGCTTCCCGGGCTTAGGGAGGACAATAATTTCGGCCACTTTCCATTGACGCGGATAATATCCATATCTAATTATTGCATTGAAGAGATAGGTGATCCTTTATTTGGTAGTTCCTTTAATATTTTACCTGTTATCAAGTCGTAGCCTGGTACCTTTTTCACATTCAGTGTCCTGTGCACAGCGTTATATATTTTTAGTAAAGGGCGTGATATGTAACTCTAATTGTCCTGGACTATTAAGAAGATTAAATACCTCATTTTTCTATTGTTGTGAAATAAGTAAGGTGTTTAGCCAATGTAATTGCTTTTTCCTTATCAGTTTTTGCCCAGGAACCATTTGCGCTTTTAATAGGAGGAGCACGCCTCCTTCTTGAAATTGCAACCCCTCTCAAAAGCATAAAATTAGTATTCCCTATTTACATTTTTTAAAGGTAAAGGGTCTAAAAAACTGGACGACGCACAGAGGGTTCAAATGTACCAAAAGTGAGGATTAATTCAAAAGCTGAAGTTTATCTTGCACAGACATATTTGGTATTGGGTGAAAGTGAATAAAATTCTACATCACTAATTGCTAAAATTACTGCTCTGAGTAACTTACTTTATTGGCAGTGAGCGGTCAAAGTTAAACAATTTTTACAAATTTTGCGTGAAGTGGCTAAAATAGAAAATTGAGATATTTCGACTACTTATAATTTTTATTAAGTCTTCTAAAAGTAAAAATATTACAATGGAACCATCAACTTCAGGTATTTGGGTATATAATTAAATATATTTTGTTTAGATAAATGTTTTGCAAATATTTTTAATGTTTTTTTTAAAAGTGCTCCATATATGTGGTATTTTCGATATATACATTGAGTTTTAACAAGTTTCTGGCCGAGATCAAGCAAATTTTATTAAATGCTCTTATAATATCATATATCAGCTTATATATCCACAAAAAAAATCTTGCGAGTTTACTGCGTTTTTTTACTTATTTAAGTTATTGCGAAAGAACTCCAGTTGCTAAAAACATATGCTGAAAAAAACAAACAAAAATTCAACTTGTTTGTTTCTTACTCTCTTTTGTCTTTATTTTCTGTATTAAAGTTATTGTTGTTAATGAGTTTGGTTTCTATTAGAGATGGGTGCGTGAGTTAGTTTTGACTCACGCTCACTTACGAAAAAAAAGTTCTGTTTTAATTACAACGAATAAAAATTTTCACATATGTCCATGCTATAATGACGTCAGTAGTTTAAAGTGCACGGAATTATCACCGAAACACTTAGGGCCAATATTACCAACAATAGTTAAATGAAATTTAAACTAAATATCGAGTTTTCATTTTCACCAACACAATATTTAAATTTTATTTTAATCGCCTCATTACCTCATTTAAATACGTAACAACGCACAAATTTGTCATGAACTTACGTTCATGAATTTCAAGATAAAATATTATGTTAATCACGAACACTGTATAAATCGCGTCACGGTTCCATCTCTTTATATTGTTATTGATTATTGTACATTACATAAAAAATTTGGTCATAAACATGTGAACATATGAGTATGGTTTCCATCTATATAATTGTTTGGTGTAAGCTGTTGATATACAATATATTAAGGTATTTTGTAGCATAAAGGGAGGTTATTTAAAATTCGGTATTGTCATATTAATTTGTATTTTGTATTGATTGTGTCTTTGTGTCTTTGTTTTATTTGAAGTGTTGTGTAATTGTAAAGTACATATTCGTTATTTGGTACAAGGGAAAACGAATAAAATTTTGCAAATTTTAAACAATAAATCTTACTTTTTTAGGAACAACTCCGAAAACAATTTTTATTTCTCGTCGTGAACTACATAATTTTATGAAAAATACAGAAGCTCAATTCTTTAAAGATAAATTTAAGCTTCTGAGATGGGAAGTAATCAAACGTGTCAATCCTTCACATATGGTCGATTTTATGAAAAGATTTAATTATTTCTGCTCAGAATATAAGCTTCGGTGGGAAAAATGTCACAGGAAAGAACAATTTTTTTTAAACAATAATAAGAATTGGCTTGATGCTTCCATCTCGTTTGTTCTACCACCAACACCATTAATAAAACGAGGACGCAAAGATCTCTCATTTGAGGAGTGTAAAGAAAACACAAAAGCTAAGAAGTTTAAGGAGTTAAGAGACAATATTCCTTTGACCGTTTTGGCTTATGCCACACAAATGACCTTGAGAGCTTCTGGAAAAACTGATGCGTCAAAAATAGTTAAGGAATTAATATCATCTCCAACAAGAGCGAAAAATATAGAAAAAGTTTCAAACAGGTACCAACACAACAATTAAGTGCTGAGGAAGCTCTTTCGGTTTTAGTTGAAGCGAAGCTAACTCGACACCAATATAATGTCATTAGAAACGAAGTGCCTGATAAATTTCCGTCATATAAAAAAGTCCAAGAAGCTAACAAAAAATGTTATCCAAAACAAAAACATATGAACTTTTCTGAAACATCAGCGCAAGTCAGTCTACAAGGACTCTTAGATCATACCACTGAGCGTCTAGCTTTGGTACAGAACTCTGTGCTGGATTCGTTTAACGCCGAGGAACTATCACAAATGACTTTGTACTCTAAGTGGGGCTTTGATGGAAGTTCCGGTCATAGCTCTTATAAACAAGCATTTCACGGCTCTGACGCTAGTGATTCTGCTGTATTTATTACATCTTTAGTGCCATTAAAAATTGTCTGTATGAATAAAACCATTTGGCAAAATCCTCGACCTTCTTCTACTAGATTTTGCAGACCCATAAAAATTGAATTTTTTAAAGAAACAGTAAGTACTTCAAAACTTGAAAAAGAAAGAGTAGAAGATGAAATAAAAGCTCTCAGGGAATCCGTTGTATTAGTCGGTGATAAATCAATGAAAATAAATCACAAACTAATGTTAGTGATGATTGATGGCAAAGTGTGTAATGCTATTACCGAAACAACATCCACACAAAAATGTTACGTTTGTGGTGCTACGAGCAAAGATTTTAACTGTATTGATCAAATGATTACCAGAAGTGTAAACAAAGATACGTATCAGTTCGGATTATCTATTCTCCATGGCTGGATTAGGTTTTTTGAGTGTCTTCTCCATGTGGCATATAAATTTCCACTTAAAAAGTGGCAAGCTAGATCAGATAATGACAAACAAGTTGTTAAAGACACAAAAACGAGAATTCAAAAAGATTTCAGAGAAAGAACTGGATTGATCATTGACCAACCGAAACCAGGCTTTGGCAACACAAATGATGGCAATACCGGGAGAAGGTTTTTTAAGAATGCAGAAGTTTCCTCAGAAATAACAAAACTTGATCTAGAGTTAATTAACAGAATGCACATAATACTTATTGTCGTGTCATGTGGCCACGAGGTAAATAGTGAAAAGTTTAGAGACTTTGCTCACAATACTGCCAGGCATTTTGTTGAAAAATATCCATGGTATATAATGTCAACTACCCTTCATAAATTTTTTATTCATGGACCGGAAATAATATCTAATGCCCTTTTGCCGATTGGTGAGCTTTCAGAGGAAGCACAAGAGGCTAGAAACAAAGATTTTAAAAACTATAGGGAATACTTTGCTCGTAAAACCAGCCGGGAAAAAACTAATGAAGACATATTTAATAGATTTCTGCTTACTTCAGATCCATTCATTACCAGCATGAGTAAAACTAATAGAAAAAAAATTCACACAAAATACCACGGTTGGCATTGGAATTATTAATTCTACCCGAAGAAGGCGACAATGATGATGATGATGATGAAGAAGATGATGATGATGATGGTGGTGATGATGATGATGATAATGATGATGATGATGATGTTGACTTTTATCACAATAATACCTAAAATAGGTTCAAATGCATATATGTACATATTATTTTTCTCTTATTTTTTAAATAAAAAAAATATTTTCTATAAATTTTTTTTCAAAAACCTTTTTTTTACTAAATAATGTATAGTTATTCCAAAGAAATATAAATATCAATAATAATGGGCTTCCCTGAATTAATCCCCACTTTACCTATATCTGAACCCACTGTGTGACGTAGCGGAAATATGTGTACTGGAACAGCTTAGAGGCGTGTTAACGGGTCGGTTTCCCTGCAATAAGCACCTGCACATAACCTGGGCCTCGCTGACACCAAATAATGTAGATTTTGCTAAAAAGATGATGAGTCTATGTGGCATCTAATCGCCAGCTGCCCGGCCCTAGCAAGAACACCAGTTAGGCACCTTGGCAAACATTTTCTCGGGGATGACGACCTGATGCAAACATCGCAGACTCGTCCGATTCAATTCGTGAGCACAGTAATTATTAATTGTATGAATGGGCTGGCACAGTAGATCTCTGTGGTCGCGGTACCTAACGGTGATGACCCAACCCTTAACATTACATTACACATGGAACAGAGAGCTGGACGATGACCAACAGTGACGAGCAGACGTTTGAAAGAAAATTGTTTGGCCTATCTCCATTCGCTCCGAGTATCAGATCAGATGGATCGATGAATTATATGAGCTATACGCCGATATCGACGATATTGAGCGGCTTCGCTGGCTAGGTTACGTCGGGCGGATGGAGAGAGTTGCTCCAACCGGGAATGTTTCAATTCGACACCCCAAGGTGGGCGACGAAAGAGGCGAACATCAGCACGGAGATGGAAAGAGCAAGTTCAGAAGGACGCGGCTTTTCCAACTGGCGCTACTGTGCGCTTAGCAGAGACGACTAACGAAGACTCATTATGCAACATTGACCTACTATGCTTTTTCGCCAGCTAAGAATAAGAAGAACTGTATCTGTAATCAAAATAGTTTTCCAGCTGGGTAAAGAACTTACCTATCCCTCTTTATATATACCTATCAACCTATTGTCTATACTTTATATTCTATTGTCTATACTATTGAAAATTTGATGCGAAGGTCACCAATTTGCCTCTCGGAGAAAACATGGAACAATTAAGCAAGTGCACCGAATCACCCAATACCTATGAGAAATAACGAATGCCTATGAGTTTAAACAGGTCTGTTCTGCCATATTCTTAGACGCAGAGCAGGCATTTTATAAGGTTTGGCATGTATAAGTTTAAACAAAAGCTGCCTATGGAATTTCACACTACCTTTGAATCGTACACTAGAGACAGAAAATGTTTGTGAAGTGCAACGAATCCACTGCAAATGTAGACAGCATCGAATATTCTTAATGTAGTGTGCTTATAGGCAGATATACCGACGGACAAAGACACTAAAATATGTACTTTTGGTGACAAAACTGCGATACAATTGTCTCACTCAGACACTTCATCAACTAGCTTACATCAGCATAAGGTGAAACCTGGCTGAAACGTAAGAATAAATATATTTTTTTTCTCTATTTAAGACAGTCCTGCGCCACTGAAACTTAACCACGTCACCATTGCTGCATCCGGTGAAGCTAGTTATTTTGAAATTCAACTCTACAGAAGTATGACTTGGCGGAAGTATATAGAAGACAAGCAAAAACTGATAAAGTTTACAGCCCTAAAACTAAACTTTTTGCTGCATAAACAGTCCCGCCTTCCGATAGAACAAAAAGTTCTTTTATACAAAGCCATAATCAAACCGATTTGGTCATATGGTGCTCAGTTATGGTCGACTGCTAGTTCTTCTAATATAGAGAAAATACAACGCGCTCAGTCTAGAATATTAAAAAATGTAGTGAACGCACCCTAGAATGAGAGAAATGTCAACATTTATCGCTATCTAGACGTTGCTCCTGGTAAGGAATAAGTAGTTGTATCGACATTAAATTTTAAATTGGAAACATTTTTTTAAAAAGTTCTTCAAATGGCATATGTTGGAATTTTTTTCCATTTTTCTGAGCCTTGTTGAAGATGTGAGAATATATATTTCTTTATCAACAGTTAGGGGATGACTACGTCCATGTAAGAAAACACTTGGTAATTTCCGAAAGACCTCTTCGTGTTAACTCGTCGATCCTCTCATTGCCTTCAATGTCGTAGTGTAGCCCCGAGGCAAGTGCGACGGGCTCTTATAACTTGAACGTATGCGGCCCACTGGATTCTTTGCAGTTTCGCGATCTTGTGGCCCTTCCTGAGAACTTTCCACCAAACCAAAGAATCGTATATTAAAATCGGCAGAACAACCATATTGTACACCCAGAGTACAATTTTTGGAACAAAAGCCCATTTTTTGCCAAACATCGACTTACAAGCATAGAACACCAAACAGGCCTTCCGTACTCGTTCATTGATGCACACTTTCCGACGGAGTTTGGGGTCAAATATTACAGAAATCTATTTGACTTGGTTGATTGAGAAAGTCGCTGGTCATTGAAGCTCGAAACAACTCGCACCACTTCCGTAGATATATCCATCAGATACGTATGCTTCGCCCTCGAAAGTAGATGTTCCTCGAAAAGATCTAGAATATGATGTTCGCGATTCTTTCAAGAACTTTTTGAAAGAACGAATTGAGACTAATCGGTCTGATATCTTTGGCGAATTCCTGTACCATTCTTCCGGCCTTCGGAATGAAAAGGACATTTTTTAGAGGAATACAAGCGGTGAATATGTCTCGTAACTCTGATATTATAGATGCCTTCCATTATATCATTATAGGCATGATACCGTCCGGACGTCATGATTTGTATTGTGAAAAATTGTTCAATGCCCAGACGACATTGTCCACAGACAGGATTTCCCCAACCATCGGAGCCGTTACGTGTTCTAGACTCGCAAGTATAATACTTTGAGTACCTGAGCAACCCGCTACATTTGGGAAATTAGTATCCGCGCGAATCAGTAAAGCCTCGATCGCAGATTTGGAAAATATAAGTGGGAGAACTGCCCTTAGGTTATTATTAATGATCAAATTGACAAGAAAGTTACCTCGTGCATTCGTCGCGCCGCTACCGCATAATGTAGGTATCTCGCATTGGCGTCGGAGCCTACAGATTTGGAAAATATAAGTGGGAGAACTCCCCTTAGGTTATTATTAATCATCAAATTGACAAGAAAGTTACCTCGTGCATTCGTCGCGCCGCTACCGCATAATGTAGGTATCTTGCATTGGCGTCGGAGCCTACTAGCACAACTTCTTTGCTTGAGACTTTTTGTTAAATGAATCGCAGCATCTCCTTAAAGGGCGCCAGGCAATAATGGGACATACATGTGGGGAAGAAGGCATTGGTCGCCCAGCGGCTCTACCTTGGCCACTGTTATATCTAAAGAGCTGTAGTTACGTAAGGGAAAAATATTTTAAGAATTTTTAATTAAAATATAGAACCTCGGCCTACCTTCCCAATGAGTGTTCCAGACCCATGGTTGTTGGATCAGGCAGATAGCCATGTTCTCCTTTTTGAGAAGAGCAACAAGGTCTTTTGAAGCTAATTTGTTACGGTGTTTCATTGTCCCTTCCTTTCTTGAGAGCCTTGTGAATAATTTAGAGGACCTTCTTGTAACTCGACTTTAGCTCGTTGTATTGTATAAAGTAGCTACACCACAGTTAGTACATATCATAAAGAAGGAGGGTCCTTTTCAATTTAAAATTACTTCCTTGCTTTGCTAAAAATATCCACCTTTGTCGAAATTATCAATAAATTTTTTGTTATAAAAAAGAAGTGTTACGGATAATAAATGTAGTCTTCATATATACTCGTATATGTATCTATATATACATATATATATACATATATATATATATATATATATATATATATATATATATATATATATATATATATATATATATATATATATATATATATATATATATATATATATATATATATATATATATATATATATATATATATATATATATATATATATATATATATATATATATATATATATATATATATATATATATATATATATATATATATATATATATATATATATATATATATATATATATATATATATATATATATATATATATATATATATATATATATATACGAGGTGTGATCAACAAATAAAGTATTTATTTATTCATCAACAACTATCTTGTCCCCTTTAAAGTAATTCCCCTCAGATATAATACACTTATGCCAGCGTTTTTTTCAATCCTCGAAACACTTCTGAAACGTTTTTTTTGGTATCGCCAACAGCTCCTGTTTCGATTTTTCTTTTATCTCCTCAATCGTAGCAAAACGCTTTCTTTTCATCGGTGTCTTCAGTTTTGGAAAGAGGAAAAAGTCAGCGGGGGCCAAGTCCGGTGAATACGGTGGTTGAGGCATGCTAACGGTTTTGTTTTTGGCCAAAAACAGCTCCTGAGCGATGTCCATGAGACGTTGTTTTTGCTCAAAATTTAGCAATTTTGGAACAATCTTCGCTGCCGCACGTTTCATGTCTAAAACATCCGTAAAAATTGCTTGGCATGAGCCGAACGATATGCCAACATCATCAGCAACCTCTCTGATGATTCGACGATTATCCTAACTCAGCTTTCATCGGTTGATGACGTGCTCGGGCGACCAGGACGAGCATCGTCATTGATATCTTCTCGGCCTTCCTTAAACCGGTTATACCACAATTGAACTTGTGTTCTGCTCATAGTAGACTCGCCAAAGGCCACAGTCAACATTTCAAATGTCCTTGCGCATTTAATTTCATTTTTTACACAAAACTGAATACAGTTTCTTTGATCCATTTTTTTCGAATAGTACAAAATCGAAGAGCACACCAAAACACGACTAACCTTTTTATCTGTAAAAAACAAACTGACAATCCAAAATGGTTGGTATTGCCAACATATATAACAGACATGTGTACCAACATAAAAAAAAAATGCGAACATCAAACATACGTAACTCACGAAAAGATGAAAATAACGGTTATCTTTTGATCACACCTCGTATATAACGGGTCCGCCAGATAGGGTCCGCTTTTAGATAATCGGTTAATCCAGTACGATATTTTAGATAGTCTACCTACCCTTTCGGATCTAAGAAATATCAGGAACTTAAAGGGGGACCTCTACACGGTAACCGTAGCTAGACTACTACCTCAGAACTACATAAGCACAGGCATAGGTAAGTAAATTGATAGAGTTGTGTAGATTCTTACGGATGCTCTTAATAAAGCTCTATCAGTCTCTTGTCCCCTCAGTAGACCCAGGGGGAAACAAAAGCCTGCGTAGTGGGGGAGGAAATTAGGGGACTCACGAAAAATTTAAGGAGACTCTTTAACCCTCCGAGTAGTGAGTCGCCCGTTGGCCTTAGTGTATTGAAAAAGTTCCCAGGGACCTATAATGAATTCTATGGTATATTGCTTTATAGGGTGTGTTTTGATGGTTTTAGCTGTTAATTTTATGTTTGTATAAAGTAATAAAAAGGCACAAGACAGTTTTTTGATAATTAATTTTTTATCTAATATTATTTTTACTTATGTAATACAACAATACATGAAATAGTTCACTGTTATGCTGCTTCTTGCTGATTTTCTTATTCAAGTCTGCAGGTATTGCACCAAAGCAGCATTGTTGAATGTTCAGCACAATCTGCTGTGTTAGAAGTAAAGCAATACGCTCGGGTCTTACGCTGGTGTCTGTACTCCTCACGACGTAACTAGCATGACGGCCGATTTGATCGAGGTGCAAAACTAGATGCAGCTCCTGTTGTCTGTCTTGCTACTACCTACAAAGGTAAAAAAATATATAGTTTTTCTGATTTGGTGTGTTTCAAAATAATTTTTTTTTACCTTTAAATTGAATGCCTCCTTAGCGCTTCTAACCCTGGGATAGCGTTATACGTGCATAGGTGGCTCGTTCTTCAATGTTGGGGAGTGCTAGTTGGTTTGTGAGCATTTTGAAAAATGAACGCCGCTTATCTGTCCTTTTTATTGGTTTAATTTCATCGTACATGGCAAATGCAGCTAATGCAGCAATATCTATCATATTGTAGAACATGGCAAGTGGCCAGCGGTGTGTTGATCGTTTACAAGAATATGTGCCAAGCATCTGATCCATCGTATCCAAGCCAGATTTATTTGCATTGTAATCCAGAATTACCATGGGCTTTTTTCAGTTTGTGCGTCTACATCAAAAGTATAGTGCAATGTAGACACTAAAATTACCGCTTTATTCTTCTTTGGGACATATGAGCACAGTGAAACACGCCATCGGAAAAGCCAAACAATGAGCTGAAAACGGGACGCAAAGGACTTTTCAGGAAGTCACGTGGAACAAATGTCTTCTTTGAGAGGACTGTTCCAACAAATTCAGTTTTTTGCCTCATCAATGTACGCGCCACATCCAACGTTGTGAAGAAATTGTCAGCATAAATTGTGCAACCAGTTTTCGCGAATTTTTCCACTAATTGATACACAACATTCTGCCCTTGATTTACCTCACGTTCTCGACCAGGCAATTTTCCGGAGTAAATTATTCCTTTGAGGGAATAAAATGATTTCGAGTCGCACAACCACCATATCAAATTCCATGCAGTTGTTACTTCCCTGGCTTTTCGATTGGTTTCCCGTATGATAATGTACGTTATTTTCAGTGATGAGCTTACGAAATACAGTATAGGGATCATGTGCGTCTTTCACTGGCCCAGGATTCCTTCTCTTATAGCCGACTACTACGTTGTGAGCACGAATTCGGGCATTCGGTGGTGGAACTTTGCTCCATTTCGTGCCATTTTTGGAAGTGAAATAACCATCAGTAATGGCAGCAACATTTTCTAATTCATCTCCGTCGTCTTCATATAATTCCTCATTGATTTCCACATTCGGTTCAGTTTAACCATCCGACTCATCAACGTCAAGGTTTGGCTGATATGTAAGGTCGTCATTACCCTCAAACTCGACGTCAAATCCACTCTGCAAATTTATCATCGATTCCACGTCTCTTCTCCTCAGTCATTTGCTGGTAGCGTTTACTGCGACGTATCACCATTTCCGCAGCATCCAAATTTGCATCTGCCATTTTTCTTTTTTTTTTACTTATTCACAAAAAACTTAAATGTCCCCACTCGATATTCCCTGTTCAATATATAAACGTTATATTGTTGGGTTTATGAAACTTACGTTTACTTCCTTTCGATGTATAATACGATGCAGCTACCTGAAAAAGGTAAACCGGTTTTCTACGTGTTTTTATAAATTTTAAGGGTGGGCAAGAGGTGGAAAATCCTATTTTGGTATAAAAATTACTGTTGTAAGCATTCAATTGAACAAAGAAACGCAGGTAACAAAAAAAAAGAACAATTCAACGAAAGGGATTAGCTATTTCTGGAAATAATAATACTAGGTCCGTAGTAGGGTCTTTTTCCCTAATCTACGTACTAAACGTTGATAAAGCGCAATAAAATGTGAAGTGTAGTAGAATCGAATAGTAGAATCGCTTCGAAACCAATTTTAATCAGTTTAGCACAATTTTTTCTTGGAATAATTCTACGGTTGGAATATTTGACCCATACAACAATAAAAAGTTGTGAGAGTTTGAAAATCGAAAAGGTCCACAGGGATCTTCTGACAAACAGAAGGGTTAACAATGCAAAAAAGTCTAGAGATAGCGGAGACTGCATATTATACAAAGCAACACTTAGAGCCTTCAAAGGTTAGCATAGGAAGACACAAAGAGAAACAAAGGTAAGCTTAGGAAGGCACAAAGAGAAACATGGGGAAACATTTGCGGTGACGTAGAAGATATTTCTGAGACGTCTGGGCTTAGGAAGATCCTATCAACAGCTCCAATTGCACCTGGATACCTGATGAGGGGGTATGGATCTTGGACCTCAAATAGTAATAAGACTCTAGATTATCTTTTAGAGATCCACTTCCCTAGTTTCTCGAACACCACACCGCGGGGAACGATGTCCAGCGCGAATATAGTCGAGATCCTCTCAGATATAATCACGAAGCCAAATAGCTTCAAACCATAAAAAGCATCTGGTGCAGATGGCTAAGCTCCGATTGCGATTCAGAAGTCAGAGAATCTTATATTCGAATGGCGGCTCAAGGTCTACAAAAGTTGTCTTGAATTAACTTATGTTCCAGAGTCATGGAAGCATTTGAGGGTAATTTTCATACTCAAGGCCGGCAAGAACTCGCACACAACTCCAGGGGACTTAATACCCATTAGTCTGTCCTCCTTCTGTATTCTGAAAATTTTGGAAAGGTTGTTAGAAATTCACTTGAGGCTCACTATAGACAGACATAAGCTGTCAATGTCTCAGCATGCCTACTAAATCGGTAGAGACCGCATTACACTCTTTAGTGTCTACTATTGAGTACTACCTGCATAACAAGTAAATCACCCTAGTTACTATCTAGGACATTGAGAGACTTTTTGACAACATCAAATCGTGCGATGCGAGACTTGGAGGTCCCTTAGCTGATGGATTGAAGAAAATATGCTCAGCTGGGGCTGGCACCAACCAGAAAGTCCGTGTGCAGAGGCACACCTCAAAGTAGAGTTCTTCCACCCCTACTCTAGAATCTTGCGGTAAATGAGCTGCTTGTTAAACAGGAGAGGGAAGAGCGCAAGGTGGTTTCGTATGAGAACGATGTTGCTATACGCATCGCGGGCAGATGCATATCTACTTTGAGAGACTTAATCCAACGTACTTTAAACATTATCTACAAATGGACTACAGACCGTGGGTTGGGGGTTAATCCGACCAAGACTAAGCTGGCGCTCTTCACTAGAAGTATAAAATTACTCAATTTATCGCTCCAAAACTAATGGGCGTAGATATTAATTTTCTTGAGGAAGCTAAATATCTGGGCTTTATCCAGGATAGAAAGCTGAAAAGATAGGGTAATATAAGTGACCGCATTAGAAAGTGTCATGTAGTTCTATACTCTTGCAAAAGAGTAGTAGGTAAAAATTGGTAAGGTACCCTATTGAATATACACAGCTGTGGTACGACAAGTCCTTTTTTATAGAGAACTAGCTTGGTGGACAGCCCTAAGTGAGTTCACATAAAAACATAGAAAAAATGATAATAAAAACATAGAAAAAATGATAATGCAATGAAAATATGGTGAAAGAGTACCAGCAGACCAAATTTACTTACCGCAAAACGTCTTATTTATAACTCAGCAATGTTTTGGCGAAGTAATCAAATATAGATTTTGTTTAGCAGAACAAGTGACAGCAATAGTAAAATGAAGCCATGAAAACGGCAGATATTCTATCAAAGAGGAAATACTAAATGCCTTTATTTGGTTCCTGATTAACCCTTGGCTGATTACTTTCTTGGTTTATTCTGCCGCATAAATTTTATTTGTTGTTGGAGAAGTAATTTCAATATCTTCTTCTTCTCTTAATGCTTTTCTTCTTCTTTTAATGTTTTTTTTCATACACTATTTATTGCGCGAAAAGGCTACCACGCAAACCAAATAAAAGCTTGCAAAGTGTTATGGGGACTATTCACTATAAATTGGAAGCATTCAACTCTGGTTTACTCAATTTCGGTGGAGTCCTATCAACACAAGTGACGCCATAGGTTCTGGTCGCCCTAATGAGACCACCACACCAGAAATGGTGGATAAAATCTACGGTATGATATTGGACTATCGACGAGAGAAGGTGCACAAACTTGAAGAGGCTACAGGCTTACTACATGGATCAGTATTCATATAAAAAAATAAAATGATTTTTTTTTTTGTGATAAGGCATACATCTCTTATACAGAGAGAATACACATTTTTGCTGAAATCTATTAGTCTTTATTAACTAAGGATCCAGTTAAATAGTTAGATTCCAAAAAAATTAAGATCATGCTGTCCGAAAAGTATATGAGTTTCAATTCTGTATATATGATTATCACAATAGGTACAATCAAAATATGGTGAAAGAGTGGGGGGGGGGGGGGGGGGGATATATGGAAACTATTTATATTTATTTATTTTACTTCCTCTACGTAGGTAGTCACCTTGTCGCGGTGTAGGGGCTTGATATGTGCTGGAACATGTTACATGGAAGACTGGGATGTTGTCCAGCATATAAACAAGGAACTACCACCAACGCACAGGTTGAAAGTAGATAACTACGATTCCTGGTCAGACGCTGAGGGGCTAGCTAGGCTGCCCGCTTGGCGCTAGCTAATTGGTCAGCCCTTCGGGGAAGTGCGGCTATCTTTCAGACCAATGGCTCATTTTCAGTACGGTCATGTCTCTGCTGAGAGAAAGGGTTCAGCAGAGAAGAGGCTTACGCCAAAGCTATGCTCCCTATGCCCACAAACAAGGTCGAAGGCGGAAAACCAGGCCCCACAAGGCAGAGGTCGGACGAACAAACACCTCCAGAGGCCACATATAAAAAGCGGCTAAGGGATGATCAACCCTCCACCTCCAAGGCCGTAGCAGCAGCAGCAGCACCGGCTATTAAAACAGCACAAGCAGCAACCTCTGCAGCAGACGAAAATACATCCAAGAAGAGGCAGCCCACTGCCTCCTACAAGGATGTGGTGACAGGCATCAAAATGGCAGTACTCCCAAGAGACTATCCCAATACGCCCCTAACAACGGAGAAAATGGACTCCATCCAGAAACTCATCCTGGATAAAATCATAGCCGGAAAACAACAGGCTACAAAACCAGCGTTCCTGGGCGCTATCTACAAAGCAGGATACATGGTTCTGCATTGTAACGATAGCGCATCAACAGACTGGCTAAAAGCGGCCATCACCAACGCGTCGCCTTGGGAGGGTCCTTCACTGTGGGTCACAGAGGAGTCCAAGATACCTCACTCGCGGATCGCTGTGGGGTACTTTCCCAACTCCCAGTCCCTGGAGACCGCTAGGATCCTGGACTTTTGCAGGGGCAGAACAAAGGCCTCCACGTCGAGTCGTGGCGCACACTACGAAGAGCTGAAAGAGGCTCTAACGTAACTCTGGTCCTAGCAGTAGAGCAGAAATCAGCAGCCAGCCTTGTGGAATCCGGTGATAAGGTCAACTTTAGATTTGGCCAAGTGAGTCTCAGGCTAAAGGCTGCATCCCCCAATGCTGATGAGCTGGCGGATAAAATGGATGCTGTGGAGTTGGAAGAAGAGGACGAAAGTACTCCATCCAATCCCAACTCAGTAGCACCAACATGAAGTGCATCCAGGCAAATCTTCACCATGCTAAGGCTGCAACGGCCGAACTTAGCAGAAGGTTTGCCTGTGGAAGCACCAACATAGGACTTATCCAGGAGCCCTGGATACATAGAGGCAAGATAGTAGGCCTCAAGACACCAAACACACAGGTAATCTATGACGTGGGTGCAGTCAAACCAAGGGCTGCACTTATCATTGATACCAACATTAAATATCTGCCATTTATAGAGTTTATGAATGGCGACACAGCAGCAGCACTCGTCGAAGTGGATGCAAATGGGAAGAAAATAGAGGCTGTCGTAGCCTCAGCTTACTTTCCAGGAGACACCAACGAAGCACCACCACCGAATATCATAGGTCTAGTGAACTACTGCAAGACACACAACAAGACGTTAATCATTGGTTGCGATGCAAATGCGCACAATACAATCTGGGGCAGTACAGATACAAACACAAGAGGTGAGTCGCTCCTAGAATATTTACTACAAACTAACATAGCTATTGTAAACAGGGGCAATAAACCCACCTTTGAAAATGCCATACGACAAGAGGTTCTTGACTTAACACTCATAACAAATAATTCACTTGATATGATCTCGAACTGGAGAGTCTCTGATGAGGACTCAATGTCTGATCATAAACATATTCTCTTTGAAATCAAGGTGTTAAATAAGAGCGTAATGCTCTATAGAAGCCCTAAATCAACAAACTGGGATAAATACTCAGAGTGCTTAGAAACTAAGCTAACCAGAAGCATGCTTCACATAAGATCGACAGAGGAATTGGATGCATCAGTTGAAGCTCTGACTGACTCCATTATATCCTCATATCACGAATGTTGTCCACTCAAGACAAAAACCTCAACGAAGAGGGTCCCTTGGTGGAACAAAGAACTAGCTAATTTGCGTCAAATAGCAAGGTCTAAATTCAATGTCGCAAAGAAATACAAAACATGGGACGAATATAAAAAATCCCTGACACTATACAACAAGGAACTGAGGAAATCAAAAAGGAACTCATGGAAAAACTTCTGTGAAGAACTTAAAGATGTCCCAACGACAGCCAGAATACAAAAATCACTGTCCAAGGGGGTAATTAATCCAATTGGCACTCTAAAGGAACCGGATGGTACTTTCACAAACACTTTTAAGGATACACTAGAGCTTCTTCTTAAAACTCATTTCCCTGGTTGCCGGCCTAACACAACCAGCGACAACGATCATGGGGTGTCAGCGTACAATCGCTACAGGGCAAGAAACTCTACTATCTTCAGAATAGTAAAATTTGAAAGGGTTGAATGGGCAATCAACTCGTTTAAACCCTACAAATCACCTGGACCTGATGGTATATTTCAAAAGGGACCAGGAGATTAATACAAATTTTGGTTCAAATCTTTAGATCTACTTTAATATTGGGATATGTTCCTAAGGTTTGGCGGGAGGTTAAGGCTATATTCCTACCAAAGGGTGGAAATAAACCCCCCGAATCTCCCAAATCCTACAGGCCAATCAGTCTAACGTCCTTCATGTTAAAAACCATGGAAAAGATATTGGACTGCTACCTAAGAGAGGAGGTAATCTCTGATACTCCACTACATAAGCTACAATTTGCCTATCAAAAAGGGAAATCTACAGTCACAGCACTGCACACAATTGTTCGTGATGTTGAAAAGGCACTAGGCCTAAAGGAGGTAGCCCTCTGTGCATTCATGGACATTCAGGGTGCTTTCGACAATGCGAACTTTCAAGCAATAGAACTGGCACTCTCCAACAGGGGAGCAGATACAGCAATAGTAAAATGGGTAAGCAATATGCTAAACCAAAGAATAATCACAGTCTCTTTAGGGCAAGTTAACATGAGTGTTACAGCGGTAAAGGGATGTCCGCAGGGGGGAGTACTATCACCACTGCTATGGTCCATACTAGTTGATAACCTAATACAGATCCTTAATAATAAAGGATACAAAACAATTGGATATGCAGATGACATATCTATAATAATCCAAGGCAATCATGAAAGGACTATTGGAGACCTGATGCAAGATGCCTTAGACACAACATGGGAGTGGTGCAGGAAAGAGGGGCTATCAATCCACCCCACCAAAACCACTATTGTCCCCTTCACCAGGAAAAGGACATTTGATATCCCAACATTAAAAATAAATGGAATAGAGGTACCCTTACATGAAGAGGTAAAATATCTAGGTATCATCCTGGATAAAAAACTCACCTGGGAGGCACACCTTCACTCGGTAATAAAAAAAAGCCACGAAAAACCTTTGGACTACAAACCAACTTCTGGGAAAATCCTGGGGTCTGAGCCCCAAAATGACCTTCTGGATATACACCCAAATGGTTAAACCCATCATACTATATGGGGCATTGGTATGGTGGGGAAAAACAAAACAAACAACAGCCAAATTAAAACTGTGCAAATTACAAAGGCTGGCATGCCTAAGCATCACAGGGGCTATGAGAACTACCCCAACTGCTGGCATGGAAGCGCTGTTAAATTTACCACCGCTACACCTAGCAATACAAGAGGAAGCTGCAAGGCAAGCACTCTCAATCCATGCAAATGAAAAATTCAAACCAGCAAATCTCACTGGACACCTAGAAATTCTAAATTTGGTCAAAGATGCTATGCACATGATGCAGGTAAGTGACCACACAGACTCAGTACTCAATTTCACCAAGAGGTACAATGTCATATTCCCATCAAGGGAGGAGTGGAACGATAGCCCAACATGGCTACACGATGATTCGCAAAAATGGTATACAGATGGATCCAAAACGCTCAAGGGGGTAGGAGCAGGAATAGTGGGACCTAGAGCACACAAATCAATAACCCTAAGTGCAGATACCACGATTTTCCATGCGGAGCTCTATGCTATAATGGAATTAGTAGAAATCTTATCTAAAAGAGGACTTAAAGGAGTAAAAATTAAAATACTCTCAGACAGTCAATCAGTCCTCAAAGCTCTTAAAAGCTACACATTTACATCAAAAGTCCTTATAGAGTGTAACAACGCACTCAACGAACTGGCCATCCACAATCAGGCCTCTCTGGTTTGGGTGCCAAGACACGAAGGACACGAAGGTAACGAAAAGGCAGACCTTTATGCCAAAAAAGGGGCTGAAGGATCATTTATTGGACCCACCCCCTTCTTTGGCTTTAATAAAAACCACATAAAACAAAAGACCAAAAAATGGATCCAACATAAAATCAGCGAATATTGGAATGGCATTGACGGCCTCGATCACTCCAAAAAATTCCTGAGCTTTGACGCTAATAGAGCAAAAATCGCTCTTACCTTAAACAAAAAATGCCTTAGATCACTCTCTGGAGCATTTACAGGCCACTTCGCCTGCAACAAACACCTACACAAAATAGGTATATCTAGCAGGAGCACTTGCAGATTCTGCTGTGATGAAGAGGAGTCTGTGGGACACTTAATCACCAACTGTGATGCATTAGGCCACAGGAGACACAGAATCTTAGGTTCCTATATACTAGAAGATGAAGACCTTCAAATGCTCTGTCCAAAGGAGCTGGTCCGATTCCTTGATATACTAAGTATACTAAATAATTAAGTACGAAGGGGCGCACAATAGATCAAGTTGGTCGCAGTGCATAAAGGCCTTAGCCTAACCCTTACAATCATTACATTATTTATTTTATTTAGTATTTATTTCATATATGTAGACAAAATCAACATTGAAACTCATATTGATTTTTATGGACTACTTACGTAACGAATATGATATTTTAAACCTGGAGCGGACGCTTGAAATCCATGCAAATCACAATATGATTCCAATACACATTTTACGTGGTGAAGAGATATACTCGTATGTTAGCAAAGATTTGATATTTAGTTCACTATTACGAATCAGTCTAAGAAAGAAAGAAATTGATGTTGCATATATTAAATATGTCTTCACATACAATTCACAGGGTTCCAAAAAATACTCCTGACTATACAAGAATGCGAAAAACATTACCTTTCCAAATTAACACCAGACACATTAGTTAACAACAATAATACTCCAGTTTTATTTGAATGTTTATTTTTTATAAAAATGTTGGTCGAATTGAACTTTTTATCACATTCCCATGAATATTTCTGCAAACTAGGCGAAATACTATCAATAAGGTTAGTAAATGGAAGCAACTAACAGTAACTAAGAGAATTACTTTATAATGACAATGACACAGTTTCCTATAAAATCAACTTAAATTACCATATTTGTTGTTGAAACTCGATATTATCCCAAAAACTTTGAAAATTAATCATACATCATTTGAGAATAACAAGAACTATTAAAAATTAATTAAAAGTAAAATATAAAAAAATGCTGGAAGGACAATAACCAACACATGTTATTATTATTTGCAGACAACTGTAATAAGGTGATGGGGAAACTCTAAAGATCAATTGATTTCTTTATGTACCAAAAATATCAAAATGCTGTAATATCAAGCGACCAAAAAAATAAAATTTAAAAATTAATACTAAACATAACAAATATATTTACCACCTTTGGTTCGAAATGATGAAAGTTTCACTATTAGTTCAATAGTTATTTCAAAATTGAAATAATTACATGTTCTAAAAACTCGTTAATAGCTTAAGTAGTTTCTTAATTTTTTATGTACATTAGTTAGGGTTCACAGTGTTGTCCCTCAGTATAGTGCTATGCGAATATAGTGTCCAATTGGGACCTTAGTTTAAACTCTACCAAGAGCTTTAGATTTTTATGAAGATCCACATCCTGCTTGAAGTTACCCTACCACTTACATAACACAAGGGATCTAGACTAGAGGATCAATACGCAGTTACCCTATTCCAGGGTGTTTTGCAGTCCGTATCTATTGCATGGTTGGTAGTCATATAGTGTAAGAACGGAGCCTCACTGATACCACTGCTAATGACTACAAAGCTACAGCGTGGAATAGGCAGGGACACCCGCAGAGACAAAGTCAGACAAAAAGGTTGCAGTAGCTTCGAAGAGCAGAGCCAAGCAGAAAGTCAGCCTACCGCTCTCTGTACTGCCCTCAATATCGAGGGCTTCAGAGAGTGGAGTGCTGAGCAGCAAGAGGCAGGGCTCCGGAGAAACTTAAGTGACCGAAAGCAAGTGGTTGAGAGCCTTAACCAGTTTGATCACGGCCCCTGATTTACAAATAGCAGCTGCTGACGGTGGGCATCCGGACGGAAAACTCATGGACCCAAATTGGCTATTTTTGGAGGAAAAGATAAGAGCGCAATTATTGGCGAAATAAAACATACAAAAGGAATTCAATCAGCAAACTAAAACCGGATGATTGGGAAGTTATTAGAGGGAGGTCTAGGGTCAAAGGTCACTACAAGGATATCTGGTAGTGGACACCGAGTCTTATGGAGCTATGAAGGGAAACTAGAAGTCTATTTAACCTTGAAAAAAGGTCAAGAGAAAGTACTGATTGGGACGCTTATCGGCGAAGTTTTAATACTTTTTAGAAGGAATCTAGAAAAGCTAAGAGGGATTAGTGGGCTAATTTCGATGAAAACCGCAAGGCTTCGCAAAATTCTATCCAAAGACCTAGTTACACCTGGTCTTCTAGCAGGGCCAGATGGAACTTAGGCGGAAAGTAGCCCACATTCTTTGGAACTCTTAATAACGACACACTTTCCAGGATGCATAAATATAGAGTCTGCAAGGCTTGGGGCTGAGTCGATCGCAAACAGCATCTAGGCTAGTGATCCTATAACGGAATTATCGATAGAATCAAAAATTTTGTGTGCGGTACAATCATTCAAACCGCTAAAATCAGTGGAAACAGATGGTATTTTCCCAGCAATGTTGCAAAAATTATTAGCACTCATACGACAAGGATTAACTAAGATATTCAAGGTATGCTTAGCAATGGGATATATCCCCAAGGGATGGCGGGAAGTAAGAATCGTTTTTATCCCCAAGGGGGGTAAAGTGAATCACAAATCTGCAAATAATGATAGGTCAATCAGTCCTTCTGCGTTTATATTAAGAATACTAGAAAGTCTTGTTAGTATTCACATAGCAAACACAATCAATGAGCAAAACTTAACTAAAGCACAACACGCCCATCTTAAAGGGAGATCAATGGAAACTGCTCTGCATGAACTGGTTAGTTATTGAACAGGTTTAGATGTGAAAGAATATATTTTAGGCGCCTTCCTAGAAGATGCCTTCAACAATGTGGAACTTAAATCAATAAGTTCGGCACTGGAGCATAGTGGGGCAAATGACAATATGGTTCAGTGGACCAACAATATGTTAGAACCATCAAGTTATATCTGGGTATTTCAATTACTAGGATGGCAGTTACAAGAAGAGCTCCACTGGGCGGTTGCTTATCGCCAAATCTGTGAAACATTGCTGTCAATGAAATTCTCACGAAGTTAGCAAGAGCTAGGATAAAAGTAGTTGCTAATGCTGATGTCGTTGTAATCATGATAAAAGGACAATTTATTCCCACAATCAGCGAACTGATGAACTCTGCAATTAACAATTTACCGGGATGGGCAAAACGAAATGGTCTTGGGGTTAATCCTAATAAGACGGAACTAGTTTTGTTCACTAAAAAATTTAAGATGCCAGTGTGCAATCTACCGTCGATAGGTGGTACTACATTAAACATTGTCAAGGAGGCAACATATTTGGGACCGATCCTCGTCTCCAAGCTTTCATGGAAGAGAAACGTAAAAGGAGAGCCGCTTTTTGCACATGCAACACAACTATTTGGAAACAATAGGAAGTAAAACCACCTATTCTATATTACGGGGCACTGGTGTGGTGCGAATAAAGGAACGTTACTACTCGTTCAAACTAGAAATTGACCGGATTTTAGACTAGCAAATTTATGTAGGGATTATCAAGCTGAGATCTATGCCATTGACAAAGCTGCATAAACGATAAGAGCCAGGGAGCTTACTCCCTTGACAATAACCATCTGTGTAGATACTCCAGCAGTGATCAAAGCGCTAAACGCTAAAATTGCTGGTCCTGATGACATAATTCTGGACGATCTGAAAAACATATTAGACCTGGTGATTCCCTGAATTGCGAATTTTCTTAGCCACTCTTCGGCTTTCCCATATTCCTGTGGACTGCGGTGCCTGTGCTCTTTATACCCAAGGCGGGAAAAACTTCACTTTGCGAGGCTAAGGTCTATAAGCCAACTAGTTTATCCTCTTTGTTTACTAAAATTCTGGAGAGGCTAATTGATGTCCACATTAGGGGAAATGTATATCATCTACTATCCCCTATTCAGCATGGTCTGAAGAGGAAATCGATTGAAACAGCCTTCCCTTCTATACTCCAATAAATTGAACATTCCTTGCATTATAAGGAGGTCACCCCAGATGTCTGTCTCAATATAGAGGTAACATCTAACAGCATCAACCGGACGGGTCGCTTCGCAGAATAACCTTACTGGAAAACTCTTAATACACAACATAATCATTAACTCATCACTAGGTACTTCCAAAGTAAGAAGATGGCTCCCGCGGTTGATAATCTCTTTGATGCAGTATGGGGGCTTAGATACAATGATTCGACTTGGCCAGGCAAATGAGCATGGCCAGACACATTCTAACCATGTCCGGTGAATTCAACCGTGTCTGGCGGGGAGTCGGGCAGTACAAACTAGGAACTACCTACCTACCCTCACCCCATCCTTTCCCTCTTTCCTCAATTTTCCTTTTCGCTCAGATCGAAATCCTGTTAGCTTAGGTGTCTGTTCTACAGTGGGTTGCCTCTAATCCCATATCCTCCACGGGGCGCTTATTCCATAGTGCGCCCGGTCTGCATCTGACACCAGTGGGGCGGCTGCTATTCAGGGTCTCGGACGAAGCAATTTACCGAGTGTAATTAGCGGCACACTAACACTATGTAAGCCTATATCTGGTAGAAAATTGGCTGTGAAGATGCTGAAGGGTTCTCCTAGCTCCAACAGAAAACTGGTACACCGTACATCTTCGACAACGTTCAAGCGGTAAGAAGACGGAGAGTATTTCTGGCCCTAAGACAGGCGGAATCAGCTCTTCAAGACAGCAAAGAAGAAGACAGAGGCAGAGGAAAGCCGCAAAAAGAGCTGGGCGAATACTCAAACTCCGTCGATTTGGACGCCTGTGAAGGCAACTGGGAAGCGGGATGATAACTCTTTTGCCATGGAATACTTTTCTGGTGACAATCAGGGGTCTGTTCAGAAGTATGGAAAGAGCAAAAAGGCAAAAAGGAGGAAGATCGCAATACCGGACTTGGATCTGCCTCTCCGATCGAGCCAGGTTCTTGCACTTCACCACCTCCTGAGAAGGAGAAGGTTGAAGGACCCGTAAAGAACTCGTATGGTACTCGTTCGTCTACCAATGGTGATTTATTACCAAGAGTGGCAGCTAGAGCTCCAACGGTAGAGATACATTTACAAACGGGTTGGTCTACTCTCAAAAGGGCAGGTATACTATGTCGAAAATTTCCTTTGGAACGCCATTGGTTAGTCGAAGGAAAACCCGAATTTCGAGGGGATTCAGTATAAACGTGCAATGCTCTTCTAAGTCTTCCTGAGAATAGCTAACCAAAGTTATGACTGAAATACCAGCTTGCGAGAACTGCAAATTCGTCCATAGTAGCAGGCTGGTAAAAGCGAGTGCTTGGATACCGGGTCCTTCCCGCAAACCAAGCGAAATACTCGCACGTATCAATGATCAGAATGAAGGACTGATCACGAACCTATGGAAGATACACCCGTAAATCAGGGGGAATCTGCTTCCAAAAAAAGAGCGAGTTCTCAGCTGATGGTAGGTACCGATCTGGCTTTGCTGAAGGTCCTAAGCTCCAATACGGATACTGTCCCCAACTGCATCGTGCAAGCATAATTTTCCGCGTTTAGGATAAGGAAAGGCAAACATTCATGTCGGTCTTAAAGCCATCATTTTATGACTGAAATTCTATTTACGAAAAAAACTTGGAGCATAGAAAATCGTCTACTGTTTTACTGTGTATGTATGCTACGGTTTATTGAATGCGCGAAGCTTAGACAATTCTGTTCTTAAGATATCGTTGTAGCCAAAACAACATTGACTGACATCAGTTACACACACATATGGAGAATACCTCACGCCACATTTTAACTTTACAGTAGTTTTAGCTTCCTCGAACGGACAAACAAAGGGTTGTAGGAGAAAATCACTTGCAATACGACTAGCCACTTTTGAATTTCTTTTGATCTCAGACGCCTTGAAGAATTAATCTCCTTGAATATGTAATATATTAGCTCTATTAAGGCAGTTTAGTTCTGTCTGTACATTTGGCTGCCATGTTACCAGGCTGGCGCTGTCCTTGCGCTGACTATCACCATCCCAAGTATGGGAACTTTTTAGTAAGTGCTTCAACAGCGCCACACCGTGGTATCACAATGGGCCACTATGTGTGCTCAAGTGTGCTTTTGGCAAACTCGGCGGCCACTCCTACCTACCTACCAGGCTCAGCCTCGACGAAAAAGAAGATGAGGAAGAGACGGTTGTCCATCAACTCTTATCACTGTCCAGCCCTCTCCAAGCGTACGTGGAAAACACTATGGCGCCTCCTCTTTAATGACCATGACAATCTCAAATCAATCAATAAAAAAAGACTTGGAGAGATTGGTCCTACTTCCACAATGGCTGGAGTAAAGCTCCTCACAGATACTTAGGAAATACACGTTTATTCCTTAACTTGTATTATCACAATGGGTGTACGCATGGCCTCTTCAAAAAATACTTCAGGAAATAAGAGATTATTTCCTTATTTTAGTATATTTATGTTTCAAAATATATATATAAAGGGTGTTTTTTTTAGACATGTGGTTTTCAAGCAGAAAGAAAATGCATATAATTTAATGTTATGGCCAAGAATTTAGCTTTATTATAAAAATAAGAGTTTGCCATTATGTTTTAAAAATGATTTCGGGCTGCCTCGAATAAATTCCAGCCGAGAGGCCCAATTTTCGACGACTTTTTGAGGCAATTGGGGCCGTATGCCAGCAATAACGCGCCTTATATTCTCTTCCAAGACGCCAATCGTCTCGGGCTTATCTGCGTAGACAAGCAACTTCACATAACCCCACAAAAAATAGTCCAGCGGTGTTAAATCGCACGATCTTGGAGGCCACGCCACAGGTCCACGACGCGAGATAATGCGCTCACCAAAAGTTTCCTTCAATAAATTGATTGTTTCATTGGCTGTATGGCATGTAGCTAAAACTAATATTTTTTCTTATACTTAAAATAAATACTTTTTGCTATTTCACTTTCAATTTTGCTAATCTGCTAATTTAGCCAATGTGCTTAACTTTTTTACCAATAATTTTTTGTATAAATAGAAGAAAATTGTACTAATTCGAGGGACGGATTCATCGACGGCTTTTTATTTCGCTCGTGGTCTAGTTTAAATATTACCCAAACAATATCATCCAAACACGCGACTTTAGCTCGTTGTATTGTATAAAGTAGTTACACAAGAGTTAGTTTATATAATAAAGAAGGAACGCCATTTTCGTGGCTTCCAATTTAAATGACTTCCTTGCTTTGCTAAAAAATATTCACCTTTGTCGAATTTATCAATACCTCTTTTGTTATAAAAAAGAAGTGTTACGGATATATACGGATATATATATATATATATATATATATATATATATATATATATATATATATATATATATATATATATATATATAACGGGTCCGCCATCTAACGTTTTTTTGTCAACTAGTGCTTATTTCGTGAATGGTAACACTTAGCTCATGTCTGATTTCACAGATAATTAGTTTCATCCTTCCGCTGAACGAATATGGTTGTGTTTATGCTTGAACAACGCTGGGAAATATTGCGACATTCCTTTGAAAATCATGGTAATGTTGCAGAATGCCAAAAAAATCATTTGCCAAAAAAATCATCTTTTCAGATGAAGCTCATTTTGATCTTGGCGGGTATGTAAACAAGCAAAATTGTCGCATTTGGGGCACAGAAAACCCGCACGCATACATTGAAAAGCCGATGCACCCAAAACGAGTCACTGTTTGGTGCGGATTTTGGTCCAGAGGCATAACTGGGCCATTCTTTTTCGAAAATGAGCAAGGCGTGGCCGTTACAGTCAATGGCGATCGTTATCGGGCCATGTTGAACGAATTTTTGTTCACAAAAATTGAAGAGGACGATATTGGCAACATTTGGTTTCAACAGGACGGCGCTACGTGCCACACAGCCGAAGCTACAATCAATGTTTTGCGCCCTGTTTTTGAAATTCGCATTATCAGCCGCAGAGCTGATGTCGTTTGGCCACCTCGGAGCTGCGATTTGACACCGTTGGACTATTATTTATAGGGTGCCCTCAAAGATAAGTGTTACGCCGACAAGCCAGCGACAATTGATGCTTTAAAGGACAATATTCGTGAAGCCATTGGTGAAATACAGCTGCACACAATCGATAATGTGCTTAAAAATTGGACCGATCGTGTAGGCTACTGCATGGCCAGCCGAGGCAGCCATTTGAATGAAATTATTTTCCATTTTTAACCGGAAGGATTGTACTTTCAAATAAAAAAAGAAATTTGCGAAAATATCCAGTAGTTTTTTTTTATAGAATTAAAAAAAAAAAAGATTATTTGGCGGACCCGTTATATACGAGGTGTGATCAAAAGATAACCGTTATTTTCATCTTTTCGTGAGTTACGTATGTTTGATGTTCGCATTTTTTTTTTTATGTTGGTACACATGTCTGTTATATATGTTGGCAATACCAACCATTTTGGATTGTCAGTTTGTTTTTTACAGATAAAAATGTTAGTCGTGTTTTGGTGTGCTCTTCGATTTTGTACTATTCGAAAAAAATGGATCAAAGAAACTGTATTCAGTTTTGTGTAAAAAATGAAATTAAATGCGCAAGGACATTTGAAATGTTGACTGTGGCCTTTGGCGAGTCTACTATGAGCAGAACACAAGTTCAATTGTGGTATAACCGGTTTAAGGAAGGCCGAGAAGATATCAATGACGATGCTCGTCCTGGTCGCCCGAGCACGTCATCAACCGATGAAAGCTGAGTTAGGATAATCGTCGAATCATCAGAGAGGTTGCTGATGATGTTGGCATATCGTTCGGCTCATGCCAAGCAATTTTTACGGATGTTTTAGACATGAAACGTGCGGCAGCGAAGATTGTTCCAAAATTGCTAAATTTTGAGCAAAAACAACGTCTCATGGACATCGCTCAGGAGCTGTTTTTGGCCAAAAACAAAACCGTTAGCATGCCTCAACCACCGTATTCACCGGACTTGGCCCCCGCTGACTTTTTCCTCTTTCCAAAACTGAAGACACCGATGAAAAGAAAGCGTTTTGCTACGATTGAGGAGATAAAAGAAAAATCGAAACAGGAGCTGTTGGCGATACCAAAAAAAACGTTTCAGAAGTGTTTCGAGGATTGAAAAAAACGCTGGCATAAGTGTATTATATCTGAGGGGAATTACTTTAAAGGGGACAAGATAGTTGTTGATGAATAAATAAATACTTTATTTGTTGATCACACCTCGTATATATATATATATATATATATATATATATATATATATATATATATATATATATATATGTATTATATCTGAGGGGAATTACTTTAAAGGGGACAAGATAGTTGTTGATGAATAAATAAATACTTTATTTGTTGATCACACCTCGTATATATATATATATATATATATATATATATATATATATATATATATATATATATATATATATATATATATATATATATATATATATATATATATATATATATATATATATATATATATATATATATATATATATATATATATATATATATATATATATATATATATATATATATATATATATATATATATATATATATATATATATATATATATATATATATATATATATATATATATATATATATATATATATATATATATATATATATATATATATATATATATATATATATATATATATATATATATATATATATATATATATATATATATATATATATATATATATATATATATATATATATATATATATATATATATATATATATATATATATATATATATATATATATATATATATATATATATATATATATATATATATATATATATATATATATATATATATATATATATATATATATATATATATATATATATATATATATATATATATATATATATATATATATATATATATATATATATATATATATATATATATATATATATATATATATATATATATATATATATATATATATATATATATATATATATATATATATATATATATATATATACGAGGTGTGATCAACAAATAAAGTATTTATTTATTCATCAACAACTATCTTGTCCCCTTTAAAGTAATTCCCCTCAGATATAATACACTTATGCCAGCGTTTTTTTCAATCCTCGAAACACTTCTGAAACGTTTTTTTTGGTATCGCCAACAGCTCCTGTTTCGATTTTTCTTTTATCTCCTTAATCATAGCAAAACGCTTTCTTTTCATCGGTGTCTTCAGTTTTGGAAAGAGGAAAAAGTCAGCGGGGGCCAAGTCCGGTGAATACGGTGGTTGAGGCATGCTAACGGTTTTGTTTTTGGCCAAAAACAGCTCCTGAGCGATGTCCATGAGACGTTGTTTTTGCTCAAAATTTAGCAATTTTGGAACAATCTTCGCTGCCGCACGTTTCATGTCTAAATCATCCGTAAAAATTGCTTGGCATGAGCCGAACGATATGCCAACATCATCAGCAACCTCTCTGATGATTCGACGATTATCCTAACTCAGCTTTCATCGGTTGATGACGTGCTCGGGCGACCAGGACGAGCATCGTCATTGATATCTTCTCGGCCTTCCTTAAACCGGTTATACCACAATTGAACTTGTGTTCTGCTCATAGTAGACTCGCCAAAGGCCACAGTCAACATTTCAAATGTCCTTGCGCATTTAATTTCATTTTTTACACAAAACTGAATACAGTTTCTTTGATCCATTTTTTTCGAATAGTACAAAATCGAAGAGCACACCAAAACACGACTAACATTTTTATCTGTAAAAAACAAACTGACAATCCAAAATGGTTGGTATTGCCAACATATATAACAGACATGTGTACCAACATAAAAAAAAAAATGCGAACATCAAACATACGTAACTCACGAAAAGATGAAAATAACGGTTATCTTTTGATCACACCTCGTATATAACGGGTCCGCCAAATAATCTTTTTTTTTTTTAATTCTATAAAAAAAAACTACTGGATATTTTCGCAAATTTCTTTTTTTATTTGAAAGTACAATCCTTCCGGTTAAAAATGGAAAATAATTTCATTCAAATGGCTGCCTCGGCTGGCCATGCAGTAGCCTACACGATCGGTCCAATTTTTAAGCACATTATCGATTGTGTGCAGCTGTATTTCACCAATGGCTTCACGAATATTGTCCTTTAAAGCATCAATTGTCGCTGGCTTGTCGGCGTAACACTTATCTTTGAGGGCACCCTATAAATAATAGTCCAACGGTGTCAAATCGCAGCTCCGAGGTGGCCAAACGACATCAGCTCTGCGGCTGATAATGCGAATTTCAAAAACAGGGCGCAAAACATTGATTGTAGCTTCGGCTGTGTGGCACGTAGCGCCGTCCTGTTGAAACCAAATGTTGCCAATATCGTCCTCTTCAATTTTTGTGAACAAAAATTCGTTCAACATGGCCCGATAACGATCGCCATTGACTGTAACGGCCACGCCTTGCTCATTTTCGAAAAAGAATGGCCCAATTATGCCTCTGGACCAAAATCCGCACCAAACAGTGACTCGTTTTGGGTGCATCGGCTTTTCAATGTATGCGTGCGGGTTTTCTGTGCCCCAAATGCGACAATTTTGCTTGTTTACATACCCGCCAAGATCAAAATGAGCTTCATCTGAAAAGATGATTTTTTTGGCAAATGATTTTTTTGGCATTCTGCAACATTACCATGATTTTCAAAGGAATGTCGCAATATTTCCCAGCGTTGTTCAAGCATAAACACAACCATATTCGTTCAGCGGAAGGATGAAACTAATTATCTGTGAAATCAGACATGAGCTAAGTGTTACCATTCACGAAATAAGCACTAGTTGACAAAAAAACGTTAGATGGCGGACCCGTTATATATATATATATATATATATATATATATATATCCGTATATATCCGTAACACTTCTTTTTTATAACAAAAGAGGTATTGATAAATTCGACAAAGGTGAATATTTTTTAGCAAAGCAAGGAAGTCATTTAAATTGGAAGCCACGAAAATGGCGTTCCTTCTTTATTATATAAACTAACTCTTGTGTAACTACTTTATACAATACAACGAGCTAAAGTCGCGTGTTTGGATGATATTGTTTGGGTAATATTTAAACTAGACCACGAGCGAAATAAAAAGCCGTCGATGAATCCGTCCCTCGAATTAGTACAATTTTCTTCTATTTATACAAAAAATTATTGGTAAAAAAGTTAAGCACATTGGCTAAATTAGCAGATTAGCAAAATTGAAAGTGAAATAGCAAAAAGTATTTATTTTAAGTATAAGAAAAAATATTAGTTTTAGCTACATGCCATACAGCCAATGAAACAATCAATTTATTGAAGGAAACTTTTGGTGAGCGCATTATCTCGCGTCGTGGACCTGTGGCGTGGCCTCCAAGATCGTGCGATTTAACACCGCTGGACTATTTTTTGTGGGGTTATGTGAAGTTGCTTGTCTACGCAGATAAGCCCGAGACGATTGGCGTCTTGGAAGAGAATATAAGGCGCGTTATTGCTGGCATACGGCCCCAATTGCCTCAAAAAGTCGTCGAAAATTGGGCCTCTCGGCTGGAATTTATTCGAGGCAGCCCGAAATCATTTTTAAAACATAATGGCAAACTCTTATTTTTATAATAAAGCTAAATTCTTGGCCATAACATTAAATTATATGCATTTTCTTTCTGCTTGAAAACCACATGTCTAAAAAAAACACCCTTTATATATATATTTTGAAACATAAATATACTAAAATAAGGAAATAATCTCTTATTTCCTGAAGTATTTTTTGAAGAGGCCATGCGTACACCCATTGTGATAATACAAGTTAAGGAATAAACGTGTATTTCCTAAGTATCTGTGAGGAGCTTTACTCCAGCCATTGTGGAAGTAGGACCAATCTCTCCAAGTCTTTTTTTATTGATTGATTTGAGATTGTCATGGTCATTAAAGAGGAGGCGCCATAGTGTTTTCCACGTACGCTTGGAGAGGGCTGGACAGTGATAAGAGTTGATGGACAACCGTCTCTTCCTCATCTTCTTTTTCGTCGAGGCTGAGCCTGGTAGGTAGGTAGGAGTGGCCGCCGAGTTTGCCAAAAGCACACTTGAGCACACATAGTGGCCCATTGTGATACCACGGTGTGGCGCTGTTGAAGCACTTACTAAAAAGTTCCCATACTTGGGATGGTGATAGTCAGCGCAAGGACAGCGCCAGCCTGGTAACATGGCAGCCAAATGTACAGACAGAACTAAACTGCCTTAATAGAGCTAATATATTACATATTCAAGGAGATTAATTCTTCAAGGCGTCTGAGATCAAAAGAAATTCAAAAGTGGCTAGTCGTATTGCAAGTGATTTTCTCCTACAACCCTTTGTTTGTCCGTTCGAGGAAGCTAAAACTACTGTAAAGTTAAAATGTGGCGTGAGGTATTCTCCATATGTGTGTGTAACTGATGTCAGTCAATGTTGTTTTGGCTACAACGAAATCTTAAGAACAGAAATGTCTAAGCTTCGCGCATTCAATAAACCGTAGCATACATACACAGTAAAACAGTAGACGATTTTCTATGCTCCAAGTTTTTTTCGTAAATAGAATTTCAGTCATAAAATGATGGCTTTAAGACCGACATGAATGTTTGCCTTTCCTTATCCTAAACGCGGAAAATTATGCTTGCACGATGCAGTTGGGGACAGTATCCGTATTGGAGCTTAGGACCTTCAGCAAAGCCAGATCGGTACCTACCATCAGCTGAGAACTCGCTCTTTTTTTGGAAGCAGATTCCCCCTGATTTACGGGTGTATCTTCCATAGGTTCGTGATCAGTCCTTCATTCTGATCATTGATACGTGCGAGTATTTCGCTTGGTTTGCGGGAAGGATCCGGTATCCAAGCACTCGCTTTTACCAGCCTGCTACTATGGACGAATTTGCAGTTCTCGCAAGCTGGTATTTCAGTCATAACTTTGGTTAGCTATTCTCAGGAAGACTTAGAAGAGCATTGCACGTTTATACTGAATCCCCTCGAAATTCGGGTTTTCCTTCGACTAACCAATGGCGTTCCAAAGGAAATTTTCGACATAGTATACCTGCCCTTTTGAGAGTAGACCATCCCGTTTGTAAATGTATCTCTACCGTTGGAGCTCTAGCTGCCACTCTTGGTAATAAATCACCATTGGTAGACG
The DNA here is from genome assembly GCA_920105625.2 of Clusia tigrina. NCBI lineage: Eukaryota > Metazoa > Arthropoda > Insecta > Diptera > Clusiidae > Clusia > Clusia tigrina. The sequence continues at coordinate 329,231,354 of OV050030.1, forward strand.
AACGAGTACCATACGAGTTCTTTACGGGTCCTTCAACCTTCTCCTTCTCAGGAGGTGGTGAAGTGCAAGAACCTGGCTCGATCGGAGAGGCAGATCCAAGTCCGGTATTGCGATCTTCCTCCTTTTTGCCTTTTTGCTCTTTCCATACTTCTGAACAGACCCCTGATTGTCACCAGAAAAGTATTCCATGGCAAAAGAGTTATCATCCCGCTTCCCAGTTGCCTTCACAGGCGTCCAAATCGACGGAGTTTGAGTATTCGCCCAGCTCTTTTTGCGGCTTTCCTCTGCCTCTGTCTTCTTCTTTGCTGTCTTGAAGAGCTGATTCCGCCTGTCTTAGGGCCAGAAATACTCTCCGTCTTCTTACCGCTTGAACGTTGTCGAAGATGTACGGTTTACCAGTTTTCTGTTGGAGCTAGGAGAACCCTTCAGCATCTTCACAGCCAATTTTCTACCAGATATAGGCTTACATAGTGTTAGTGTGCCGCTAATTACACTCGGTAAATTGCTTCGTCCGAGACCCTGAATAGCAGCCGCCCCACTGGTGTCAGATGCAGACGCACTATGGAATAAGCGCCCCGTGGAGGATATGGGATTAGAGGCAACCCACTGTAGAACAGACACCTAAGCTAACAGGATTTCGATCTGAGCGAAAAGGAAAATTGAGGAAAGAGGGAAAGGATGGGGTGAGGGTAGGTAGGTAGTTCCTAGTTTGTACTGCCCGACTCCCCGCCAGACACGGTTGAATTCACCGGACATGGTTAGAATGTGTCTGGCCATGCTCATTTGCCTGGCCAAGTCGAATCATTGTATCTAAGCCCCCATACTGCATCAAAGAGATTATCAACCGCGGGAGCCATCTTCTTACTTTGGAAGTACCTAGTGATGAGTTAATGATTATGTTGTGTATTAAGAGTTTTCCAGTAAGGTTATTCTGCGAAGCGACCCGTCCGGTTGATGCTGTTAGATGTTACCTCTATATTGAGACAGACATCTGGGGTGACCTCCTTATAATGCAAGGAATGTTCAATTTATTGGAGTATAGAAGGGAAGGCTGTTTCAATCGATTTCCTCTTCAGACCATGCTGAATAGGGGATAGTAGATGATATACATTTCCCCTAATGTGGACATCAATTAGCCTCTCCAGAATTTTAGTAAACAAAGAGGATAAACTAGTTGGCTTATAGACCTTAGCCTCGCAAAGTGAAGTTTTTCCCGCCTTGGGTATAAAGAGCACAGGCACCGCAGTCCACAGGAATATGGGAAAGCCGAAGAGTGGCTAAGAAAATTCGCAATTCAGGGAATCACCAGGTCTAATATGTTTTTCAGATCGTCCAGAATTATGTCATCAGGACCAGCAATTTTAGCGTTTAGCGCTTTGATCACTGCTGGAGTATCTACACAGATGGTTATTGTCAAGGGAGTAAGCTCCCTGGCTCTTATCGTTTATGCAGCTTTGTCAATGGCATAGATCTCAGCTTGATAATCCCTACATAAATTTGCTAGTCTAAAATCCGGTCAATTTCTAGTTTGAACGAGTAGTAACGTTCCTTTATTCGCACCACACCAGTGCCCCGTAATATAGAATAGGTGGTTTTACTTCCTATTGTTTCCAAATAGTTGTGTTGCATGTGCAAAAAGCGGCTCTCCTTTTACGTTTCTCTTCCATGAAAGCTTGGAGACGAGGATCGGTCCCAAATATGTTGCCTCCTTGACAATGTTTAATGTAGTACCACCTATCGACGGTAGATTGCACACTGGCATCTTAAATTTTTTAGTGAACAAAACTAGTTCCGTCTTATTAGGATTAACCCCAAGACCATTTCGTTTTGCCCATCCCGGTAAATTGTTAATTGCAGAGTTCATCAGTTCGCTGATTGTGGGAATAAATTGTCCTTTTATCATGATTACAACGACATCAGCATTAGCAACTACTTTTATCCTAGCTCTTGCTAACTTCGTGAGAATTTCATTGACAGCAATGTTTCACAGATTTGGCGATAAGCAACCGCCCAGTGGAGCTCTTCTTGTAACTGCCATCCTAGTAATTGAAATACCCAGATATAACTTGATGGTTCTAACATATTGTTGGTCCACTGAACCATATTGTCATTTGCCCCACTATGCTCCAGTGCCGAACTTATTGATTTAAGTTCCACATTGTTGAAGGCATCTTCTAGGAAGGCGCCTAAAATATATTCTTTCACATCTAAACCTGTTCAATAACTAACCAGTTCATGCAGAGCAGTTTCCATTGATCTCCCTTTAAGATGGGCGTGTTGTGCTTTAGTTAAGTTTTGCTCATTGATTGTGTTTGCTATGTGAATACTAACAAGACTTTCTAGTATTCTTAATATAAACGCAGAAGGACTGATTGACCTATCATTATTTGCAGATTTGTGATTCACTTTACCCCCCTTGGGGATAAAAACGATTCTTACTTCCCGCCATCCCTTGGGGATATATCCCATTGCTAAGCATACCTTGAATATCTTAGTTAATCCTTGTCGTATGAGTGCTAATAATTTTTGCAACATTGCTGGGAAAATACCATCTGTTTCCACTGATTTTAGCGGTTTGAATGATTGTACCGCACACAAAATTTTTGATTCTATCGATAATTCCGTTATAGGATCACTAGCCTAGATGCTGTTTGCGATCGACTCAGCCCCAAGCCTTGCAGACTCTATATTTATGCATCCTGGAAAGTGTGTCGTTATTAAGAGTTCCAAAGAATGTGGGCTACTTTCCGCCTAAGTTCCATCTGGCCCTGCTAGAAGACCAGGTGTAACTAGGTCTTTGGATAGAATTTTGCGAAGCCTTGCGGTTTTCACCGAAATTAGCCCACTAATCCCTCTTAGCTTTTCTAGATTCCTTCTAAAAAGTATTAAAACTTCGCCGATAAGCGTCCCAATCAGTACTTTCTCTTGACCTTTTTTCAAGGTTAAATAGACTTCTAGTTTCCCTTCATAGCTCCATAAGACTCGGTGTCCACTACCAGATATCCTTGTAGTGACCTTTGACCCTAGACCTCCCTCTAATAACTTCCCAATCATCCGGTTTTAGTTTGCTGATTGAATTCCTTTTGTATGTTTTATTTCGCCAATAATTGCGCTCTTATCTTTTCCTCCAAAAATAGCCAATTTGGGTCCATGAGTTTTCCGTCCGGATGCCCACCGTCAGCAGCTGCTATTTGTAAATCAGGGGCCGTGATCAAACTGGTTAAGGCTCTCTACCACTTGCTTTCGGTCACTTAAGTTTCTCCGGAGCCCTGCCTCTTGCTGCTCAGCACTCCACTCTCTGAAGCCCTCGATATTGAGGGCAGTACAGAGAGCGGTAGGCTGACTTTCTGCTTGGCTCTGCTCTTCGAAGCTACTGCAACCTTTTTGTCTGACTTTGTCTCTGCGGGTGTCCCTGCCTATTCCACGCTGTAGCTTTGTAGTCATTAGCAGTGGTATCAGTGAGGCTCCGTTCTTACACTATATGACTACCAACCATGCAATAGATACGGACTGCAAAACACCCTGGAATAGGGTAACTGCGTATTGATCCTCTAGTCTAGATCCCTTGTGTTATGTAAGTGGTAGGGTAACTTCAAGCAGGATGTGGATCTTCATAAAAATCTAAAGCTCTTGGTAGAGTTTAAACTAATGTCCCAATTGGACACTATATTCGCATAGCACTATACTGAGGGACAACACTGTGAACCCTAACTAATGTACATAAAAAATTAAGAAACTACTTAAGCTATTAACGAGTTTTTAGAACATGTAATTATTTCAATTTTGAAATAACTATTGAACTAATAGTGAAACTTTCATCATTTCGAACCAAAGGTGGTAAATATATTTGTTATGTTTAGTATTAATTTTTAAATTTTATTTTTTTGGTCGCTTGATATTACAGCATTTTGATATTTTTGGTACATAAAGAAATCAATTGATCTTTAGAGTTTCCCCATCACCTTATTACAGTTGTCTGCAAATAATAATAACATGTGTTGGTTATTGTCCTTCCAGCATTTTTTTATATTTTACTTTTAATTAATTTTTAATAGTTCTTGTTATTCTCAAATGATGTATGATTAATTTTCAAAGTTTTTGGGATAATATCGAGTTTCAACAACAAATATGGTAATTTAAGTTGATTTTATAGGAAACTGTGTCATTGTCATTATAAAGTAATTCTCTTAGTTACTGTTAGTTGCTTCCATTTACTAACCTTATTGATAGTATTTCGCCTAGTTTGCAGAAATATTCATGGGAATGTGATAAAAAGTTCAATTCGACCAACATTTTTATAAAAAATAAACATTCAAATAAAACTGGAGTATTATTGTTGTTAACTAATGTGTCTGGTGTTAATTTGGAAAGGTAATGTTTTTCGCATTCTTGTATAGTCAGGAGTATTTTTTGGAACCCTGTGAATTGTATGTGAAGACATATTTAATATATGCAACATCAATTTCTTTCTTTCTTAGACTGATTCGTAATAGTGAACTAAATATCAAATCTTTGCTAACATACGAGTATATCTCTTCACCACGTAAAATGTGTATTGGAATCATATTGTGATTTGCATGGATTTCAAGCGTCCGCTCCAGGTTTAAAATATCATATTCGTTACGTAAGTAGTCCATAAAAATCAATATGAGTTTCAATGTTGATTTTGTCTACATATATGAAATAAATACTAAATAAAATAAATAATGTAATGATTGTAAGGGTTAGGCTAAGGCCTTTATGCACTGCGACCAACTTGATCTATTGTGCGCCCCTTCGTACTTAATTATTTAGTATACTTAGTATATCAAGGAATCGGACCAGCTCCTTTGGAGAGAGCATTTGAAGGTCTTCATCTTCTAGTATATAGGAACCTAAGATTCTGTGTCTCCTGTGGCCTAATGCATCACAGTTGGTGATTAAGTGTCCCACAGACTCCTCTTCATCACAGCAGAATCTGCAAGTGCTCCTGCTAGATATACCTATTTTGTGTAGGTGTTTGTTGCAGGCGAAGTGGCCTGTAAATGCTCCAGAGAGTGATCTAAGGCATTTTTTGTTTAAGGTAAGAGCGATTTTTGCTCTATTAGCGTCAAAGCTCAGGAATTTTTTGGAGTGATCGAGGCCGTCAATGCCATTCCAATATTCGCTGATTTTATGTTGGATCCATTTTTTGGTCTTTTGTTTTATGTGGTTTTTATTAAAGCCAAAGAAGGGGTGGGTCCAATAAATGATCCTTCAGCCCCTTTTTTGGCATAAAGGTCTGCCTTTTCGTTACCTTCGTGTCCTTCGTGTCTTGGCACCCAAACCAGAGAGGCCTGATTGTGGATGGCCAGTTCGTTGAGTGCGTTGTTACACTCTATAAGGACTTTTGATGTAAATGTGTAGCTTTTAAGAGCTTTGAGGACTGATTGACTGTCTGAGAGTATTTTAATTTTTACTCCTTTAAGTCCTCTTTTAGATAAGATTTCTACTAATTCCATTATAGCATAGAGCTCCGCATGGAAAATCGTGGTATCTGCACTTAGGGTTATTGATTTGTGTGCTCTAGGTCCCACTATTCCTGCTCCTACCCCCTTGAGCGTTTTGGATCCATCTGTATACCATTTTTGCGAATCATCGTGTAGCCATGTTGGGCTATCGTTCCACTCCTCCCTTGATGGGAATATGACATTGTACCTCTTGGTGAAATTGAGTACTGAGTCTGTGTGGTCACTTACCTGCGTCATGTGCATAGCATCTTTGACCAAATTTAGAATTTCTAGGTGTCCAGTGAGATTTGCTGGTTTGAATTTTTCATTTGCATGGATTGAGAGTGCTTGCCTTGCAGCTTCCTCTTGTATTGCTAGGTGTAGCGGTGGTAAATTTAACAGCGCTTCCATGCCAGCAGTTGGGGTAGTTCTCATAGCCCCTGTGATGCTTAGGCATGCCAGCCTTTGTAATTTGCACAGTTTTAATTTGGCTGTTGTTTGTTTTGTTTTTCCCCACCATACCAATGCCCCATATAGTATGATGGGTTTAACCATTTGGGTGTATATCCAGAAGGTCATTTTGGGGCTCAGACCCCAGGATTTTCCCAGAAGTTGGTTTGTAGTCCAAAGGTTTTTCGTGGCTTTTTTTTATTACCGAGTGAAGGTGTGCCTCCCAGGTGAGTTTTTTATCCAGGATGATACCTAGATATTTTACCTCTTCATGTAAGGGTACCTCTATTCCATTTATTTTTAATGTTGGGATATCAAATGTCCTTTTCCTGGTGAAGGGGACAATAGTGGTTTTGGTGGGGTGGATTGATAGCCCCTCTTTCCTGCACCACTCCCATGTTGTGTCTAAGGCATCTTGCATCAGGTCTCCAATAGTCCTTTCATGATTGCCTTGGATTATTATAGATATGTCATCTGCATATCCAATTGTTTTGTATCCTTTATTATTAAGGATCTGTATTAGGTTATCAACTAGTATGGACCATAGCAGTGGTGATAGTACTCCCCCCTGCGGACATCCCTTTACCGCTGTAACACTCATGTTAACTTGCCCTAAAGAGACTGTGATTATTCTTTGGTTTAGCATATTGCTTACCCATTTTACTATTGCTGTATCTGCTCCCCTGTTGGAGAGTGCCAGTTCTATTGCTTGAAAGTTCGCATTGTCGAAAGCACCCTGAATGTCCATGAATGCACAGAGGGCTACCTCCTTTAGGCCTAGTGCCTTTTCAACATCACGAACAATTGTGTGCAGTGCTGTGACTGTAGATTTCCCTTTTTGATAGGCAAATTGTAGCTTATGTAGTGGAGTATCAGAGATTACCTCCTCTCTTAGGTAGCAGTCCAATATCTTTTCCATGGTTTTTAACATGAAGGACGTTAGACTGATTGGCCTGTAGGATTTGGGAGATTCGGGGGGTTTATTTCCACCCTTTGGTAGGAATATAGCCTTAACCTCCCGCCAAACCTTAGGAACATATCCCAATATTAAAGTAGATCTAAAGATTTGAACCAAAATTTGTATTAATCTCCTGGTCCCTTTTGAAATATACCATCAGGTCCAGGTGATTTGTAGGGTTTAAACGAGTTGATTGCCCATTCAACCCTTTCAAATTTTACTATTCTGAAGATAGTAGAGTTTCTTGCCCTGTAGCGATTGTACGCTGACACCCCATGATCGTTGTCGCTGGTTGTGTTAGGCCGGCAACCAGGGAAATGAGTTTTAAGAAGAAGCTCTAGTGTATCCTTAAAAGTGTTTGTGAAAGTACCATCCGGTTCCTTTAGAGTGCCAATTGGATTAATTACCCCCTTGGACAGTGATTTTTGTATTCTGGCTGTCGTTGGGACATCTTTAAGTTCTTCACAGAAGTTTTTCCATGAGTTCCTTTTTGATTTCCTCAGTTCCTTGTTGTATAGTGTCAGGGATTTTTTATATTCGTCCCATGTTTTGTATTTCTTTGCGACATTGAATTTAGACCTTGCTATTTGACGCAAATTAGCTAGTTCTTTGTTCCACCAAGGGACCCTCTTCGTTGAGGTTTTTGTCTTGAGTGGACAACATTCGTGATATGAGGATATAATGGAGTCAGTCAGAGCTTCAACTGATGCATCCAATTCCTCTGTCGATCTTATGTGAAGCATGCTTCTGGTTAGCTTAGTTTCTAAGCACTCTGAGTATTTATCCCAGTTTGTTGATTTAGGGCTTCTATAGAGCATTACGCTCTTATTTAACACCTTGATTTCAAAGAGAATATGTTTATGATCAGACATTGAGTCCTCATCAGAGACTCTCCAGTTCGAGATCATATCAAGTGAATTATTTGTTATGAGTGTTAAGTCAAGAACCTCTTGTCGTATGGCATTTTCAAAGGTGGGTTTATTGCCCCTGTTTACAATAGCTATGTTAGTTTGTAGTAAATATTCTAGGAGCGACTCACCTCTTGTGTTTGTATCTGTACTGCCCCAGATTGTATTGTGCGCATTTGCATCGCAACCAATGATTAACGTCTTGTTGTGTGTCTTGCAGTAGTTCACTAGACCTATGATATTCGGTGGTGGTGCTTCGTTGGTGTCTCCTGGAAAGTAAGCTGAGGCTACGACAGCCTCTATTTTCTTCCCATTTGCATCCACTTCGACGAGTGCTGCTGCTGTGTCGCCATTCATAAACTCTATAAATGGCAGATATTTAATGTTGGTATCAATGATAAGTGCAGCCCTTGGTTTGACTGCACCCACGTCATAGATTACCTGTGTGTTTGGTGTCTTGAGGCCTACTATCTTGCCTCTATGTATCCAGGGCTCCTGGATAAGTCCTATGTTGGTGCTTCCACAGGCAAACCTTCTGCTAAGTTCGGCCGTTGCAGCCTTAGCATGGTGAAGATTTGCCTGGATGCACTTCATGTTGGTGCTACTGAGTTGGGATTGGATGGAGTACTTTCGTCCTCTTCTTCCAACTCCACAGCATCCATTTTATCCGCCAGCTCATCAGCATTGCGGGATGCAGCCTTTAGCCTGAGACTCACTTGGCCAAATCTAAAGTTGACCTTATCACCGGATTCCACAAGGCTGGCTGCTGATTTCTGCTCTACTGCTAGGACCAGAGTTACGTTAGAGCCTCTTTCAGCTCTTCGTAGTGTGCGCCACGACTCGACGTGGAGGCCTTTGTTCTGCCCCTGCAAAAGTCCAGGATCCTAGCGGTCTCCAGGGACTGGGAGTTGGGAAAGTACCCCACAGCGATCCGCGAGTGAGGTATCTTGGACTCCTCTGTGACCCACAGTGAAGGACCCTCCCAAGGCGACGCGTTGGTGATGGCCGCTTTTAGCCAGTCTGTTGATGCGCTATCGTTACAATGCAGAACCATGTATCCTGCTTTGTAGATAGCGCCCAGGAACGCTGGTTTTGTAGCCTGTTGTTTTCCGGCTATGATTTTATCCAGGATGAGTTTCTGGATGGAGTCCATTTTCTCCGTTGTTAGGGGCGTATTGGGATAGTCTCTTGCGAGTACTGCCATTTTGATGCCTGTCACCACATCCTTGTAGGAGGCAGTGGGCTGCCTCTTCTTGGATGTATTTTCGTCTGCTGCAGAGGTTGCTGCTTGTGCTGTTTTAATAGCAGGTGCTGCTGCTGCTGCTACGGCCTTGGAGGTGGAGGGTTGATCATCCCTTAGCCGCTTTTTATATGTGGCCTCTGGAGGTGTTTGTTCGTCCGACCTCTGCCTTGTGGGGCCTGGTTTTCCGCCTTCGACCTTGTTTGTGGGCATAGGGAGCATAGCTTTGGCGTAAGCCTCTTCTCTGCTGAACCCTTTCTCTCAGCAGAGACATGACCGTACTGAAAATGAGCCATTGGTCTGAAAGATAGCCGCACTTCCCCGAAGGGCTGACAAATTAGCTAGCGCCAAGCGGGCAGCCTAGCTAGCCCCTCAGCGTCTGACCAGGAATCGTAGTTATCTACTTTCAACCTGTGCGTTGGTGATAGTTCCTTGTTTATATGCTGGACAACATCCCAGTCTTCCATGTAACATGTTCCAGCACATATCAAGCCCCTACACCGCGACAAGGTGACTACCTACGTAGAGGAAGTAAAATAAATAAATATAAATAGTTTCCATATATCTCCCCCCCCCCCCCCCACTCTTTCACCATATTTTGATTGTACCTATTGTGATAATCATATATACAGAATTGAAACTCATATACTTTTCGGACAGCATGATCTTAATTTTTTTGGAATCTAACTATTTAACTGGATCCTTAGTTAATAAAGACTAATAGATTTCAGCAAAAATGTGTATTCTCTCTGTATAAGAGATGTATGCCTTATCACAAAAAAAAAAATCATTTTATTTTTTTATATGAATACTGATCCATGTAGTAAGCCTGTAGCCTCTTCAAGTTTGTGCACCTTCTCTCGTCGATAGTCCAATATCATACCGTAGATTTTATCCACCATTTCTGGTGTGGTGGTCTCATTAGGGCGACCAGAACCTATGGCGTCACTTGTGTTGATAGGACTCCACCGAAATTGAGTAAACCAGAGTTGAATGCTTCCAATTTATAGTGAATAGTCCCCATAACACTTTGCAAGCTTTTATTTGGTTTGCGTGGTAGCCTTTTCGCGCAATAAATAGTGTATGAAAAAAAACATTAAAAGAAGAAGAAAAGCATTAAGAGAAGAAGAAGATATTGAAATTACTTCTCCAACAACAAATAAAATTTATGCGGCAGAATAAACCAAGAAAGTAATCAGCCAAGGGTTAATCAGGAACCAAATAAAGGCATTTAGTATTTCCTCTTTGATAGAATATCTGCCGTTTTCATGGCTTCATTTTACTATTGCTGTCACTTGTTCTGCTAAACAAAATCTATATTTGATTACTTCGCCAAAACATTGCTGAGTTATAAATAAGACGTTTTGCGGTAAGTAAATTTGGTCTGCTGGTACTCTTTCACCATATTTTCATTGCATTATCATTTTTTCTATGTTTTTATTATCATTTTTTCTATGTTTTTATGTGAACTCACTTAGGGCTGTCCACCAAGCTAGTTCTCTATAAAAAAGGACTTGTCGTACCACAGCTGTGTATATTCAATAGGGTACCTTACCAATTTTTACCTACTACTCTTTTGCAAGAGTATAGAACTACATGACACTTTCTAATGCGGTCACTTATATTACCCTATCTTTTCAGCTTTCTATCCTGGATAAAGCCCAGATATTTAGCTTCCTCAAGAAAATTAATATCTACGCCCATTAGTTTTGGAGCGATAAATTGAGTAATTTTATACTTCTAGTGAAGAGCGCCAGCTTAGTCTTGGTCGGATTAACCCCCAACCCACGGTCTGTAGTCCATTTGTAGATAATGTTTAAAGTACGTTGGATTAAGTCTCTCAAAGTAGATATGCATCTGCCCGCGATGCGTATAGCAACATCGTTCTCATACGAAACCACCTTGCGCTCTTCCCTCTCCTGTTTAACAAGCAGCTCATTTACCGCAAGATTCTAGAGTAGGGGTGGAAGAACTCTACTTTGAGGTGTGCATCTGCACACGGACTTTCTGGTTGGTGCCAGCCCCAGCTGAGCATATTCTCTTCAATCCATCAGCTAAGGGACCTCCAAGTCTCGCATCGCACGATTTGATGTTGTCAAAAAGTCTCTCAATGTCCTAGATAGTAACTAGGGTGATTTACTTGTTATGCAGGTAGTACTCAATAGTAGACACTAAAGAGTGTAATGCGGTCTCTACCGATTTAGTAGGCATGCTGAGACATTGACAGCTTATGTCTGTCTATAGTGAGCCTCAAGTGAATTTCTAACAACCTTTCCAAAATTTTCAGAATACAGAAGGAGGACAGACTAATGGGTATTAAGTCCCCTGGAGTTGTGTGCGAGTTCTTGCCGGCCTTGAGTATAAAAATTACCCTCAAATGCTTCCATGACTCTGGAACATAAGTTAATTCAAGACAACTTTTGTAGACCTTGAGCCGCCATTCGAATATAAGATTCTCTGACTTCTGAATCGCAATTGGAGCTTAGCCATCTGCACCAGATGCTTTTTATGGTTTGAAGCTATTTGGCTTCGTGATTATATCTGAGAGGATCTCGACTATATTCGCGCTGGACATCGTTCCCCGCGGTGTGGTGTTCGAGAAACTAGGGAAGTGGATCTCTAAAAGATAATCTAGAGTCTTATTACTATTTGAGGTCCAAGATCCATACCCCCTCATCAGGTATCCAGGTGCAATTGGAGCTGTTGATAGGATCTTCCTAAGCCCAGACGTCTCAGAAATATCTTCTACGTCACCGCAAATGTTTCCCCATGTTTCTCTTTGTGCCTTCCTAAGCTTACCTTTGTTTCTCTTTGTGTCTTCCTATGCTAACCTTTGAAGGCTCTAAGTGTTGCTTTGTATAATATGCAGTCTCCGCTATCTCTAGACTTTTTTGCATTGTTAACCCTTCTGTTTGTCAGAAGATCCCTGTGGACCTTTTCGATTTTCAAACTCTCACAACTTTTTATTGTTGTATGGGTCAAATATTCCAACCGTAGAATTATTCCAAGAAAAAATTGTGCTAAACTGATTAAAATTGGTTTCGAAGCGATTCTACTATTCGATTCTACTACACTTCACATTTTATTGCGCTTTATCAACGTTTAGTACGTAGATTAGGGAAAAAGACCCTACTACGGACCTAGTATTATTATTTCCAGAAATAGCTAATCCCTTTCGTTGAATTGTTCTTTTTTTTTGTTACCTGCGTTTCTTTGTTCAATTGAATGCTTACAACAGTAATTTTTATACCAAAATAGGATTTTCCACCTCTTGCCCACCCTTAAAATTTATAAAAACACGTCGAAAACCGGTTTACCTTTTTCAGGTAGCTGCATCGTATTATACATCGAAAGGAAGTAAACGTAAGTTTCATAAACCCAACAATATAACGTTTATATATTGAACAGGGAATATCGAGTGGGGACATTTAAGTTTTTTGTGAATAAGTAAAAAAAAAAGAAAAATGGCAGATGCAAATTTGGATGCTGCGGAAATGGTGATACGTCGCAGTAAACGCTACCAGCAAATGACTGAGGAGAAGAGACGTGGAATCGATGATAAATTTGCAGAGTGGATTTGACGTCGAGTTTGAGGGTAATGACGACCTTACATATCAGCCAAACCTTGACGTTGATGAGTCGGATGGTTAAACTGAACCGAATGTGGAAATCAATGAGGAATTATATGAAGACGACGGAGATGAATTAGAAAATGTTGCTGCCATTACTGATGGTTATTTCACTTCCAAAAATGGCACGAAATGGAGCAAAGTTCCACCACCGAATGCCCGAATTCGTGCTCACAACGTAGTAGTCGGCTATAAGAGAAGGAATCCTGGGCCAGTGAAAGACGCACATGATCCCTATACTGTATTTCGTAAGCTCATCACTGAAAATAACGTACATTATCATACGGGAAACCAATCGAAAAGCCAGGGAAGTAACAACTGCATGGAATTTGATATGGTGGTTGTGCGACTCGAAATCATTTTATTCCCTCAAAGGAATAATTTACTCCGGAAAATTGCCTGGTCGAGAACGTGAGGTAAATCAAGGGCAGAATGTTGTGTATCAATTAGTGGAAAAATTCGCGAAAACTGGTTGCACAATTTATGCTGACAATTTCTTCACAACGTTGGATGTGGCGCGTACATTGATGAGGCAAAAAACTGAATTTGTTGGAACAGTCCTCTCAAAGAAGACATTTGTTCCACGTGACTTCCTGAAAAGTCCTTTGCGTCCCGTTTTCAGCTCATTGTTTGGCTTTTCCGATGGCGTGTTTCATTGTGCTCATATGTCCCAAAGAAGAATAAAGCGGTAATTTTAGTGTCTACATTGCACTATACTTTTGATGTAGACGCACAAACTGAAAAAAGCCCATGGTAATTCTGGATTACAATGCAAATAAATCTGGCTTGGATACGATGGATCAGATGCTTGGCACATATTCTTGTAAACGATCAACACACCGCTGGCCACTTGCCATGTTCTACAATATGATAGATATTGCTGCATTAGCTGCATTTGCCATGTACGATGAAATTAAACCAATAAAAAGGACAGATAAGCGGCGTTCATTTTTCAAAATGCTCACAAACCAACTAGCACTCCCCAACATTGAAGAACGAGCCACCTATGCACGTATAACGCTATCCCAGGGTTAGAAGCGCTAAGGAGGCATTCAATTTAAAGGTAAAAAAAAAATTATTTTGAAACACACCAAATCAGAAAAACTATATATTTTTTTACCTTTGTAGGTAGTAGCAAGACAGACAACAGGAGCTGCATCTAGTTTTGCACCTCGATCAAATCGGCCGTCATGCTAGTTACGTCGTGAGGAGTACAGACACCAGCGTAAGACCCGAGCGTATTGCTTTACTTCTAACACAGCAGTTTGTGCTGAACATTCAACAATGCTGCTTTGGTGCAATACCTGCAGACTTGAATAAGAAAATCAGCAAGAAGCAGCATAACAGTGAACTATTTCATGTATTGTTGTATTACATAAGTAAAAATAATATTAGATAAAAAATTAATTATCAAAAAACTGTCTTGTGCCTTTTTATTACTTTATACAAACATAAAATTAACAGCTAAAACCATCAAAACACACCCTATAAAGCAATATACCATAGAATTCATTATAGGTCCCTGGGAACTTTTTCAATACACTAAGGCCAACGGGCGACTCACTACTCGGAGGGTTAAAGAGTCTCCTTAAATTTTTCGTGAGTCCCCTAATTTACTCCCCCACTACGCAGGCTTTTGTTTCCCCCTGGGTCTACTGAGGGGACAAGAGACTGATAGAGCTTTATTAAGAGCATCCGTAAGAATCTCCACAACTCTATCAATTTACTTACCTATGCCTGTGCTTATGTAGTTCTGAGGTAGTAGTCTAGCTACGGTTACCGTGTAGAGGTCCCCCTTTAAGTTCCTGATATTTCTTAGATCCGAAAGGGTAGGTAGACTATCTAAAATATCGTACTGGATTAACCGATTATCTAAAAGGGAAGTGTTCCACTAGAACTCTCCAATTTAATATCCGGTCAAAAATTAAGCAGTAATGAAAGTAGGTTCTTGTTACAGATAAGAAGGTTTGTCGTTCAAATAAGTTCATATAATGACTCACCTCGTGCATTGCCCATCAAATCGTTGTTGTTGTAATGAGGAGAATAAATGAGCAAACATTTTTCTTTATGATAATGTAATACCTGGGTCCTTCACTTACGGTATACAGCAAGCTGTGATTGTTAGTCATGAGACCACAAACCAAGTCCCGGTATGTCCAAGGTTCTTGGATTAGGACAACGTCAACTCCACCTTATGCAATACGGAGTTGATGACAGGCAGAAACAGTCTTCGAGTGATGGAGGTTAATCTGCACTATTTGTAGTATCTCTGCTATTTGTAGCGCTTGTCACCACTACAGTGACGTCCGTATCGGACTCTTCCGTGATCCTCCCTACTGAGGGTGATTGTCCCCAGGAAACTCTCCAAACCCCCCAGAGTTGACACAGAGTCACTGCGAGTCGGCTGCTTGGTAGAGTCCACAGAAGAAGTAGGATAATGAGTTACCCCTGTAGGGTTCACTTCCTCTGCATTCATGCTAGACGGTTGCCCGTCCTTCTTAAAGACCTTGATACTTGTGGACGAAAATCCATAGCCCACTACTCAATTGGGTTCGGCTAGAGACGCCAAAGATTCGGCGTTCACCACAAGGGTTACTGACGTATAATCCCCTCTTGATTCCTCTTTTTTAGTAACCTTCCAATTTTTTGTCGGGAGCTGTTGGTTGCTCATCGCAATTTTGGACCTTTGATTCGAGTAGTTTGAATAGTAGTACCTTCTTCTAGCGGTCACACGAAATACTGCCATCAGGTTCACTCTGGTCTATGACTGCATTACCTGATGTTCTTTCAACACTTCGCTGAAGGACTTCGTGGTGACAGCTCCGTTCGGACGAATGTCCAAATTATCGTTTAAAGACCACCCATAGTTTTTATTTATACTGGTTCTCGCAGCCACCTGCTCCACGAATCAAGCAAAGGCAACCAACAATTTTAAAGGGGAAGGGGTTGGTCAACTGTGGTAGTGTCCTCTACCATAGGAACGCGATACTACCTGAGGTGGCCTGGTATGAGGAAGAGGAGCTTCGTTAAGATGCAGCCTTTAATAATCTTATTTGAAGTATTTCTTCTAATTCGCTGAACTGATAAGAGAAACAATTCCTCTAACGTTTTTATTAAATATATTTATTCAAATGCAACCGGTGTATTGCTTCTTCTCGAAAATTGATTAAATTTTTATGCGGGACAACAGTTTCCAGTGTAATGGAATTCAATTGTCTGATGTTAACTCTATTTGATAATCAGTATTTTTTTATTATAAACCCGTTAATTGTTGAAAGACAAATCATTAATATACGAACCAACTGCTAAATTACGTAATGAATTAATATTTATATTATATATGCCTTTAATCCGCAATCCAATGTTCATCGCCTGAAACCTAATAGTAAACCAAATTTAAAATTTTTGTTAAAGTAAATCACCAGTATATTTGAAACATATTGAAATTTCCTTTGTATTGTATTTCAAGTTCTCTACGTTTAAAACAAATATAATGTACAAATAAGTATTTTGTCAGTTCTTTTGAACGTTAAACAATAGACACTTTTAAAACTCTAAATCTAAATTTGGCTTTTAGATTTACATTTTATATTATTCTGTACTACTCTTGTAAGTATTCTTGAAGAACGAATGTGTTTCTTAGTTTTTAAAATAATAAGTGCATTTGTAAGAAAATTAAGTGTTAAAAAGGTTAAAAAGCAAATCTGGCAATCAAAAAATACTCAAATATGAGATATGCTGGTTTCTAAACTCACTAGCTTGATAAGTCAAATAAGCTTGTATGTAATTGCTTTAAAGAATTGGCACGAAACAAAAATTTAGATTTATACTGAAACAAATTATCACTTGGCAAACAATTACCTCGACCGACGTAAAAGAAAATATTATACCTATCAACTAAAAAGCAGTAAAGAATTATCTGTCGTATTAAAAGAATCAGATGCAGATCAAACCGAGACTAAGGAAGCATTAATTGATGCCGGTTTCATCCCATCTACAGTACAAAAAACAAGAACAATACCTCACAACCAATGTACCGAGTGGAGCTCGATCCAGAAACAAAAAAGCTGCAAAAAACCACCAAATTTCAGTTGAAGAAGCCCACAAACGCAACGGCCCTCTACAATACACAAACTGCCAGGAGTTTGGTCATACCAAATCATATTGCACCCTACGCCTAATTTGCGTTGGTTGTGGATACTTTCACCCTTCCTCTGCCTGTATGACCGAAAAAAATATTAGAAAATCCAATAATTGCGGTGGAAGTCAGTTGTGTGACTATAGAAGTTGCCCAGTATATGCTGAGCTGAAAAATAAAATGCGCCAACAGAAGGGTCGAGATCGATATGAAGTTAATAACGTCGGACCTAACGCCGACCATATCCAGCGGTAACCATGGTCTCATCTATTATGAGTTATTCTAATGCAATGAAATCTAATTTAGCTGAAAGCTCAGAAACCTATAAAGTGCTCTTAGCATTAACGCAGTGTATGACTCAGTTTATGTCTTCAATGCAAGCAGGAATTAATAAATAATTAAAACCATTCCATGAAATTTATACTTGCAAACAAATGAATACGCTAAAAATTTGTCATTGGAACGCAAACGGTATTAGCCAACACCAACTTGAAATCCAAAATTTCCTCTTTAATTACAAAAAAAAGATATACTACTTATAAAACGTTGCATCCGGATGACAAAGCTCGTGGAGTGACAGGCATTAAAGATCGAATTAAATACCACTCATTTGAAGACTAAGCCAAGGAATATCTCCAAGGTACCTCCATTTCCCTGCAATATTGGGATGAGAACATAACGGTGTCATCGGTATACTGCCTACATAGACACACTGTTTAGTTTGAAAGTATTTGCTCAAGACCTAAAAACTGTATTGCAACCAAACCTTCCCAGTAATAGCTTTATAATACCAAGAAGTGTGGCATTTTATCTCATCTCATTTAAACAAGAAGAAAGCGGCAGGCTACGACCTGATAGCCACAAATATGATAACGGAGCTAACCCCTATTGCAGTAAAGCGTTTAACTATGCTATTTAATTCCCATAACCATGATACCTGGGAAACTTCAACTCAAGTCTCGTCATACAGACCAATAAGCCAATAATCGAAACTATTCGAGAAGCTATTGCAAGCAAAATTAACCCTATATATGGGACAGCACAAAATAATACCGCACCACCAGTTTGGCTTTCGAAAAAAGCATAGCACTATTGAACAAGTTCATCGAGTAGTGTCCTAAATCAAAGACGTTCGAGGAGGTTCAATACTGCTCTGCAGTGCTCTTTGATGTCACACAAGCCTCTGACATGGTGTGTCACGAAAATCTTCTGCCCTCAAATTTTCATAGTGTCTTGGAATCACACTTAAAGGGTAGATATTTTCAACTCAAATATGAATATTACCATTCAGCAGAAATGGACATAATTACTGGATTACCACAAGGAAGTGTTCTTGACCCGATACTGTACATAATATATACATCATATCTACCAACAAGCAAATACCTACTTACCAAAACTTTTGCCCATGACACTGCGATTTTATCTTCTCACAAGCACCATCTCATAGCATCTCGTGATCTCAATGAAAATCTACATGTTGTTGAAAAATGGCTTTTTAACAGGCACGCGGAGTAAATGAACAAAAATGCACACATATAACACAGCAAAAACATGTACCCTACTATCACACTCAACAACAAAACGTTTCCACGGCTTACATGGACAACTCACATTGAAAAGAAAAGAGCGCATATTAAATTAAAAGCTGCAAGTCTTAGCTGGCTTTTAAATACAAATTCAAAACTAAGCCTTGATTACAAAGTTATCTGATATAAAGCTATAAATAGTACACATCTGACATATGAAATTCAGCTCTGGGGAGAACCAAAAACATAAAACACCAAACTGTTGCAAAGGAGTCATTCACTGCGTTCTTTCTGTACCCTTAATAGCTGAGGTGCACTTAGAAATCAAAAAGAAGTACTAAATAAAATTAGTGAATCACCCCAATTTACTAGCAAGGAAAATATTACAAACCAGGCCCACGTCTCGCTTCAAGAGAGCAGATTTACCACCATCGATATTCTCTTATATTTACTTATCATCCATCATCTTATGATGATAGGTACAGACCTAGCTTTATTTTTATTATTTTCTTTAAATAATAAGTGTTCACTAAAATCTTCTCCGTACAGTGGTATTTCATACATTATTGTCTAGTTTAAATATATAATGCGCATTCGATTCGTAACTTTTATCGAGTTCGTATCGAGTTGTGCGCACACGAGTATACTTGGCGGAATTGTTTCAACTGATTTTTTAAACATTTATTTTTTTATATTTTTTATAAAAAATCATCATTTGAATATAATTTAAACCAACACAATAATAATACTAAAAATCAAAAAACAAAATCCGAAGATTAATATTTGTTTTCTTTAAATTGAATGAGCTAAAATATAAAAAAGTCCCTAGGCAATTTGTATGGGTAATTTGTAATCTCGTTGGTTCAAGCAATTTTCAATTTTGGAGCACTTTCTATCGAGGATAGAAAAATTCGCTCGTTTCATAAGAGTATAATTTACTTGTAAACTTTTTCTATACAAAAGTCTGTCCTATCCTCGATAGTGTGGCGAATTGAATGCGCCTATAATTACTTATTGTGTGTTAGTCTCTTTATGAGTTGTTAATATAAATATGAATTAGAAAAATATATATTTTTATCTCTTCTACTTTTCATAACAAATGTGTTTCGGTTTTTAGAGTCACAGCATATGCAAATTTTTAAAATGTAAGTATTGTAGAATATATAATGTAATGTGATAGAAACAAAATTCCAGATGTCATTGACTTCTGTATGATGAAAGGTGTTCTCAGAAACTGTGTTGAGATATCCCTGTCGCTTGATCTGTCATCAGACCACTCTCCTATTATTGCCACATATAACTCGAAGGTAGAATGCACAATAAAATCACCCACACTACATACGCAACAAACAAACTGCTTGCATTTCAAGGAAATGGTAGATGACATTCTGCCACTCAATATTTGTCTGAAATGTGCTGAAGATATTGAGTTTGCCGTTGAAAATTTTAACAAAACTGTCCAATACGCTGCATGGAACTCTACTCCTGAGCCTAAAGATCAACTGAACAAGCATCCTTCCCATCTCGTTATTAGAGAGATGGTTGATAAAAAAAATGTAATCTAAGAAGGGTGTGGCAAAGTACCAGGCATCCGAAAGACAAACATAATTTTAATAGATCTACAAAAAACCATAAGCGGTACTTTGCGCAGAAACAGAATGAAGAAATACAGCACTATTTGTCCAGTTTGCAAGCACCCGTGCTCCTCCTATCAAAAGCGCAAATGGCTCCTGGGCAAAAACTGATAGGAAAAAGCAATTACATTTGACAAACACCTTACTGGGGTATTTAAGCCGTTTCCACCAATTTCGCAGCAATAGAAAAATGAGGTATTTAATCTTCTTAATAGTCCAGGAGAATTAGAGTTACATATCACGCCCTTTACAAGAAATATATAACGCTGTGCACAGGACACTGAATGTGAAAAAGGTACCAGGCTACGACCTGATAACAGGTAAAATATTAAATGAACTACCAAATATCTATTCAATGCAATAATTAGATATGGATATTTTCCGCGTCAATGGAAAGTGGCCGAAATTATTGTCCTCCCTAAACCCGGGAAGCCCTTGAAGGAAGTCACTTCTTATATACCAATTACCCTTTTTCCAATTATTTCTAAAATGTTTGAAAAGCTCCTGTTAAACAAACCTAGACCAATTCTGCTCAAAAAGGAAGTAATATTCTATTATCAATTTTGATTTAGGGAACACCACGCCACAACAGAACAAGTGCACCGAGTGTGCATAATAAGAAACGAGGAAACCCGTTATTGTACAACTGCTTTCCTAGATATAACACAGGCGTTCGATAAAGTATGGCAACATGGCTTTCTCTTTAAACTTAAACAGTTACTAGCCAATGAAGAAGTCACTGAAGTGTTCTCTATAAAGGCGGGTGTACCGCAAGGCAGTGTTCTAAGTCCTGTGCTCTACACTATCTACACGGCTGACCTTCCACTGACGGAGAATACAAAAATCGCAACCTACGCGAATGATACTGTTATAATGGCTACAAGCAGCAACAATATAATCGTTACAAGTTATCTCCAAGAAAGCTTGGATAAGCTCCGAATCTGACAAAATAAGTGGAGAATTAAGGTGAATGCAACTAAGTCTGTAGAAGTAACCTTCAGCCTAACCTTCAGAAGACTTGTCCATCAGTGATACTAAAAGATTGTCAACTACCCCAATCCGAAGACGTCAAATATTTAGGGCTACATCTTGATCGACGTCTGACATGGCAGAAGCATAATTTTACGAAGAGAAAAGAACTTGGAATCAAGCATACTTCTTTATATTGGCTCTTGGGGTATAAATCCCAGTTATCGCGTGAGAATAAACTGCTCCTTTATAAAACAATCCTAAAACCCATATGGACATATGGTATACAGCAATATCAAAATCATTGAGAGATTCCAAGCAAAAGTATTATGCATGATAGTAAAGGCTCCATGGTTCGTCAGAAATGAAATAATACGTCACGACCTAGACATCCCTTTTGTCGATGAGGAAATATCAAGATACAGCACTAAATACATGGAACGACTAAGTAAGCATCCTAATATACTAGTGTCAAATCTTCTGGAGAGGACAGGCACAACACGGCGACTGAAGCGAGCAACACCACTCAATTTATGATAATAATTATCTAATGCAATAGTTCTGAACTAACCTTATGGGAGATTAGCAGTGGCTCCTCTTCCTCATGTTGTTTTAAATATCTACAAAGTTTAAAATTGCTATTTAATTTCCCCAAGGGGTAGAATGCAGTTAAAAGCCGAGTATAAAAAAAAAAAAAAATTGTTCAAAAGAGGAATGTTATATTACGACCGATTTCCACAAAATCTGCTTGCCATAGATTATCTGCGCCCTTTTTATTCCTTTTCGCTGAGTCACCAAAAAATGACACTTTCTAATCGCCTGGAACTAATTCTTCAATTCTTGGAACTATTTGAATCGGTGATTTTGTTTTGTTATCAACTCTCATAAGACTCTCTTCTAAATGTTTTTTTTGAAAATATAAAATATTGTCCATATATAATTTTGAAGGAGATTGCATTTTAATAATGAGTTCATATTTGTTGAAAATTTTAATTCATATAATTTTTATAGTTGTACTTAAAGGAATGATTTTGTTGCAGCACCATCTTCGTCTATCACGTAGCCCACATGTCTAATTCGTTTCTAATCAATCTAACTAAACCTAATCGTTTTTATTATAATAGTTATTTGTAGTATATTTCTTCGACTTTTTTCATAGTGCTTCCAGCTTCCACATTCCTCCCTGATATCAAGAACCCCATAGTTCTAAACAACAACGTTGCTTCGATTGCTTTAGTCAATAAAAGCATTGCGCTCCTAACAACATTATTGTTTTCCAACGACAACAGCTGGAACAATGTGGGATGTCCATGCACGAATTTGTGGGTTTCTTTCAAAGTACAAAGAATATATAAAACAACTAGGTACACATTTACAACATGGGAATGAGTACAATATTCCTACTTACACAATAAATGGATAAGACAAGACTAATGCAAATTAGTATTTCTATCCATAACCAAAGTCATTGGTGTGTGGCTTATGCTCACAATCTATATGCGTTTTTATCCATACCGCTCAGGAGTACTAAGTTAAGGAAGATAACTACTTCTTTTGACTTTACCATGAACTATTATTTACATATTTGGCCAATTTAGTGCATCTCATATCAGTGGCTTATAAAAATATGATCGTTGTAAACTTTTGCACAACTATTCATATAGTATCTTCAATATATATGTTCACAAATATTTATCAATATATATGTTCACAAATATCTCAAGAAGGAGGCGTGGTGGGTATGGACATATATATACAGATATGACCAGAATCACTTTCTAGGCAATTTTTATTTTGTCCGTCTGTCCGTATGTCCGTATGTCCGTATGTCCGTCTGTCCGTCCGTCTGTCCGTCCGTCTGTCTGTCTGTGGGCAGTTTTATCTATACCGTTAGTGCTATCTTAATGAAATTTTGCAAAAGTATAGTCTGGACAAAGATACAGAACCAGATAGCTTATGGGGCGATTTGGACAAAGACCACGCCTACCTCGCTTATAAGGAACTTCTCACGTTTTTAAAAATGACTATAACTTCGGTCCAATTGGCGGAATAGTGCCGCAATTGGCAGTTATGGAGATGTGGGTCCTACTAAAGACTACATAAAAAGTGCGCGGTATATATTAACTGCCACGTCCACTATTAACAAATATTCATAACTTAATATCTGCTATCTGCAACAAATAGGGTTGATCTGGGAAAAGGCACGCCAACTTTTGATATAAGGAACTTTCGGGACTAAAATTAAAATTAGCCTACCTATGCTCGTATTGATGCTATCGGAAAAAAATTGGCAGAAATATAGATTTATCAACTAAATTCGACAGGAAAGTTGTGGGTACTAACCTTAAACACCACTGAGCGTGTTATTTTTACAGCCACGCCCACTATTGACATATTATATGTATTTACATATATATATATATATATATATATATATATATATATATATATATATATATATATATATATATATATATGTATATACATATATATATATATATATATATATATATATATATATATATATATATATATATATGTATATACATATATATATATATATATATATATATATATATATATATATATATAATTTTTTATTTTTATTTATTTTTTTTTACATCTATTTCTTTACCAAATCTTTCTTTGTTACGAAACTAACAGTAATTTTTCTAAGACTACAAGACTACATTTATATATATAGGTAATATCCTCAGCCACTGCATCGAATATTTGGTGTTTCCACTGCATGTAATAAGACTTTATTATATCAGGTCTAAGGTATATATCCTTTTGAGGTGTCTTGTAGATGGAAGCTTTAGTAGGTTCCTCGAGTTAATTTTATTTAAAAAATATACAATTTAATTTAGAATTAACCACAACTTCTTCTCTTTACTGTCAATTCCCGACTAACTCTAACTTAAAATCTATGTTGCTTTCCATGGTCTGGAGACCCAGCTAGCCATTTCCAGGCCGTTCCTAATTCGTATATGGCTTTTCTGTAGTTGGATTTTCTGTAGTGTTTCGATTATCGTAGAAGGCTTTCTATTAAACCCACTTTCTTTTCTATATCATAGTCGTTATTATTATGTGTGTACGATTGAGTTTCTTTTTGTATCAGTTTAAAATATGTTATGCTAGTTATGTGATATAAGTCCGTGATATAAGCTAGTTATGTGATATAAGTGATACCGTCTTCTATTAGAGCGTACGGATCTCATATTACATCAATTATTTTCCCGTGGTTGATAGGTCCGAAAATGAGGAAGATGAGCAACATTTTCTGTAAGAGAATGTTATCTTTATGAATTAATGTAGGTTTAGAGGATTGTGCATTTCTTGTGGTCACCGTATTTCCGTTGTCCTGTAAAACTTTTCTTTTTCTAAATATATTTGTCATCTTATTTCATATATTTTCTTTAGTGCAAATTATTTCGCCTTCCTTTAAAGTTCTTGGTTCTCTACCTTTGTTTCTTTTTAATACTTTTTCTTGGCCTGTGTTTATCTTTTCTAACACTTCATCTTTATATTGGTTATTATTGTGAAATACTTGTCTTGGCTTTTGATTAATTACTGTGTGAATACTTTCATTATATTACTAACTGCGCTAAGCATGGCATCTTCTATGTTTATTTTTGGTTGGTCAATTTTAATAATTCTTATTATTTCTAGCAATATTGAATTGACCCTTTCTACTGTTCCGTTTGTTGTTGAGTGAGCCACTGCGGTCTTTATATGGGTAATACCCAAGTTCTCTAGTGGCAGTGAAAATAACGTTGTGTCTAGTGATTTTTCGTTATCTGTGTTTATATATTTAACTTTTGGGAATAAGTTAATGGCTTCAAAAATTCTTTGTCTTATTTCAGGTAAATCTGTTATTAAATTTGATATTATAAAATTTTTAATGAGCATATAAGATATTAACGAATCTTTTTTTTCTGCATGGAATATGTCGACATGAAGTGTCTCTCCCACCTCTAGAGGAATAAGAGTCTCTCCTATACATTTTTTTACTGGTTTTCGTTCATATTTCGCCAATTTACAAGTTTCACACTTTGCATTTATTCTTTTAACCTCACAGAATAGTTTCGGCCACCAATACTTCTTTCTAATTTGTTTAGTTACTTCGCTTGCTTGACGATGTGCTCTTTCATGCTCTTTTAGTATCATGTCAATTTGCTCGTGAGGTGCTGTAAGATCTTCTAAAAGTATGTCTGTGTATAAGATTTTAGTTTTTGGAAAATTGTTTACTAAATCGTTTTCAATTTTACATAATGCTTCCGCTGCGCATTTTATTGCAATCGAATTTTGGTGAATAAGTTTGGAGAGTTCTTCTGACTAAATATCCAATGTTACTGAATTTAATTATTGATCTCCAATATGTAATAAAGAGTAGCGTTTCCACTGTTAATGTTATATTTGTAGTGTCGTGTTTTTCTAATATAAATTGATTTTTGAAAGAATTGAGGGGTATGTGTAATCTTTTTATTATGTCTTTTTTCGGTGAGCTGTCTGATAAATAGTTTTTGTAGAGTCATTGTCTGACAAAGAAATAATTTCGTCATTTGATAATGCGTTTAGTTCCTGCCTTGAAAGGGCGTCGGCAACTATATTTTCTTTTCCCGGCTTATATATAATTTCGGGTGTAAATTGATCTAAAAGATCTCCACCGTCTAATTTTTGCATTGTAGTTTTTGTCATTTAAAGCAAATGTTAAAGTTTGGTGACATGTGTATATTTTCATTCCTTGTACACTTTGCAGATAATTATTTAAAGTTTTGAACGCCCAAACTATCGCTAACATTTCGCGTTCATTTGTTGCATAGCTGATAAATAGTTCAGTGCTAGAGAGTGTTCTAGACATGAAAGTTGTTGGTTCTCCATTTTCGCTTAGCACAGCGCCTATGGCATTGTTACTACTGTCAGTGGTTAACTGAAAAGGCTTCGAATAGTCTGGTTGTGTTAAAGAAATTGTTTTAGTAAGTAGTCGTTTAATTCGATTAAAAGATTCTTTTGCAACTTTATTTAATTCTAATTTTACACTTTGACTTTTATATTTTGATATGGTGCCATTTTCACCTTTGAAATATGTTGTCATTGGTTTAGCTATATCTGCATAATTTTTTATAAATTTTTGATAATACCCAGCTAGGCCTAAAAATGAATGCAACTGCCTCAAGGTGGTTGGTTCTGGGTATTCTTGTATGCATTTTATTTTTTTGGGGTCGACTTTAGCTCATTACGTAGTCCAAAAAGTCGACCTCTCTCTGAAAATATTTACTTTTGTCTTCGGATATTTTCATATTGGCTTTAGATACGGCTTCTATGACTTTTTCTATATGAAAGAGGTGCTCTTAGCTATTTTTTGAGAAAATGACTATGTCATCTATATAAGCATAACAATAACCGTCCTGTATGCATTGCCTCAGAATATCATCCATGGCTCTTTGGAAAATGCTTGGCGCATTTTTCATACCAAAAGCCATCCTGGTAAATTCGTATTTACCATTATTAACACTAAATGCTGTCTTGGGAATACCCCGTTCCTCTATGAGGATCTGATGGAATCCAGACTGCAAGTTCAATGTAGTAAAATACGAAGCTATACCTAGATTTGATAGAATAGCAGACGTATCAGGTATGAGATATCTATCTGTTTCTGTAAGCGAGTTCAATTTTCGGAAGTCTACAAATAATCTTTGTCTGTTTTCTGTCATCCTTGGCAACCATAACAAGGGAGTTGTATGGGCTATAGGATTTTCGGATAATGCCATTTTTGAATAATGTTTCAATTTCATTATTGACAAATTCTGTTACACTAAAAGGAATAGTATATTGTTTAGACCATACGAGGTGTGATCAAAAGCTAACCGTAATTTTCATCTTTTCGTGAGTTACGTATGTTCGATGTTCGCATTTTTTTTTTTTTATGTTGGTACACATGTCTGTTATATATGTTGGCAATACCAACTATTTTGGATTGTCAGTTTGTTTTTTACAGATAAAAAGGTTAGTCCTGTTTTGGTGTGCTCTTCGATTTTGTACTATTCGAAAAAAATGGATCAAAGAAACTGTATTCAGTTTTGTGTAAAAAATGAAATTAAATGCGCAAGGACATTTGAAATGTTGACTGTGGCTTTTGGCGAGTCTACTATGAGCAGAACACAAGTTCAATTGTGGTATAACCGGTTTAAGGAAGGCCGAGAAGATGTCAATGACGATGCTCGTCCTGGTCGCCCGACCACGTCAACAACCGATAAAAACATTGACGCAGTGAAGAAAATGATTTTGGATAATCGTCGAATCACTATCAGTGAGGTTGCTGATGATGTTGGCATATCGTTCGGCTCATGCCAAGCAATTTTTACGGATGTTTTAGGCATGAAACGTGCGGCAGCGAAGATTGTTCCAAAATTGCTAAATTTTGAGCAAAAAGAACGTCGCATGGACATCGCTTAGGAGCTGTTTTTGGCCAAAAACAAAACCGTTATCATGCCTCAACCACCGTATTCACCGGACTTGGCCCCCGCTGACTTTTTCCTCTTTCCAAAACTGAAGACACCGATGAAAGGAAAGCGTTTTGCTACGATTGAGGAGATAAAAGAAAAATCGAAACAGGAGCTGTTAGCGATACCAAAAAAAGCGTTTCAGAAGTGTTTCGAGGATTGGAAAAAACGCTGGCATAAGTGTATTATATCTGAGGGGAATTACTTTGAAGGGGACAAGATAGTTGTTGATGAATAAATAAATACTTTATTTTTTGAGCACACAATAACGGTTATTTTTTGATCACACCTCGTATGTGTTCATTTATAGTAGTTTTTATTGAACTTTGTATGTTTATGCTGTAAGGCAAATAACTTTTTTCTTTGTCTTTTACGAAGACTCCTTGATATTTTTCAACTAAATTTTCTACTTTTTCTTTAATGTCTGTATATTTCTTTTCACTTATTAAATTATTTATGAGCTCAATCCTATCAAAACTGCAGGAAAGTAGATTTTTACATAAATCAATATTTCCATCGATTTTTCGCAGTGTTTTCATACCTATTATTGCTCGGTGTTCAATAAGATCGTCTAGTTCTAAAAATGTCACGTATGTGTTAAATATGTAAATAACATGATAATATTTTATTAAGCTTGTGCCATGCACTGATTGAAGTATACTCTTATTTTTAAAAATTTTTGGGTTCGTCAATATACCTGGTTTCACATAGTTATGTGTGGCACCAGTGTCAATTAACATTCTTAGCCTGTTTCCACGTTTCTTTATCTAACCTTTGGATGAACGGTAATCCTGGTATTGGCCTAAAAATTCCTCTCTTTTATTTAAGTTATGGAAATTATTCTGGTTAGGCGATCTCCAATTTCCTAATTGTTGTCTGTTTTTAAAGGGATTATTAAAACTTCCTACAACATTTTGTTTGTATTTTGAAATGCCAGAGCCTATTTCCATAGACTCCGGTTTTTGGACGGAATTATAGTTTTTATTTTGATATTGATGGGGTTGTGCATAATTTTGTTGTGTCTGTCCATGGTTTTGATGTGTGTGTCTTTTATAATTATTATAGCTTCTAGGTCTAAAATTACTGTCGGCGTCATTGTATCGCATGGCTAAATGCGGTTTTCCAATTAATGCTTCCTCTGCAATGGCTATAGCGGTAGGGAGATCACTAGGCCCTAACGAGTAGACTACATTACTAAGTGAGTGAGCAATCCGTTAATAAAAACTTTTAAAGCACTGTGCCTTACCTAGACGTTTAGTTCTAATGTAGTCCTTGACTCTGTCACGCGTATGGCATAGTATTCTTATTGGTTATCAATTTGTTGATTTTATCGTAAAAATCTAGGAGAACTGTTGCCCTGTTTTAAATTTTCTAGCTCTTTCTGAAGCACTCTGTTAGCCCGTTTGTCATGGTAAGTAAAGTCTAAGTTAAGAATAGTTCCATAGCTTGCTAACATAGCATTCGCTTGGCCAGTTATTTTAATTCTTAATAGTGCTAATGCAGTGTAATATGTATTGAGGCCGTTTTCGGTGTTTGCTTTTGAAAATGTTTTAATTGCATCAAAAGCTTCAGAACGCCACGTTGCGTATTCGTTTAGGTTACTACTAATATTTGGTAAAGCTTTAATAAGTTCTGGCTGTCCTTCCTCTGTTGGTATATAGCTAGCTGGCTCTCTTATTTGGACACTAGGGTTCGATAAATTAGCTTGCACTTGTGCAGGAAACCAATGTGCATTAAATGCGCCGGAAGCCACACGTCTTCAGATTGTGTACGTAAAAGCAGATCAGATGAAGTCAAATGCGCCTTGTGTGAAGGTAATCACCCAGCAAATTACAAAGGTTGTGTAGTCTATAAAAATCTTCAGAAAATGAAATACCCACAATTAAGGAAAAACGACAATTTACCCATGAATCCTACTCAACAACAGGAAGTTCTGGTAAATCCCAGTACATCAAAACAAACTCAAAATGTACTTTCATACGCTCAGGCACTGAAACACTCAACACAAGCAACTAATGAAAACACAACGGCCCTACCAATTAATACTGTTCCTGCAGAAACCCAAGCTACTCAGTATATGTACTCAGTATGGCGGTATCATCGGCAAATGTGAATATAGCCGTGTGATCGGAAGTTGGAATGTCAGCTGTAAAAAGCAAATATAGCAGTGGTCCAAACACACCGCCTTGAGGCTGCAACTGATTTTTGGTGTTTCTGCTTCAATATGTTTTTTGTTTACGGGTGCAACACGCGAGTTCACTCTTCAGTTTTGGTGACCGATGTCATTCTCTTCTAAGACGTCGCTTTCTTTAAACAGTTTTCCACATCACTAGGACGGTACATATATATATATATATATATATATATATATATGTATATATATATATATATATATATATATATATATATATATATATATATATATATATATATATATATATATATATATATATATATATATATTAAGATCCGGTTTAAGGATCTTGTCAAAAAAATTAATTTTTTCGGACGCAACGTGTCGTTAACGTTATAATTTAATGACCGATTAGAACTTCTTCCTGGAAAAAGCAAACTTTACAATTAAATTTCGCTTAAAATTTAACTTAGCCTATTGCCGCTGTGTCGGCATTTTCTTACAGCTAGCGGATGAGCGTGCATTGCGTAGCCAGACGCAACCTGAGTCGTCAGCGAATATCGTGGGAAGCGTAATGCACGAAAGTTCGCACTACGTTGCGTAACGGGTGCATTGCTCGTCGTTGACTCTTTCCCTCTTAAAAATATGCGTCCCGCAGTTCTGTATTCGGAACATATTTGGAAGAGTGGTGCTTTTCATCAGGATGAGTAGAAGTTGAGGATGGGGTATTACCTATGGTACCAAAAACTCGTATACTAGGGATATTCAGCTTTGCGTGAAATTTTCGCCAAAGGATGCCAGAGAAAATTGCAATGAAAAAGATTAAAAGGATTCCTGTAAAGAGAGAAAAGTCTACTTTTCGGGTTAGCTTTGACAGGTGTCCTCAGTTTGCTAGTAACATTTTTGAAGATTGGCGGCAAGGCTTGCAGTGTAGTCTTCAGGATGCAGGAGTAAGTGTTGTTGCCAAGGGTTACCTCCTCATTCAGCAACTGGATCACCAAGGTGCCATTTAGCATCGTCGACATATTTCTGGAAACCAAATTTCCGATGTAGTTCGTCAGGAAGATTGTGTTTTCGTTGATCAGTTCGATAATTTTTTCGTTGTTAGATCGCATCTGGCATTCTGCAAGACCCCCTTTTAAGTTTATTGGCAGACACTGATCCTCTGGTATCTTTTGGATAGCTTTGGGGTTGCATATTGTTGAATTTGCGATTGCGAGGCAGTCGCCTATTATTCCAAACGTTCCTTCTCGGGTGTACCCGGGACCACAACTTCCATACCAATGTTGATAGTTGCTCTGATGATCAGGTGATGGTAGACTTGCATCTTTACTTTGGGTAGCGCCAGAACGTACAATAATGAAGAACCATTTGTGAAAATTTATGGTTTTCCATACTCTGCTGCTTCCACGGCAACGTTTCCACCTCAGACAAGATCTGATCGATTTCTTCTGCAATTAGAAGGTTGCTGTTCACGATGCCCTTCTTTGCCATTTGACAAGCGAGTACGATTTCGTTTACAGCTTTCTTTAATATGAGAATCTTGTCCAGTATGCTGTGTTCAAAACGGACCTCATCGCCGTCACTGCTGATACTGTTGTATTTCGCTGCCATTTTGTTGACCTTGTCGATTACTTCCTTCATCTTTCCAAAGAGTTCGTCGTTAATTTTATATTGGTGGTTGTTTTTTTCGATAATATCGTTCTCGCTTCGCAATACAGTGTCCCAATCTGTGGCATCTGGATTTCCTGCTATCCACTTCCAAGCGGATCCAATCCAGTTTATTGAGCGCTTAGCAGTCAATTCGCTTAGACGCAGCTTCGTCACCCTCAGATGAAATTCAAGGATTGACTTAGTTTGTTCGTGTCGCACCGACCCATATACGAAGTCGGCTAGCAGTTCCAATGTGTTATCCTATTGTTGGAGGTCGACACTGTGCACCTGTTTGAAGCATCCATTTAATGGAAGCAGGGTAATTAAATACGCTCAATCCTTCACTAGCGGCTATCAGTATACCCAAACTAAATATACTATTTCAAGAGGAGAAATTATATTTTGTTGTTTAAATCTAGTAATATTGAAGTTAAATGTTAATTTTTTGTTTTGGTTTTGGTTTTTTTGCTAGAGGAGAAATATTAATTTTGTTAGTGACCCCATTTTGGATTCGTTTGATTTATTTCCCAATATCTAGATTCTTAATTACGTTAGTTTTGTGCTCTTCTCTTTGCTTAGCTTCATTTGCTTTGCCTAGCTTCATTTTTGTATCCCAATTTTGGGTCCTTAAATTTGAAGTTAGTATTTTATTTCTTTCTGTGGGGTTTTTTTCTAGCTTTTTATTTCAAATTTTCTTTTAAATAATTTTTCAACCTTTGTCTTTTTCTTCTTGTTCCTATTTTTAATCAAAATTATAATTCCCTCTATTTATTTAAAATGATGAGGAGTCCACGGCCTAGAAGGATGGGAGGTCCGTGTTATCTGTTTTAGCAGTATTGCTTACTAAGGCACGGGTAATACTCCCAGTATCAACTTGTCGCAATATGCAAACTCCGATTTGGATATGTGTAATTTATTGCCATGTAGACTTGCTGAAAGTTCACCTCATCATTGCCCTCGTACCATTTATAAAGCTGTACAGGATACAGCATACCCTTTTTTAATTTTTTATGGGGGACTTATGGATTTTTTTTCCCTATCTCGGTTATTTCTGTAACCGTATTATCAATTGCAGCGATTTCTTTTTCATAAAGAGGCTTTTGTTTGCTTTTTATTCGTTTATTGGCGACGTCGGCGGTTTTAAAGCTTTTGGGTTGAGTTTTTTTCGCGTTTAACCGTAAATTCCTTATTTTTTCGTTTTCTTCAATTTGACAGCGAATGTCATTGTTGAATCTTTCGCGAAAGTTCGCAACACTTTGGTAGTTGCCCGTTCGATTTAAAAAAAATGTCATTCGGTTTTTGGTGTGTGACGAAGTGGATTGTGTCGGTATACCTATCTGCCGCTATTTGCAGAATTTCTTTAAATCTTGAAAGTCGTTTCTTATGCACCTGAAGATTTCTATTATGGTCGAATGTAATCTTATTACCTGCCTTAAACTGGCTTTTCTGAGATGGAGTTCGGTAAATTTCGATATTCAATGATTTAAGGAAATTTATATTGAGGTTAGGAAACCACGTTCAATGTCCATAACCACTATTTTGGGTATTGTAAAAAAATGCATTATCTTGGCAAGCTTTTGGCCAAATGAGGTGCTGATTTGTTTTTTATTCGGAAAAATTTTACTAATTTGGAAAATTTGTCTTAAGACGAAAATGAATTTCTCACCCTGAATTCCCATTATGTCCAAATGGAGTCTTTCACATAGAAATTTTGGTGTTGGTGTGGGCTGTAATTCGGGATGTTTAGGGTGCCTATCATATTTATTCAGACGACATATCTCGCAGATTTTTATAAAGGTTTTAACTTGGTTTGTCACGCGAGGGAAATATAATTTTTCTAAGATTTGTTGGGAATTCTCTCGGAACTTCCTGTGTGCCCTAGTGTGTTCGGTCTCGATTATTTCAAGCACACGGCCTTCGTTTGGCACATCAGTTACGACTCTTTGGGTTCTACGGATTTTATATTGTGAATAAGTATCTAAATAAATCTTTTGCAGCATCATAAGAAAATGTTCAAGGATTTTGACGCCGTTGATTACAGATGGATTTAATTTTTCTTTTCAAATTTGAGTAAGATTGCTCTCGTTAATTTTTTCAAGAAAGACGTAATGTCTTTTGTAATTTGGATGGGGCTCCTCAACGCACATGAGCTCACTTCATGTTCGGGTAATAATTTGGTTTCTAAAAACTATTGGTTCACATGGGGTATTAAATCGAAATTGTCTTGTTCTGCGCTGTGCATTATTACTAAACCTTCATATTCACTAGGTTTATCTGGCTCATTCGATGTTTCTAGCGCGTTCACTTCTGTAAGTAGGCGTGAGAGAGCATCTGCCACTAAGATTGATATACCATGTTTCTGAATCAACTCGTAGTTATACTCCTCTATTCGGCTTTTCCACCTCTTGAGCTTTGCGTTGTAATTCCTATTACTAAGCGCAATGGTAAAAGGTTGGTGGTTGGTGAAAATCCTTATATTTTTAGCACCACAGAGATAATTCCGCAGATTTTCTAACGCCCACACTATCGCCAACACTTCTTTTTCATTTGTGGCGTAGTTTTCTTCGGCGCGAGTAAGGCTTCTAGAAATATAGGCAATCGGCCTATCCTTTCCATCGATTTTCTGGGACAATACCGCTCCAATAGCATAACTGGAAGCGTCGGAAGTGAGATTAAATGGATTTTCAAAATTAGGGAAATCGAAGATTTCTGAGGACATCAGAAGTTCTTTTAGCGTTTCAAAGGCTTCTAGGCCATCTTGATCTAAAGCGATCGGAACTTTTCTAGATTGTTTCGCTCGGACTTGTGCTTGTTCACCGCGAGTGAGATGCGTGAGTGGTTTGGCTATTTTTGCGTAACCGCGTATAAATTTCCTGTAGTAGGACGTGAGATCTAGAAAACTCTTGAGTTCTTTTGCATCGCAGAAACATTTTTTGGATCGGGAAGAATGCCTTTTGGCGTGATTAAGTATCCGAGAAATTCGAGGCTATTTTTTAAAATTGTGTTTTTTTCAAATTTACTTTATGGCCAGAAGATAAAAGATAATTCCTGACGTGTTCCTTAGGCCAAAAGGGATTCTTAAAAATTCGTATTTACCATTCATGGTTGAAAATGCAGTTTTTGCAATGTCCTTTCCTTTTATTAGTATTTAGTGGAAACCAAAAGTCTATAGTCGTGAATACTATTGCCTCACCAGGGCTAGCTATTGTGCTGTTGATATCAGGGATTGGATACGTGTCTGGAGTAGTGACTGCGTTAAATCGCTAGAAATCAATGACCATCCTGTGCTGATTTTCTACTTTTGGTTTGGGTTTTTTGCGAACTAGCCAAATCGGAAAGTTATACGGACTTTTGGACGGACGATGCTCTGCTGTTTCATTGGCACGTTCATCGACGATTCCTTCTTTTTAAAGGGCTGGAAGCCTTGGGGTCTATTTGAATAATTGATGTCCCTACTCTGAACCGATCGATCGACTTCCATTTTTACGATGTGGTTTCGGAGCTGTCGGTCTAGGAGGCACATTGCCACCCGTTTTGCCACTGAAAGGCCTTCTATTTGAAGCTTGGGGATATTTATTGGAGGAAAATCTCCTCGGAGGTGGATTTTGTCTATTTTCAGTTTTACCCATTTGGTTCACCGGAATAGTTATCGTGTTGGGAATCCCAACAGGGTAAATGAAGTGACTTCGCACATTTAGGTTGTGTATGTCGAGGCAGGACGTATACGCTTCTGGTAAGGTTTGTGGTATCTGAATGGAGATAAACCTAGAAAGGTCACCATCTAAGTCACGGATAAATACGTCCAATGCCCTATTCCTATATGCTTCTACTAGGGCAGTGACCGTTTCCTGAGTGTAGGATTTGGTTTTATCCTTGTTTACAATCAAATATATATCAAAGAGCATAGAATGCGTCTAATTTCATGCCCCTCTGAGACAGCTGTCCGAGTTGGTATTCCAAAGTACGGATGTCTTTTTTGTCCGCATAGTGCAAGGACAGACACTTTTTTATAGTTTGCCACTCATCATCAAAAATATTATAAGAAATCAAGGCAGAATCTGCACCACCCCTAATCTTGCCCTTAATATTTTGCAGGATTGCCCTGTAAATGGGTTTTGTCTTCACTATTTCGTAATCCTTAAGGATTGCCTCTACATTGTGCACCCACGAAATATACTGCGCTGGATTTCCCTCGAACGGGGGAAGTTCCTTCACGCAATCAGGCAGTCTTGATATTTCCCTTAATTCTCCTCGTTTTGAGGAGGTCGAGTGGGTTCGGTGGTATCGGTTGGTTACTCGTTTCAAGGGATGATATTCTCCTTTCTGCATTCCTAACCTGTTCTATCAATGCATTCGTCACTGTTCTTTGTAGTTCCTCCATAATATTATCTTATTAGATTACTACGACACGCAAAGGTTCTCTACTTACAAGCACAATAATCTTCATTTAGTGATAGCTGCAGGTCTATTACATTCTTCTCCACGGTCCACACTCGTAGAGTTCACTTGTGTCCTTATCGGTTTTGGCCTGTGCCCACTTTCCACTCTGGCACCGCCTTTTTCTCAAATATTGAAAATGCTTTCAACCGAAATTTCACAACATAGTTTTTTTTGATATTTATTTCTTTTGAGTGTTTTTATACCACAAATTTTATTTAAATTTATTTGAATTTTCTCTTGAAATTATTTTAGCGATTTTTATTAAATTTTTTACTGCCATTGTTAGGGTTTTTGTTATGCGCAAAGTGAGGGATCGGTTTTTTAGGCTCGATTTCGCAGCTTGAGTTTATTATTTTTTTTTAATTTGTTCCCTTGTGTTTTTTTTCTTGGTGCCAAACTGGAGGGATCGGTTTCGCAGCTTAATTTTTAAAATTTTGGTATTGATTTTATTTATTACGAGTCCTTTCGACTCGACTCGGGTGACCAGCGCACACTGGTCGATTTGAAATATTTAGGCGGCCAAAAATATTTTTGGACGTTAATGGCTTCGAAAGACTGTATTTTAAAAAACTATCTATTTATTTTAAAAAATAAATAAGAAAAACATATATTTTATAATAAAAACACATTTTATTCTCATAAATCATTAATAAATAAAAATGCATTAAATTGTCTTATTAAAAGATGTTTCTATCTCGACTTCTTCGTGCTCAATACTTGATTGTCTGTGGGGCTCGGCAGGTTCTAATAGTTCTCTATAACTTCACTGGAAAAAATGTTGTGTGAAGTTTTCTTTAACGATCTTTCACTACTTACGAGTGGATCTGAAGTAAGAAGCAATCTTCGATAAATATCACGGTTGCATTCTTCCCTTGAAAATTTTCTTGAAAAATTCTGTCTGTATGACCGAAAATGTTTATTTCGTGCTTCTGCAGCCTCCTCCGACAATTGGCCGATTGGCAACAGTGCATTATCTATGATGGTCGCCCCATGTAATAGTAATTTATGCATTGTTGGAGTCATGGGATGCCATCCGTATAATTCCACATACATTTGCGCGGTGTTGAAGGCATATTCTTCGAATTTTGTTGTATTTATTTTGTGTCCACTTGAAATCGCCTCTAATAAGATTTTAAATTTGTGTATTAATTCGTGGTTAATGCCTGTTATGTCCGCCGCTAATTCTATGTTTTCAAAAAATCTCCTACTCGTATTGCCATCATTGGTATTACCAAAATTGGCTTTAGGCATGTCCACCAACAGCCCAGTTTCTAAGCGGAATCTTTCTTTTTTCCTTTCTTCTTCTAATGCTTTCTCTTCCTCGGTCCTTTTCTTTCCATATTTCTTCACGGGCAATTTATATGCCAAATGCAGAATGCTTTCATAAATACGTATTTTTGCGTGGAATACCGAAATGCCAATCTCAAGAGCATCGGGACTTATCTCGTTCTTTTTGCTTAAATTATTGAAATCTTTGGAAGTGGCGCCACATATATAGCATCGGCTAG
The DNA here is from genome assembly GCA_920105625.2 of Clusia tigrina. Classification (NCBI taxonomy): domain Eukaryota; kingdom Metazoa; phylum Arthropoda; class Insecta; order Diptera; family Clusiidae; genus Clusia; species Clusia tigrina. Next base: position 329,268,518 of record OV050030.1, read on the forward strand.
TTGAGGTCGTGTTGGTTACAGCATTGCAAACTTTGCCATCAATCATGGTCATCTTTAAAATGTGATTATAAGCAAATTCTTTTCCATCAATATTAACTTTTGTAGGAGTGAGGTTCTTAATTTCATTCAGCACATAACTTATTTCCTCTTTTGTTACATCTGTAGTTTCTTTCACATACCGAAATCTGATGGGGCGGCAAAATCGTGGTGATGATGGTGTTGGGTTTTGCCACAACAATTTATTGTTTTCTTTACCACAAATAATTTGAAGTGGGACAAAAGAACTCAAAAATATACTAGCATCGGATTCGGCGTCTTCCGAGAATTTTCGTTTGTACCGTGCTTGTTGTGACCCGTCACACCCCCATTTATAAATGATCGTTAATGACTTTCTTTCAATTTCGTTAAGGGTTGATAACACTTCTACCAGGTAGGTTGATAATCGTTGAATAGTATGATCCATTAGGCATTGTAAATTAATTTCTGCGCAGGTAGCCGTTACTCGCAATGCCGTCTTTGGTGGGTAGCATTCTTGTTTTGCTTTCAACAAAAGGTCGTAACAAGGGTAATGCTTTGGGTTAGTTGCCCTTATTATTTCATATTGTCGTCTTGTTAGATCAGCTTCTACGAACATTTTGAGTGTTTGGAACGGGGTCAAAGGAGCAATTGTTTCATTGGTCTTGGAATAGGCTTTTCTATATTTACTAGCCTTTGTTGGTGAATTTCGTATATCTTTGAGCACTTTTGAGGCATTTCTTTTTCCCTTCGTTTGCAATATGACTTGTGCGGCATGTATAATCATTTCATCATCAACATTTGATCGAATTTCCTCAGTTTTTCTTCTCTTGCTTCGTTCACTCGAATCCGAAAATGATTTCCTCGGACGACCTGGTTGATTAAGCGAATGCACTGGTATTTCAAAAGTGCCTTCCAGCCACTTCTGGTTGTTTTTCATAAAAACTTCTTCAACTTTATGAGCTTTTAGCCATCTCTGTTTAAATTCGTGTTTGAAGTAGGAAAATTTATGCTTAAGGCTCTTTTTTCTTTCCACAGTGTCTCCGCAAGACAATAGCAAGTGGATTTCTAAAAACTCCAATTTCTCATCCATACTTGGCAAATTTTGTAGTTGCATTTGCTCAAACATACATTTACGGGTCACTATTTTCACCCCCGACGAACTAGGTATCTCCATAACTAAAAAAAAAAAAACATAAAATTAAAAAAAATGGTTTTTTAAATTTTTTTAGCAAAATACTTTGAACTGCTGTCTTTAAGGAATAAGCGGGATTCTGCGGCTCTTGTTTTTTTTATAGAAAAGCTGAATGTGTAACGTATTCAATAAACAAAAAAATATGATCCGGACGAATCCTGATCCATAACAACATTGCTTTTGAAATTAAAAAAATTACATTTTTTATGTGAAAAAGAGGGTATGTTCAACTACCGAAAAATATAACGAAAGTTAAAAATAAAAGTTAAAACTATTATTTAATTAATAGAAGCTTACTTGAGCTATGGGAATCACTTTCACTTTCACTTCACTACACAACTTAAAATAAACATATATGCGTATTGCGAAATTTGATATAATTTGGGCACCCAAATAGAAATACGTATCAAGTCAACGATCAAATTGCGTCTAACTGCACGGAAGCGGTGACGTATGGTTGTTGAAAAAAAGGGTTGGGAGTAATTCGCGGAAGTGTTTACTATACGTAGACGTCAATATTTTGTGCCTACTACGTATTTAAGATTTTGACTTTTGGCCGCCTAAATACTTCAAATCGACCACTGTGCAGCGTTTATCCTTCACAAAATTATGGTGCTGGTCCCTGCTGGGGCGCCAGTTAAGATCCTGTTTAAGGATCTTGTCAAAAAAATTAATTTAATTTAATTTAATTAATTTAACACAACGTGTCCGTGGTTTCACCAAATAAAACAAGCGAATTCGAAAAACATTAAACATTAATGACCGATTAGATCGGCTCCCTGGAAAAGACTAACTTTACAATTAAATTTGGCTTAAAATCTAACTTAACTTACTGCCGCTGCGTCGGCATTTTTCCACATGTAGCGGATGCGCGTGGATCGCGTAGCCAGACGCAACCTTAGTCGTCAGCGAATATCGTGGGAAGCCTAATGAACGAAAGTGCGTACTACATTGCGTAACGGGTGCATTGCTCGTCGACTTATATAATATATAATATATATATATATATATATATATATATATATATATATATATATATATATATATATATATATATATATATGTATTCTGAAACCAATATATATATATATATATATATATATATATATATATATATATTTTTTTTTTTTTTTTTTTTTTTTTTTTTTTTTGTTTCAGAATACATCAAGCCAGCTTTTACCGACTTCACCTCTGTCGCCGACTCCCCCAGTTTCCGTTTCAGTGCCGTCTTCATCCCCAGATCCTCTGTCTCTGTTTTGGAAAGCATTTTTATTGAGGCGAAATCACTGCAGCACCAATTTGTACTATCACGTTTGCCACTGCATTGATTGCTTCAACAATAGCAGATTTGTTTTTTTTAAAATAATAAATTGCCAATTCTTACCAACAGCGCAGCTGCCAATATTAATGTTAATTTTCTAAAAATTTTAACTCTATGAAATTTATAAAATTATCACACTAGCAAATCAGCTGATTTGCTGGTGTGATTATTATACAGCGGAATACTGTAGTCTGTCAGGATCGAATTTTAATCAGATTAAGTGCCCCGTTAATGCGATTAACGCCGTAGTCTGTCTAGGCTGTTAAGGTCGCTGTTGGTGGCCATTTCTTCTACAAACGTTGGGGTGTATATGAATTCAGACAGAGGTAGATCAGCTGTGAATAATATATAGCACATACCCTAAAACACTTCTTTGTTGAACACCAGCTTGGATTATATGAAGCGTAGTTATGTTGCTGTTAACTTTAACCATGAAGAATCTGCATTCTAAATAGCAGAATAATACAAGGCAAAGTAGTTATAGGGAAAATGCCTTTTCAGTTGGTACAGAAAGCGTTGGTGGCAGATTTTCGAATGCTTTCTTGACATCTAGGAAAGCAGCAGAACAGTATTCCTTTTTTTGTAGTGCGTTCCGCTTGTCAGACTTTATATGGTATTGGTAGCAAGCTTATTGGTTTATATGAGATAACCACTTTTGTCGGTTTACCAAACTCGGGAACAACGATAATTTGAGTTTCTTTCCATTGGCTTGGGGAGTGGTCACATCGGATAATCGCATTGCATAATTGGACAATAAATTTAGACCAAAACTCTGGTATGGGGGATCTTGGTTTGCACTCCGACTTTATTTCCTCATTTGGTATTAGATGATTACCCAAATGCCTCCCTCGTTTCTGAAATAGTGCTGAGCATAATCATACCACGTGTTTCGTTATCTCATCTTCTTCCCTGCAAAGCCTGCATACTGCATTAGAGTAAATTCCCAGTTACCCTTTCCTCGGCCCAAATACACCTGCTCCGGCTCCTTCATCAGTGAGGGAACCGTCCGTGTATCATTTTATCATATTCTGATTTATCTTGTTACTTTTTGATATATCTTCCCAGATTTTTTTATTACAAAGTTCGGTTTGAATCGTTTTATGAAACTAATCTTTGGATGCGTCGTGTCCGGCGGCATCGAAATTTCGAGAATTTGTCTAGCAAGAATATCAAACTTGTTGCGGTTTAGTTAACTACCTGAGCCGATATTATCTTTTTTCCTTAGAATGGCCATCCTCGCTTAGGACTGGATATGTGGGAAGAGGTGTGAGTTCTCAAAGAACTTCAATTGATGTCTAGGGATATGTCCGTATGGCTCCTGTAATACATGCACACGCTAGTCTTTGCAACCCGTTGAGTGAGTTGATAATCATTTGTTGCCTTGTGCAACTCTCCCAACCTGCTGCTCCGTAGGTAATCATTGATTTGACAACTGCTGTGTCAATCCATCGCAGTGATTTCGGTGTACAGCCCCGACTTTTTCCTGAAATAGACATACATGTCATAAATATTTTAATAGCCTTTTTGACATTACCTCAAAATGTGGCTTTCCCATAATAATTTTGGGTCAACTGCTATACCCAAGAATGTTGTTTCCCTCCATTGTTCTATTTCTATTCCATATTCTATTCTTGTGAATTGTGCTGGATTTATAGTCAGCCACAACCTAGCGCACCATTTTTTCATTAGTTTTAAGACTAGTTGAATTCTATCAAATAGAGCCTTTTCAACTAGTGATATTTTTAATTCGATTTCTTTCGCTTTTGTTATTTGCTGGTTCTGGCATAGTCAACTGACCACAAACAGAATTTGTGGTGTTTGGTTCTTATTGTGGGCCCCTCCTTGGGGAACCAGATAACAGTAAACACAAACAAGTTTATTACATACATAAACCACCTGTAGCGGGTTTTTTGTATCTACAACGTGATAGAGTACTGAAATGACAATGAGACAGCTGCTGTGAAATAGATTTAAATTTTACACCTGTCAGAGTAAATTGTCTTGCAGTATGGGAGAGTAGTTATTAAGTCGTTTGAGTCATCTCGGTTGCCTTCATTGGCAGCTGTCGTATCTCAAGATTTTAGTGCAATGATAGTCGGTGTGTGTGTGTTTTAGCTACATGTGCGGGTAATTTCTTGTACAGTGTCAATGTTGAGATCACGGTGAATAGCGTCATTGGGTATATATCATACAGCATTGGTGATTGTGCGTAGTATTTTTGTAGACATTGTATGATATTTATGTTAGATCTGCTTGCAGTACCTCAAATTTATATTCCGTACCGCATGATTATTGTCTTCTAGATCAGAATTTTATTTAGTAGCGAAAGATTCGATTGTCATTCGAACAGCCAGTACAGTTGTCTGAATCTATTTTTTACTTCGTTCCTCTTTTATATTTTTTGCTCTTTCCATAATAGTTTGGCATTAATTGTCATACCGAAGTATTTAGCTTTAGTGTCAATCTTAATCTGGTCATTATTTATGGTTAGATGCATTGGATTAGTCTTCCTATTAGTGTAAATGACTTGCATAGTCTTGTCGCCATTTATTTTGATTCCTCACTTTGCAAACCAAGATCAAGTTTTGTCAATTATTTGTTGGAGAATTTTTTGCAGCTATAGCAAAATCTTTGTGCGATACAAGCAGAACAGTATCGTCAGCAAATGTTGCTATCATGTTGTCATCTGATATAGGTATAGGGATGTCAGCTGTATATTAGACATATAGTGTTGGTACTAGTACACTACCTTGTGTACTAGTACTCCGGCCACCATTTTTAGAATATCAGCATATTTGACATAGAAATATCGTTTTGATGTAGCTTTTTAGAAGTAGGTAGAAGTGTAGTGGAACGCATTGTCTTAACTTGTGGAGTAGTCCTTTGTGCCATACGCTATCAAACGCCTTTGCAACATCAAAGTACGAGGTGTGATCAAAAGATAACCGTTATTTTCATCTTTTCGTGAGTTACGTATGTTCGATGTTCGCATTTTTTTTTTATGTTGGTACACATGTCTGTTATATATGTTGGCAATACCAACCATTTTGGATTATCAGTTTGTTTTTGACAGAAAAAAAAATTAGTCGTGTTTTGGCGTGCTCTTCGATTTTGTACTATTCGAAAAAAATGGATCAAAGAAACTGTATTCAGTTTTGTGTAAAAAATGAAATTAAATGCGCAAGGACATTTGAAATGTTGACTGTGGCCTTTGGCGAGTCTACTATGAGCAGAACACAAGTTCAATTGTGGTATAACCGGTTTAAGGAAGGCCGAGAAGATATCAATGACGATGCTCGTCCAGGTCGCCCGAGCACGTCATCAACCGATGAAAGCATTGACGCAGTGAAGAAAATGATTTTGGATAATCGTCGAATCACTATCAGAGAGGTTGCTGATGATGTTGGCATATCGTTCGGCTCATGCCAAGCAATTTTTACGGATGTTTTAGGCATGAAACGTGCGGCAGCGAAGATTGTTCCAAAATTGCTAAATTTTGAGCAAAAACAACGTCTCATGGACATCGCTCATGGAGCTGTTTTTAGCCAAAAACAAAACCGTTATCATGCCTCAACCACTGTATTCACCGGACTTGGCCCCCGCTGACTTTTTCCTCTTTCCAAAACTGAAAACACCGATGAAAGGAAAGCGATTGAGGAGATAAAGAAAAATCGAAACAGGAACTGTAGGCGATACCAAAAAAAGCGTTTCAGAAGTGTTTCGAGGATTGAAAAAAATGCTGGCATAAGTGTATTATATCTGAGGGGAATTACTTTAAAGGGGACAAGATAGTTGTTGATGAATAAATAAATACTTTATTTTTTGATCACACAATAGCGGTTCTTTTTTGATCACACCTCGTATACTGCCATGCAAGTATCTTTTTGGTCCATTTCAATTGCAATTTTATGCGATATTCTATGAACTTGCTGAATGGTAGGTTTACGTCTGAAACCGAACTGATGGCAAGGGATTATTTTTCTCCTTTCTAAGTTAGGCTCCAGGCGAAAAAATCCAATTTTTCAAATATTTTTGGTAAAGTTGGTAATAAGCTAATCGGTTTGTACGATGTGGCGACTGAGGGGTCCTAATTTGGTTTCGGAATTGGAATAACTTCAGCAACTTACCACGCTACGGGATAGTACTTTCGTGTTAAAATTGCATTAAATAAATTCCTAATGTATGTAAGTGCATTATCAGGCAGTTCTTTTAGAATTTTACCTGTAATTCCATCATATTCAGGAGATTTTTTGGTTTTAGTTTTTATGTTGATAGTACTTTGTATCTCCTTCTTCATTACTTTTTGATTGCTATATTTTTATTGTTGGGTGTAGCAGCTGCGACAATTATTTGGTCATTCATTTCATTTGCAAATGTTTTTTGAAAGTGATCAGATAATACTTTGTCTAAATGAGTTCGAGCCCACTTGTTGGTTGGAGTTTTGAGTGGCGGTTCTTGTAAAATTGTATTGGCGATTTGTTTGGCAGCTTTCCACAACGAGTAGTTGTTAGTCCCAGAGGATCCTAAATTCGTTAAGTACTTTTCTAGTTTGTCATCTTTTTCACGTTTTAACATTTCTTTTAAATCTCTAGTTACTTGGTTTAATCTCTTTTTATCTGCTGGTGATCGTGAGAGTTGCCATTGTCTTCTCAGTTTCCTCTTTTTTCTGATGCTTTCTTTGATTAATGTGGGAATTCTGTAATCGTTATTTATGATTTTATGTTGCTGGTGTAGAGTTAGTTGCAGCGTAAATAATATTATCATTTAAATATGCTACTGCACTGTCAATTTCTTCATCGTTTTTGAATGAGATGTTTATGTTAAGTCTTTGTTCCAACATTGTGCGAAAAAAATTCCAATCCGTCAGTTTATTATAATTATTTGTTGGTCTGTTGTATGTTAGAGGTTGATATGTCAATACAACCGGAAAATCGTCAGAAGAGATTTCGAAGTTTGATTGAATTGTCAGATAGTATTAAATTACGTTGTATATAGTTTGCAAATATTGTAGATGTGTGTTTTTTGTAATCTGGCTAGTAATATATTTTTAATATCAATTTATTTATCAAATGGAAAGTAAGTATAATTAAAAATTTAATATTTTAACAATTTTAAAAAAATATATAATAGATATTTCTAAATTATCTTATTGTCTGATAAAAAGTCTAAATTGGGCTTAAACAAGTCGGGGGTTAATAAAATAATAAAAGAATTCCCACAATAATCAAAGAAAGCATCAGAAAAAGAGGAAACTGAGAAGACAATGGCAACTCTCACGATCACCAGCAGATAAAAAGAGATTGAACCAATTAACTAGAGATTTAAAAGAAATGTTAAAACGTGAAAAAGATGACAAACTAGAAAAGTACTTAACGAATTTAGGATCCTCAAGGACTAACAACCACTCGTTGTGGAAAGCTGCCAAACAAATCGCCAATACAATTTTACAAGAACCGCCACTCAAAACTCCAACCAACAAGTGGGCTCGAACTCATTTAGACAAAGCCAAAGTATTATCTGATCACTTCCAAAAAACATTTGCAAATGAAATGAATGACCAAATAATAGTCGCAGCTGCTACACCCAACAATAAAAATATAGCAATCAAAAAGTAATGAAGAAGGAGATACAAAGTACTATCAACATAAAAACTAAAACCAAAAAATCTCCTGAATATGATGGAATTACAAGTAAAATTCTAAAAGAACTGCCTGATAATGCACTTACATACATTAGGAATTTATTTAATGCAATTATAACACGAAAGTACTATCCCGTAGCGTGGTAAGTTGCTGAAGTTATTCCAATTCCGAAACCAAATTAGGACCCCTCAGTCGCCACATCATACAAACCGATTAGCTTATTACCAACTTTACCAAAAATATTTGAAAAATTGGTTTTTTTCGCCTGGAGCCCAACTTAGAAAGGAGAAAAATAATCCCTTGCCATCAGTTCGGTTTCAGACGTAAACCTACCATTCAGCAAGTTCATAGAATATCGCATAAAATTGCAATTGAAATGGACCAAAAAGATACTTGCATGGAAGTATACGAGGTGTGATCAAAAAAGAACCGTTATTGTGTGATCAAAAAATAAAGTATTTATTTATTCATCAACAACTATCTTGTCCCCTTTAAAGTAATTCCCCTCAGATATAATACACTTATGCCAGCATTTTTTTCAATCCTCGAAACACTTCTGAAACGCTTTTTTTGGTATCGCCCACAGTTCCTGTTTCGATTTATCTTTTATCTCCTCAATCGTAGCAAAACGCTTTCCTTTCATCGGTGTTTTCAGTTTTGGAAAGAGGAAAAAGTCAGCGGGGGCCAAGTCCGGTGAATACAGTGGTTGAGGCATGATAACGGTTTTGTTTTTGGCCAAAAACAGCTCCATGAGCGATGTCCATGAGACGTTGTTTTTGCTCAAAATTTAGCAATTTTGGAACAATCTTCGCTGCCGCACGTTTCATGCCTAAAATATCCGTAAAAATTGCTTGGCATGAGCCGAACGATATGCCAACATCATCAGCAAGCTCTCTGATAGTGATTCGACGATTATCCTAACTCATTTTCTTCACTGCGTCAATGCTTTCATCGGTTGTTGACGTGCTCGGGCGACCAGGACGAGCATCGTCATTGACATCTTCTCGGCCTTCCTTAAACCGGTTATACCACAATTGAACTTGTGTTCTGATAGTAGACTCGCCAAAGGCCACAGTCAACATTTCAAATGTCCTTGCGCATTTAATTTCATTTTTTACGCAAAACTGAATACAGTTTCTTTAATCCATTTTTTTCGAATAGTACAAAATCGAAGAGCACGCCAAAACACGACTAACCTTTTTTTCTGTCAAAAACAAACTGATAATCCAAAATGGTTGCTATTGCCAACATATATAACAGACATGTGTACCAACATAAAAAAAAAAAATGCGAACATCGAACATACGTAACTCACGAAAAGATGAAAATAACGGTTATCTTTTGATCACACCTCGTACTTTGATGTTGCAAAGGCGTTTGATAGCGTATGGCACAAAGGGCTACTCCACAAGTTAAGACAATGCCTTCCACTACACTTCTACCTACTTCTAAAAAGCTACATCAAAACGATATTTCTATGTCAAATATGCTGATATTCCAAAAATGGAGGCCGGAGTACTAGTACACAAGGTAGTGTACTAGTACCAACACTATATGTCTAATATACAGCTGACATCCCTATACCTATATCAGATGACAACATGATAGCAACATTTGCTGACGATACTGTTCTGCTTGTATCGCACAAAGATTTTGCTATAGCTGCAAAAAATTCTCCAACAAATAATTGACAAAACTTGATCTTGGTTTGGAAAGTGAGGAATCAAAATAAATGGCGACAAGACTATGCAAGTCATTTACACAAATAGGAAGACTAATCCAATGCATCTAACCATAAATAATGACCAGATTAAGATTGACACTAAAGCTAAATACTTCGGTATGACAATTAATGCCAAACTATTATGGAAAGAGCAAAAAATATAAAAGAGGAACGAAGTAAAAAATAGATTCAGACAACTGTACTGGCTGTTCGAATGACAATCGAATCTTTCGCTACTAAATAAAATTCTGATCTAGAAGACAATAATCATGCGGTACGGAATATAAATTTGAGGTACTGCAAGCAGATCTAACATAAATATCATACAATGTCTACAAAAATACTACGCACAATCACCAATGCTGTATGATATATACCCAATGACGCTATTCACCGTGATCTCAACATTGACACTGTACAAGAAATTACCCGCACATGTAGCTAAAACACACACACACCAACTATGATTGCACTAAAATCTTGAGATTCAGCTGCCAATGAAGGAGAGTGAGCAACCGAGATGACTCAAAAGACTTAATAACTACTCTCCCATACTGCAAGACAATTTACTCTGACAGGTGCAAAATTTATAAGGGAAACAAATCTGTTTCACAGCAGCTGTCATCATTTCAGTACTCTATCACGTTGTAGATATAAAAAACCCGCTACAGGTGGTTTGTGTATGTAATAAACTTGTTTGTGTTTACTGTTATCTGGTTCCCCAAGGAGGGGCCCACAATAAGAACCAAACACCACAAATTCTGTTTGTGGTCAGTTGACTATGCCAGAACCAGCAAATAACAAAAGCGAAAGAAATCGAATTAAAAATATCACTAGTTGAAAAGGCTCTATTTGATAGAATTCAACTAGTATTAAAACTAATGAAAAAATGGTGCGCTAGGTTGCGGCTGACTATAAATCCAGCACAATTCACAAGAATAGAATATGGAATAGAAATAGAACAATGGAGGGAAACAACATTCTTGGGTATAGCAGTTGACCCAAAATTATTATGGGAAAGCCACATTTTGAGGTAATGTCAAAAAGGCTATTAAAATATTTATGACATGTATGTCTATTTCAGGAAAAAGTCGGGGCTGTACACCGAAATCACTGCGATGGATTGACACAGCAGTTGTCAAATCTATGATTACCTACGGAGCAGCAGGTTGGGAGAGTTGCACAAGGCAACAAATGATTATCAACTCACTCAACGGGTTGCAAAGACTAGCGTGTGCATGTATTACAGGAGCCATACGGACATATCCCTAGACATCAATTGAAGTTCTTTGAGAACTCACACCTCTTCCCACATATCCAGTCCTAAGCGAGGATGGCCATTCTAAGGAAAAAAGATAATATCGGCTCAGGTAGTTAACTAAACCGCAACAAGTTTGATATTCTTGCTAGACAAATTCTCGAAATTTCGATGCCGCCGGACACGACGCATCCAAAGATTAGTTTCATAAAACGATTCAAACCGAACTTTGTAATAAAAAAATCTGGGAAGATATATCAAAAAGTAACAAGATAAATCAGAATATGATAAAATGATACACGGACGGTTCCCTCACTGATGAAGGAGCCGGAGCAGGTGTATTTGGGCCGAGGAAAGGGTAACTGGGAATTTACTCTAATGCAGTATGCAGGCTTTGCAGGGAAGAAGATGAGATAACGAAACACGTGGTATGATTATGCTCAGCACTATTTCAGAAACGAGGGAGGCATTTGGGTAATCATCTAATACCAAATGAGGAAATAAAGTCGGAGTGCAAACCAAGATCCCCCATACCAGAGTTTTGGTCTAAATTTATTGTCCAATTATGCAATGCGATTATCCGATGTGACCACTTCCCAAGCCAATGGAAAGAAACTCAAATTATCGTTGTTCCCGAGTTTGGTAAACCGACAAAAGTGGTTATCTCATATAAACCAATAAGCTTGCTACCAATACCATATAGAGTCTGACAAGCGGAACGCACTACAAAAAAAGGAATACTGTTCTGCTGCTTTCCTAGATGTCAAGAAAGCATTCGAAAATCTGCCACCAACGCTTTCTGTACCAACTGAAAAGGCATTTTCCCTATAACTACTTTGCCTTGTATTATTCTGCTATTTAGAATGCAGATTCTTCATGGTTAAAGTTAATAGCGGCATAACTACGCTTCATATAATCCAAGCTGGTGTTCAACAAAGAAGTGTTTTAGGGTATGTGCTTTATATTATTCACAGCTGATCTACCTCTGTCTGAATTCATATACACCCCAACGTTTGTAGAAGAAATGGCCACCAACAGCGACCTTAACAGCCTAGACAGACTACGGCGTTAATCGGATTAACGGGGCACTTAATCTGATTAAAATTCGATCCTGACAGACTACAGTATTCCGCTGTATAATAATCACACCAGCAAATCAGCTGATTTGCTAGTGTGATAATTTTATAAATTTCATAGAGTTAAAATTTTTAGAAAATTTACATTAATATTGGCAGCTGCGCTGTTGGTAAGAATTGGCAATTTATTATTTAAAAAAAAAACAAATCTGCTATTGTTGAAGCAATCAATGCAGTGGCAAACGTGATAGTACAAATTGGTGCTGCAGTGATTTCGCCTCAATAAAAATGCTTTCCAAAACAGAGACAGAGGATCTGGGGATGAAGACGGCACTGAAACGGAAACTGGGGGAGTCGGCGACAGAGGTGAAGTCGGTAAAAGCTGGCTTGATGTATTCTGAAACCAAAACTGTAAATTGAAGAAAATATACTGATTAATATAACATGTAAATTCTCACCAATAAACATTTCTCTATTATGTGGGCACAATTGGCCGCAGTGCCTCCCACAATACGATACACAGCGGTGCAATGCTTCCACACTGATGGGCACCGATGCTCCTGCATTTCTCTTCTCTTCACTGCAAAAATATAATAAATTTTATGAATACATTTACTCAAATATAAATAAGTGTTATTAAGTAAGAACTTGCCTGTACTTCTTAGTGAGATTCTTCATCTTAATGTGAACCTCCGAGGTAAACTTTGCACACATTTCAAGCGCCATGTCGCCGTGAATGTGGCCATTCCTTATTTCCCTCCGCAGATCGATGGAGCGCTTAGACCATTTTTCTATAAGCAATTTGTCGTCGCACTCAGTCGACACTGAACGCCTCTACCGGAAAGACATGGTTCAAACGAAAATTTTTAACAACTAATAAATATACAAAACATTTGATTAAAAAAAGCAAAAATTGTACATAATTTTAATAAATATATAAAACATTTGATTAAAAAAAACAAAAATTTAACAGCAATTTTTTGAGAAGTTCTGTTTGTTTTCTTAATTTTTCATTCACAATAAGTTAAGTAAGTTTTCGGCAGTATTGTCATCGAAAATGCCCGTAATCCTCTTTAGTTTAGAGAATTAACTCCAAAGATAATCCGGAATTAATTGTAATTAATTCCCGAGTTAATTCCGAATTAACTAGTTAATCCGCATTAACGCCGTAGTCTGTTTAGGCTATAAGATAATTTCGAAGCAGTGATAAGTGACGAATAAAATCAAATGAAATAAAACTAACAAACAACTTTTACCCTAAATGCAGGTATTTGCCGCCGGTTTGGTACCGTATGTGACCGTATCTATCTTATATATTTGTATATTTTCCTCTGGAGAATCTCGCCATAAAATACATTGAGGAAAATTTTCAGGATGCTGCATTCGCAGGCACTTGTACTTTTTGCATGTATCTCCTGTTTGAGCGATCTTAAAGATCCGGAAATGTAGTAGAATATTGAAAAGATTTGGCTGAATTGTAGGTCCAGCCATCAGCAAATCGTTAAGGGAATTGACAGTGGAAGTTGATGCCTACGCGTTAAACAAAACTCGCAATTTGGTTGTTGTGCTGTCTACATTAAAAACGCAATGATGAGGCAAAAAAATACGATGGGTTACTAGAGTAACAACCGTCGGCAAGTGACATGTGTAATCCCTTATAAATGATGAGTATTGAATTCGTAATTCAGTGTTTCGAAGAAGCTTTCTTTCTAAAGACTTAAAGCTCAATAATGCTTGCTGATATGATGCACCAAGGAGGTCAATGCTATGTTTTATGGGAAGACGTACAGAGTACTCTCCAGAACTTAAAGTTTAACATTGTTTCTGAAGTGCAATTCGCACTAAGAGCTTTCATTAGTAGCCGTATGCTCAGTCTCAGCAAAATGCTATACCCCCAAAACCTCCTTAATAGCTGCTCTAAAGGGCTATCAGAATCAGTTATGCAGCACCTTTATCGATGACTGCTAAAGATACAATTTTACTAGTGGAAGGTTGTCTGCCACCACATACAATCCAGCCTACCCTTGTTTTTTGAAGGTTAGGTAAGGTTGGGCTCAATCGGATTTGGCCGACGCACATCCAATCAAAATGTCCATACGCTGAGATTTGAAGAATCTTGGGTCGGCATGAGTTATATTTGAAGGGATATGCCAAGATGTTTCATTTAAAGAGATATTGGGTTGGTGGTCGGTGATGGAAGGAGTGGTAGCGGCTGTGATTGAGGTATGATAACCACCATCATGAAACTGAATACAGATGTCAACAGTTGGGTCAGCCACAGAATTCCTTTCGCCAATTCCAGACACATGTTGTGCGAATGGATGAAAGTGCTCCGGCGAAAAAAGTATTTGAATCGATGCCGTCGGTTGGCGGACGCAGGAGGGGGAGACCACCGCTACGTTGGAAGGACCAAGTTCAAGAGGACCTGGCTGCACTTGGTGTTTCCAATTGGCGCCAGCGTGCGCGAAGCAGAGACGACTGGCGAAGGCTGATAACGCGGCAATGATCAGAAATGGTTGTACGCCAATTATGATGATGATGATGAATTCCAGACACTAGGGTTTTTGATTTGATTGTTTTGCGTTACAGCTGCCTGGCGGGACGATTTGTTATAAAATGTAATTGTGACGTGGACTCAAGGTTTGCTCGAAATGGAATCGGGTTTCCTGTTCTTGGTTTCAAAAACTTGAACAAAGTTCAACGACTAGCATGCATATGTATTTTAGTTGTGCTTGGGAACAAGAAGGAATGGAAGCCTGAATCACTTCAAGATATCCTAAAGGATCATACCATCAAGTGGATCAGATATGATTCAAAAACAGAAGAAGGGATAGGAGCCGGCATATTTGGGCCGAGGGTCAACCACTCCGTACCAATGGGGAAATCACCCAGCATATTCCAGGCAAAGATGCATGCAATTCACCTCTGTGTTGTCTTGAACCTCCGACGTAACCTTGTGGGACAAGAAATTACTATCATGTCTGACAGTCAATCAGCTATACAAGCACTCAATTCATACGAGATTCACTCTAAACTTGTATGGGAATGCGTAGAGCTTTTAAATAAGCTAGGAAGCCTCAATAAATTCTCCATAAAATGGGTCCCAGGACACACTGGGATCCATGGAAATGAAAAAGCGGACAGTCTTGCCAGGAAAGGGGCAGCCACACCATTTATTGGTCCTGAACCATTCTTTGGCATAGGGGCAAATAGCATAATAGATAAATTAAGACACAGGAGGAAAAATCCAGAAGATCATGCTACTGGGCCTCAGTCCCAAAACTTAGATAATCCAAGCTCATGATTGGGGACTACAACTCAAAACGTGCAGCTTTATGCTACAGTTTAGCAAAAACGATTTAAAGACTCGGACAAGTTACCTCACAGGCCACTGTCGTTTAAGAAGCCACCTCATGAAACTGGGACTCTCACCAGTAAACACGTTTAGGTTCTGCACGTAGGCAGAAGAAACACCAGAGCACCTTTTAATGAACTGCGAAGCCTTAGCTCGCAGTAGGAAGAAATATCTGGGGCGTTACTGGCCCGAGGGCAGATACATTAGAGCAATGAACCCAACTCAGTGCTAAGCTTCCTTAGAACTGTTGGACTAATAGAAGACCTTTAATAGGTAAATGCAGGACGAGTACAATAGATCAAATTAGTCGAGATACATTTTCCCTCTTTATTTCATTCATTCATTCATTCATTCATTCATAATGCTTAGTTGAGCACTGCTTACAACAGACAGATTTGCAGTCTTCCATAATATGCCCACGCTTTAAACAATTAATGCAGAGCTGTTGCCTTTTGGCTTCTTTAAAACGCAGTGAGGGAGATAATTTATCAGAAGTAATTCATCAGATGAGAACGTAACGCAATTTCAGTTAAGTCCTTATATATAAACTACAATTTCGAGATAAACCATGCACTTTTTCTCGCCAAGAACATGCGATTTTTATTAACCGTTTCCAGAACCGCTGGATTTGACATGGAATGTCGACCTTTCTTTGACTTTGGCATGGTAATATTTGCTGCAAACTAGAAATCACAAACTGATATGATGAACGAAAATTGCAGATATGGCCAAGTGTAGCGACAACGAAAGATGAACTGAGGAATAGCGATCACAAATATGTCCGAAACCGTCAAAACTGTAACTTATATACCCTCACACTATATAATCTGCATGTATGTTTTATTGTGTATTGTGAGGTTCGTAAGTGGCATATACCCATGTAACTTGCACTATTTTATTTTTGCCTCTAAGCGTCAGGTA
This sequence comes from Clusia tigrina, assembly GCA_920105625.2. Lineage (NCBI taxonomy): Eukaryota > Metazoa > Arthropoda > Insecta > Diptera > Clusiidae > Clusia > Clusia tigrina. The sequence continues at coordinate 329,285,024 of OV050030.1, forward strand.
ATTATTTTTACACTACAAGGAAGCCTTGCAGTGTAAAAATAAAGTGCAAGCTATGCTAATGCATTAAATATACATAATAAGAATGAAAGGAGGAGGAGAGAGAGAGTCAAGTTAAATTAAGAGAGTTAAATATTATTATATTAATAGAGTTAAATATTATTAAATTAAGAGAATTTAAAATTAAATATTATGCTGCTGCAAACAGCCTCTTAAAAGGTTGTATATTTTTGAGTATAGAACAGCCTTTGTATGGAGCAGATAAAATTTAACAGTTTTTCGAGAAACGTATAAGACTCAATTCCGAATAGTATAAAACTTAATTCCGTTCCAAGACAAAAAAATAACAACATCGTGAGACCATCCAGCTGCGGAAGAAGTGACTTTTTAAGAAAGTTTCAACTACAACAATATCAACAAATGATTCCTAAAATTATATTTTGGTATGTTTTCCCTCTGATGATATTTAAAGAAATTGCCATAGTTCCTGGACAAGAAGATGATTGGAGGCTATGGCTGGACTAAGAAACCGACATAATAATAAAAAAAAACCCTGGCAAAAAAAATTATAATAAAACAAATACAAAATTTAAGATAAAAATATTTTTCATACTTAAATAATAAATAATTTTGAATCCTATAAAATGCAAACATAGCATTGTAACGTCTCTCTTTTCATTTTTTCGCTCTTCTTACGTTTTAACTATTCCTCATATTTTTATTCGCTACCACGAAAGCACGCAATCAATTATTTTGTAACATAAAGTTTAACAATAATGTTTTATATAACTATTTGTATCTAACTTATCAAAATTAAAACATCCAACATCTTTTAACATTGGCATCCCTTGCGGGGAGAGCACATCGCTGAAATTGGAGCTTTGGATGCAAATTGTCACATATGCGCATATGCGCAAAACACCATGGGCAGTGTTACAACTTTCATCAAATACTGTCGGAGTAGCAGCTTGTGGATTCTTAATTATCCGCAATGTGTCAGATTCCTGCCATTTCATCATCATGGTAACATAATCTTATTTAATACATTGCATCGTGCTTATATCATCCTTTCTAAACTCCTACTAACCTGTAAACTCTGCAGTAGCTTATGTATAAACTACTTTTGATGATCTTTTTATTTCAATTACATCTAAATTTGCTTTATTTCCAATGGTAATGAAGTGCAAGCAGCTGCTGTCAAATAACACAACCATTCATAACTTCGCAACAAATACACAGGGAAACAGCAAAGCATAAAAAACAAAAGGTTATATTGAAACCCTAAAACATCTATTAGAGCAATATTGGAACAACTTCATAGATCTTCATGACCAGATTGTTAGCGAAGGGACAGCCGAAAACTTGGCACCAGCCGGCATGGCAGCGTCTACTGACCATGAAGCTATAGAATGCGTATATGTAGAAATAGTGGGCTTTAAAATCAGCCAGGCAACACAACTTCTTACAATGATACAACAATATCACAGCATCAAGTGACGCAACCGCAGCCGCGTATTAAACTTCCATTATTTGATGATGATTTTTTGCATTGGTTTCCGTTCAGAGGTTTCTTCCGTTCAATTGTGACGAAGAAAACGTTGTTGACAAACACACAACGTTTACAATATTTGAAGGATAGCCTAACTGCGGAGGCGAAGAACGCGGTAGATAACATCACCACTACAGACTCAAATTTTATTGTTGCATGGGCACTACTGCAATCTAAATACAAGAATAAACTTGTAACAATCAACGTACATATGGCTGTGAGGAGGAAGCCTCCGCTTTGAAGCACTTACTTGATGGCGTGACGTCGTACATACTTGCGCTGCAATATTCTTTATGACTTTTTAATTTTCACTAGTCGGAAGGCTTACAAGTTTAGCAGCTTACATTACGGACGTATTTCAAATCGCTTCGAAACTTAGTGGTTCAAAACAAAAAACAGCAACAATTTACATGAGCATTCGGCACTCATCGCCATAAGCGAGAGACCGATATCTCACCCACGCGCGTCATCCACATGCAGAAACAGACAGTAACCCGATAACTACATTAATGCCAACTGAGATGCTTTCTCATAATCCATCAGCGCATGTGCAATTAACACCAATAACTCAGCAAATGGTAAGCACTGAGTACGCTCAGACTTCTAACTTAATTACGCACACACCATTAAAAGTAATAAACGAACAAAAGCAAAACAGCATTTTTCTTTCCACCACAAAAAATTGAACACAGATGCCTCTCAACTAGACTCGGATGCACTAAATATGCCTAAAAATCCACATCTCTCTTGGAGTGCACAATGTGTCTCTCCAAATCTAATCGCATCGACTTCAATACAAAATAAGAACAACAAAGATTCTGCTGATACGTGTACATATAAGCAACAACAACTTCAGAAAGGAACAAATTTGTTAAACCAAATACAGATACCCTGTTTTATAACAGCAACTCTTTTACTCTATTGAGCCATAATTCTGCGCCTAAACAAAAAAAAAAAAGTTTCGTTCAAACCACCACCAATTTTCCAGCGCGAACGCAGCTCAAATATATTAATAGAATATTGCCAGTTTAATATATAAAAATGATTTTCATGTAATTCCGTTGCTAAAGGATAAACTACAAGAAGCAAAAATATAAATTTACTCAGAAAAGAACCATCGTACAGTTGTTTCTTGCATGGAAGAAAGATAGAAAAACTACTACACGTATCAGTTAAAGAGTAGCAAATGCTTGACTGTAGTTATTAAAGGCATAGAATCTGAAGTAGACTCTATAGAACTAAAAGGTGCTCTGCAAGAGTCTGGATTCACAGTAAAACCCGTTTTTAATATTAAGAATCGGCACAAAGTACTGCACCACCTTTCTGCATTGAGCTCGAACCAGGAAACATTACTCTAAAACAAAATGAAATCCACCCCATCTACAATCTACTGTTGGGGCATGTCTGTGTCTGCCGAATATATCTTGCCCGTTGGATATAACTTTATCCTTGTGTTTATGCACTGAGGGAATAGAAACGCGCTCGAATCAGTTGTTAGTAATAATGCTCTGTTTATTCATAAATCACCTGCTTATATACTATTTACATTCGTATTTTCGTATCTTAACGTTCTACTTTAATGTTTCTAATTGCCCTACATTGTTGTTGCTAATTGCTCTACTCTTTAGATTGCGTGAAGAGAGGGTGCAAAACTGCGGTAAGTTTGTAGTATTTGATCATCAATGTACTAAATTTAATTATTTTACAGAATAAACATACGTACACCCGTAGTTGTTTTAAGCAAACCCTCTTTAGCCAAAGTCGTAGCCGCGACATCTTTATTCGCAGTTTTCGTTTTATTTTAACTGCGTCGCTTCCACTGCCGTGAAGCACTGACTATGGAGAATCGCCGAAGCCCTCGGCTCAACAAAGCAGAAGAGGAGATAGGTGAAGTAAAGCCCAGTTCCACCTTGTTTACCGCCTCCGAAAATACCGCTGTTTTAGCCGCAAGTACCAACGCCACCGCCAGTTCATCAGAACTAACTTCAATGTGGGAAATGCAGAAGCAAATCGACGCGCTTCAAAGACAGATAAAAGAATTCCAGGTAAGGTTAGGTGACCAAAATCGCCATTGCCAAAGGCTGGAGACTGCATTGCGTAGCTCAGTACATCTAGTTAATGATGCACCCATCGCCGCCGTCACAACTATAGTACCCGTCGTTGCGCAATCGTTGACTCCAGCTGCACGTGCCCCAGTACATAACCTCCCAAATTTGTCGGCTAGCGCAACAACAGCTAACATTACGCCATCTGCCGTAAAAAGTTATGCACACGACACGACGTCGACTATCGCGAGCAGCGATGCCGTGCCGCTAGTGCCGCAAGCAACTGAGAACAGTTACGGGTTTTCTTCGCTGCCGACGTCAACTGCGAGCGCCGTCTTTGCGCCAATATATGCAATAACGAAACAAGCGCACGCTACACCAAGTCATTCCGGCGTGTCTTATACATCGCCACTGGCCTTTAACAATTTCAACAATTTTACGCGTACGCCTATGCCAACAAATGAGTTATCATTTTTGTCAAATTCAACAACAGTGCCACGAAAATTGCAAGATTTGCCCGAGTTCAATGGGGAACCAGAAGACTGGCCTATCTTTTATACATCCTACATCCAGTCGTCTTCAGCGTACAACTACACCAATCTGGAAAATAATCAGCGGTTGCAGAAAGCTGTTAAAAGAGAAGCGCGCGAGGTGAATAAATCGCTTTTAATTCACCCAGATAACGTCGGTGCCGCCATAGAACAGTTTTGCTTTCGCTTCGGACGTCCCGAACAACTAATCCAGAGCCAGTTACGTCAAGCAAGGGAGTTGCCGAATATTTCGGAGAATGCATTGGTGCCCTTTGCTACTAAGGTGAAAAATTTATCAATATTCCTGCAATCTGTGAATGGTCAACAACACATCGCCAATCCTACGCTATTGGAGGAATTAGTGTCGAAGCTCCCAATGAGTAGAAAACTGGAGTGGGCTAGAGTAGCCGCCTCCATACAGCCGTATCCGACAATTATACATTTTAGCGATTGGGTAACTGAACTTGCAAACTTAATATGTACAGTGCAAGATGTCGACAGTAAAGAACAAATGCGCCGTGTGGTCCTGCACACATCCGAACAACGATGTCCAGGTGTGAGTCCCTTAAAGTGTCCCGTATGCCAGTGGGAGCATTAACTGCAGGATTGTCGCCGTTTCCTTAGTGCTACAGTGCCAGAGAGATGGGATTTTGTAAAGAGACATCGTGCTTGTTTTTCGTACCTGAACGTGGGCCATAACACGCGTAACTGTCGCCGAAAGAAGTATTGTTCGGAAGAGGGTTGCCGACGCAGACACCACGGCCTACTGCACGAAGCCACTGCTACAGATCCGACCTCTAGTGCCCGCATTGAACAACGAGGTGAAGTACGAGGAAGCGTATTGAGTTGCGCGGCTGTTGGCAGCACTAAACACAAGCTACTCTTTCGTGTGCTGCCTGTAACATTGTATGGTGAAAAGAACCGGATACATACGCCTTATTGGATGAAGGTTCTTCGATTACAATGTTAGACAGCGAATTAGCCAAGCAATTAGGAGTACGTGGCCATTAACACAGTTTAAATATACAATAGTTTGGAGGAAGGGTAGCGCAAGAGCCATCTGAGGTTTTCAACATTGAAATTAGCGGGACTGTTAAAAAAAATGCGCCATCTGCTGGGCAATGTATATGCCGTAGCTAACCTCGATTTGCTCACGCAGAGTTTAAGTCGTGACGATCTAAAGAGTGGAGACAAATCAATTTCGTCTCTCCCCTTCCAGCCGTATTCCGATACTGTACCTCAGCTTTTGATTGGAATTGATCACGCACACCTAGGCTTACCGACTGATATAAAAAGGGTTAGCGATCAAGGTCCGTACGCTTGCAACACTGAACTGGGATGGGTAGTTTTCGGACCAACTAGGCGAACGCCGTTAGCCACCCACGCTTGCTTGTTTGTGCGCACACAAGAAGAAGAAAAAGACTTACATCAACTTGTGATAGACTATTTCAATGTTGAGGGTCTCGATGTTAGACCTTCACCGCCTGTTGAAAGCAGCGATGACGTCAGAGCTAAGCAGTTACTTGAAGGGACAACTAAGCGAGTGGAAGGTCGTTTTGAAACGGGTCTATTATGGAAAGACGATGACGTACGACTGCCCGATAATTATACTGCCGCTTTACACAGACTTGAAGGCATCGAGAAAAAGATGAAACGTGATGCAACGTTTGCAACAACGTACAAAGGTGTAATCGAAGGGTACTTGAGCAAAGGGTACGCTCGAAAACTTACACTTGAGGAAGCGAGTTTGACTTCACCAAGGAAGTGGTATCTACCGCACTTCGACGTCGTCAACCCAAATAAACCGTAAAATTTCGTTTTGTTTTTGACGCAGCCGCTCAAGTTGGAGGGGTATCTCTGAACTCGATGTTGTTAAAGGCGTCACAGCTCTACATATCACTACCTTCGATTTTGTTTAATTTTAGAACACGTGCAGTTGCAGTCTGCGGAGACATCAAAGAGATGTTCCACCAGGTAGCTATACAGCCAGCTGAAAGGTGCGCACAGCGTTTTCTATGGCGTGATGGCGAGAATAATAAGCCGCCTGAGGAGTATGCAATGAGGTTGATGATTTTCGGCGCCGCGTGCTCGCCCTGCTCGGCGCAATATGTCATGAAACTGAACGCCAGGGAGCACCGCGAAAGTCACCCTCGTGCGATTGAAGCTATCTTTGATCACCATTATATTGATGATTTTGTCGACAGATTTAGTTCGACTCAAGAGGCCATAGATATCTCAAAGCAGGTTCGCGAAATTCACAGCGATGGTGGGTTCGAATTACGCGGATTCGTATCGAACTCAAAGGAAGTAGTTAAAGAATTGGATGGCAGTACGACAACGAAACAGATCGCTGCAGGTGAGAGTACAAAGAACGTTCTTGGGTTATAACTGAATACAGTTTCTTTGATCCATTTTTTTCGAATAGTACAAAATCGAAGAGCACGCCAAAACACGACTAACCTTTTTTTCTGTCAAAAACAAACTGATAATCCAAAATGGTTGGTATTGCCAACATATGTAACAGACATGTGTACCAACATAAAAAAAAAAATGCGAACATCGAACATACGTAACTCACGAAAAGATGAAAATAACGGTTATCTTTTGATCACACCTCGTACTTTGATGTTGCAAAGGCGTTTGATAGCGTATGGCACAAAGGACTACTCCACAAGTTAAGACAATGCCTTCCACTACACTTCTACCTACTTCTAAAAAGCTACATCAAAACGATATTTCTATGTCAAATATGCTGATATTCCAAAAATGGAGGCCGGAGTACTTGTACACAAGGTAGTGTACTAGTACCAACACTATATGTCTAATATACAGCTGACATCCCTATACCTATATCAGATGACAACATGATAGCAACATTTGCTGACGATACTGTTCTGCTTGTATCGCACAAAGATTTTGCTATAGCTGCAAAAAATTCTCCAACAAATAATTGACAAAACTTGATCTTGGTTTGGAAAGTGAGGAATCAAAATAAATGGCGACAAGACTATGCAAGTCATTTACACAAATAGGAAGACTAATCCAATGCATCTAACCATAAATAATGACCAGATTAAGATTGACACTAAAGCTAAATACTTCGGTATGACAATTAATGCCAAACTATTATGGAAAGAGCAAAAAATATAAAAGAGGAACGAAGTAAAAAAATAGATTCAGACAACTGTACTGGCTGTTCGAATGACAATCGAATCTTTCGCTACTAAATAAAATTCTGATCTAGAAGACAATAATCATGCGGTACGGAATATAAATTTGAGGTACTGCAAGCAGATCTAACATAAATATCATACAATGTCTACAAAAATACTACGCACAATCACCAATGCTGTATGATATATACCCAATGACGCTATTCACCGTGATCTCAACATTGACACTGTACAAGAAATTACCCGCACATGTAGCTAAAACACACACACACCAACTATGATTGCACTAAAATCTTGAGATTCAGCTGCCAATGAAGGAGAGTGAGCAACCGAGATGACTCAAAAGACTTAATAACTACTCTCCCATACTGCAAGACAATTTACTCTGACAGGTGCAAACTTTATAAGGGAAACAAATCTGTTTCACAGCAGCTGTCATCATTTCAGTACTCTATCACGTTGTAGATATAAAAAACCCGCTACAGGTGGTTTGTGTATGTAATAAACTTGTTTGTGTTTACTGTTATCTGGTTCCCCAAGGAGGGGCCCACAATAAGAACCAAACACCACAAATTCTGTTTGTGGTCAGTTGACTATGCCAGAACCAGCAAATAACAAAAGCGAAAGAAATCGAATTAAAAATATCACTAGTTGAAAAGGCTCTATTTGATAGAATTCAACTAGTCTTAAAACTAATGAAAAAATGGTGCGCTAGGTTGTGGCTGACTATAAATCCAGCACAATTCACAAGAATAGAATATGGAATAGAAATAGAACAATGGAGGGAAACAACATTCTTGGGCATAGCAGTTGACCCAAAATTATTATGGGAAAGCCACATTTTGAGGTAATGTCAAAAAGGCTATTAAAATATTTATGACTATTTCAGGAAAAAGTCGGGGCTGTACACCGAAATCACTGCGATGGATTGACACAGCAGTTGTCAAATCTATGATTACCTACGGAGCAGCAGGTTGGCAGAGTTGCACAAGGCAACAAATGATTATCAACTCACTCAACAGGTTGCAAAGACTAGCGTGTGCATGTATTACAGGAGCCATACGGACATATCCCTAGACATCAATTGAAGTTCTTTGAGAACTCACACCTCTTCCCACATATCCAGTCCTAAGCGAGGATGGCCATTCTAAGGAAAAAAGATAATATCGGCTCAGGTAGTTAACTAAACCGCAACAAGTTTGATATTCTTGCTAGACAAATTCTCGAAATTTCGATGCCGCCGGACACGACGCATCCAAAGATTAGTTTCATAAAACGATTCAAACCGAACTTTGTAATAAAAAAATCTGGGAAGATATATCAAAAAGTAACAAGATAAATCAGAATATGATAAAATGATACACGGACGGTTCCCTCACTGATGAAGGAGCCGGAGCAGGTGTATTTGGGCCGAGGAAAGGGTAACTGGAAATTTACTCTAATGCAGTATGCAGGCTTTGCAGGGAAGAAGATGAGATAACGAAACACGTGGTATGATTATGCTCAGCACTATTTCAGAAACGAGGGAGGCATTTGGGTAATCATCTAATACCAAATGAGGAAATAAAGTCGGAGTGCAAACCAAGATCCCCTATACCAGATTTTTGGTCTAAATTTATTGTCCAATTATGCAATGCGATTATCCGATGTGACCACTTCCCAAGCCAATGGAAAGAAACTCAAATTATCGTTGTTCCCGAGATTGGTAAACCGACAAAAGTGGTTATCTCATATAAACCAATAAGCTTGCTACCAATACCATATAGAGTCTGACAAGCGGAACGCACTACAAAAAAAGGAATACTGTTCTGCTGCTTTCCTAGATGTCAAGCAAGCATTCGAAAATCTGCCACCAACGCTTTCTGTACCAACTGAAAAGGCATTTTCCCTATAACTACTTTGCCTTGTATTATCCTGCTATTTAGAATGCAAATTCTTCATGGTTAAAGTTAACAGCGGCATAACTACGCTTCATATAATCCAAGCTGGTGCTCAACAAAGAAGTGCTTTAGGGTATGTGCTATATATTATTCACAGCTGATCTACCTCTGTCTGAATTCATATACACCCCAACGTTTGTAGAAGAAATGGCCACCAACAGCGACCTTAACAGCCTAGACAGACTACGGCGTTAATCGGATTAACGGGGCACTTAATCTGATTAAAATTCGATCCTGACAGACTACAGTATTCCGCTGTATAATAATCACACCAGCAAATCAGCTGATTTGCTAGTGTGATAATTTTATAAATTTCATAGAGTTAAAATTTTTAGAAAATTTACATTAATATTGGCAGCTGCGCTGTTGGTAAGAATTGGCAATTTATTATTTAAAAAAAAAACAAATCTGCTATTGTTGAAGCAATCAATGCAGTGGCAAACGTGATAGTACAAATTGGTGCTGCAGTGATTTCGCCTCAATAAAAATGCTTTCCAAAACAGAGACAGAGGATCTGGGGATGAAGACGGCACTGAAACGGAAACTGGGGGAGTCGGCGACAGAGGTGAAGTCGGTAAAAGCTGGCTTGATGTATTCTGAAACCAAAACTGTAAATTGAAGAAAATATACTGATTAATATAACATGTAAATTCTCACCAATAAACATTTCTCTATTATGTGGGCACAATTGGCCGCAGTGCCTCCCACAATACGATACACAGCGGTGCAATGCTTCCACACTGATGGGCACCGATGCTCCTGCATTTCTCTTCTCTTCACTGCAAAAATATAATAAATTTTATGAATACATTTACTCAAATATAAATAAGTGTTATTAAGTAAGAACTTGCCTGTACTTCTTAGTGAGATTCTTCATCTTAATGTGAACCTCCGAGGTAAACTTTGCACACATTTCAAGCGCCATGTCGCCGTGAATGTGGCCATTCCTTATTTCCCTCCGCAGATCGATGGAGCGCTTAGACCATTTTTCTATAAGCAATTTGTCGTCGCACTCAGTCGACACTGAACGCCTCTACCGGAAAGACATGGTTCAAACGAAAATTTTTAACAACTAATAAATATACAAAACATTTGATTAAAAAAAGCAAAAATTGTACATAATTTTAATAAATATATAAAACATTTGATTAAAAAAAACAAAAATTTAACAGCAATTTTTTGAGAAGTTCTGTTTGTTTTCTTAATTTTTCATTCACAATAAGTTAAGTAAGTTTTCGGCAGTATTGTCATCGAAAATGCCCGTAATCCTCTTTAGTTTAGAGAATTAACTCCAAAGATAATCCGGAATTAATTGTAATTAATTCCCGAGTTAATTCCGAATTAACTAGTTAATCCGCATTAACGCCGTAGTCTGTTTAGGCTATAAGATAATTTCGAAGCAGTGATAAGTGACGAATAAAATCAAATGAAATAAAACTAACAAACAACTTTTACCCTAAATGCAGGTATTTGCCGCCGGTTTGGTACCGTATGTGACCGTATCTATCTTATATATTTGTATATTTTCCTCTGGAGAATCTCGCCATAAAATACATTGAGGAAAATTTTCAGAATGCTGCATTCGCAGGCACTTGTACTTTTTGCATGTATCTCCTGTTTGAGCGATCTTAAAGATCCGGAAATGTAGTAGAATATTGAAAAGATTTGGCTGAATTGTAGGTCCAGCCATCAGCAAATCGTTAAGGGAATTGACAGTGGAAGTTGATGCCTACGCGTTAAACACAACTCGCAATTTGGTTGTTGTGCTGTCTACATTAAAAACGCAATGATGAGGCAAAAAAATACGATGGGTTACTAGAGTAACAACCGTCGGCAAGTGACATGTGTAATCCCTTATAAATGATGAGTATTGAATTCGTAATTCAGTGTTTCGAAGAAGCTTTCTTTCTAAAGACTTAAAGCTCAATAATGCTTGCTGATGTGATTCACCAAGGAGGTTATGTTTTATGGGAAGACGTACAGAGTACTCTCCAGAACTTAAAGTTTAACATTGTTTCTGAAGTGCAATTCGCACTAAGAGCTTTCATTAGTAGCCGTATGCTCAGTCTCAGCAAAATGCTATACCCCCAAAACCTCCTTAATAGCTGCTCTAAAGGGCTATCAGAATCAGTTATGCAGCACCTTTATCGATGACTGCTAAAGATACAATTTTACTAGTGGAAGGTTGTCTGCCACCACATACAATCCAGCCTACCCTTGTTTTCTGAAGGTTAGGTAAGGTTGGGCTCAATCGGATTTGGCCGACGCACATCCAATCAAAATGTCCATACGCTGAGATTTGAAGAATCTTGGGTCGGCATGAGTTATATTTGAAGGGATATGCCAAGATGTTTCATTTAAAGAGATATTGGGTTGGTGGTCGGTGATGGAAGGAGTGGTAGCGGCTGTGATTGAGGTATGATAACCACCATCATGAAACTGAATACAGATGTCAACAGTTGGGTCAGCCACAGAATTCCTTTCGCCAATTCCAGACACATGTTGTGCGAATGGATGAAAGTGCTCCGGCGAAAAAAGTATTTGAATCGATGCCGTCGGTTGGCGGACGCAGGAGGGGGAGACCACCGCTACGTTGGAAGGACCAAGTTCAAGAGGACCTGGCTGCACTTGGTGTTTCCAATTGGCGCCAGCGTGCGCGAAGCAGAGACGACTGGCGAAGGCTGATAACGCGGCAATGATCAGAAATGGTTGTACGCCAATTATGATGATGATGATGAATTCCAGACACTAGGGTTTTTGATTTGATTGTTTTGCGTTACAGCTGACTGGCGGCACGATTTGTTATAAAATGTAATTGTGACGTGGACTCAAGGTTTGCTCGAAATGGAATCGGGTTTCCTGTTCTTGGTTTCAAAAACTTGAACAAAGTTCAACGACTAGCATGCATATGTATTTTAGTTGTGCTTGGGAACAAGAAGGAATGGAAGCCTGAATCACTTCAAGATATCCTAAAGGATCATACCATCAAGTGGTTCAGAGATGATTCAAAAACAGAAGAAGGGATAGGAGCCGGCATATTGGGGCCGAGGGTCAACCACTCCGTACCAATGGGGAAATCACCCAGCATATTCCAGGCAGAGATGCATGCAATTCACCTCTGTGTTGTCTTGAACCTCCGACGTAACCTTGTGGGACAAGAAATTACTATCATGTCTGACAGTCAATCAGCTATACAAGCACTCAATTCATACGAGATTCACTCTAAACTTGTATGGGAATGCGTAGAGCTTTTAAATAAGCTAGGAAGCCTCAATAAATTATCCATAAAATGGGTCGCAGGACACACTGGGATCCATGGAAATGAAAAAGCGGACAGTCTTGCCAGGAAAGGGGCAGCCACACCATTTATTGGGCCTGAACCATTCTTTGGCATAGGGGCAAATAGCATAATAGATAAATTAAGACACAGGAGGAAAAATCCAGAAGATCATGCTACTGGGCCTCAGTCCCAAAACTTAGATAATCCAAGCTCATGATTGGGGACTACAACTCAAAACGTGCAGCTTTATGCTACAGTTTAGCAAAAACGATTTAAAGACTCGGACAAGTTACCTCACAGGCCACTGTCGTTTAAGAAGCCACCTCATGAAACTGGGACTCTCACCAGTAAACACGTTTAGGTTCTGCACGTAGGCAGAAGAAACACCAGAGCACCTTTTAATGAACTGCGAAGCCTTAGCTCGCAGTAGGAAGAAATATCTGGGGCGTTACTGGCCCGAGGGCAGAGACAGTAGAGCAATGAACCCAACTCAGTGCTAAGCTTCCTTAGAACTGTTGGACTAATAGAAGACCTTTAATAGGTAAATGCAGGACGAGTACAATAGATCAAATTAGTCGAGATACATTTTCCCTCTTTATTTCATTCATTCATTCATTCATTCATTCATAATGCTTAGTTGAGCACTGCTTACAACAGACAGATTTGCAGTCTTCCATAATATGCCCACGCTTTAAACAATTAATGCAGAGCTGTTGCCTTTTGGCTTCTTTAAAACGCAGGGAGGGAGATAATTTATCAGAAGTAATTCATCAGATGAGAACGTAACGCAATTTCAGTTAACTCCTTATATATAAACTACAATTTCGAGATAAACCATGCACTTTTTCTCGCCAAGAACATGCGATTTTTATTAACCGTTTCCAGAACCGCTGGATTTGACATGGAATGTCGACCTTTCTTTGACTTTGGCATGGTAATATTTGCTGCAAACTAGAAATCACAAACTGATATGATGAACGAAAATTGCAGATATGGCCAAGTGTAGCGACAACGAAAGATGAACTGAGGAATAGCGATCACAAATATGTGCGAAACCGTCAAAACTGTAACTTATATACCCTCACACTATATAATCTGCATGTATGTTTTATTGTGTATTGTGAGGTTCGTAAGTGGCATATACCCATGTAACTTGCACTATTTTATTTTTGCCTCTAAACGTCAGGTAATTATTTTTACACTACAAGGAAGCCTTGCAGTGTAAAATAAAGTGCAAGCTATGCTAATGCATTAAATATACATAATAAGAATTAAAGGAGGAGGAGAGAGAGAGTCAAGTTAAAATAAGAGAGTTAAATATTATTATATTAATAGAGTTAAATATTATTAAATTAAGAGAATTTAAAATTAAATATTATGCTGCTGCAAACAGCCTCTTAAAAGGTTGCATATTTTTGAGTATAGAACAGCCTTTGTATGGAGCAGATAAAATTTAACAGTTTTTCGAGAAACGTATAAGACTCAATTCCGAATAGTATAAAACTTAATTCCATTCCAAGACAATAAAAGAACAACATCGTGAGACCATCCAGCTGCGGAAGAAGTGACTTTTTAAGAAAGTTTCAACTACAACAATATCAACAAATGATTCCTAAAATTATATTTTGGTATGTTTTACCTCTGATGATATTTAAAGAAATTGCCATAGTTCCTGGACAAGAAGATGATTGGAGGCTATGGCTGGACTAAGAAACCAACATAATAATAAAAAAACCTGGCAAAAAAAATTATAATAAAAGAAATACAAAATTTAAGATAAAAATATTTTTCATACTTAAATAATAAATAATTTTGAATCCTATAAAATGCAAACATAGCATTGTAACGTCTCTCTTTTCATTTTTTCGCTCTTCTTACGTTTTAACTATTCCTCATATTTTTATTCGCTACCACGAAAGCACGCAATCAATTATTTTGTAACATAAAGTTTAACAATAATGTTTTATATAACTATTTGTATCTAACTTATCAAAATTAAAACATCCAACATCTTTTAACATTGGCATCCCTTGCGGGGAGAGCACATCGCTGAAATTGGAGCTTTGGATGCAAATTGTCACATATGCGCATATGCGCAAAACACCATGGGCAGTGTTACAACTTTTATCAAATACTGTCGGAGTAGCAGCTTGTGGATTCTTAATTATCCGCAATGTGTCAGATTCCTGCCATTTCATCATCATGGTAACATAACCTTATTTAATACATTGCATCGTGCTTATATCATCCTTTCTAAACTCCTACTAACCTGTAAACTCTGCAGTAGCTTATGTATAAACTACTTTTGATGATCTTTTTATTTCAATTACATCTAAATTTGCTTTATTTCCAATGGTAATGAAGTGCAAGCAGCTGCTGTCAAATAACACAACCATTCATAACTTCGCAACAAATACACAGGGAAACAGCAAAGCATAAAAAACAAAAGGTTATATTGAAACCCTAAAACATCTATTAGAGCAATATTGGAACAACTTCATAGATCTTCATGACCAGATTGTTAGCGAAGGGACAGCCGAAAACTTGGCACCAGCCGGCATGGCAGCGTCAACTGACCATGAAGCTATAGAATGCGTATATGTAGAAATAGTGGGCTTTAAAATCAGCCAGGCAACACAACTTCTTACAATGCTACAACAATATCACAGCATCAAGTGACGCAACCGCAGCCGCGTATTAAACTTCCATTATTTGGTGATGATTTTTTGCATTGGTTTCCGTTCAGAGGTTTCTTCCGTTCAATTGTGACGAAGAAAACGTTGTTGACAAACACACAACGTTTACAATATTTGAAGGATAGCCTAACTGCGGAGGCGAAGAACGCGGTAGATAACATCACCACTACAGACTCAAATTTTATTGCCCATGCAACAATAAAATATTGTAAACGTTGTGTGTTTGTGAACAACGTTTTCTTCGTCACAATTGAACGGAAGAAACCTCTGAACGGAAACCAATGCAAAAAATCATCATGAAATAATGCAATCTAAATACAAGAATAAACTTGTAACAATCAACGTACATATGGCTGTGAGGAGGAAGCCTCCGCTTTGAAGCACTTACTTGATGGCGTGACGTCGTACATACTTGCGCTGCAATATTCTTTATGACTTTTTAATTTTCACTAGTCGGAAGGCTTACAAGTTTAGCAGCTTACATTACGGACGTATTTCAAATCGCTTCGAAACTTAGTGGTTCAAAACAAAAAACAGCAACAATTTACATGAGCATTCGGCACTCATCGCCATAAGCGAGAGACCGATATCTCACCCACGCGCGTCATCCACATGCAGAAACAGACAGTAACCCGATAACTACATTAATGCCAACTGAGATGCTTTCTCATAATCCATCAGCGCATGTGCAATTAACACCAATAACTCAGCAAATGGTAAGCACTGAGTACGCTCAGACTTCTAACTTAATTACGCACACACCATTAAAAGTAATAAACGAACAAAAGCAAAACAGCATTTTTCTTTCCACCACAAAAAATTGAACACAGATGCCTCTCAACTAGACTCGAATGCACTCAATATGCCTAAAAATCCACATCTCTCTTGGAGTGCACAATGTGTCTCTCCAAATCTAATCGCATCGACTTCAATACAAAATAAGAACAACAAAGATTCTGCTGATACGTGTATATATAAGCAACAACAACTTCAGAAAGGAACAAATTTGTTAAACCAAATACAGATACCCTGTTTTATAACAGCAACTCTTTTACTCTATTGAGCCATAATTCTGAGCCTAAACAAAAAAAAAAAGTTTCGTTCAAACCACCACCAATTTTCCAGCGCGAACGCAGCTCAAATATATTAATAGAATATTGCCAGCTTAATATATAAAAATGATTTTCATGTAATTCCGTTGCTAAAGGGTAAACTACAAGAAGCAAAAATATAAATTTACTCAGAAAAGAACCATCGTACAGTTGTTTCTTGCATGGAAGAAAGAAAGAAAAACTACTACACGTATCAGTTAAAGAGTAGCAAATGCTTGACTGTAGTTATTAAAGGCATAGAATCTGAAGTAGACTCTATAGAACTAAAAGGTGCTCTGCAAGAGTCAGGATTCACAGTAAAACCCGTTTTTAATATTAAGAATCGGCACAAAGTACTGCACCACCTTTCTGCATTGAGCTCGAACCAGGAAACATTACTCTAAAACAAAATGAAATCCACCCCATCTACAATCTACTGTTGGGGCATGTCTGTGTCTGCCGAATATATCTTGCCCGTTGGATATAATTTTATCCTTGTGTTTATGCACTGAGGGAATAGAAACGCGCTCGAATCAGTTGTTAGTAATAATGCTCTGTTTATTCATAAATCACCTGCTTATATACTATTTACATTCGTATTTTCGTATCTTAACGTTCTACTTTAATATTTCTAATTGCCCTACATTGTTGTTGCTAATTGCTCTACTCTTTAGATTGCGCATTCTGCAATTGTCCGCTAATGCAATCATCGAGAGGCACACTTTTGGGAAAGCGCTGACCAGTCAGTAGTGATAGTTTATTATTTTATAAATAATAAAAGAGCTACTTGGGATATTGTGAGTTTGACTCTAGTAGATAGTGGAACTATCTACTTGTTGGAAAATAGTATTGTTAACTTTCGTTAGATTTATAGTTAAAATTCAGAGACCCGTTTTGTACAACTCTGGGTTATAAACCAATGTTGCGCATTATTCTTTCTCTCTTTTCCTATGTTCGTCAAAGCGCTGCCTAAAATGGCAATTTGATCTTGAACATTGAAAGAGTGAAGAGAGGGTGCAAAACTGCGGTAAGTTTGTAGTATTTGATCATCAATGTACTAAATTTAATTATTTTACAGAATAAACATACGTACACCCGTAGTTGTTTTAAGCAAACCCTCTTTAGCCAAAGTCGTAGCCGCGACATCTTTATTCGCAGTTTTCGTTTTGTTTTAACTGCGTCGCTTCCACTGCCGTGAAGCACTGACTATGGAGAATCGCCGAAGCCCTCGGCTCAACAAAGCAGAAGCGGAGGTAGGTGAAGTAAAGCCCAGTTCCACCTTGTCTACCGCCTCCGAAAATACCGCTGTTTTAGCCGCAAGTACCAACGCCACTGCCAGTTCATCAGAACTAACTTCAATGTTGGAAATGCAGAAGCAAATCGACGCGCTTCAAAGACAGATAAAAGAATTCCAGGTAAGGTTAGGTGAACAAAATCGCCATTGCCAAGGGCTGGAGACTGCATTGCGTAGCTCAGTGCATCTAGTTATTGATGCACCCATCGCCGCCGCCACAACTATAGTACCCGTCGTTGCGCAATCGTTGACTCCAGCTGCACGTGCCCCAGTACATAACCTCCCAAATTTGTCGGCTAGCGCAACAACAGCTAACATTACGCCATCTGCCGTAAAAAGTTATGCACACGACACGACGTCGACTATCGCGAGCAGCGATGCCGTGCCGCTAGTGCCGCAAGCAACTGAGAACAGTTACGGGTTTTCTTCGCTGCCGACGTCAACTGCGAGCGCCGTCTTTGCGCCAATATATGCAATAACGAAACAAGCGTACGCTACACCAAGTCATTCCGGCGTGTCTTATACATCGCCACTGGCCTGTAACAATTTCAACAATTTTACGCGTACGCCTATGCCAACAAATGAGTTATCATTTTTGTCAAATTCAACAACAGTGCCACGAAAATTGCAAGATTTGCCCGAGTTCAATGGGGAACCAGAAGACTGGCCTATCTTTTATACATCCTACATCCAGTCGACTTCAGCGTACAACTACACCAATCTGGAAAATAATCAGCGGTTGCAGAAAGCTGTTAAAAGAGAAGCGCGCGAGGTGAATAAATCGCTTTTAATTCACCCAGATAACGTCGGTGCCGCCATAGAACAGTTTTGCTTTCGCTTCGGACGTCCCGAACAACTAATCCAGAGCCAGTTACGTCAAGCAAGGGAGTTGCCGAATATTTCGGAGAATGCATTGGTGCCCTTTGCTACTAAGGTGAAAAATTTATCAATATTCCTGCAATCTGTGAATGGTCAACAACACATCGCCAATCCTACGCTATTGGAGGAATTAGTGTCGAAGCTCCCAATGAGTAGAAAACTGGAGTGGGCTAGAGTAGCCGCCTCCATACAGCCGTATCCGACAATTATACATTTTAGCGATTGGGTAACTGAACTTGCAAACTTAATATGTACAGTGCAAGATGTCGACAGTAAAGAACAAATGCGCCGTGTGGTCCTGCACACATCCGAACAACGATGTCCAGGTGTGAGTCCCTTAAAGTGTCCCGTATGCCAGTGGGAGCATTAACTGCAGGATTGTCGCCGTTTCCTTAGTGCTACAGTGCCAGAGAGATGGGATTTTGTAAAGAGACATCGTGCTTGTTTTTCGTACCTGAACGTGGGCCATAACACGCGTAACTGTCGCCGAAAGAAGTATTGTTCGGAAGAGGGTTGCCGACGCAGACACCACGGCCTACTGCACGAAGCCACTGCTACAGATCCGACCTCTAGTGCCCGCATTGAACAACGAGGTGAAGTACGAGGAAGCGTATTGAGTTGCGCGGCTGTTGGCAGCACTAAACACAAGCTACTCTTTCGTGTGCTGCCTGTAACATTGTATGGTGAAAAGAACCGGATACATACGCCTTATTGGATGAAGGTTCTTCGATTACAATGTTAGACAGCGAATTAGCCAAGCAATTAGGAGTACGTGGCCATTAACACAGTTTAAATATACAATAGTTTGGAGGAAGGGTAGCGCAAGAGCCATCTGAGGTTTTCAACATTGAAATTAGCGGGACTGTTAAAAAAAATGCGCCATCTGCTGGGCAATGTATATGCCGTAGCTAACCTCGATTTGCTCACGCAGAGTTTAAGTCGTGACGATCTAAAGAGTGGAGACAAATCAATTTCGTCTCTCCCCTTCCAGCCGTATTCCGATACTGTACCTCAGCTTTTGATTGGAATTGATCACGCACACCTAGGCTTACCGACTGATATAAAAAGGGTTAGCGATCAAGGTCCGTACGCTTGCAACACTGAACTGGGATGGGTAGTTTTCGGACCAACTAGGCGAACGCCGTTAGCCACCCACGCTTGCTTGTTTGTGCGCACACAAGAAGAAGAAGAAGACTTACATCAACTTGTGATCGACTATTTCAATGTTGAGGGTCTCGATGTTAGACCTTCACCGCCTGTTGAAAGCAGCGATGACGTCAGAGCTAAGCAGTTACTTGAAGGGACAACTAAGCGAGTGGAAGGTCGTTTTGAAACGGGTCTATTATGGAAAGACGATGACGTACGACTGCCCGATAATTATACTGCCGCTTTACACAGACTTGAAGGCATCGAGAAAAAGATGAAACGTGATGCAACGTTTGCAACAACGTACAAAGGTGTAATCGAAGGGTACTTGAGCAAAGGGTACGCTCGAAAACTTACACTTGAGGAAGCGAGTTTGACTTCACCAAGGAAGTGGTATCTACCGCACTTCGACGTCGTCAACCCAAATAAACCGAAAAATTTCGTTTTGTTTTTGACGCAGCCGCTCAAGTTGGAGGGGTATCTCTGAACTCGATGTTGTTAAAGGCGTCACAGCTCTACATATCACTACCTTCGATTTTGTTTAATTTTAGAACACGTGCAGTTGCAGTCTGCGGAGACATCAAAGAGATGTTCCACCAGGTAGCTATATAGCCAGCTGATAGGTGCGCACAGCATTTTCTATGGCGTGATGGCGAGAATAATAAGCCGCCTGAGGAGTATGCAATGAGGTTGATGATTTTCGGCGCCGCGTGCTCGCCCTGCTCGGCGCAATATGTCATGAGACTGAACGCCAGGGAGCACCGCGAAAGCTATGCGATTGAAGCTATCTTTGATCACCATTATATTGATGATTTTGTCGACAGATTTAGTTCGACTCAAGAGGCCATAGATATCTCAAAGCAGGTTCGCGAAATTCACAGCGATGGTGGGTTCGAATTACGCGGATTCGTATCGAACTCAAAGGAAGTAGTTAAAGAATTGGATGGCAGTACGACAACGAAACAGATCGCTGCAGGTGAGAGTACAAAGAAGGTTCTTGGGTTATATTGGGAATCGACAAGCGATAATTTTAAATTTAATCTGAAGTTCTATCGTATTGAACACACACTAATCGCAGGCGAGAGGAGTCCTACAAAAAGAGAACTCCTTAGCATTATCATGTCAACATTTGACCCGCTGGGGTTTTTAAGCTATTTTACCGTTGCAGCCAAATCTCTTATGCGTGAAGTTTGGCGTCGTGAAGTCCGTTGGGATGAGTCCATCCCTAACGACGTGAACGTATTATGGGAACAGTGGCGTCAACAGATGCACAAGGTAACGGAATTTCGTGTGCCGCGATTCTACTTCTCTTATGGTGTGCCCCAAGATTTAGAACTGCATGTGTTTGTTGACGCCAGCGAAGAGGCCTTTGCTGCAGTCGCCTACTGGAAGTCAAGAGCCGAATGGTGAAGTTGAAGTTACGTTAGTCTGTGCGAAAACGAAGTGCGCCCCGCTAAAGGCTGTAATCATTCCACGCCTAGAATTGCAAGCAGCTGTGCTAGGCGTACGTCTACGGAAATTGATATTGGACAATCACCAACTGCGCCCTCAACGATGCTGCTTTTGGAGCGACTCTAAAACAGTTTTGAAATGGATTGGCAGCGAACATCGACGCTACAAACCGTATGTGGCGCACCGCGTTGCAGAGATTCTAAGCGGGAGTGTAGTTCGCGAATGGCGATGGTTACCAACCAAAGACAATGCAGCCGACGATGCGACAAGAAGCAACAAAAGCGTTGATTTTTCACAAAAATCTCGCTGGCTGCAGGGACCGATTTTTTTGAGATGCGATGAGGATACGTGGCCAGCTGAAGAAAACGATTCTAGAGTCATTGTGGAAGATGATGAAGAACTCCGCCCCAGATTTGCTTTAATTGCCAGCAACAACATTTTTATTGAATATAATCGCTTTCAAGATTAATTAGGTTAAAGAGAGCAGTAGCGTGGATTCTTCGCTTCATAAATTGATGTCGTAAGCGGGAGCTAGAATATCATGACTATGGGCTTACTGCAACTGAGATTGAAGCTGCCGAGCATCTGTTATGCCTGCGCGTTCAAACAGAATCATTCGCTTCAGAACGCAACTGTATCATAATTGGTCAAGGTATACCAAAAGCCAGCTCATTAAAACAACTTTCACCATACCTGGACGACGACGGACTACTTCGCGTGCAAGGGCGTATAGATGCAGCCAGCTTCTTGCCGTATAACGCCAGACGCCCGATTATACTGCCATATGGGCACACCTTTATACGGTCGGTCGTCCGTTATCACCATTGCCAGATGAAGCACCAGAATCACGAGGCGACTATAAGCAATATTCGTCAGAAATACTGGATTCCCAGAATAAGACAGCTGCTACGAAGCGTAATTGCTGCATGTAAATTTTGCCATATCAGCAAGGCTGAACCGCAAGCGCCCATGATGGGTCCTTTACCTGAAGATCGGCTTGAGCCATACGTACGGCCCTTTACCTATACAGGACTCGACTATTTTGAGCCTATTTGCGTTACGATAGGGCGGCGTACTGAGAAGCGCTGGGTGGCGCTATTTACGTGCCTCACAGTACGCGCAATACACTTAGAGATCGCCCACGACTTATCGACGGATTCCTGCATAATCGCCATGCGCAACTTCATGAATCGGAGTGAGGTTCCAGCACGTCTACGATCCGATAATGGAAAAAACTTTATAGGAGCTAATGAAGAAGCGAAACGTTTTTCTGAAGTTTTTGATACCGAGCGTGTTCAAAACGAATTGTCAACGAAGGGAATTGAGTGGTTCTTCAACTGCCCTGCCAACCCATCGGAAGGAGGAGTGTGGGAAAGAATGGTGCAGTGCGTAAAAAAAGTTCTCCGACATTCATTAAAAGAAGGAGTGCCACGTGAGCATGTCCTACAGAGCTTTCTGATAGAAGCAGAGAATATAGATGTCGCGGCTACGACTTTGGCTAAAGAGGGCAGTAGCAATAATGCTTTATATAACTATTTGTATCTAACTTATCAAAATTAAAACATCCAACATCTTTTAACATTGGCATCCCTTGCGGGGAGAACACATCGCTGAAATTGGAGCTTTGGATGCAAATTGTCACATATGCGCATATGCGCAAAAGCACATGGGCAGTGTTACAACTTTTATCAAATACTGTCGGAGTAGCAGCTTGTGGATTCTTAATTATCCGCAATGTGTCAGATTCCTGCCATTTCATCATCATGGTAACATAACCTTATTTAATACATTGCATCGTGCTTATATCATCCTTTCTAAACTCCTACTAACCTGTAAACTTTGCAGTAGCTTATGTATAAACTACTTTTGATGATCTTTTTATTTCAATTACATCTAAATTTGCTTTATTTCCAATGGTAATGAAGTGCAAGTAGCTGCATTCAAATAACACAACCATTCACAACCTCGCAACAAATACACAGGGAAACAGCAAAGCATAAAAAACAAAAGGTTATATTGAAACCCTAAAACATCTATTAGAACAATATTGGAACAACTTCATAGATCTTCATGACCAGATTGTTAGCGAAGGGACAGCCGAAAACTTGGCACCAGCCGGCATGGCAGCGTCTACTGACCATGAAGCTATAGAATGCGTATATGTAGAAATAGTGGGCTTTAAAATCAGCCAGGCAACACAACTTCTTACAATGATACAACAATATCACAGCATCAAGTGACGCAACCGCAGCCGCGTATTAAACTTCCATTATTTGATGATGATTTTTTGCATTGGTTTCCGTTCAGAGGTTTCTTCCGTTCAATTGTGACGAAGAAAACGTTGTTGACAAACACACAACGTTTACAATATTTGAAGGATAGCCTAACTGCGGAGGCGAAGAACGCGGTAGATAACATCACCACTACAGACTCAAATTTTATTGTTGCATGGGCACTACTGCAATCTAAATACAAGAATAAACTTGTAACAATCAACGTACATATGGCTGTGAGGAGGAAGCCTCCGCTTTGAAGCACTTACTTGATGGCGTGACGTCGTACATACTTGCGCTGCAATATTCTTTATGACTTTTTAATTTTCACTAGTCGGAAGGCTTACAAGTTTAGCAGCTTACATTACGGACGTATTTCAAATCGCTTCGAAACTTAGTGGTTCAAAACAAAAAACAGCAACAATTTACATGAGCATTCGGCACTCATCGCCATAAGCGAGAGACCGATATCTCACCC
Organism: Clusia tigrina; assembly: GCA_920105625.2. Lineage (NCBI taxonomy): Eukaryota > Metazoa > Arthropoda > Insecta > Diptera > Clusiidae > Clusia > Clusia tigrina. The sequence goes on from OV050030.1 coordinate 329,308,847, forward strand.
ACGCGCGTCATCCACATGCAGAAACAGACAGTAACCCGATAACTACATTAATGCCAACTGAGATGCTTTCTCATAATCCATCAGCGCATGTGCAATTAACACCAATAACTCAGCAAATGGTAAGCACTGAGTACGCTCAGACTTCTAACTTAATTACGCACACACCATTAAAAGTAATAAACGAACAAAAGCAAAACAGCATTTTTCTTTCCACCACAAAAAATTGAACACAGATGCCTCTCAACTAGACTCGGATGCACTAAATATGCCTAAAAATCCACATCTCTCTTGGAGTGCACAATGTGTCTCTCCAAATCTAATCGCATCGACTTCAATACAAAATAAGAACAACAAAGATTCTGCTGATACGTGTACATATAAGCAACAACAACTTCAGAAAGGAACAAATTTGTTAAACCAAATACAGATACCCTGTTTTATAACAGCAACTCTTTTACTCTATTGAGCCATAATTCTGCGCCTAAACAAAAAAAAAAAAGTTTCGTTCAAACCACCACCAATTTTCCAGCGCGAACGCAGCTCAAATATATTAATAGAATATTGCCAGTTTAATATATAAAAATGATTTTCATGTAATTCCGTTGCTAAAGGATAAACTACAAGAAGCAAAAATATAAATTTACTCAGAAAAGAACCATCGTACAGTTGTTTCTTGCATGGAAGAAAGATAGAAAAACTACTACACGTATCAGTTAAAGAGTAGCAAATGCTTGACTGTAGTTATTAAAGGCATAGAATCTGAAGTAGACTCTATAGAACTAAAAGGTGCTCTGCAAGAGTCTGGATTCACAGTAAAACCCGTTTTTAATATTAAGAATCGGCACAAAGTACTGCACCACCTTTCTGCATTGAGCTCGAACCAGGAAACATTACTCTAAAACAAAATGAAATCCACCCCATCTACAATCTACTGTTGGGGCATGTCTGTGTCTGCCGAATATATCTTGCCCGTTGGATATAACTTTATCCTTGTGTTTATGCACTGAGGGAATAGAAACGCGCTCGAATCAGTTGTTAGTAATAATGCTCTGTTTATTCATAAATCACCTGCTTATATACTATTTACATTCGTATTTTCGTATCTTAACGTTCTACTTTAATATTTCTAATTGCCCTACATTGTTGTTGCTAATTGCTCTACTCTTTAGATTGCGCATTCTGCAATTGTCCGGTAATGCAATCATCGAGAGGCACACTTTTGGGAAAGCGCTGACCAGTCAGTAGTGATAGTTTATTATTTTATAAATAATAAAAGAGCTACTTGGGATATTGTGAGTTTGACTCTAGTAGATAGTGGAACTATCTACTTGTTGGAAAATAGTATTGTTAACTTTCGTTAGATTTATAGTTAAAATTCAGAGACCCGTTTTGTACAACTCTGGGTTATAAACCAATGTTGCGCATTATTCTTTCTCTCTTTTCCTATGTTCGTCAAAGCGCTGCCTAAAATGGCCATTTGATCTTGAACATTGAAAGAGTGAAGAGAGGGTGCAAAACTGCGGTAAGTTTGTAGTATTTGATCATCAATGTACTAAATTTAATTATTTTACAGAATAAACATACGTACACCCGTAGTTGTTTTAAGCAAACCCTCTTTAGCCAAAGTCGTAGCCGCGACATCTTTATTCGCAGTTTTCGTTTTGTTTTAACTGCGTCGCTTCCACTGCCGTGAAGCACTGACTATGGAGAATCGCCGAAGCCCTCGGCTCAACAAAGCAGAAGCGGAGGTAGGTGAAGTAAAGCCCAGTTCCACCTTGTCTACCGCCTCCGAAAATACCGCTGTTTTAGCCGCAAGTACCAACGCCACTGCCAGTTCATCAGAACTAACTTCAATGTTGGAAATGCAGAAGCAAATCGACGCGCTTCAAAGACAGATAAAAGAATTCCAGGTAAGGTTAGGTGAACAAAATCGCCATTGCCAAGGGCTGGAGACTGCATTGCGTAGCTCAGTGCATCTAGTTATTGATGCACCCATCGCCGCCGCCACAACTATAGTACCCGTCGTTGCGCAATCGTTGACTCCAGCTGCACGTGCCCCAGTACATAACCTCCCAAATTTGTCGGCTAGCGCAACAACAGCTAACATTACGCCATCTGCCGTAAAAAGTTATGCACACGACACGACGTCGACTATCGCGAGCAGCGATGCCGTGCCGCTAGTGCCGCAAGCAACTGAGAACAGTTACGGGTTTTCTTCGCTGCCGACGTCAACTGCGAGCGCCGTCTTTGCGCCAATATATGCAATAACGAAACAAGCGTACGCTACACCAAGTCATTCCGGCGTGTCTTATACATCGCCACTGGCCTGTAACAATTTCAACAATTTTACGCGTACGCCTATGCCAACAAATGAGTTATCATTTTTGTCAAATTCAACAACAGTGCCACGAAAATTGCAAGATTTGCCCGAGTTCAATGGGGAACCAGAAGACTGGCCTATCTTTTATACATCCTACATCCAGTCGACTTCAGCGTACAACTACACCAATCTGGAAAATAATCAGCGGTTGCAGAAAGCTGTTAAAAGAGAAGCGCGCGAGGTGAATAAATCGCTTTTAATTCACCCAGATAACGTCGGTGCCGCCATAGAACAGTTTTGCTTTCGCTTCGGACGTCCCGAACAACTAATCCAGAGCCAGTTACGTCAAGCAAGGGAGTTGCCGAATATTTCGGAGAATGCATTGGTGCCCTTTGCTACTAAGGTGAAAAATTTATCAATATTCCTGCAATCTGTGAATGGTCAACAACACATCGCCAATCCTACGCTATTGGAGGAATTAGTGTCAAAGCTCCCAATGAGTAGAAAACTGGAGTGGGCTAGAGTAGCCGCCTCCATACAGCCGTATCCGACAATTATACATTTTAGCGATTGGGTAACTGAACTTGCAAACTTAATATGTACAGTGCAAGATGTCGACAGTAAAGAACAAATGCGCCGTGTGGTCCTGCACACATCCGAAAAACGATGTCCAGGTGTGAGTCCCTTAAAGTGTCCCGTATGCCAGTGGGAGCATAAACTGCAGGATTGTCGCCGTTTCCTTAGTGCCACAGTGCCAGAGAGATGGGATTTTTTAAAGAGACATCGTGCTTGTTTTTCGTACCTGAACGTGGGCCATAACACGCGTAACTGTCGCCGAAAGAAGTATTGTTCGGAGGAGGGTTGCCGACGCAGACACCACGGCCTACTGCACGAAGCCACTGCTACAGATCCGACCTCTAGTGCCCGAATTGAACAACGAGGTGAAGTACGAGGAAGCGTATTGAGTTGCGCGGCTGTTGGCAGCACTAAACACAAGCTATTCTTTCGTGTGCTGCCTGTAACATTGTATGGTGAAAAGAACCGGATCGATACATACGCCTTATTGGATGAAGGTTCTTCGATTACAATGTTAGACAGCGAATTAGCCAAGCAGTTTGGAGTACGTGGCCATTAACACAGTTTAAATATACAATGGTTTGGAGGAAGTGTAGCGCAAGAGCCGTCTGAGGTTTTCAACATTGAAATCAGCGGGACTGGTAAAAAAAAGCCCCATCTGCTGCGCAATGTATATGCCGTAGCTAACCTCGATTTGCTCACGCAGAGTTTAAGTCGTGATGATCTAAAGAGTGGAGACAAATCAATTTCGTCCCTCCCCTTCCAGCCGTATTCCGATACTGTACCTCAGCTTTTGATTGGAATTGATCACGCACACCTAGGCTTACCGACTGATATAAAAAGGGTTAGCGATCAAGGTCCGTACGCTTGCAACACTGAACTGGGATGGGTAGTTTTCGGACCAACTAGGCGAACGCCGTTAGCCACCCACTCTTGCTTGTTTGTGCGCACACAAGAAGAAGAAGAAGACTTACATCAACTTGTGATCGACTATTTCAATGTTGGGGGTCTCGATGTTAGACCTTCACCGCCTGTTGAAAGCAGCGATGACGTCAGAGCTAAGCAGTTACTTGAAGGGACAACTAAGCGAGTGGAAGGTCGTTTTGAAACGGGTCTATTATGGAAAGACGATGACGTACGACTGCCCGATAATTATACTACCGCTTTACACAGACTTGAAGGCATCGAGAAAAAGATGAAACGTGATGCAACGTTTGCAACAACGTACAAAGGTGTAATCGAAGGGTACTTGAGCAAAGGGTACGCTCGAAAACTTACACTTGAGGAAGCAAGTTTGACTTCACCAAGGAAGTGGTATCTACCGCACTTCGACGTCGTCAACCCAAATAAACCGAAAAATTTCGTTTTGTTTTTGACGCAGCCGCTCAAGTTGGAGGGGTATCTCTGAACTCGATGTTGTTAAAGGCGTCACAGCTCTACATATCACTACCTTCGATTTTGTTTAATTTTAGAACACGTGCAGTTGCAGTCTGCGGAGACATCAAAGAGATGTTCCACCAGGTAGCTATATAGCCAGCTGATAGGTGCGCACAGCATTTTCTATGGCGTGATGGCGAGAATAATAAGCCGCCTGAGGAGTATGCAATGAGGTTGATGATTTTCGGCGCCGCGTGCTCGCCCTGCTCGGCGCAATATGTCATGAGACTGAACGCCAGGGAGCACCGCGAAAGCTATGCGATTGAAGCTATCTTTGATCACCATTATATTGATGATTTTGTCGACAGATTTAGTTCGACTCAAGAGGCCATAGATATCTCAAAGCAGGTTCGCGAAATTCACAGCGATGGTGGGTTCGAATTACGCGGATTCGTATCGAACTCAAAGGAAGTAGTTAAAGAATTGGATGGCAGTACGACAACGAAACAGATCGCTGCAGGTGAGAGTACAAAGAAGGTTCTTGGGTTATATTGGGAATCGACAAGCGATAATTTTAAATTTAATCTGAAGTTCTATCGTATTGAACACACACTAATCGCAGGCGAGAGGAGTCCTACAAAAAGAGAACTCCTTAGCATTATCATGTCAACATTTGACCCGCTGGGGTTTTTAAGCTATTTTACCGTTGCAGCCAAATCTCTTATGCGTGAAGTTTGGCGTCGTGAAGTCCGTTGGGATGAGTCCATCCCTAACGACGTGAACGTATTATGGGAACAGTGGCGTCAACAGATGCACAAGGTAACGGAATTTCGTGTGCCGCGATTCTACTTCTCTTATGGTGTGCCCCAAGATTTAGAACTGCATGTGTTTGTTGACGCCAGCGAAGAGGCCTTTGCTGCAGTCGCCTACTGGAAGTCAAGAGCCGAATGGTGAAGTTGAAGTTACGTTAGTCTGTGCGAAAACGAAGTGCGCCCCGCTAAAGGCTGTAATCATTCCACGCCTAAATTGATATTGGACAATCACCAACTGCGCCCTCAACGATGCTGCTTATGGAGCGACTCTAAAACAGTTTTGAAATAGATTGGCAGCGAACATCGACGCTACAAACCGTATGTGGCGCACCGCGTTGCAGAGATTCTAAGCGGGAGTGAAGTTCGCGAATGGCGTTGGGTACCAACCAAAGACAATGCAGCCGACGATGCGACAAGAAGCAACAAAAGCGTTGATTTTTTTTACAAAAATCTCGCTGGCTGCAGGGACCGATTTTCTTGAGATGCGATGAGGATACGTGGCCAGCTGAAGAAAACGATTCTAGAGTCATTGTGGAAGATGATGAAGAACTCCGCCCCAGATTTGCTTTAATTGCCAGCAACAACATTTTTATTGAATATAATCGTTTTTCAAGTTTAATTAGGTTAAAGAGAGCAGTAGCGTGGATTCTTCGCTTCATAAATCGATGTCGTAAGCGGGAGCTAGAATATCATGACTATGGGCTTACTGCAGCTGAGATTGAAGCTGCCGAGCATCTGTTATGCCTGCGCGTTCAAACAGAATCATTCGCTTCAGAACGCAACTGTATCATAATTGGTCAAGGTATACCAAAAGCCAGCTCATTAAAACAACTTTCACCATACTTGGACGACGACGGACTACTTCGCGTGCAAGGGCGTATAGATGCAGCCAGCTTCTTGCCGTATAACGCCAGACGCCCGATTATACTGCCATATGGGCACACCTTTACACGGTCGGTCGTCCGTTATCACCATTGCCAGATGAAGCACCAGAATCACGAGGCGACTATAAGCAATATTCGTCAGAAATACTGGATTCCCAGAATAAGACAGCTGCTACGAAGCGTAATTGCTGCATGTAAATTTTGCCATATCAGCAAGGCTGAACCGCAAGCGCCCATGATGGGTTCTTTACCTGAAGATCGGCTTGAGCCATACGTACGGCCCTTTACCTATACAGGACTCGACTATTTTGAGCCTATTTGCGTTACGATAGGGCGGCGTACTGAGAAGCGCTGGGTCGCGCTATTTACGTGCCTCACAGTACGCGCAATACACTTAGAGATCGCCCACGACTTATCGACGGATTCCTGCATAATCGCCATGCGCAACTTCATGAATCGGAGTGGGGTTCCAGCACGTCTACGATCCGATAATGGAAAAAACTTTATAGGAGCTAATGAAGAAGCGAAACGTTTTTCTGAAGTTTTCGATACCGAGCGTGTTCAAAACGAATTGTCAACGAAGGGAGTTGAGTGGTTCTTCAACTGACTTCTAACTTAATTACGCACACACCATTAAAAGTAATAAACGAACAAAAGCAAAACAGCATTTTTCTTTCCACCACAAAAAATTGAACACAGATGCCTCTCAACTAGACTCGGATGCACTAAATATGCCTAAAAATCCACATCTCTCTTGGAGTGCACAATGTGTCTCTCCAAATCTAATCGCATCGACTTCAATACAAAATAAGAACAACACAGATTCTGCTGATACGTGTATATATAAGCAACAACAACTTCAGAAAGGAACAAATTTGTTAAACCAAATACAGATACCCTGTTTTATAACAGCAAATCTTTTACTTTATTGAGCCATAATTCTGAGCCTAAACAAAAAAAAAAGTTTCGTTCAAACCACCACCAATTTTCCAGCGCGAACGCAGCTCAAATATATTAATAGAATTTTGCCAGCTTAATATATAAAAATGATTTTCATGTAATTCCGTTGCTAAAGGGTAAACTACAAGAAGCAAAAATATAAATTTACTCAGAAAAGAACCATCGTACAGTTGTTTCTTGCATGGAAGAAAGAAAGAAAAACTACTACCCGTATCAGTTAAAGAGTAGTAAATGCTTGACTGTAGTTATTAAAGGCATAGAATCTGAAGTAGACTCTATAGAACTAAAAGGTGCTCTGCAAGAGTCAGGATTCACAGTAAAACCCGTTTTTAATATTAAGAATAGGCACAAAGTACTGCACCACCTTTCTGCATTGAGCTCGAACCAGGAAACATTACTCTAAAACAAAATGAAAGCCACCCCATCTACAATCTACTGTTGGGGCATGTCTGTGTCTGCCGAATATATCTTGCCCGTTGGATATAACTTTATCCTTGTGTTTATGCACTGAGGGAATAGAAACGCGCAGGAATCAGTTGTTAGTAATAATGCTCTGTTTATTCATAAAACACCTGCTTATATACTATTTACATTCGTATTTTCGTATCTTAACGTTCTACTTTAATATTTCTAATTGCCCTACATTGTTGTTGCTAATTGCTCTACTCTTTAGATTGCGCATTCTGCAATTGTCCGCTAATGCAATCATCGAGAGGCACACTTTTGGGAAAGCGCTGACCAGTCAGTAGTGAAAGTTAATTGCAGTTCAATTGTTAAATGCCTGCACCTAAAGCATGCAATCGACTTTTACTTAATAGTAACATTTTATTGTATTATACGTGCGCCTTAGGGCTATGCACGTTTATTATTTTATAAATAATAAAAGAGCTACTTGGGACATTGTGAGTTTGACTCACAACATCCCTCCTCTCTTTCTAACTAGATAGTGGAACTATTGTGCATCCCATATACTATACAATTCATTTATTTTTTTGTTATCTATTTGCCATGTTTTGGTGTCTGTTTGTTTTATCTTTTATTTCTGTTCTCTCTTTTTTTTGTTCTGTTTGTTTTTGTGTTTTGTTTTTTATCATTATTTTTTTCATATTGGTCTTTAAATTTTTAGTCCCCTTTTTTATCTATTATTATTTTTTTCATATATTGGACGCTTTTAATTTTTTTTCTCTTACTTGTTTTTTTTCTTTTCGTTTTCTTTTCTTTTTGTTCTTATTTTTATTTCTATAATTTATTCTTATATTAACACTGCGTTCTCGGTCTCCTGTTGTGCTGCGTTCCCTCGGTGAATTCTGCATTCCATTGTCGATAGGGCTGGTACGACGTTCTGGGAAAAATTCCGAAGATTCCGGTAATGCCGACCCCTCCCCCCTTTCGTAATGTAGGACTCGGTGAGGCCCGCTACTTTCTCTTCGGCGTCAACCTACTTAACCAAGTCGCTGATTGCTTCTATTGTTATTCAGTGTTTTCCACAGATCCTGATGGTGTAATAGCGAAAATGCTGCTGGTGTAGTGAGAGTGCGTTTTTAGTGCCTTTGTATATGAAATTATTCAGTAACTCCTGGAGTTTTCATGATGCTTCGCCTGTTCTGATGAGGGAAGTTGATAAATTGTACCATGACTGACGCTCAGTATTCCGCGTCAATCGTATTATATCCTGTGCCCATTAGTTGCGTACGTGTTGCTTTGCTTGAGCACACCGCCGTAACCACTATGGGTTGGTCAAAACGATAGGGTTATATAGTTATATATTTGTTGGATACCAGAACCCCAGCCGATGGATGCTAGAATGGTCACGTGTTCACACCGTTCATACTCTGAATTCTATATTGTTCGGGTGAGCAACTATTCTCGGGTGATGTCGTAATCGTTTTGTCAGATCCACACCCTCGCAGTTTTTCTCATTCTTTGTGGATTGACCAATGCAATGTTCCCGTGATTGGCTTTCGGCTAGTAGTCAATCAAGGTCCTTGGTGATAAACTCCAATATGTGCTAATGCGCTTTGGAATAGCGTACAATTTCTACATCGTCAATCATGCCAGTAGTGGTAGTGGAACACTGATAACTACTGTTAGACCTCGTCAATCATGCTAGTAGTGGTAGTGGAACTCTGATAACTACTGTTAGACCTTTGTCTGTTTACGTGGTTCGCACTTCGGCCAGTTCGTAGAACGGTTCCGGAACCTTATTGTACCAAGAGATGCCTTTCAATGATGGCACTGCTTCGGGCAACTTGTTCAAAGTTCTAAACAATGGATGCAGTTTGGCATGCAATAGGTCGCCAACCACTGTTACTTCTGTGCTGATGCTCCGCACCGACGCTTTAGCTCAGTACCACTGGCCGCAGATTGTTTTCCAGTAAGTTTAATCCTCATATTCTGCTTCAAAATAATTTCCAATTCCGTCCGTGGCAACTCCGTCACAATCACCCATCATCCTTCGCGAACCATATTTCCCCTGCGGTACTCCAGTACTAACAGCATCATCCATAGATGAATCTAAAGTTAATATTTTGCCTATTACAAAGTGCTTACTTATTTCTAATTACCTTAAACCGTTCTTCAAAGTTGAATGTTATACCATTCCACTTCGGTTCACTCGTCTTACCCTCCTACATTATGAGATACATTACTTCGTTGCTATATACCAGAGGGGATGAGGAATGATTTTACTGCCGTATGGTGCTCTGACTGATAAAACAAAATTTTTTTATTTTTTTATTCTGAACAAATCTTATTGCCCCTCCGACATAAGTAAGAATATTTGATATAATCCCTTTTATGTGAAGACTGTGTCAATTGTACGACACAATTTTTTATTGCACCTAATATTTTTAAAATAAGTTATCATCTGGTTGGGTATATACATACCAGATGATAACTAACAAGTGTATGCTCACACCCTGTAACTTACTCGTATATGACCACATACATTCCAGGCACACCCACGTGTTGTGTTCTTTTGAACCATTATTCTTAAGTTTAAATTACAAAACAAATTTTTTACATTTCCTTAGGTATTTTCCATTTCATCAAACTCCTGTTCTTATTTATATTTAAATATTTCCCTTGAACTTCTTTATAATACATTACTTTGTCCCACACTATCTCTCCTCTTAAGTTTTACTTTATCGTGCTTATTCTAAATTCTACTTAGCTATTAAGCCAATAAATTCCCCCCAAAATCTATTATAGTTTCAATTTTATTTATATTAAGTAGTTTTATTTATAGAAATAGTATATATATACATATATATATATATATATATATATATATATATATATATATATATATATATATATATATATACGAGTATATATATATTTATATATATATATATATATATATATATATATATATATATATAAATATATATATATATATATATATATATATATATATATACTCGTTATTTTTTTTTCTCCGTTGGGAGATGTAAAATCCTCATGGAGACCAGCAGGCTCCTGCCGCGCTGGTACTGTGGGACTCCTCCGAAGAGGCCTACGCCACTAAAATAGTCTCCTTACCACCCACATCCCCTCGGATAACGCTCTCTAGAGCAGGCGTCGAGGTCGGGACGCTATGCTGCGAAATCTACTATTCTGCCGCATCCATGCGACTTTCTCTAGTTTTAATTGCGTCGATTCTTTCTGGTCGACGTAGCTCTTTTGTACTTCTTCTGCATATCTTTGGAACGCCCTCCAACTCCCTATTCACGGTTCCTTCCTGCCATGATCTTAGTGGAAGTGAAAACTCTTTAGTTACTGCATACAGAATGCTGCTGCCCCAAAGGTTATCCCGCCCGAATATACAATAAGCCGGAACAAATTCCTTTTCTGATTTCACTACGTTCCTTCTGAAGCTTACGTCCCTGAACTCACTGTGGTTCACCCTAACTGAGCTTAGTTTCCTAATACACCCCCCAAAGGCACCGTTAAGAGTCTTTACACACTTTTCATCAGTTGTAGAACACTAGATTTAACGACGCTTGTGTCCGCTCCTGAATCTACCAAAATCAATAGTTTTCCACTAGCTGCCTCCTTGCAGGGTATCTCGATGAACGCATGGGCTAACCACGAAACAACGCCTTCTTGTTCCCAAAACGGATTCGAATCTATTCCCAAACTCTCTGATACTCTCCCGCCAAGAGTTGTAGTTCTTCCTTATATACCCATACCTTTTGCCCATACCTAGTTATCTTATCCTTGTACTCCCTTACCGCTTTTACTGCTGCTGGCCTCTACTTCCTAATTTTATCATAATGTAATCCTACGACTAGAATCAGCACTGTAAACCAAATCGAAACGCAATCAAGAAAAATATTTTGGAGTTCCTCATGCTCCTCCCTCTCTTGGGCCATCCCAGATAGTCCCTAGATCGCTTGACACGTGATCCACTCTCCCTGCTACTTTCGGCCTGCTATTTGCTTTGTCTTTCTGTTCGACTCTGAATAGTCGCTAATGCTTGGTCTGCTGCGTCAAAAGTTGACAAGCTATCATTGTCCCTCGCTAATCTCCAAATCACCTGGGCTTAACTTTTGCTCGTTACTGCGTCCAAATGTTCATACAGTTTATCTGGAAATAACTTTACTTCCGTCTGTAAAGACCTTAACTTGTCTTGAGCCTTGTCCTCCGGTGAACTAGGACTATGTACTTGTGCTTCCAACTCTTCTAGATCCAATCTGAACTTGTCAACTAGTCCCGTATTAAACCGTTGACATATACCGGATAATCCTTGGCAAAGTACTCCTTAAAACGTAACAATTCCTCGTTATTATCGTTAAATGTCTTTAACAAGGCGTCTAGTTTCGTTATGCGTTTGCGGTAGTACTCGCTATTCTTTCGTGCCTAATTGTCCTTTCTACAATTCCTGATTTTCTTTTGAATTGCCGCGTTCTGCCGCTTTTGTGCTTCCATCAATCTTTTAGCTTATTTTGGTTGATTTTTTAAACTTATCCGCGAAATAGAATACTAATAAGTTTTTAGTTTTATTACTGAATAAAATAAACATTATTCAACATAGAAAGACAACCGTGGCGTAATGCCGTAGAGAAAACAAAATTACGCAAGTATTAAAATTATACTTAATTGATTACTGAACGTGATACAAATTGTTTATACCAATAAATATTTGCTTTTCTTTTGTTACTACTTTTCGATTAACCCATTTTGAATAAGGTGATCGAATTCACAAAATTATTCTCCATATTTTCTCCCTATCAAAGAAAATTTTCATATACAATGAATGATTACAGCACTACTGACACATCTACATTTCAGTAAAATGCTCTGTTGATTTGTTTTGCTTTTCCGTGCAAAATATTAATTAAACATTTTTTAGCGCACATCGTAGTTTAGGAACTACACAAACTTTGATGCAACAACCCGTGTTATATGCACCTCTTCTTGCCGTGCTAAAACAAGATAAATGTCCCTACCGATAAACACACACATTCCCCTACCAAAAAACTTCTCACAGCTAAGACGACATACATAGACCGTCCGATAATACTTACGGTCTATGTTTGCCCATACAAAGCTGCGTGCAACAGCGCAATCGCGCCTGTCCGTTACAACTTTTTTGATCAGCGTTACGGCGCCTTCAGGGTCGCAGAATTATCTACTTAAACTACGCTACAATAAATAATACTTACAATTTTTCGATCGCTCCCTTCATTGTTCTTTTGATGTTCGTGGGACGGTGGGTCCTTATACCGGCTCCGCCAATTATGTTGGGGTATGTCTGTATCTTGCCCGTTGGATATAACTTTATGCTTGTATTTATGCACTGAGGGACGCTTATCAGCAGCGTGAATCCACTGTCTAACCGCGCGAATAAAAACACGCTCGAATCAGTTGTTATTCCGGCCCCGTTTATTCATAAAACACCTGCTTATATATTATTTACATTCGTATTTTCGTATCTTAACGTTCTACTTGCCCTACATTGTTGTTGCTAGTTGCTCTACCTTTAGATTGCGAATTCTGCAAAGCATGCAATCGCCTTTTACTTAATAGTAATATTTCATTGTGTTATACGTGCGCCTTAGGGCTATGCACGTTTATTATTTTAGTAATAATAACGTCTAATAGCTACTTGGGACATTTTGAGTTTGACTCACAACACTACGGTATTTAATGCAACGTAGAATAACAGTCGAGGAGACTCAGAACGTAAAGGCCCAATACAATGCACAAACTGTCAGGAGTATGGCCACTCAAAATCTTATTGCAAACTGAGTCCTATTTCGGCTTATCATCCAACCACTCCCCTCTAATAATATATTTAAAAAAAACCAGAATTAATTCGAAAAACAATAAAATTTACCTCCAAGAAATCAAACTGGCTCAAATATCGTAAATATATTAGTACCCACGTTTGCGTTAATACAAAACTCAAGAGTAATGAGGATATTGAATCGGCGACGAAGGTCCTAGTTCAATAATAAATGCAGCTGCTAACAGTGCAACGACCGAACAAATCTCAACTAAATCCAAACGAAGAATGCCTCATTAAAGAAAAGAGGAGATTAAGGCGTGAGTGGCAAAAATATAGATCGCCCGCATTAAAAGTGAAACTAAAATCAGTCCAAAATCAACTGAAAAACACTCTTCGCGACGAAAAGGAACAAAGGCTAAATAAATACCTGGAAACTTGGCTCCTCAAAGTCACTGATTAATCTCTCTGGCGAGCCAAAAAATGGTTAAAACACCGATGCATAGTAAATCAACCCTAAGACAAAGTGATGATACTTGGGCAAAAACAGATGAAGAAAAAGGCAATTCATTTGCAACGCACCTCAGGTCAATCTTTCAACCTAATCCATCTACCCGCAGCAAGAATAGCATTCAGAATGTTTCAACAACGAGTGCCAATTGATTCTAAACCAAAGGAAGTCAAACTCATGTGTACAACGAGTCTCAACCCAAAAAAAAAGCAACAAGATGCCATTTGTTTGATATGGCTAGCTAAATTATTTGTCCCGCTTGGGTTTCTAGCGCCAATAATTATTTATGGCAAGATTTTTATTTAGAATTTCTGGCTGACTGGATTGCATTTAAATGATCATCTTCCAGAGGATCTATAAACAAATGGGTCTCAATTCTAAATGAGCTCAAAAGCTATACGTATTTCTCGTTGGATTAGTGTGTCGCAGCAAGTCTTATGAGCTTCATACTTTTACAGATACATCTACATACTTATGGCGCTGTTGTGTATCTGAGAGTGGTAAAACAAACTTCCGTGCAAATTCATCTACTAATGTCCAAGATACGAGTTGCACCGTTAAAAACAGTCACGATACCACGGCACGAGCTGTGTGCCTATAAGTTACGCCACCCCAAATGGCAAGTTATGCTATCGTTATAGGAAAACCGCAGCTCCAGTCATATTTTAGTATTCTAAGCGAAAACTCTCCTACATCTCAGCCCAATGAACCAAATAGTACGTTGGAAAAAACTTTACAAACTTTCGTCGCAGTCATGACTCAATTCATGTGTTCTATGCGAAGTATGATACAGGAAATGCTGAGAAATCAAAATATGTTGTTACAATCCATATTGGCAACACCATGAAATCAATTAAAATTGCACACTGGAATGCTGAAGGTATAAACCAGCATAAGCTAAAGCTGAAGCACTTCTTAAAATTAAATTTCATAGATATAATATTCATCTCTCAAACACATTTCACACACAAAAATTGTTTCAATATGGACGGATATATAACTTTCAACCCCAAACACTCTGGTGGCAAAGCTCGTGGGGCACAGCTTTTTTAATTAAAAATAAAAAAAAATTTTAACACGGATTACTTACCAGCAACAACTATTCGTCTAAAAGAATACGTTAATGGCCTGACAATATCAGCGATTTATTGCCCACCCAGAATCAATAAAGATGAAGGGCAGTATAAACACTTTTTAAGTACTCTCGGTATTAAATTTATCGCTGCTAGAGACTTCAATGCCAAACATACTCACTGGGGTTCCCGCTTAGTAAATCCAAAAGGAAAGCGGCAGTTATCAACTATTTATCATCTAGGGCTGGAGGTGTTATCCTGTAGCAGCCCCACATATTAGCCATCTGACCGAGGTAAGATCCCAGATCTCATAGACTTTGGAATTGCTAAAGGACTGAACAACATCCACTCTCGTGGAGCCCTCCCTCGAACAGTCTTCTGATCACACGCCAACAATAATAACACTCAAATCTCAAATCTTCTCAAAGAGAGTTTATAAAAAAGCTCTTGATTATAATGAAACAGATTGGTGGAAATGTAAATGTATATAAGGTCGCATTTTAAACTTATCCATACCCATAAAGTCGGAGCAAGTAATCAACGCAGCTGTACGCACATATACAACCTTGTTATCCCATGCCGTGAAAGTAGCTAACCCGACATATAACTAACTAATATAACTCATCAAGAATGTACTACAAAAGATGTTCAAGCGCTTCTTCTAGAAAAACGGTCACTCAGACGAAAATGGCAAATACAGAGATCCCCAGCTTTAAAAAATGAACTAACTTTATATACCAAAAATCTGCAGCAACTAGTTATTCCATTTGGCGAGCGGCCAGAAATCTTTGGAGACTAACAATTGTGGAGTCACCACTCCGTTTGCCCAATGGCGAGTGAGCAAAATGGAATGCCGAGAAAGGAGAGGCATTTGCCAATTATTTCAAGCAAGTGTTTACTCCAAACCGACCTATTCATGCTACACATTTGCTTCCCGCCTGTAATATACCAAATATGCCAGGTATAGAAATGAAAAGCTATTAAGGAATTGGACGTGAAAAATGCTCCTGGGCGTGACTTAATCACAGGTCGGATGATAAAATAATTTCCACCAGTAGCAGTAATGCACCTCTTGCACATAGTTAATGCCATAATATGCACTGGCTCATTTCGTCAAGAATGGAAGATCTCTCAAATAACGGTTATTCCGAAAATCGGTAAAGATCCTACTAAAGTGGCTTCTTATAGACCCATAAGCTTACTATCGATTTTTTCAAAGGTCTTTGGCAAATTGATAATAAAAAGGATAAAAGCCGTCACATAGAACAAAAATGTCATCCCAGATCATAGCATAGCATATTGTAAGTAACATACAAACAAGTTCCGAGCGTAAATAATACTGCTCTGCTGTGTTCGTCGATATCACACAACCATTTGACAAGGTGTGGTAGGCAGGACTCTTAATGAAACTAAGTAACATATTGCCACTGAATATTTGGATGATTCTTAAAAGTTAAATTTCGTGTAGGAAATTTGTCATAAAACACAAAAGTTGCATCTTTGAAGAATACCTTATTTAAGCTGGAGTCCCGCAAGGTAGTGAACTGAGCCCATTTCTCTACACAATTTACACTGCTGACTTGCCAACCAATGACAAAACCGTCACATCAAAGTTTGCGGACGACACTCACTGTTATCCAAATGAAGCCTCCAAAACTATTCCAACACCATCATTAATACTGTGCAGCACTGGTTGAATTATTGGAGGATCAAAGTGAACGAAAATAAATGCGTTCATCTAACTCTTACATTAAGTAAAAAACGTGTGCTCCACAGTACAAATAAATTCAAATCATCAGTGCTCTGACGCCAAATATCTGGGTATGCACTAAAGCGCTGCACGTGTATGCCTTTTCACATATATAATATATTCATATATTTTCAAATACATTACTTCATTTCCTCTCTGTGTGTACCGAATAGAATAGATTATTATACACGTAGGTACGGACAGATCGTATTCGTGAGAACTCAGTATACATAAGCAAAAGTATTCGAATACTAAGGCACACACTTCTAATATACAAAAATATTCGGTTGATTATAATAAATTGTCGTGAAACTGAGTTTGATATCTTTTCGAGTGAATCTTGAAAGTGGGTCTTTTTCAGGAGGGACTAGATACGATTTCAACGGTGTAGCAAACGCCGAGTACTTAAATATTATGAGGTTTTCTTTTGTTTTGAGTAAAAGCTTAGACAAGTTTTAGTTGTTTAAACGAATTAATTTATTACATATTCTCAAAATTTCGAAATAAAGGTATTTAAAAATTTATTATAAAAATATAAAATTTATTTGTCTGCAAATAAGTACAACAGAAATTGATTTTGTTAACTTGTCTTTATTAAAATTCGCTGTCAACTTCGGAGTTGGAGTTTCCTCTTGAATAGTTGGCATATCGTTTTGGAAGCATTTCAAAAGTCGTGCGCAGTCGTCCTAAATCCTGCTCAGTATCGGAACACTGCAATAGCTTATTTGTTGGGGGATAAAGTTCTTGTTTTTTGTGAAAAGTTGCTGTATTTTTCATTACTATTGTCTCTAAGTAAAAACGCAACTTTTCTTTAGGCCTCATTACTGAATCTATGTCGCGAACATTTGTTTCACAAGCGATATTCAATTGGTAAATGTAAATCAAAACTAAATGTAATGTGGCATAATTTTCCCCCTCCAAGGCTTTGATAGCTTCTTCAAATGGCTCAAGCGTTTTTGCGACAGCTTTCAAACAATTTGTGCTTATGCTCCCAATTCTGTGAAATTCACACTTACTTTGGAGAATCTGGTTGATTTCACCCCAGTGTTTTGCTATTGACGTCAGCATATAAAATACGGTATTCCAACGAGACAGACAATAGATTTTGAATGAAGTACTTAATCTGCATTTAGGTCTGATATTGTAAAATATTTCACCAATTTTGCGCAGCAATTGCTGAGTTTCGCAACCTCGGCGACTTCATCCACTGATTTTGTCAACGTATTGTTGATTAGATGGGATACGGAGGCTAAATGTGTGTCACTAAAGGTTTTTTTCATGTTTGATCCTCGATCAGTTACTATTATTGATTTATAAGAAAATCACTCCCTAAATCCATAAGCAGCTTCTGAACTTTTTGAAATATATTTTCACCTATAAATGGAATAGAAAAACGAATGAAATGTGATCGATGGATAGAAGTCAGAGCAGAAAATGTCAATACGTGAAATATAATAACAACCACACATGAAGGGTGGTTGATCTAAAGAGTACATACTTGTACACTTTTCGCCTTCCATTGATTTCAAACCAAGTAAACGAACTGAATGCTTAAAAAAAATGGAGTTTTTTAAGTAATCGTCGGTCGAAATGTATGTTGTTAGCCCGAAGCCATTTTTTTATCGAAGCTATTTCTTTTTTTACGCTCTTAAAATACTGTTCGTAAAATTCTGAAACGTTCCTCGAAATCGTGGTTGAGTGTGGAAGCACTTTGTCGATATCTACGTTGGCACAATATTTTGTTCCAATCACTGCAAACTCTTGCAAAACTGCTTGGAGCCCACCGTCCTTTACTAATTAATAAGGTCTACAATTCTTTATTACACATTTCGTAATTAGTTTTGTAACCATCTTTTTGGTGGCTTCGTCCACTTCGACCTTTAAACAACTCTCAGATGCAGATTTTAAAACATAGCATTTGTGGTTAACTAAATTAGAAGTTGACTGATTGTTATATCGTAGAAGTTTTTGACAATTTCTGCTGCTGACATAATTTTTCGTTTCGACTCCATATCTATCAACTATTTGGCAAAAACTTTCTAAATCTTACTTCTTCCTCTTTTCTGAATTAAAATTACACTTATTATTTTAGAAAAACAATAAAAATAAAAGTAATTATAGAAATTAGTAATGATGGCTTATTTAATAATAGTTTTCAATGGTGATAAGTCTGCTCTCTTCAAGCGGATCGTGGGCTTGTTTGTAGTAAATTCCTAGCGAATATATTGGGGTGGTTCGATAATTTTAGTTGGTACTTCTTTTTGACATCTGAATGCCTCCGACCTATTAGGGGCACACCTAGATCTCGGTGAATGTTTAGGTTTTTCATGAACCACGGTGCACCAGTAATCGTGCGTAGTATTTTAGACTGGGTCCTTTGCAAGAGTTCGGTGTTTGATGTTTTTGCTTCTCCCCACAGCTGAATTCCATATGTCCAGATGGGTACTATTATGGCTTTGTATAATTTAAATTTAAAACCCAGTTAAGACTTGCAGCTTTTAGTTTGATGTGCGCTCTTTTCTTTTCTATGCGTGTTCTCCAAGTAAGGCGTCTGTCGAGGTGAATGCCTAAATATTTCACTTCTGTCTCCTGTGGGATAGTTTTGTTGTTGAGTATGATTGGAGGACACGTGTGTTTGTTGAGTGTAAATGTTATGTGTGTGCTTTTTTGTTCATTTACTGTGATGCGCCAGTTCAAAAGCCAATTTTCAACCACGTGTAAATGTTCGTTGAGATCACGCGATGCTATTTGACGGTGCTTGTGGCAAGATAAAATCGCAGTGTCATCGGCAAAAGTTGAGGTGAGCAGATATTTGTTTGTTGGTAAATCTGAGGTGTATAGTGTGTACAGTATCGGTCCAAGAACACTTCCTTGAGGTACTCCAGCCAATATATCCATTTCTGGTGAAAGGTAATCTTCACATTTGGCTTGAAATCGCCTACCCTTTAAGTATGATTCCAGGATACTATGGATATTTGAAGGCAGAAGTTTTCTTATTTTATAGACGAGGCCCGAGGCACGCCATACTTTGTCAAAGGAACACCGAACATCGAGGAACACTGCAGAGCAGTATTGTTTCTCCTCGAACGCTTTTCTGATTTGGGACACTAGTCGGTGTACTTGTTCAATAGTGCCATGATTTTTTCGAAAGCCAAACTGGTGGTTAAGTATTACTTTATTCTGTACCAGATATGGGGTTAATTTTGATAACAATAATTTCTCGAATAGTTTCGAGACGACGGATAACAGGCTTATTGGTCTGTATGACGAGACTTGCGTTGGGGTTTTGCAAGGTTCGGGTATCATGATTACGTGGGACAGTTTCCAAACTTGAGGAAAGTAACCTTTTTTAAGAATTGTGTTAAATAATATTCCTAAATGCTTTACTGCAAGCGGAGGTAGCTCCATCAATATATTTGTGTTTATCAGATCGTGGCATGCTTTCTTTTTATCTAAATGAGTTGAGATAAAATGCTACAATTCTTTCGGCCTCAACCAGGTCCATCTAGGGAATTAGGTTGTCTAATGTTGGTATTTTAAAGTTGTTACTAGGATTTGGTTGGAAAGCGATTTTAAGCAAAAGCTTGCCCCTTCTCCTAATAGCTTCTTGCCCATTTTACGTCTATAAGTATTTTAGGCGAGTCTGATTCTGTAGGTTTATTCGTGTTTTTGACTGCCTTTAATAAGGAGTAGTTTGTGGATTCTAGGGGGTTCAGGTGCGATATGTGAGCCTGTATACCTCTTTCAGTTTCGTCGCATAATGCTTTTCGCGGTTTGTTTTAGGCTGTCGTGAATTTTTGCTTTAGCGCTGGTGACTTGTGCTTTTGCCACAGTCGTCTGAGCCGTCTCTTTGCCGTTATCAGTCTTTCAATTTCGAATGATGTTGAGCATATTGATTTACGTGGAATTTGGCCGTTTGGGGGTGTAGCGTGGATTGCTGCTGATACTAGTGTGCAGTTGAATGTTTGTACTGCGGAATCTAATTCATCCGGGAATTTAAGACTACATTTATCAGGAAGGTGACTGCAAATATATTTAGGAAATTTTAACCAATTTGTTTTACCTATTACTAATCGAGAAGGTTGGTTTCTGTCTTCTGGGCATTTCCTTAGGTGCATTATAACTGGGGAATGATCTGAACTCAGCTCTAGGCATGATTCTGTAGACAGAAGTTTTTTGTGGAGTCCTTTCGTTATTGCATAATCTAGTAAGTTCGGGATCTTCCGTTGATCCGTAGGCCAGTAAGTGGGTTTACCAGATGACACATAGTCAGTTTTGTTACGCCGTTTCGCCAAGGCGTAGTATAACTGTTTACCCTTGGGATTTATAAGCCGTGAACCCCAATGCGTATGCTTAGCGTTGTAATCACCGGCTGCTTACATTTTTCTCCCAACGACTTGAAAAAAATTTTAAACTGAGCTGTTGTGACAGTGTGTCTAGGTGGGCAATAATGATACCGTTATGTTAGCGTCCCAACATTGCAGGCAGATGGCTTGGAGATATTCCTTGTCGTAGTTTTCTTGTGAGTGGTGTTTTATGCGGTCTTTTATGAGTATGCCTGTCCCACCTCGAGCTTTGCCATCCGGATGCAACGTTTTGTAGAACTTATAACCTTTTATTTTAAAAATATGATGAGAGTAAGGTGAGTTTCAGAAATGAATAGTATGTCTATTTTGCTGTTAATAAGGAAATTTTGCACTTCAAGTTGGTGCTGGCTAATACCGTTTGCGTTCCAATGACAAATTTTAAGCGTATTCATTTGTTTGCAAGTATGGATTTCAAAAGTTGATTTTGATTATTTATTAGTTCTTGCATCATTGATTGCATTGAGGACATGAACTGTGTCATACATTGCGTTAAGGTTAAGTGCACTGCCTCTAGATTTTGCGATTGTTTATTGGTATTTAAATTTTCAGCTAAATTTGATTTCAGTGCATCAGTGTAACTCATGACAGGTGGAGCATGTTTGTCGTTGAAGGTAGTCGGGATTTGGTGTAGAGGCGCTACGTACGTAACTTCGTGTCGACCTCTGTCCTTCTGTTGGCGCATTTTATTCTTCAGCTCAGCATACACTGGGCAACCTCTATAGTTTGCTGTATGACTTCCGCCGCAATTATTGCATTTTTTAGTAAGAACATTTTCATTTTTTTATCGACCGTACAGGCAGGGGATGGATGGACGTCACCACAAGCAACGCAAATGGGGCGTAGGGTGCAATATGATTTGGTATGACCAAAATCCTGGCAGTTTGTACATTGTACAGGGCTGTTGCGTTTGTGGGGTTCTTCAACTGAAATTCGGCGGTGCATAAGGTATCGCATATTATAGATTGGATGGACTTCATTTTTTTGCAGCTTTCTTGATTCTGGTTCAAGCTCCACTCGGAACATTGGTTATGGGATATTATTCTTATTTTTTATGTTAAATATGGATTTTGGGTTGAAACCGGCTTTCATCTCAGATTGGTCGACATCTGATTCTATTCCTTTTAATACGACAATCAAACCTTTACTGCTTTTCAGTTGATACGTATAATAGTTTTGTTTACTACTGTCAAGGTAGTTGATTGCCAAGCGATAATTTTTGTCAGTATAGATCTGAAATTTTGTTTCGTGGAAGTCACCCTTCTTTAGTGCAACTATATGGAAGTTCTTTTGCCCTATCAAGCTAGATCGTCTAGAGACCAGCATATTAGAGCTGCGTTCGCGCAGATAAATTGGGGGAGGTTTGACTTCTTTAAGTATTTCTGTACCTTCATATTTTTGGTCTGGATCTGCTACATTATCGGCAAGCAAGGCAAAGCGATTTTGGCTCGGTACTATGTTGGTGCATTCTTCATATTTATTTGGTTTATAATTTTTTTTTGGGTTTTTTGTCATGTTTCTAAACGCACTTAGCTTTCGCTTAATATTTATATAGCGGTCCATGCCTCTCTGTATTGCCGAACTATTCTGTTTTGCAGTTTCTTTTATGTTGTTGGTTAATGGTTTGTTGGTGGCTGTAGCGGTTAGTGTGTTTGCTGTGGAGAGAGCAGATAGTT
Source organism: Clusia tigrina (assembly GCA_920105625.2). Lineage (NCBI taxonomy): Eukaryota > Metazoa > Arthropoda > Insecta > Diptera > Clusiidae > Clusia > Clusia tigrina. The sequence goes on from OV050030.1 coordinate 329,331,382, forward strand.
TCATCAAAGAAGACAAAGAAAAGACATTCAATTCCCTCCAAATTTATTTACTGTTCCGACCACACGTACAGTGTATGTGAATTTATTGAGTTTGTTGTAAAAATATTCTATATCCCTGTAGTGAAAATTATAGGCAGCCTTCAAAATATACTACTAAATTTAATAGTAAAAAATCAACTGGTCAATTTACTAGATCAAAACTTATCTATAAGTTAACCAGTTACTGACTTCGGTGGCACTTCATTGCCGTGTATACTAATTTTTTTCCTTTCTTGTCAATTTAATAAAAAGAGAAGTAAAGACAAACATTGGAATTTGAAGAAAAACAATTCTTTTTATAATTTCAACCACTTTTTGTAATATCTCATTTTAGAGATAAGTCTTAAAGTTAACGCGTGTTTTAAAATATCCGCAAGTGTTCGCAAAGAAAAGTGGAAATGCAGCACCATGAATTAACATGCTGAATTAATACACTCCTCATTTCTGCACAAAAATTATTTTACATGTCGAGTACACATTATTATATTATTTATATATGAATTTTACATATAATATGAGTTTTACTAGAATTTTAACTAGTTGGTTTCACTGCTGGGATGTTGTCTAAAATAGCGAATATTCGGAGAAAAGAATCAGAAGAAATTAGGACTACGTTTAAATTAAACTTTTAGGTGGTCACTTCATTTGTATTTTAAAAAGAACTGCAAAACTTCTAAAAAGAAAATAAAATAATAAATCAAAAAAATTGTATTATTTAATTTGGAATTGAAAACTCAAATGTTAACAAGTTCATTTATGAAAAGAACTATTCTTAATGTAAAATCTGATCCAATTGCTTTCCATTTACACTTCTGTTCACTGTAAACGCACCATAGTAATCATATTATTATTATTATTGACAGGCTAAAAGAACACCGCGACCTAAAAGATCTATTGTGCAGCCTCGTACCCAACTAAAACAGTCCTAGACTGTTTATAAATCTCGTAACTGCTGTGGGCTTAATTTTTACTAGGTGATTTGGAGATATGAACCCACTGCCTAGGTATTTATGTCTGCGTCTTGCCACCGCTGGGCAAGTGCATAGAATGTGTTCTGCCGTTTCCTGCTCCTCTTGACAGAGTCGACAAGAATCGTCTTCTACCACGCCTATTTTCTTCAGGTGGTAATTTAGTCTACAGTGTCCTGTTAAAAGTTCAGTGTAGAGTTTGATGTCATTTCTGCTGAGGTTTAAAGAAGCATCTACCCTGATGTGTTCAGGATCAATGAGTAGTCTCGACTACCGCATGCCTTTTTGGGCTCTCCAGTAGTTTAGCAGACCTCGTTTTTCCTGTTCGCACAACAAGTTATTTGTGAAGCTAATGGTTACCCCACAGAAGGGTTCTGGGCCTATAAAGGCAGTGTCTGCACCCTTTTTTGCTAAAGAATCTGCCATTTCGTTGCCCTCATGTCCCTCGTGTCCCGGTACCCACATTAGCGTAACAGAGTTTCTCGCTGCTAGGGTATTTAGAAGTTTACAGCATTCCCAGACCAGCTTTGATTGGAATGAGAAGTTTATTAATGATTTTAGAGCTGCCTGGCTATCTGAGAGTATGCATATTTTGGTGTTGCGTGTACCCCTGCGTAGACATTCTCTAGCACATAACTCTAAAGCGTGGACCTCCGCCTGAAAAATGGAAGCTGTTTTTCCCATTGCAATTGCTTTTTGGAAATTTGGCCCTACAATTCCAGCTCCTGCACTGCCATCTTCCATTTTGGACCCATCTGTATACCACAACTGAGAGTCCTGTTTTATTGTTATTTCCTTGTTTCTCCAAGCTGAACGGTCACTGATGACCACTTTGAATTGCTTTGAGAAGTCTAATTTTCTGTCCATTTTGTCGAAGACCATGAGGCACGGAGAATTCCAGACAGTGTCCAGAATCTTTGCGTGCCTTCTTTAAGATGGGCTAGATTAGGTAGCCTTAGGGCCGCGCTGGCCGCCATCCTTTTAACTACAAGGTGTAGAGGAGTCAGTCCAGTGATCACTCCCAAAGCTAGTGTGGGGCACGTTCTCATTGCTCCCGTCACACTCAAACAGGCTATACGGTGAATCTTGTTAAGAGTCCTCTGAGCTCCTGTTTGGTTGACTTTTGGCCACCATAGCAACGACGCGTATGTAATCATTGGTACTATTTTTGTTTTATATGACCACGCCATCATTTTTGGCCGTAGTCCCCATGTTTTACCGTACAACCTCTGGCAAGCATAGGTTGCTCTTAAGGCTTTACTAGTTATGTATGATAAGTGGTTTTTCCAAGTTAGAGTTTTGTCCAGGATTACTCCCAGATATTTCATTTCATTGGACATTGTTAAGTTTGTGGTCCCTAAACTTAAGGTCCCCAGATTCAGTTTCCTTCTTTTGGTGAAGGGTACCACGTTTGTTTTATTCGGATTTATCGATAGGCCTTTCTCCTGACACCAGTTTTGAGTGATGTCAAGAGCTAGTTGCATGCGATCTGTTATGGTAGAGTCAAACTTGCCTCTGACCATAATTACCAAATCATCCGCAAAGCCCTGAACTTCGTATCCGAGGTCATTGAGAGTTTGTAAGAGCTCGTCGATAACCAATAACCATAGGAGTGGCGATAGGACGCCCCCCTGGGGACATCCTTTGGTTGACCTGACAATTTGCTTTGCTGTCCCTGTTTCAAAGATTGTCGTTCTGTTTTTCAGCATATTGAGAACCCATGTTATGATCAGTCTTTGTATACCTTTCCTGTTCATCCCCTCCTCAATTGATCTGAAAGTAGCATTGTCAAAAGCCCCCGTAATGTCAACCGATGTACAGAGAGCTATTTCTTTACCCTCAAACGCCTTTTCAATTTTGCTTGTTAAGCTATGTATGGCTGTCTCAGTCGATTTGCCTGATTGGTAAGCGTATTGTTCAATATGAAGAGGAGAATCTTTAAGATAAGTTTCCCTGATATATTGGTCCAGAATTTTTTCCATAACTTTTAGCAGGAATGACGTCAGGCTAATGAGCCGATAGGCCTTTGGCGTGTGGTCCTCCTTTTTGCCTGATTTCGGTATGAAAGCCACCCTAGCCTTCGTCCAAGGTTTAGGCACTATGCCTAGCTCCAGGCTTATCCTGAAAATGTTTGTTAGCACAGGTGCTAATACATCAACACCTTGCCGAAGTAGGCACGGTTGTATATTATCGACACCTGGCGATTTGAATTGTCTAAAAGTGGAGATAGCCCATTTTGTTTTATTGACGGTGAAGATTCTGCGAGCCAGTGAGAGTTCCCTCCGTGTAGGCATCAAGAAACGAGTATTCTCGATGATTTCACTATCCTCTCCGCTAGTGGCACAGCCTGGAAAGTGAGTGTCCAACAAAATCTGTCCCGTCTCTTCCAGGCTCTCCGTAAAATTTCCGTCAGGCTTCTTTAGTGTAGAAAGTCCGTTTGAGTGATCTTTATTGAGTGATTTCTGGAGTCGGGTAGCTGCTGGGAGGGTTTCAATCTCCTCACAGTATTTTTTCCATGAGTCTCTCTTAGATCTTCTCAACTCATTATTATAGGCCGTTAAGGCACTTCTATAAGATGCCCAGTCACCATTAGACTTGGCCCTATTAAAGAGTTGACGGGCTTTTTTGCGCAAAACATTTAGCTCCCCGCTCCACCAGGGTACGTTCCTAGAACGTTTCTTCACAACTAAATTGCAGCTACTTTCAAAAGCCTCGATTATTATATTATTTAATTTGTTAACTTCAAGATCTAGTTCCTGAGAGTTACTTATTTTTTCACTAAGGCACGCAATATTTTGCTCTAAGTAAAAGTTATATATCGACCAGTTGGTCTTCCTAACATTTCTCATTTCGAAGGTGCCTCCAATCTCCCCCCCCAGATCAAAGCAAATGTACCTATGGTCCGACAAGGAGACCTCAGCACCCTCCAATTAGAAATGTTATTTGATATGAATGCGCTAGTTAGGGTGAGATCTAACACCTCCCCCCTTATCGCATTCATAAAGGTAGGCTCGTCACCCCTATTTACCACCACCAGATTGTTTGTCGTAATAAAATCAAGAAGTGACTCACCTCGCCCGTTCGTGTCCGTGCTTCCCCATACCGTGTGGTGCGCGTTTGCGTCGCAGCACACAACCCACTGTAGACTGCGAGTGCGACAGTACTCCGTAAGCTGCTGGAGCTCGCGCGATACCGCGTCCTCTGTGTCGCCAGGTAAGTACATGGAGGCCAGGACTACCGTTCTCCTCCCTTTGGCACTAGGCACTTCTGCCTGTACTGCCACCAGATCGCGTTGTAGAAGCTCTGAAATTGGGAGGAATTTAATATTTTTGTTGATCATGATCGCTGCCCTCGGTCGGTCAACATTATTATCATAGATCAACTTACATGTTTTTGTCTGCAGACCATTTATGCGCCCATTTGTGGCCCATGGTTCTTGAATGGCTACGAAGTCTACTCTCTGGTGTTCCACCAAGGCACTGAGCCTGTAAGAGGCTGCTATAGCCCTGTGGAGATTTATTTGGAGACAGTGAAGCTGCTTCCAAGAGTTTTGCGTTCGTGATGGTGCCTGGGACATTATTTCCCAGACCGATCCTTGCGGATCTTACCACCCTTTGTGCTCCGCAAAGTTTCCGCAGCCTCCGGGTCTTTTCTCTCCCATTTCCTGAGCCTACCAGAGAGAGCAGATGGTTTTGGACGTTGGACACGTGTGTTGCCTCTCTCCGCTCTCGGTACTGGCTTTGTGAAAATGGGCCCCGTTTTCGGCTTCTGGCTACTCTGCTTTGCCCGCGCTGCAACAGATGTTGTTGGTTGCTCTTCAACACCAACAGCAGATTTTGCCCTGTTCCCCTTCAGTCTAGGTCGGAGCTGGGCACTGCCAAAGCCATAGTAGACTTTGTTACCCAGTGTGTCAACCCTTTCAGACGAGATGGGGTCCAGAGCAATTGCCAGCTCGACCTGGTCACCTTTTTGTAGGCGATGGAGCACCCGCCACTCGCTGACACTAATGCCCGAATTGTGCGACTCCACTTGCCCCAAAATTCGGTCATTTTGCCAAGATACCGAGCCGGGAAAGTAGCCAACGAAGATCTTGGCCTTTGGCACTTTTGCCTCGTCCACCACCTTCAACTCAGCCCCCTCCCATGGCTTCATGGCTGGTATCCATTCTTCAGCCCAGGCTACGGTTTCGTCGTCCAGACAGTTGATCGTCAACCATCCAGGCTTGAAACTACAGCCTGCAAAGTGTGGCTTCACTGGGCCCCCACGAGTCTCGAACATCTTGTCGAGAATACACCGTTGTACCTTCCCAATTTCTTCAGTGGACCATATGCCCTCCGGGAAATTGCTAGGTATAACCCCTATCTTTTTGGAGCAGACTGTCTCCGCTAGAGTAGGCTTTGAGCAGGGGACCCCCAAGGAGGCGCCCTGCACGCCCTGTCTTTCAGAGACACTCGCCACACTCTTACTGGGACCAGGTTCGCCCCCAAGTAAGGTCTCCGCCTCCTTCATCTCACCACACACCGGCGGGTCCGCTGGGGGCACTATTTAGCAATGTTTTTGTTGCCCTCTTGTGCAAACCGCTTTGTCGGCCTGGAGTTCGATGTCGGCGTGGAGCCATCTGAACGGGATCTTTTAGGGGTCCATCGCGCAGACACGTTGGCTGGATTTGCCGCCAAGGACCGAGCTGTTTCCAGCGATATGCCCCTGGCAAGCAAAGCCTTAAAACGTTTACGTCCAGCTCCGGACAGCTTCACCCTAAGTTTTGGAATCTTCTCTGGAGCAGGTTCAAGAAGACTTCTCTCCTGTTCCGAGGAGATAGACACCCCAGCCGATTCCTGGCTAATAGTAATCATAAGATGTAGAATAATAATTATTTGGTTTTTTGACATAATATTATACTTCTAATAACTAAAATAATTAATAAAAATTCATTTCTATTAAAATGGGGTCCGACTGCCCCAATAATACCGCAAGCGTGGTTAAATATGCATGGCCATGAACGAATGAAAGTGCACAGGGGACAGTAAAAATATTATAATTTGGAACAGAAGGAGACAAAAAATACGAAATTGACGGTCAAAAGAAAATTCAACGTTTTTACAGTATTCTCACAAATAACAACAGTTTCAATAATCTCAGAAAAATCTTAAAAATAGGTCAAAAATGCACCTAAACGAATTAAATTAACGGCTTTATGCTTTTAATTAAACAGAGGTAGTGTTTCTTTCTTTATTAATGAAGAAAACAATTTTTTATTTTGTCAAATTAATTTTTTTACTTAAACGCAACTGGAATATTTCGACTTGTGGATCTTGACGGTTCATTGACAATGAAAAAATATCAAAGAAATTGTATGTTTTCATTTATTTTGAGAAGTTAAGTGAATTGAGGAATGACGATAGTTAGAGTTAAGGGGGTGCACTGTGTTTTTACCTTAAAATACATAAATTTTAAAAACTCCTCTCAGTAGCAGAACTCGCACAAATACATTCAAATCAACTGTCTATTCTTGTACGAGGTGTGATCAAAAAAGAACCGTTATTGTGTGATAAAATAAAGTATTTATTTATTCATCAACAACTATCTTGTCCCCTTCAAAGTAATTCCCCTCAGATATAATACACTTATGCCAGCGTTTTTTCCAATCCTCGAAACACTTCTGAAACGCTTTTTTGGTATCGCCAACAGCTCCTGTTTCGATTTTTCTTTTATCTCCTCAATCGTAGCAAAACGCTTTCCTTTCATCGGTGTCTTCAGTTTTGGAAAGAGGAAAAACTCAGCGGGGGCCAAGTCCGGTGAATACGGTGGTTGAGGCATGATAACGGTTTTGTTTTTGGCCAAAAACAGCTCCTGAGCGATGTCCATGCGACGTTGTTTTTGCTCAAAATTTAGCAATTTTGGAACAATCTTCGCTGCCGCACGTTTCATGCCTAAAACATCCGTAAAAATTGCTTGGCATGAGCCGAACGATATGCCAACATCATCAGCAACCTCTCTGATAGTGATTCGACGATTATCCAAAATCATTTTCTTCACTGCGTCAATGTTTTCATCGGTTGTTGACGTGCTCGGGCGACCAGGATGAGCATCGTCATTGAAATCTTCTCGGCCTTCCTTAAACCGGTTATACCACAATTGAACTTGAGACTCGCCAAAGGCCACAGTCAACATTTCAAATGTCCTTGCGCATTTAATTTCATTTTTTACACAAAACTGAATACATACGTATGTTCTTTGGTTTCATAACAAAACGTTCGGGCGACTGCTCAAGCATCAAATTGTCTGTGTCGTTAGAGAGCATCAGATCTTTGCTCACATTGTACGATGCGTTATCTGCCTTAGCGAGCTTACGCTTTGGTTGGGGAGAGCGTAATGTGCTCATAAGCACGCCTTCTCAGTTTGTTTAGAGTTTATGTTTATGTTTATGTGTGTGATTTTTCGTTTCAATACTTACTCGAAGAACTTTTTATTTATTTTATATTTAATTTTTTTCTTAAATTTTATTTTTTATTTGAGTATCTGTCTCAGATTTAATTAAATATTGATTGCCAGATTTGGCTTATCACACTTGATTTGAACTAAATTTTTTTTAAATACTCTAAAAATTACGGAGCCCGAAAAAAACACATCCGCTCACTTTGAAAATTTAAGTTTAATAATTAATTGATATGAAAAAAATATAGCTAACCAGGTTACAAAAACACACATCTACAATATTTGCAAACTACATTCAACATAATTTGCGCTTCATCGCAATATTCGGTCTAACTGTTAATTTCCGAATACTTTGAATATGTACTTTGTGAATTTATCAATCACCGAACACAAACACTGCAGTATTCATGCTTACCGAATAGTAACGTGCAGTGGACGCTGTGAGAAGAGAGAATAATGTTTTATTCGATTAAGTAAGCTTTCCTTCTCGTCTCTATTCCTTTCGGGCTTTATAATCTTCGACTGCAGGGTATCAGGACAGTATGTACAGCAGTGCAATTATCAGAAAGAATATATTCATGCAATGCTTTAGTATGCACCTTGATCGCCGATTAACATGGAAGAGGCATATCAGCGTTTAAATCACCCAAATGAAAATGAAATCAAACGAACTCAGCTGGCTCCTAAATAGGCAATCCAAATTCCAATTGGATTACAAGGTTTTGCTAAAAAAATGTTTGCGTACAATTACCAAGCCCCTTGATACATTAAAAAATATCTATATCCAAAAGGACTTAACCATCACTAATTTTTTTTGTCAAACGTGTCAAAAAAACTATTGTGAATGTGCATGTTACGTAATATTGGAGTTCTATTTATAAATATTAATCATTTGAAGAAAAATATATGGGAAATTACTTAATATTGAATGTAATATGAAGTGATATTACGAAAGTACCGAATAGTATCACGTTGATGTGAATATAGCATAAGCATATGTAACTAACAATATTGTATATGCTCAACAATTACGAACAAAATAACATCAACAACAAATTTCTAGTGTAAGCACATGGATCGGTCTCACCTGGTACGCTGTCAAGTTTTTTAATCCACTCATGGGCACTTTATTTTAAACCACAAAGCTGTTTATGTAGTATAAACGTTGAGGATGCTCTTCCTTAACCGTCTGGCTGCTACATGTACCATCTCGCCAAGTTCGCCATTCAGGAATGCTGTAGAGAATTCTATCTGGTCAAGATGCTACATATACTACTGCCAATGCAATGATAAAACTGATGATAGGGTACCTGACTACTGAAGAAAATTTTCCGTTGAAGTCCACATCTTGTTGCTGGTTATAGTATTTCGCCACTAAGCATGCCTTAAGACGCTCAAATGTGTCATCTTTTAATATTTTTACGTTGAAACCCGAACATATAATTGGTTTATGGCCTTCTTGAAGCTCGATAGGAGACCAAGTTACATTTTTAACTAGCGCCTTGTACCTCTCCTCTATTGACGAGTTCTTCCTCCAAATATTTTTTATTTGCTTTTTTGTAGCGGGTCGGGCAATTTTATGACTAAATGTACGAATCGATCCTATATCTCCCCATTGTTTTCTCCAAAAATATAACATCTCTGCTGACGATGATCTTCTTCGAACTATTATCGACCAATCGATACGCTTTGCTCTGAATATCCAACAATCGTCATAGGTTTACCCATTGGACGAAATTTGTGATTCGCAGTTTTACCTAAAACGATGGCTGGTGAACCAAATATTCTGAAAAACGATACAGAGGACGTTATCTTGTACCATATCTCAAATGGTCAATTAAAATTTTAGTCACTGGCCTGTTTCTTAAGGACGCCGCTGCAGTGATTGCTGCCGCTCAATACGCTTTGTCCAAATCCCGAAAAACCAGGCTCCCCCGCCACACATTTTTCCCAACATTCTGTTAAAGGGCCAATAATGCTATTTTGTTGGGGTTTAGTTAGTTTCTTTTTTGATGCCATTTTCTGCCAAAGAGAAAGAATACCCTGGTCCAAATAGTCACTTTGTGTTCATGCAAATGCTACAAACAAGCCTGTACGTAAAAAATTTTTTAGTGCCATTAAAAAATTTTTCGCATAAATATTTATTTTATCTGTTTTTATTATCTTGCCTTTTTTTTGTTTGTGGCATTTCCAAGAAAAAGCTCAAATCGAAGCTTGCCTCTGAAATGTATAAGTTATTCCATGCCATATTAACTTACGCACAAATGTTAACCTGAAGCGATGTGAATCGATGCATACACGCACCTTTTCCAACAAGCAGAAATAGTTCAATTGAAACCTTGCAGATAAGGAACTATATCAAATACAAATCTTAAAAGTACTACATATATAAGTATGGTCGAGAAGATTGTGAGTTACTAGTAATGACTGTCTTAGCCAAACGAATTAATAATGTAAGAGACAGCGAGAGCGGCTCCATTTAATTAGTTGGTTAAGGGCTGAAGATAATTATATTTCAGAGAGTGATGTTTAATAAGAACAAGATTGAACATATTTTCATCCAGTTATAAAAAACAACTACAAATTCATTACAAAGGTAGCAGGGTTAGTTTTTGTTTATTAATTTTAGAATAATTGCATATATATTATAATTATATTCCATTTCAGTCTCTAGAATGTATAAACCTAAAATTTACAAACTTGATATTGACGATGAAAACAGTTTTTTGCTCTTACCCATACCGAACGGGTACATAATTCCTTAGTAAGAATCTCTTAGCTGCGATTTGGAAAAATTGAGTTGTGTCTTCGAACACTCGTACACATATGCGCGAATTTGTGCATAAAAACAACTACATTACTATAATAAAAAAAATATATATCTACACTACTTTTACTGGGTCTTCCTTCCCCTAGATATAACCAATGGCTGTCCTAGATAAAATCTGTCGCAGATCCTATAAAGCTGGAATATTGTAGACTTTTTAAAAATGTATCGGATGGTCCCATATATTTGATTGTCACCAAGGAAAATAGTTCTGATACTCGTACATTTGTTGTTTATCTGATACATTGTTTCTCACCAAAAAGGTAGTTGACGCGGTAGTTGATACGGTAGTTAGAATATGGAAAAAATTTAGGAGCACCAATTTATTTATGAAAACCAAATACGTTCAAACAAGCTAAAAAACCTAACTGCTTTAACACCAATTATACAAATAGAAATGAAAAACACTTCATGCTCAATTACACTAAAGGTGCTTCATAAGTTAACGATCTCCCACTCCCGTTAAGATGCAACAACTGTCTTTGATACGGACACATTGGAAAGTTGTGCAAAAATAATAAAATATGACATAAACAATAAAATATAATTTATCGAAGAAACAAAAATACAAGCCATCATTACACGAAATATGCTGGATAGAAAAAATACAGTCGCCACCTACAAAGAACGTAATCCTAAAGCTGTACCATCATGCTCCAATAGCACACAAAACAACACAATACGCAAATACACCACATATTCAAGTCCGTCTAAGATGGCAAGGAAAATTAAATATCACTCCAACACACTCTCCGTCAATGAACACCTTAAACTTCACAATCAATCACCAAACTTGCATCACAATATATAACTGATAATAAAATAAAAATATTCCATTAAAACATATCAAGAGCCAAAAAACAACTCTCACAACAGGTAACTTTACATAACACAGGGGAACACTGATTCTGCGACATGGGATTTATTCGCCAATTTTAGGTCATTTTGGTCTGCTGAATACTAAAATAATAATATTTTTGTTAATTTTTACCCTTCTTTTAGAGATAAAGGCATTTATATCGGAAATTAAATTTTTAGAAAGAGGAGAATATTTTGTAAAACGTTTATTTTAAAATTATCAAATGATTTCAAATAAACAAAATGCTAAAAATGATTCAAAGAATAATAAAATTAATGATAAAAAACAAAAACATATCAATTAGAGTTAATAAAAGCGTTTTATGTTCCCACATATTTTTGGGTGATTTTGGTTCTAATAGTCTCTTTGAAAGTTCCAGCAGTAGTCTGCCATCATATGACGATCCCAACGGCCTTGATATCTTTCCTCACTAATCTTGATGTCCTGGTGGAACCGTTCTCCCTGTTTTTCGCTATAATCACCCAGGTTGTCAGGAAATTGATCTAAATGACTATGCCAATAATGTAATTTGACATTCATATTAGATCCTAGTTTTTGGAAATTCTGGAGCATTTTTTCTACTGTTTTGGAATATTCTTTAGCTTTGTGATTCCCCAAAAAAAAAAAACAACTGATACAAAGCATTTCCAGGCTTCCAATTCAACTTGCGTCATGTGGTTTTTTAAATCATCGTTGTTTATAAGAGTACGGATTCACAAGGAAATTATTGACACATGTATTTGAACCAATCCCCATTCCTATCTAAAGCTTTTACAAACTGTTTTATAAGTTCAAGTTTAATACGAGGGCGGATTGATATTGAAGCTACCTAGCGCTAGATGGCAGCACAAACACAAAAACTTTTTTTTTTAGAAATTGCGATCTGTCAAACGTCAGCTGTTAAAATTTCACCCAAATTCATCGATTAGTTTATTTGTTGTTGTCGTTTGAAGTAAGCAACTTTTGTGTTTCTTGAAAAATGGAAAAAAGCGAGTTTCGTGCAGTGATTAAACACTATTATTTGAAAGGGAAAACGGCGAAAGAGACAAAAAAAAGCTCGATAAACATTACGGTGAGTCTGCTCCGTCAGATTACATGGTAAAATATTGGATTGCTGAATTTAATCGCGGCCGAACAAGCACTGCAACAATACCATCAACAGGAAGGCCAAAAGAGGTGGTTACTGAAGAAAATATCAAGAAAACCCTCGATATCGTTATGAATGATCGCCGAGTCAAGTTGCGTGAGATTATTAAAATGGTAAACAATCATATGAACATGTGTTCAACATTTTGCATGAACATTTGCATATGAAAAAGCTATCGGCAAGATGGGTGCCGCGTTTGCTCAGTGTCGAACAAAAACGAGTTCGACAGACCACTTCACAGCGGTGTTTGCACATGATAAAGCGTAATCCTGTTGATTTTTGGCGTCGATTAATAAATGTTGATGAAACGTGGGCCCACCACTACACACCTGAAACCAAAAATCAATCGAAACAATGGGTGGAAGCTGGTGGAAGCTGGTGGAAGTGCTCCGAAGAAGGCGAAGGCAGTGAAATCGGCTTTCAAGGTTATGGCCACTGTATTTTGGGATGCACACGGAATATTGTTCATCGATTATCTTGAAAAAGGATCCACAATCACAGGAAAGTATTATCGTGCAGTATTGGATCAATTGATTGATGAAATCAAGGAAAAACGACCACATTTAAAGAAGAAAAAAATGCTCTTTCTTCAAGACAACGCACCGGTTCACAAGGCTTTAGATACGTTGCTAAAATTACGTGAAATACACTTCGAATTGGTTAATCATCCACCTTATAGTCCAGATTTAGCTCCTAGTGACTTTTTCCTGTTTCCAAACTTGAAAAAATGGGTCGCAGGAAAAGATTCATCTCAAACGAAGAAGTGATTACCGAAACTAACTCGTATTTTGAGGGGTTCCCGAAATCGTATTATTCAGATGGTATAAAAAAGTTGGAATATCGTCTTACTAAGTGTGTCGAAGTAAAAGGAGACTATGTTGAGAAATAAATGGGTTTTGAAAAAAAAATTGTTTTTTTCCTATCAATCCGCCCTCGTATGTAGTGACGGGAGAATGATTTTTTCTCGACTGATCAACTGTTCATGAACAATGCTACACTCATGTTCATTCTCGACGGCCAGTCTTTCCTGCTCCATTGTTTTTTCGTGTGTGATTTTTCCTACAACTGTCCCACAGGCAAAGAAAACAGGGATATATCGTGTATTCGCTTTGTTGACCCAATACAAAATTTGCCATTTTGAAATCTACTCACACAAATCGCTGATGTTGAAGAAATTAAATTTGCTCTAAAACAAGTTTAATATTTTGATGTTCTTCTTCCTTAATAGTAGTTGAATGACCTATCGAGATCGAATCTAATCTATTTCCGTTATGCAGTAACACACATTTCAAACTTTTTTTTGAGAAGTCTCTGAAAAGTCGCCAGTCTTTTGGTTGGTATACTGGAAGGCCCATTAAAAAAGTGTAATTTTTATAAGACAGGGTATCATAAGAACCGGAGTCAATTCAAACAAAATAATTTATAGACTGAGTAGTTCATAATCATATATGTCTAAATTGACTCCATATATTTATACAGCAGAAAAACAAATTTTTTTGTTCCTCTGTGTTTCACTTCTACTTTCGGAATCTGTATAATTAATAAACTTTTCACCAGCTCGTAGTTATCATTAAATATTTACTTTAAATTGTAGTAATTTATATCAGTTTCCAAGTAAATATATTTTCTTAAATGTCATTGACTTTTATAGGGGTTCTCCAATGTGGACTGGTAGATTTTGACAGTTCATAGCGGCTATGTTCTTTAATCTGTGGTTTTTTTGTCTGTTTTTTTTTTCAGTCACTAAAAACAAATCACCATGGCAAGTTACAGCGTCGAGCGGCCCGTACCAATGATGAAACTTTATTATCAATATGGGTGTTTTCTTTTGGCAACGATGGTCACGTTGCGTCCATTTTATGACGAGGCCCATTCTTGCATGAACTGGTACTTCAAAAAATGCCGGTTTTGGGAAGATGCCAATCCACACGATGATGGATAATATGGATATGAACGAGATGTGGTTCCAACAAGACGGCGCTCCATGCCACACATCTGATGCCACAATGGAAATACAGCACGTGCGATCTTAGGAGATGTTTATCTCACGGAGAGTCGACCTCAATTGGCCATTGAGATAGTGCAATTTGTCCCCGTTAGACTTTTTCTTGTCGGGTTTCCTTAAGTCACAGATCTTTGCCAATAAGTCGCAAACAATCAGTGACAAGTGAGGAATATTAATTGTTCGATTGCACAGCAACCACCACTCAAAAATACAGAAAATGGGCTAAAACTCCAACCGAAAAGGCTGAAGTTCTCTCTGTACATTTTATAGACACTTTCACAAATAAACTGACCAACCAAGAATCAATCCTTCCTAACCTGTCAAATAACCTAAATAAAGAAAATAAGGAAAAAAGAAAAAACAACTAAATATCAAAGACAATTATAAAATCAACAAATTATTTCCGAAAGCTATTAACTAGTTAAGAAACTTCTACAATATTTTCCAGTCGCATGGAAAGTTGCTGAAAAAATCGCTGTTTCCAAACTGCACAAAGATCTAACTGAAGCTACGTCATATAGAGCCATAAGTCTATTGCCTATAGGTCTAAACTATATAAAAGCTCATATTTAATCGGCTTGAACCAAAAAAAATAGAATGAAATTTAATACCTAATCACCAATTTGGTGTCAGACAAAAATATTCTACTATTGAACAATTGCACAGAGTAATAAATAAAATCTTGTCTGAATTTGAGAAAAAAAATTTTGTGTAGCTGTATTCTTAGATGTTGCAAAGGCACAAAGGGTTAATGCAGAAGTTACAACACCAACTCCCGCAAAGTTACTATAAACTGATATTAGCTATATCTACCTACCTATATATATACCTATATGTAAAGCAGAATGCTCTGAGTCCAAACGAGAGAAGCAGGATTACCCTAAGGCAGTGTGTTGGGGCCTTTGCTGTATCTGATGACACAGTTTTACTATCGTCAAATAACTACATTAACCTTAACAAATCTACAAATACTACTTGACACCGATCGAAATTAATAGTAACAAGACAGTTGAAGTTATTTATATAAGTTAACACATTATACATTGCATTTGTTACTGCACGCGCATCGCATCCAGATACACCGTCAGCAGCAACATTCCAGGTGTCACATTGCACAACTCAACGAGAACAAACAACATTCAACGTTCCCACAGTCATCACTCGGCACGTGGACTACGTCAGCATTTTAGATTATTTATTAAGCTAAAGTTGAAGCCTTCATTATTTTGTAAAACTAGTTCGGTTTTAAGCTAAATAACAGTAAGACGTGTTGGGATCCAACACGCAACCTTTTTTAAAAAACAAATTAAATTAATAATTCATTAATTGGCGCCCGAGCAGGGACCCCTTTCAAGTCTTTACATAATTTTGCCTGAGTCAATAGGCAAGTAAGGACTAAGGGGTTTTCCCAAAGAAATAAAAAAAGGAAGAATGTGCTAAAACCGGCTCAGCACTTTAGATTAAAGAAACGACGCGCCTTAGTAGCCAACCGGCAAAAAGGAGGTGATTACGGAATCATCAGCGGCTTTATTGTAGTTATAAGTTACGTTCGAAAGAGCTTGCAGTGACTTTTAGTAAATAAGTGATTGAAAATTAAAAACAAAAAGAATTCTCAAATTGGTGAATATGAATTAAAATAATTTAATCTGAAATTTTTGAAAAGTAAAAAGAAAAAAGAAAACGGAAAGTGAATTGTAAACGAAACAAAAAATTTTTTTTTAATTTTTAAAAGAATAATAAATGAAGATAAATAAAATAAAATAAAATATTCAAATTTGATGTAAGAGAAAAGCAAAGAAAGAAATTTTAAATTTGTAAATAAAATAAGTAAATTTGAAAGTAAAAGTAAGAGAAATATGAAGTTGGGTACTAATCGTGAATGAAGGGAAAAAGAATTTGCAAAAAAAATAATAAATGAAAATTTTAAATGAATAACTAAAGTAAGGAGAAAATTTTGAATGCATGAAATTTTAAGTTTCCTAAAATTTAATAGGAAAACGAAATTGAATTAATGGAAAAAGAATTGAAATCTGTGAAAATTTAAATATTCAATAGAAAGAATTAATTAATTTGCAAAATTTAGTAAATTTCTAAATTATCAAACCAGCGAAGAGCAGATTGTTCACCAGTACGAGAGAATTATGTTTTTAAGGTAAGTGACAGTTGTGAAACAATTTGATTGCTATTTATTGAAACATAATAAAAGAGAAAGACATATTCAGTGTAAATTCCTTAAATCCTTCCTATTAAATTCTGAACAAGTGAAAATATGCCTGAAGACAGTATTGAGGAGATAATAGAAAGACTAAGTAAATCCCTCACCATGAGCCAATCGCAGAGGCCTAATACTAGTTCTAGTGGACTCTCACAAGCTCAAAGGGAAGAGATTAGGGCAATAGTGGTAGGATGCCTCAGACCGGATACCCTAGATGAGGGTGGTGACCAACCGATAGGAGCAATTCGAATTGAAGAATTAGATAAAATCCCCGATATTGTGAGATCCTTTAGGGAATTCTCGGGAAAAGCTGGTGAATTCGGCTCATGGCGTAAATCCGTAGCGAGAGTGCTGGAACTTTTTGACGGTATCAAGGGTACAGGAAGATATTACGCCATACTACATACGATACGGACAAAAATTGTTGGAGAGGCAGATACCGCCCTCGACTCCTACAGAACGCCACTGGACTGGGTCAAAATAAGAAAGTGTCTAAGGATGCACTATTCCGATAGGAGAGACATCGGGACGCTGGAATATCAGATGACTACCATGTGCCAGGGCCACAGGACAATAACTGAATTTAACCAAGCGGTATACCAGCATCTATCTTTGATACTGGACAAGATATCTTGTCTTGACTTGGATGAAAGTAGTCTTGCCTCGATGACAAATGCCTATAGAGATAAGGCGCTCGATACATTCGTCAGAGGTCTCAAAGGAGATTTGCCACGATTACTGAGCGTTAAAGAACCCACATCTCTGCCACAAGCATTACATATTTGCCTGATATTGGACAATATGGCATATCGAATGCAACATGCTTATGGCCAAGTACACAAACCAAATGACCGCGGTTATAATCAAAATTCTCAGGTATTTGCTGGAAACAAATTTTATCCTGAACTCGCTCATGTAGGGGGCCAAAATAGGCCACCAGTACCACCACGGATGTTTCAAAGACCAGTGAATGGACAGGCTGTTCGGTACCAACCCCGCCAGCAATATTACTCGTACGGGAACGGGAACCAGAGGCCGCAGGGATTTCCCCAAGGACATCAACAAAATTCTCCAAATTCCGAACCAATGGATATTGATCGCTCTTTGCAGACCAAGCAAATAAATTATGCCAACCGACCACCGATCAATAACGGGGTCAAAAGGCCATATGGAGGTTCTTTCCAAGGACCAACTCATAAGGCTCAGAGGAACTATCACTTAAGAACGGATGGTACTACCAATATGCAAATAGAGAATCCACAACATGACATTGAAACGGAGCCACTTGAGGGAGCTGTAGGAGGTACGCCGCACTTTAACGAATATATCGATAAAGTTAATGATGAATACGTCGACGAGTCAATACAATATTTCGGCGAAGGATACAAAACAGCGGATAATCTAGTAGAAGATTACTCAACTAAAGATCTTAACGCTGACCTCAATTTTTTTGGCTAAACAGTTCCTCGTTGCCATATTTTAAAATTAAAACGAGGAACGGTGAGATACTAAAAATTCTTTTGGACACAGGTAGTAATAAGAACTATATTAAGGCGATTTTCGCGGAAAATCAGGATTATTTCTGAGCAAAAACAATAGCCGGTGATGTACGAATATCACACCATACTCTTTTAAATCTATTCGGTGACTCAGTCCAACCTATTAAATTTTACCTCCTACCCGGACTGAGAACTTTTGATGCAATTCTAGGCAACGACTCTTTAAGGGAACTATCTGCAATAATTCATACGGCCGATAATTACTTTGCACTTAAAAATGGTATGAAAATACCAATATACCAATATTTATCACAGGATGTGAACAACCTGGGAATTAGAGTCGATCATCTTCCGGAACATCAAGCAACAACTATGAGGAAGATAATAGAATCTCACAAAAATCTTTTCGCAGACCCAGACGAAAAGTTAACGTACACAACGAAAGTAATGGGTGAAATTCGCACAACCACAGAAGAGCCCATCTACATGAGAAACTATCCCTATCCAGTGGCACTGAAGAGTGTTGTCGAGGAGGAAATAACCAAGCTAGTAAAAGACGGAATAATAAGACCATCTCGTTTACCCTACAATTCACCCATATGGGTTGTCCCAAAAAAGGAGGACGCATCGGGGAAAAGGAAATATAGAGTTATTGTGGATTTCAGAAAATTGAACGCAGTCACTATAGCTGACAAATATCCAATACCAGAAATTGGAGAGGTATGTCTCACCTTGGCAGCAATAAATTCTTTACAGTTATTGATCTCAAAAGCGGATTTCATCAAATCCCACTAAACGAAAAGAACATTGAAAAAACGGCATTTTCGGTTAACAACGGGAAATACGAGTTCACGAGGCTCCCGTTCGGACTTAAGAACGCCCCATCAATATTTCAGAGGGCATTGGACGATATACTTAGAGATTTCATCGGAAGGACCTGCTACGTTTATATCGACGATATAATAATTTTTAGTAAGGACGAGGTATCACACTTCAATCGTTTGAAGGAAATCTTTAGCACCCTAGCAGCGGCAAATATGAGGGTACAACTAGATAAAAATGCGTGTTTTTTAAAACGAAAGTTGAATTTCTAGGCTTCGCAGTTTCCGATAAAGGCATCAGTACAATACAGGAAAGAGTTGAGGCTATGGTAAAAATCCCATACCCTACAACATTGCGGCAACTAAGATCATTTTTGGGACTCTGTAATTACTACAGGAAGTTTGTGAAAGGATATGCGGATTTAGCCAAACCGTTAACCGCTATGTTGAGAGGCCCAAACGGCTCAATTCCTAGATCTGAGTCAAGCAAAGTGAGAATAACACTTGGGTGCAATGAAATGAAAGCAATGGATTCTCTAAAAAATGCTCTATTATCTCGAGAAGTTATGCTATTTTACCCGGACTACAAGAAGGAATTTCATCTGACAACCGATGCCTCCAATATGGCACTCGGGGCTGTACTTAGCCAGGATGATAGACCAATAGCTTTTATTTCAAGGGTATTGTCGGAAACAGAGGGACACTATGCTACCAATGAGAGGGAGATGCTAGCTATAGTGTGGGCTCTACATACCTTTCGAAATTATTTATATGGAACTGCAAAAGTCATAATCTTCACTGATCACCAGCCGCTGACCTATGCCTTGAGTAACAGGAATACTAATGTGAAAATGAAAAGATGGAAGGCGATTCTCGAAGAGTACAACTATGAGATTAAATATAAACCAGGAAAGTCTAACGTCGTGGCAGATGCTCTCTCTAGAGCACCAATCACTAATGTGAACTCATTAACCGGCACCGTTCATAGCCAGGAGAGTTCTGGGGAAAATTTGGTGCCCTGGGTAGAGGCCCCTATAAACGCATTCAAAAAGCAAATATTTCTCAGCGTAGGGGAGATGGCATCGTATCAATTTCAAATTATATTCCCTGGTTATCATAGACATACCATAGCGGAAAGGGAATATGACCAACAAAACCTGCTGGCATTATTGAAAAGATACCTAAATCCTTCTGTGAAAAATGCTATAAGTGCACCAGAGGTTGTAATCGGCAAAATACAGGAGATTTATACACTGCACCTTAGAAATTATAAAGTTTCTTTTACGCGAGTATTCGTGGAAGATGTCATTTCGGAGAACGATCAGGAAAATGTCATTATTGACACTCATAACAGAGCTCACAGGAATGCAGCGGAAAATAAATTGCAGATTTTGGAGAAGTGGTATTTTCCCAGTATGTTTGCGAAGATAAAGCGGATAGTAAGAATATGCTCAATATGCAAAAAGAATAAATACGATAGGCACCCTAACGATCCAAAAATAAAAGAAACACCTATACCCTCCTATCCCGGACAGGTGATCCATATCGACATTTTTTCAACAGACAAGAAGCTAGTAATGACTGCTCTGGATAAATTCTCCAAGTACGCCCAGGTTAAAATGCTAACGGGAAAGTCTATCGAGGAAGTTAGAAGACCACTAAGGGATCTCTTATTCTTCTATGGGGTGCCGAAAACGGTCGTCGTCGATAATGAGAAATCTTTAAATTCTTCCACTATTCTGTTTATGATGAGGGATGAATTGGACATTGAAGTGTTCACTACACCTCCTTATTCAAGCGAGTCAAATGGACAAGTTGAAAGATTCCATTCAACCCTCGCGGAATTGCTGAGGTGTCTAAAGGCGGAGGGAGTATGTAGGAATTTCGAGGAACTTTTCGAAAGGGCGGTAAAGGAGTACAATCATTCAATACACTCAACTGTCGAAAGAAAACCTGTTGATCTATTCTTTGGAAGAACAGTCGACTTTTCCCCTGGTAGTTATGACAGAACTAGACATTCGAATATGGAAAAAATACAGGAGAAACAAAATACCATAACAAGAGGAAACATAATGACGAACAATATACTCCAGGACAAGTAGTTTTTGTCAGGATTAATAAAAGATTAGGAACAAAACTATCTGAGAAGTACAGGGAAGAAATAGTAAAAGAGAACAGAAACTCTACAATAGTCACCGAAAGCGGACGAATCGTCCACAAGAAACATATCAGAAATTAATTTATAAATTTCCATTTACAGATTGATAATTTTAACGGCACTTTGCGC
The DNA here is from genome assembly GCA_920105625.2 of Clusia tigrina. Classification (NCBI taxonomy): domain Eukaryota; kingdom Metazoa; phylum Arthropoda; class Insecta; order Diptera; family Clusiidae; genus Clusia; species Clusia tigrina. Next base: position 329,352,484 of record OV050030.1, read on the forward strand.
CGGAGAAATCCAGATATTGGATTACTCAAATTCAAAACTGGTAGCAATGCACTCAGGACTGGCAAAGGTTCAGACCGGCAATTTCAAGATAATTCATACTATCGAATTAAGGAGCTACGATACCCTCATTCAGGAAATAGAAAGTAACATTGTTCAGAATATCACCTTAAATCACCCTCTGATCCCTTACCTAAAATACACCATATCCCAAAAAAAATCATACATATCTCGACTCAAACCTAATTTAAAGTCTAAACGTTCACTGGACTTTCTCGGCAGCGCATGGAAATGGATTGCTGGAAGTCCAGACCATCAAGATTTTGAAATAATTCAGAAGAAGGTGGAAGATGTCTTAGAAAATAATAGCAATCAGGTCGTAATTAATCGTCTGTCACTTGAGAAAATTAATAAACTTACGAATGCCACTAACGAAATAATCAAAATAATAAAAACAGAACAAAATATCCATAACGAAAGAATATTAGAATTTAAATACAAACTTGAATTATTAAAAGAAGATATTGCCAACATCGAATTCGCAATTCATTTAGCTAAGGCAAATATTGTCAATTCATTTATTCTTTCATCTTTTGAAATTGAGATTCTAAATGATATCTTTAATAAAAGTAATATACCATTTTCTAATACTGATGAATTGCTATACTTTGCCGAAGTCAAAATTGCCATTGAGGGATATAATATATTGTACATCCTAAGCGTTCCAACTACAGATACCGAAAATTGTATTAGACTACTAATTAAAGCTATAAAGAGAGAAAACATTGTAACTAGACTAGACTATGATTACGTGTTAGATTGTAAGAACAAAATTTTTGGCCTAAAAGGAAAATGCAAAACCTACAATAGTTTATCGATATGTAGTCCCGGAAATTATGAAGATATCACAGAAACAACGTGTATCCCGAAGCTGTTAAGGAGGCAAACATCTAAGTGCACCATAACCAATAATGAGCATATCAATACTATAGAGGAGATCGAGGATGACATATTATTCATAAATCAATACAGCGGCGAAATCGACGTGGATAACTCAACTATGTGGCTCAATGGGTCGTATGTCATTCATCATTATAACAGTACTATACGGGTTAACAACAGAACATACGCATCAAGACAAATCACAGCAACAAAGCCTCTTCCTGCCCTAATTCAACCCATGAACACAGATGCCGAAAAGAGAACATTATCTTTGGAACTAATAAATGACATTAATGTTAAAAACACCCTGTCAATTCGTAAGCTGAAGTCGGTTAACCAGATTAGTCTATCATTGAACATAGGGGTGATATCAACTGCCCTGATAATTGGGGTTTTCGTCCTTCAAAAGCGATTAAAAGAATGCAGGAACATCAAATCCAATCAAATTGAAACCGTCATAGAAAAGCCTTCCCAAAGTAACCAACCTACAAACAACTCTCCCAGGATACAGGTCAATAGCCAAAATAAGAGCATCTTCAACCTCCCATGTTTTTGAGATTCCATTCGAGGACGTATGGAACTTAGAGGGGGAAGAGTTAACACATTATACATTGCATTTGTTACTGCACGCGCATCCCATCCAGACACACCGTCAGCAGCAACATTCCAGGTGTCACATTGCACAACTCAACGAGAACAAACAACATTCAACGTTCCCACAGTCATCACTCGGCACGTGGACTACGTCAGCATTTTAGATTATTTATTAAGCTAAAGTTAAAGCCTTCATTATTTTGTAAAACTAGTTCGGTTTTAAGCTAAATAAAAGTAAGACGTGTTGGGATCCAACACGCAACCATTTTTAAAAAACAAATTAAAATAATAATTCATTAATTTATATATAATTATAATTTCAGTTCGTTTTTGATGTTAAAGCTTTGATCTTTATTTCAGAACTGACTCTGCTTACATTTATGATTCATCTTCTTAGCGGTAGTTACAATGTATTAGTAATTGGTTGAACTTAGTTGTTGTACATGTTGTTATAATCGTTTATTTATTCACATTTTAATTAAATTTTTTTTTTGATAAATGTTAGTAATTGAGAATTAAACTCTCATAAAACTTTGTTTCGTTGTTACTCTTATTTTACATTAACTTGAGCTTTACTTTTCTTAGTCATCCAATGTTCTCATTTAGAACAAAGTGGATTTAGATATTTTGCAAATTATATTGACGTTTTACTTGGGTTTTGTAGTATCTAGTATTTTTCTATTAGCTATGTCTATTGTATAATTACCTTTTTTATGAAAACTGTTAAGTTCTGTGATTCAAGCTATTGTATTTTGCTCGTATTCCTTTCTGAGTTCTAGAATGTCGTTTTTATCAAAATTTTTTATTATAAAATCAATTTTCTTCGTTTTTGTGTGAATCGCGTTGTTGGAGATTATAGATATTTTAAATAGTTTGTCGTCTAATGTAAGGGTCTTGTTTGATTTATCTACCTCCAGTATGCGCATGTGTTCGTTTAATGTTCCGTGCAGTCTTTCAATATCAGAGTTACCAGTTTTTAAAAATGGTGTTGTTCTATGTGCTTCTATACTTTGTTCCTTTAGAAATAGATCCACTGCACTGTGGAAAATGCAATGTTCATTATCGAAAACAATTTTATTCATTTTTCCTAGAAACTGTATCCTCTGCTTCAATGCATGTGAGATAGAGTTCCAGGTTCTGTCATTTAATTTGCGAAAAGTTGCATATTTTGAAAATTTATCTATCGTTGTTAGGTACATATTGTTTCTACAGTGGTACCATATATCTATGTGAACAATGTCGTTAAAATGTGTTGGATTTTCACTAACTTGCTACGGAATTTTAATGCGGTGTCTATCATGTTTTGCAATTTTACATATTTCACAGTTATTTATAACAAAAGTGATTAATTGAAAAAACTTAGGGAAAAAAATTTGGTTTTAATTCGAAAAAAATTTCTTTTCTATGATTATTCCTCAAGTGTTCATCTTTAATGATTGTCAAAATTTCATTTTTATCAGAAATATCAATTAATTGTATGTGAGATCTATACAAAGTTAAGTTATTTTTGTTAAAGCATTCAACGTAAGTATCTTGAAATTGTTGAAATAGTTCATCATCATCGCAAAAGATGCACATGAACCCTTGGTCTATTAAAATACTTTCCATTAACATTTCTAAGTTTGAACTGTAACAAAAAGTTATATGATTTTGACACTTCCTATTTATTATTTTCGTAATAAAATTATCGTGTTCACCATATTGTAAATAAATTTGATTTTTATAAGAATTTATACTTTTACCTGTAATAAAAATATAATTCAGATTATCTTCTACTGCGCTATGAATTGTTGCCTCTGTGTGAATGGATATCTAATTTTTCACAATCATTTTCATTACTATTCTCATTGTTAAATATAGCTACGCTTTCAGCATTTTCTTCTCTTTGTAAATATCTGCTTAAAGCATCTGCCACCGTATTATCTTTTCCTTTAATGTACGTAATTTCAAGTTGAATTTTCTACCTCTGGAGCTTCATATTCGGTTCTTTTAAATTATGTAGCCAAATGAGTGGCTTATGATCCGTTTGGATAACAAATTTTCTACCATAGAGGTACGTTCGAAAATGCTTTACTGACCAAACAACTGCAAGTAATTCTTTTTCAATAGTTCTATACCGAATTTCGTGATTGCATAAAGTTCGTGAAGCATAACAAATCGGATGGTTATTTTGCCTCAAAACTGAGCCAATTGCAAATTGTGAAGGGTCATCATCATCATCATCATCATCATAATTGGCGTACAACCATTTCTGGTCATTGCCGCGTTATCAGCCTTCGCCAGTCGTCTCTGCTTCGCGCACGCTGGCGCCAATTGGAAACACCAAGTGCAGCCAGGTCCTCCTGAATCTGGTCCTTCCAACGTAGTGGTGGTCTCCCCCTCCTGCGTCCGCCACCCGGCGGCATCGATTCAAATACTTTTTTCGCCGGAGCACTTTCATCCATTCGCACAACATGTCCCAGCCAGCGCAGCCGCTGTGTTTTAATGCGCTGAACTATATCAATGTCGGCGTACAGCTCATACAGCTCGTTGTTCCATCTGATTCGATACTCTCCGCAGACGCATATAGGACCATAGATCCTTCGAAGAATTTTTCTCTCGAACGCCCCCAAAGCTCGCTCATCGTTGTTTGTCATCGTCCAGGTTTCGGCACCATAAAGCAGGACGGGAAGGATGAGGGCTTTGTAGAGCGTAATTTTTGTTCGTCGAGAGAGGGCTCTGCTTCTCAATTGCCTACTGAGCCCAAAGTAACACCTGTTGGCAAGAGTGATTCTTCGCTTGATCGCCTTGCTGACATCATTCGTGGTGTTGATGCTGGTTCCCAGAGAAACGAAATCCTTCACAACTTCAAAGTTGTAGTCGCCAACAGTGACGTGGTGTCCAAGACGCTGAGACTCTTTGTGTGTTGACACCAAGTACTTCGTTTTGTCCTCGTTCACCGCTAAACCCACTCGCCTCGCTTCTCTCTCCAAGCCGGAAAATGCAGCACTCACGGCGCGGCTGTTATGGCCAATGATTTCAATATCATCAGCATACGCCAGTAACATGACACTCTTGTGGAAGATAGTGCCTGTGCGATTTAGACATGCTGCACGTACGATTTTTTCCAGCATTAGATTGAAGAAAACACACGATAAGGAGTCACCTTGTCTGAATCCTCGCTCAGTAACAAACGGCTCGGACAAGTCATTACCAATTTTAACTGAGCCAGAGGTGGTGCTTAGCGTCATTTTATATTATTATATAGCTTAGCAGGGACGCCAAATTCAGACATAGCGGCGTATAGTTGACTCCTTACGGTGCTGTCGAATGCGGCTTTGAAATCGACGAAAAGGTGGTGTATGTCAATCTGCTTCTCTAGGGTTTTCTCCAGGATTTGGCGAAGTGTGAACATTTGGTCAATGGTGCCTTTACCAGGTCAGAAGCCACACTGATAAGCCCAATCAGTTCATTGGCGATGGGCTTCAGCCTTTCACAGAGTACGCTCGACAGGACCTTATATGCGATGTTCAGAAGGCTGATCCCGCGGTAGTTGGCACAGATTGCCGGATCACCCTTCTTGTGGATTGGGCAGAGCACACTTAAGTTCCAGTTGCTAGGCATGCATTCCTCCGACCATATTTTGCAGATGAGCTGGTGCATGCGTTTCGTGAGCTCATCGCCGCCAGCCTTGAATAGCTCCGCTGGTATACCATCAGCTCTGGCGGCTTTATTGTTTTTGAGCCGCCTAATAACCAGCAAGACCTCGTCATAATCGGGGGGCGCTACTTCATGTTCGTTGTCAGCAACTGTGGGGTCGGGTTCATCTTCATAGCTATCATTAGCGCTGTCGCCATTCAGCAGCTTCGAGAAGTGTTCCCTCCATAACGTGAGTACGCTCTGGACATCCGTCACTAAATTCCCGTTTTCGTCTTTGCAGGAATTGGAATTGGCTCCGGTCTTAAAACCTTCCGTTTGGCGCCTCACACGTTCGTAGAATTTTCGAGCCATATTCCTTCTGCCAAACATCTCGATTTCCTCGCATTCTATCTTTTCGGCTTCTCGTTTCTTGCGCCTAAAAAGACGCTTCTCTTCCCTTCTCTTCTCTCGATATCGCTCCTTAGCAGCTCGCGTTGCAGCCGATCGCAGGATGAGTTGGTATGCTGCGTCTTTCTCTGCAGCTGCGTTGCGACACTCTTCGTCATACCAGCTGCTTTTCTTCGGGCGGTGATAGCCAATCACCTCTTCAGCGGCCGTGCGCATGGAGTGGGAAATAAGCGACCACTGCGCGCAAATATTGAGATCAGGGGGAGAATCCGTAAGCATATTCGAGAGCCGAGAAGCAAATGCGGTAGCTGTCTGTTACGATTGTAGCTTTCCGACGTCAAGCTTCCTCTGCGAATTAGAGCGTACGTTTTTTGCCGCACTGAGGCGAGTGCGAACCTTAGCTACAACAAGTGGTCCGAGTCAATGTTGACACCTCGGATTGTACGTACGTCTAATACGCTGGATGCATGCCTGCCGTCGATCACAACGTGATCAATTTGGTTCCTGGTTTTATGATCAGGGGACAGCCAGGTGGCTTTATGAATATCGGGATGCTGGAATCTAGTACTACTAACTACCATGTTCCGCGCTGCGGCGAAGTCGATCAGCCTCAAACCGTTTTCTGATGACTGCTCGTGGAGGCTGAACTTACCGACGGTTGGTTCAAAAATGCCCTCTTTGCCCACCTTGGCGTTGAAGTCACCTAGCACAATTTTTACATCGTGGCGGGGGCATCGATCGAAGGGTTTTCTAGTTGATCGTAGAAGGCATCCTTGGTGTTTTCGTCTTTCTCATCCGTCGGAGCATGTGCGCAGATTAGGCTGATGTTAAAGTATTTTGCCTTAATGCGGAGTGTGGCAAGCCTGTCGTCGACTGGGGTAAATCCCAGGACTTCATCTCGCAGTCGTTTGCTTACCACAAAACCTACACCGAGTCTGCGCTTCGTCGCATGGCAGCTGTAGTAGATGTCACATGTAGCTTTTTTTGAGCGTCCATGTCCCGTCCATCGCATTTCCTGGAGTGCGGTGACGTCAGCTTTATATTTTTCAAGGACGTCAACCAGCTGGATAGAGGCACCTTCCCTATTAAGGGTCCGGACATTCTAGGTGCATATCCTTAAATCGTGTTCCTTATAACGTTTGCGGGGGTTGTCGTCAACAGTTGTGGGGTATTTCATCTGAGGCTTTGTGAAGGGTCAGTTGTTAAAATTAATTCTTTTGTAAAATCCGGTGGTTGCAAAACAGGTTCGTTTGTTATTATTTTTTTTAGGTTATTAAATGCGTTTAAGTAATCTCTGTCCGTAACGTCAAGTGCAATATCATTTTTCTAAAATTTTATGATTGGAAATCTTACTTTTGCGTAGTCTGGTATGAATCTTCTGTAATATCCGGTAATACCCAAAAATTGTCTTATATCTTTTTCATAGACTCAATGACTTTAATTTTCGAGGGATCAGGCTTAATTCCCTCACTTGACACGATATGGCCTAAATATTTTGTACTTAGCGCGGCAAAATGACATTTGTCAATTTTAATTTTTAAATTGTATTCGCGTAGTTTGCTGAAATTTTTTTTGTATAGAATCGATATGTTCTTGAAAACTTCCTGAACAAATTAATATGTAGTCCAAATACACAATGAAAATTTTATTTATGTAATCCTTCAAAACAATGTTAATCAGCCTGTGAAATCTTGCGGGAGCTGGCATACGAGTAAGCAGTAGAAAACACTGTTTTGGCTTGATAATCATGATTGACTTCGATCTGGTGGAAGCTCTTTACCAAATCAATTATATTGAAATATGAACATTTGCCTAACTTATCAAAAATGTCTTCCATATAGAGGATAGGAAATTTATCGTCCACAGTCTGTTCATTTAATTTGCGGTAGTTAATGACAATCCTCCATTTAGGCTTTCCGCTACTATAAATTTTGTTTGGGACAACCCACAGTGGTGAGTTGTATGGGCTGGTACTTGGAACTATAATGTTTTGATTTAACATTTCTTTTATTTGTCTATCCACTTCCTCGCGATGCATAATCGGGTATCTATAAAGTTTACTATATATGGGTGTATCAATACGTGTAGTGATTTTGTGTTGCATAACGTTTGTGAAAGATAAGTTATCCCCATGTAAAAAAGATCCTTGTAAGAGTTAAGAATTGTTTTTAGAATTTTTTCATCTTTAGAATTTGAGTGGTCCGCGAAAAGATTATTTCAAAATTTATTCTTTTCTTGGCATGTAAAAATGTGTATCGAGTGGTGTTTTAAATAATTATCTACAGATAAATCTTCTTCTTCATTGAAGAATATTCGCATTGATGTATTTGCTGTTATTAATTTTCTATTTTTATAATCAATTGTTATGTCTAGGTTAAGTAAAATATTATTGCCAATAATTCCATCGAAATTTTTATGAAATGACTATTCAATGAATTCAACGTGCGAGTCTTTAAACTCTTTTTTTTTAACTCTTCAAACAAGGGCATTCTTTATTCTATACTTGTTGATATATTGCGATTTAAAACTTTTAATGTAAAGCTAGCTGTGCTTACTATCCACTTAGGATTACAAAGATTTGGGTTTATAATGCTAAATTCAGCACCTGTAATAAACTTTAGCTTTTTAATTGGGGTATTTATGACTATATAGGGTAGTCCTTGAAGCTGTCTTCTTGAAAATATTTGGGCCAGTTTGATTAACACTTATTTCAATTGGCTCTACTTCATCCCTACCAATAACGTAGTTTTGACTACTTCCATTATTATAATAACGTTCTTTATTATTATTACGCTGCACTGAATGATTCGCTGAAATGTTATCAGTTCTGTAATAATTATTGTTAGACCTGCTTACTTGATTGCTGTTAAATGTTCGTCTAGTTTGTACCGATTAATCTGGCTGGACGTGTTGATATCGCCCATTTTTTTCTTGTTGTTCATTTCTACGCTCAAATTGGTTGCTGTTATTTGACTGCTTTTGTTGTTGTGTATTTCTATCATAGATTTGGTCACTCTGATTTAAATATTGCATTTTGTTGTTAAAAAAATTATGTTGATTATTACTGTATTTTAAATATCCATTAGTTTTAATTATTTCATAGCCTTCTCTTAGATTAGTAGGATTACGACTAACAATAATGCTTTTAACAGGTTCCGGCAAACTGTGTTTACATGAGTTCAATGCAATTCTTGCATTGCTATTAGCCTAGAAACTTCGGCTGTTCCCACCAAAATACAAGGCATTATACAATCTGCACAAATAATTGTTTAATTTATTATAAAAGTTTGTCTATTGTGGAGTCATACCGACATGATCTAATTTTATCAATAAGTTCGTCAACCGAGTCTCTTTCGCCATGATTTTCAATTAAAATTCTTTTTATTTCTGGCCACGTGTTCAAATTTCCATTGATTAATAAACTTTTTCTGGCATTACCAATAATCTTATCTTTTATAAGTCCCAACAGTAATTGCTTATAAATGTTATCAAAGGAGTCAAGAATAGGAACCATGAATTAAAGCGTTACAAAAAATTAATTAAACCATTCCTGTCCCCATCATAATGTGCAAAGGTTAAAAGAAATAATTTTAAATCTAGTATTAGAATCAACGCACAGAAATTTCTATGAAGTTTGACTTTGAAGTTTCACTACAAAAACACCAGAGCACTTTTGACATTTATTTTAACGACAAGTGATGTAGAATTTTATATACTGTAACCGGGTGCAAAAAATTTTAACGATACTTAAATTTTTTTTTTTTAATTAATCCAAGAAAACAGGCTATTCTAACCCACTGTGCAACGTTTTCCATTGTACTCTTTGTCCGTTCTCTTATTAGTAGTATATTTTCTCTTTTTTCTATGTTGGTGAAGCTGATGATAATGTTTCAGTATTAGCGGATGCTATTGCGGTAGTACAATTAATTGTTCTCGATGTTGACTCTTTGTCGCTCGGTAGTCAAGTGCAGTTAAATTGTTGGTGAAGCTGTTGTAGGTATTGAATATTTGTTTTTCTTGAGATTACTTGCTCTGGTAGTTACAGTTGGTTGTTGTTGTTGCCTTTTGATATTGCTTTGTTGTCACTTGCACATGCTTATGTAATTTTGTCCTATTATAATATATTGCTCATATTTGATATAATGTTTTATTTTTTATTTGTTGTGTACCTTTTGTTTGATTTGATTCACTATTTATTATACTATTACTTATTACAAAACAGAACGTCTTTGGTTCGTGTAGTCCGACTGCGCCAATTATAATTTGAGTTCGTTTTTGATGTTAAAGCTTTGATCTTTATTTCAGAACTGAATCTGCTTATATTTATGTATCATATTCTTAGCGGTAGTTACAATGTATTAGTAATTGGTTGAACTTAGTTGTTATACAGGTTTTTATAAATTATAATATTTATAATCTTAATTGTAATTCATTTTAATAAAATAAAAAATAAATTAAATAAATAAATACATGTTGTTATAATCGTTAATAGTAGTTGCCAGAATATAATATAACTATATAGAAGGCATAACAAATGTCACTTGCATATAAACAATGAAACAATTCAAATCGACACAAAGTCAAAATACTTGGGAATCGCTATTAGAACATTCTACTTGGGAATGACTATATAGAACATATTACACAAAAAAGACAAAAATTAAATGATCGTTTCTGACAAATTTATTGGCTTTTGCGCAGAAAATCCAAGCTCTAATCTACAAATAAACTATTGATATATAAATCAATAATCATGCCTATGTGATATATATGATATCGAATTGTGCGGCACTGCAGCAAAATCTAATATCAAAATAATTCAAAGAATTCGGTCCAAAAATCTTCGCAACATCATCAATGCTGAGTGGTATACGACTATATCAAACGAAGATATTTACTGTGCCCTGTTGAAGAAACCATTCAAACAAGCAGCGTCAAGCACATGCACCGCCTGTTATCACACACAAATCCAGATCTGAGAAAAATCCCTCCATTAGAGACTTCGCAACGAAGTAGACTGAACCGTTGCACACCAACAGAACTAGTGAATATAGATTTACAATACTGCCCTGAAAAAAGCTAAAGTCTTATAAAGTAAATGTAAATATAGTCTTAGATATTGGTTTAAGATTGCTTAACTGTTAAAATTTATTGCATAGTGTCAATAAACAGGTGTAATATAAATGGGATATAATAAAAAAATACAAATACAAAATCAGAGAGATCTGAAATACCGACCAAATTTCAAGATTAACCCAGCCAGGCAGTCTGAATTACACTTAATATAAAAATATCCCATAAGCACTAATATAAATAAACAGCAAAAACACTGGACTGCTACAAATGAACAACTAGTGTCGGTTTTGGATCCGTCTGTGAAAATTAGATTCCATCCCTGAGCTTTGAGTTTGGAAGTCTAGTCTAGGAACTGTTGTCTATAGCTGCTGGGCGCCGTATTGTTTTTTTAATTGCGAGCGTAAACTAAGAACAAATGAGGCCTTCCTAAGCAACCAAGGTGGGTAAGGAGATTATTTATACAGTGTTGGCTTAATGAGGGCGTTGTTTTTGTTTACAAATAGTACACATCTTCCTATTGTTTATATTTTTTTGGGAGTCCGCTTCCGGGCACTTGTCTTTTTTACTGTTCGAAAAAGAAAGTGCCCAGACAATATGTACAATATGGTAACCAGACGATATGTACAATATGAGACGCGGTTTTCTGTAGTGGCTATACCAGTTTCGGCGTGCATTTTGCACATGTGGGAAGTCGGAAACGTACGTAGACTCCTGCGGATATCGGCGTGGTATGGTGAGTTAAGCAACTTTAAATTGCTCCTACTGCAGTGTCTGTATATGCATAACCCTTAGTCGATTTTTGGTAGAAAAAAAGCCTTTGCCGCATTGATTAGAGTGGTGGGGTGGACTCGAGCATGTTTGGATGAGAGGTATTTATTAATGTTAAGTCTAGGATTTAAACTATTCCTTTGCAATGCTCTTTAAACTTATATTTATTATCATTAATTATTTTATTTATTTATATTAAGTTAACTTATAATTACAAATTATAAACTAGATAAGGGTCGCACTAGCATTGATGGTCTTAGGCTATCTTGCGGTTTTAATTACTTATTCTAAATCTTTAGCTTAGTACGAGTATATGTACTTATCAATATGTGACAGAAATATTTATGGTCAAATCAGGTGGTATAAATTCGTGTTTCCTAAGAATCTGACAGTGCAGTTAGGGGTGAACAATCATGGAAGCTAGTTAGTCTAATTGGTTGGAATGAATTTGTTGTTGCAGAATGAACATGTTGTTATAAGATTATTGTTAAGTAGATGTTCGTGAGTTAATGTGGTGTAGCCGAATCTCATTCGCTCATATTTTATTAAATCTGATCTTGAAAAGAGGTCTTTACGACTAAATTTTAAAAAATCGTTTATGGAATTTTGTCTGTATTTATTTGTTGGCACCAGTGTGATGTAATTGGCCAAATAATATTCTTGTTTGTTTGTGTTGCTTAATTATGTTTTAAAAAATATTGAATGTCATTTGTGTTGAAGTTGGGGGTAGTGATAAGCGGAGCATTGAGGTCTAATTTGGCAATCAATAATTAATCCACACATAAAGCTAGCGATTTTTTACCGACACCCCAGTTTTGGAGGGGTTTAAGTATGGTATGAAAACCAACACGATCAAAGTCTTTTTGGAAGTCGAAAGCTAGAATTGTGATGTGATTTTTTGAGCTGAGAGCGTTTGAAATTATGCTGTCTAAGTAGAGAAGGGCATCTGTTGTTCCATGTTTTTTTAAATGCGACTTTTTTAAATCTGGTGAGATTTTTCCTCATGACAAACCACATAAGTCTGTTTGCAAACGCTTTGCCCATGCAGCTGGGCAGTGAGATGGGGCAATAGCTCGATGTTGCATTAGAAGGTTTGTTTGGATTTGTTATAGATTTGATATCTTTTTGTGTTTGGGCCAAGATATTTGATCATTGGATATGATACCCATTTATGCCCTGGCATTTTGCTTTGACAGTAGCTATCACGAAATTGAGTTCTGACAAAGTTATGAGACTCTCAATGTATCGTGCTGCCTGAAACACGTTTACGGGAAAAGAAGGAACGGAAAAAGAAACTTTCCAAGCTAAGGAACTAGGTGGAAAATTGTTATCTGGTTTATCACAGGCCCATTGTTTGGGAAAATAGTTTGCAATGTTGAGAGGTGCCAGGGCTGGCCCGTTTGGGGTGTTTATCGATTTTATTGATATTTTTTTGTGAGAATTTGTGAGCCTTTTTATGTCAGACCCAATCTTATTTGGCTTGGAAAGTTTGTTGATTTGTTCAGTTAGTCTTTCGAGAGAAGTTCGTTTGGCATTTTTGCTTCCAGTCGGAATTTGCAATTGACTTTTTTATATCTCATTAAGTTCGGAATAGACGTTAGTTTTTTGAAGTCGAAACAAACGGATTGTTTTTCACGTCTCAATTTTGCAAGATCTGAATACCACCAGGGGATAACTAGTTAGAATGGAATCGCAATGAGTTTGGAATTTGGTCCAGTTGGCTTGTTCAAGCCTAAACTTAGGTTTAGGCCGTATATATGTATTATGGGTAGAGATGAGCAAAATGTCACTGCCGGTAATTTTTCACTGTTATTTAAAAATCGCTGGTAGCAACTGTTATCGAATATACAAAGTAACAGCGATTTGATCAAAAGAGTAATTTTTAACAGTCCGTTCTTTTTTCACAGTGATTGAAAATCGCTACTTTTAATAAAAGCGTGAAATAACAGCGGCGATTGATTTCATGGTTTTATAGAAATCACTGTTTCTGTAGAGCTTTTTTAGTGAATACAGAGAGAGAGAGAGAGAATGGAATTATATAAATTTTGGCTACACTCATGCACACAAAAACATTTAACATTAAAGAAAGTTTATGTCTATATAAATCAACAGAGAGGGACAGTTTGCTATTATTTCAGGAGTCATTTTAAAATACAACGAAAAAGAGCATGCTGTGAAATATCACTGTTTGTTTCTTGATTGCTGTTACGTTTAATGTATGAATTTTATGCAAAGGGAAATTTTTCATTTGAATTTTTTAAAATAATTAGTAAAGTTTTGAAATTAATTATACAGGGTAGCTAACAATAATGGAATTTCTCAATGATGTTATACATTGTAGTGGATATTTTAAGTTATGTTATTATAAAATTTATTTGATTGAAAATGTAAATTTCATATATTGGCATTGTAGAAATTGAACACACTTTCTTAAAATGTAAATTAAAACTAATCAATTTCATTCAATAATTATATTTTGATATTCAGCATTACATTTTATTATTAATAATCTAATTAATGTTTATAAATAATAAAAAAAATTAATAAATATAAATAAAGTTTAAGTACAGTATTTATAGTTACAATTCAAAAATAGTAACATTTTTACATTTTCATCCTTTAAACGAGTTCGCCGCTCGCTTAATATCTGTCCAGCTTTCGAAAAAAGCCTTTCGCATGGTACAGATGCCAATGCGCAAAGATTTTCTTGCGCTACTATCGAAAGATATGGATACTTTATTTTATTGTTCCGCCGCCATAATAAAGGAACGGAATTTCGCGGAATTAAATCATCTTCCAAATATCTCTCTACTTCTCTATTAGCATGCGCCAAGATAGTTTCTTTTGGTTTATGCTTAGAAATAAACGCATCGAATGAACTCCATATGGATAGTTCTTTCGTGGCATCAGTTTCGGGTATATTGCCGTAAGTTACTATATGTTTGGCTGATTGGCAACTGCATTTATCGGCAACTTTCGCAGATATAATTTTTTTGGTGTTACTGCACCTGGGTCACAAAATGCAAAATGTTTAAACCTTGGGTCTAAAAAAGTTGATACTATCATAGTATTGCATTTGTTAATATTACCCAGTCGATGCTCCAATCCCTTCATGAATTGTGCAAGAACGTGCATTATGGGCTTCGGATAATAGTCTTTTGAAATGGATTTATAAACATTAATTAAGTCATTGTATATAGGAATAACCAAAGATGCAGTACAATATGTTTCGCTACTTATATTGTTAGTAGCATCTGCAAACGGTTTTAATATATTTAATAATTTTTTGAGTATTTCCCATTCGTGATGTGAAATTATCGGTAATTCTTTTTCGATTACTGCAATGGTACTCCTAACAGCATCCTGTAGTTCCAAAAATCGTTGGAGCATAAATAAATTTGAATTCCATCTAGTTTCCACATCTTGTATTAATTTCAATGGATTTTTGCCAGCATTGCGTTGATAATTTCTCAACATTTCGGAAGATTTCCAGCTTTTACGAAAATGCGATATAATTAGCTTTATTTTACCGATAATGTTTGCAATTTGAGAATATTTCAAACCATCTTTCACAATAAGATTAAGAGTATGAGCAAAACATCCGAAGTATTCCCAATTTTATTTGGTTCTAATAGCATTTTTAATATTTGCGGCATTGTCCGAAACCGCTACTAAACTTTTATTTTCAATTTTCCATTTTTCTACAACCATCAATAATTGCGAAGATAAATTATCGGAAGTATGGGAAAAGTCCGTCGAACAGCATTCTAGTAAAACAGAGCACAATGAAAAATCATCATTTAAAAAATGTGCTGTTATGGCCATGTGGCTATCAGTATTGGCGATGTCCAGCAATCAGTTGTCAAACAGAATTTCAAAACTTGTGACACAAGACCTTTTATTTTTACAAGACATTCCTCACAAATAGCGGGAACTGTTGTTTTCGATATAGTGTGTCTACTTGGTAATTGATAAGCTGAATTTAAAGCGGAAACAAATTGTTGAAATCCAATATCCTCAACTATACTAAACGGTTGAAAGTCCATAATAAAAATAAACAAAAGCTTTTCATCTATTTCTTGTTTCGATTTCAATGAAATTTTTTTGTTTTCAAACATCGTTAATTTATATTGCCGTAGAATAGAAGCCGATCGATTTGAATTTACCAAACTTTTATGAAAAGATGAGCATTCTGTAGCATCCGACATTAGTTCTTCTATATTCTTGACTGAAGAAGATGCAATGTTTTCAACTAAATCTTTTCCTGTTTTGGATGCACAAATATTTATATCTTCATTTACAATATGGTGTTTTAAATACAGAAAGAAAGAAATTTTGTATCAAAGTTAAGATATTTAAATAACTTACATTTAAATTCGATTTTATGATGTTTGTAGGTAATGTCACTGTTGGATGCCTGTTCTGCATGTGTTTTCTTAAGTTTGATATTGTCGTCTTATATGACATTTTGGACTTACAAATATTACATTTCGCATATACGAGTATAACATCAATTGGCTCGAAAAATTGCCATATTTGACTCGTTTTTCTCTTCATTTCTGACATTTTAATTGTGAAATTTATTTTAAATGAAACTAAGGTTTTTATTTATAACAAATCCCTTTTAATTAAAATTGGGAATAATATAATTGTAAGACACTAAACAACAGAACCAATATTAAAAGATATTAATAAATGACAAATAATTTCCGAATAATTCTCTGAAATGTTAAAATGTAAAAGCGTTATGTATGAATATTCAAACTTTGTATCACTCTCTCCAGCAATGGGATAATTTAACAGCAACAACTGCATACATACATAAATTTACTTAACTAACATGATGAAAACAGTGATTGATATATTCATTCGTTACCAAAGTAGTGAAATCACCATTCGCTGTTATTTCACGCTTTTATTAAAAGTAGCGGTTTTCAATCACTGTGGATTACAGCTGTCTGTTAAAAATCGCGTTTGTCACTGTTACTTTGCATATTTGATAACAGTTTGGTTGACTGCTTACATACATATATATATGCATGAACGCAATGGAAACAGCGATCCCAGTCACTGTTTAAAATCACGTTGATTGAAAAATAGCAATCACTGGTAACGGCGATACTCAAAAATCACTGGATCGCTCATCACTAATTATGGGTGCCAACTATATATATATTATTGTTCCCAAATATTTATGTATTGTGGGTACCAAATATATATGTATTATAGGTACCAAATATATATGTATTATGGTTACCAAGTAATTATTGGGAAGCGGTCCTTACCGCAAGGGTCGTCTTACTTTGACCAATTACATGTAGGTGCCGAATTAGCGCTACACAAAGTTAGGTCGATATGCGAGAACAAGTGATGTGTAGAATAGTGCGTGTGCGAGACATCGTTCAGAACAATTAGATTGGAGGCTAGGAGGATGATTTCTATAATTTTATCTCTGGCGTTTCATTTGCGTGAACCCCAGAGCGGGCTCCAGGAATTTATATCAACGAGAAGTATTAATGGAGTAGGACGGTTATTTCAAAGTTGGAGTATATCAATCTCACAAAATTTTTTGGAGGGCGGGGATGTACGAGGTGTGATCAAAAAAGAACCGTTATTGTGTGATCAAAAAATAAAATATTTATTTATTCATCAACAACTATCTTGTCCTCCCCTTTAAAGTAATTCCCCTCAGATATAATACACTTATGCCAGCGTTTTTTTCAGTCCTCTAAACACTTCTGAAACGCTTTTTTGGTATCGCCAACAGCTCCTGTTTCGATTTTTCTTTTATCTCCTCAATCGTAGCAAAACGCTTTTCTTTCATCGGTGTCTTCAGTTTTGGAAAGAGGAAAAAGTCAGCGGAGGCCATGTCCGGTGAATACGGTGGTTGAGGCATGATAACGGTTTTATTTTTGGCCAAAAACAGCTCTTGAGCGATGTCCATGCGACGTTGTTTTTGCTCAAAATCTAGCAGTTTTGGAACAATATTCGCTGCCGCACGTTTCATGCCTAAAACATACGTAAAAATTGCTTGGCATGAGCCGAACGATATACCAACAGCATCAGCAACCTCTCTGATAGTGATTCGACGATTATCCAAAATCATTTTCTTCACTGCGTCAATGTTTTCATCGGTTGTTGACGTGCTCGGGCGACCAGGACGAGCATCGTCATTGACATCTTCTCGGCCTTCCTTAAACCGGTTATACCACAATTGAACTTGTGTTCTGCTCATAGTAGACTCTCCAAAGGCCACAGGCAACATTTCAAATGTAATTGCGCATTTAATTTCATTTTTTACACAAAACTGAATACAGTTTCTTTGATCCATTTTTTCG
Organism: Clusia tigrina; assembly: GCA_920105625.2. Lineage (NCBI taxonomy): Eukaryota > Metazoa > Arthropoda > Insecta > Diptera > Clusiidae > Clusia > Clusia tigrina. The sequence continues at coordinate 329,370,225 of OV050030.1, forward strand.
AATAGTACAAAATCGATGAGCGCACCAAAACACGACTAACCTTTTTATCTGTCAAAAACAAACTGACAATCCAAAATGGTTGGTATTGCCAACATATATAACAGACATGTGTACCAACATAACAGAAAAAAAATGCGAACATCGAACATACGTAACTCACGAAAAGATGAAAATAACGGTTATCTTTTGATCACACCTCGTATATGGATATGATGGAAATTTTTTGTCCAAAGTCTATTTCAATGCCAATACAAGATAAATTAGAGTTGATAACAAGCCGTTTTTGTGGAATATCTTTCCAAACGAGGACACCAATTCCTTGGTTGTTTGTATTGTTTTGCGGGAGGTTATGGAAATAACCATTGTATTTGATAGGTACGATTGGATTTGTGGCATATGCTAATTTAATCTATTGTAGCAAAATTATTGTGGGGGAAATTCCTAGACTAGAAAGCAGAATTCATGAAAATTATTAAAGAAGCCTTTAATGTTCCATTGCAGTATATTAATCATGATTGAAGAGGGAAGGAAAGCGAAAAAATGGACCACACAATGTTTGGATTATAGTTTGCCAGCGTCGCTGTCTGCAGACTGTAAGTCATCGATAACGGGATAATTGAAGGAAAAGTTTTTATTGACAGTGGGATGTAGCTAGAATTAGCTGTAGGTGGGTTAGCGTTGTTTGTGGAATTAATATGTGTTAATTTGTTACAATTTGTATTGTTGCTTGCTGCTTTAGAAGAAATTGAAGCATATGTAACGGATGAGGAGAAGGGTAAAACGGTTTGAATATGTTATTTTTTAACGGCTTCTCGTATGGAGCATTTGTTAATAGTTTTAATTTCTATGATATAATTTACTTGGATAAATTTAATAACGGTATTGGATGAGGCTGAGTGCTCCTCAAAGCAATTTACGCAAAAGGTGGGAGTACATTTAGTCAGGGCATGTAGTGGCAATGCACAGTTATTGTATTCTGGGGGTTGAATGCAGCGTTTAGCTGTATCTGTACTGATCCAGACCCAGTTGCCAACTTTTGCACCCCATTGGGTTTGGGAAATATGCTCTAACTTTTACTGAGTGTCAGCCGATATCAATCTTTTCTGAGGTCAAAAGTAAGAAGAACTACTCCACTGTTTGTATTTTCTCCGTCAATGATTCTTGAAAATTTATATGCTTCAATTACTCCTTGGGAGCATAGTCCAGCTGCAATTTCTTTCTCTGAAACATATTTTAGGAAGGGTGCGAAAATGGTCCCTTTTGATTTGTTGAGGTTCTCATGATATTTCTCTTGGATACCACAAACGCCATGTAGGGCTGGGGATTTGATAAATTTTTCGGCAATTGCCTTGCTTTTTAGGAGAAGTAGGAGATGGCCATCTCTAAGTTCGGAACTCGAGTTGTTATCTTTGCTGCAAAGCAAGAGTAGTGCGAAAGTGTTTTTTTATCTTCCGTTGATGAGATTAGAATAAATTTCATTTTATTGATCTCTTTCTTAGTTTTTTAGGTTTTCTTTTTAAGATATTCGCAAGCCGTTTTATCAAATTTACATGCTCTACAAAATGATAATCCGAGTATACTATTTTCCGATAAGTTATCACCGACAATCAAACCTAATAAGAAGTTTACACTATACGATTCATTTTTAATGCAAATTTTAATCTCGTTTTCTTCCAGATATTTAGTTTCGTTAACCAACTGAGGAAATGTGACATAGTTACCCAAATGTTTAACAGTTTTTGTTCTAACGAAACTGAAATGAAAAGTTAAATTCAACTTTGACAGTAGATAATTCGGAAGATTAGGAAATATGTAATACGAAGCACAAACCGAGTCGTTATGTGTACCTAATGGGTTGTTGATTTCGTAATCATCGAATTTCGTTTAATATTTACATTTAGGGAATAATATATTGCTTATTTATATATTTTTTTAAATTTTTATATAGCACCATTTACGAAGTTATGTAATGTCTCAACTGGAGGATTTAGTTATCGAAGATTTGTAAATCTTGTCGATAAATCTAACCCTTACCCATTGCTGCTGAAAAGATTTACTACATAACAACATAAAGTATCAAACATAAATATTTCTGTTTGAATTTTGTGTCACAAAGTGCTTTTACAATTGATGTACTTCTAATAGTGCAATGTTTTATGGAGTGAATGATGGCTCCATTGTGTCTTCATCTAGTAATTCTTGTACTTGTTCAAAGTTTAGCATTTTAAAGTATTTTATTGGTTGTATAAATATTTGGAATTGTTTTATGTGGATTCCTTTGTCAATAGTGTTTATTATTTTAATGTGCTTCTCTCCTATAACTGGTATTATTGAACTTGCTTTTAGCACTCCATTCAATGTTTGGCCACCATAAATTAAGCTATCGTGTTGCATATCTACTTTTCTGCTAGCAATAATTTCAGACCTCTTTGGAATTAATTAATTTGCTATGTTTTTGGCAAGGTTGGCTCCATTGACATATCGTCTATTGAATCTGTAATTTATATGGTGTTTCGTAGTCAATCTTTCAACTGTATTTTATTAAAAAATTGCATCCTAGTATGCCATCTGTTATCATGTAATGACATTTCTATAGCTGGCGTTTCTCAGAAATTCGAAATCTTTTATCGATTATTTTGGATTAGATTTATGAAAGATTTAGATTAAATCTCAACGCTCAAGAGATTTAACTTTGTGTGGTAAATCCGCCCAAATTCGACAAGATTTAGTGCTAAATCTCGAAACTACTGTAAGTCCCGATTAAATCTTCTAGTGGAGTTTTTGAAGCCTCATTAATATTATTTATATAATCGTTTCAAAAACATTAAGAAGTTCTAAACGTTTTCATTTATATTATTATTATTACTATTATTATACCCTACACCATAATTAATTATGAGTGCAAGGTGTTGGGGGAATGAGTACTAGCTACAGAGGCTTTCGACTCGAAGAGAAAAACATTTTTTTATAGAAAGAAGCATATTTTGGAGCCCAAGCCCGTGGCAGGATTTGAACCTGCGACTCTCGGGGTGCGAGTCTAGCATGCTTACCACTAGACCACAGAGGGTGGCTAGTTTTCATTTATAATCTAATTGGCATTAAATATAAGTTATGAAATTTGCATTATTCTACCCAAAATATACTTTATTTTGCAGTCTGATGTATTAATTTCAATTACATCTTTTCCAGTTAAGTTGTTTTTGGCATACAATTGTAAATTGAATAACAGTAGTTGCTTTTTCAATCTGCCAGTCATATGTATTTTTTTCAATTACATCTTTTCCAGTTAAGTTGTTTTTGGCATACAATTGTAAATTGAATAACAGTAGTTGCTTTTTCAATCTGCCAGTCATATGTATTATCTCGTTGTCTACAGTACCTAAATCGGAGTTATTTCCATTTCGACCCGGAGATATTTCTGACACACGTTTGTCTATACAAGTGTTATCTGTATTATGTTCATGTACTCATGTGGTAGCGAAAAGTGTTCATGTTCGAAAATATTTGCGTACACCCTCGATTCTATATTGTGCACCTTCGATTCTATATGATTTTAAGAAATGTTTTATCTTCAAGTGATATAATAGATCGCTAATCGCACTAAAAGGTTTCTTGCACTTGAAGCAAATTAACATCGCTACAATAATTTGTATACGAGTATTAATAATTAATCTATTTTGATTGCTGTACAAAATTAATTAATGAGGAGATAAAATATCAAATTCAGTTACAATTACAAAACAAAACATTATTTTAAATTATATATTCTGGGACCGACAACAAATATTGTTGGCTGTATTGTGGCGTTAGTACCTTCCTGCCTTAATTTAATTTTATATTATATTAATTTATACATGCTAAATACAAAACGAAACTTTCTTGCCCATCAGATTTAGTGTGAATTTGCCGATTACTCCACCATTTGGTTTTTTGAACCGTGCCGTAGAAATAATGATGCTGTTGAGCAATTTCTCAAAAATGTATTCCACACTGTCTGTAAGTAAATATAACAGTAACAGATCAATGAATTATTAAATTCTAATCAGTTGAATTCTGAAATTCATTGCAGACAGAAAATTCTTCTCTTGATTTCGTGTCTTTGATGTTTGCTGGATAAAACTTGCAGATTTTGTTTTTGAAAGCTGCCCATTTCTCCAGTAGTTTGTTTCCTCTATCAGGGTATTTCAGGTCAAAGTCACATTCAATCTTTACAAAGAGAGTGATATGTAAATGTATAAATAGAACATCAAATTAAATGAATAAACTTACCAATTTATAACCAAAACTCTAAAACTAAAACTAAAAAATCGTTGTTGTTCTTAGTCGAGCTTATGTCTCTCTGACGTAATGGAAGCGTTTCCAAACATCTGATAGAGTAAATATGCTGTTGTCAAGTGTAATGCATAGTACTGGTTCCGACTGTAAGGCATTTTTCAATTCACTGAGCTGCATTTCCTTTGGAAATTATGATATTCGAGTATACATTTATCTTTCACAGTTATTTTCATCAATTTAAATTCTTAGTTAGACTATATAAAATCACAATAAAATATACTCACTTTAATTATAAACTTATTGGATATTGCAAATTGTCCAATTGGCCACACAACACAACACAACACAAGCCAATTGAACTACTCACTGTTCAAAAATATACTGAACTGATCGTTCAAAAACATAGAGAAGTTGGTCTATGTTCAAAAATATCGCTGAACTGAGCACAAAGTACAACGCGTTTAAATAACCAATATTCACGATGTAACAACACAAATTTGTTTCGATTTGGAGTTTACCAATGAAATGTTACATATTATTATCTTCACTTTGAAGTTATCAATACTGCTGGTAAATTAACCATGATCAAAATCAAACAATAAGTTGGTTGAAAAAACCGAGCTACTTTTGGCTCTGTGAGTGAATAAGGTTGTTGTGTGCACGCATGTCTTGCCAAATGACTTGAATAAGTATCAAACACTTCTATAAGTAATATTATATTTTTAATTGAATTTTAACAGTATGAAATTTTAACTGAGCTTTTTTATATTTTGTGATAATTTACAGAACTTTGGAGATGCTGACATATCTGGCGAGCAATTGCATGAAATTCTGCGTGAAATAGATACTAATATGAATGGACAAGTAGAATTGGATGAATATTTGCAGGCAAATTAATCTCCTAATTTAAATTCAAAAATTTGTATGAAATGTTTTGAATTTCTTTTAAATAATTACATTGCAGATGATGTCTGCAATAAAAACAGGAGATGTAGCATATTCGCGCTTCGCTAGAATGGCCGAATTAGAAGAACAAAAACATGAAGCTGCTCAGCTCAAACAAAAGATTAGCGTAGATCGGTCAGGAGGAGGATTGTAAAGAAAAACAGTTTGTTACAACATACATCTACTTAATCTTGAATTTTTCTATTACATAAAAATATCTCATTATACATTTATTTTTGCTGTTAATTATATTCAGAAATTTAATTTTGGAAAACACATCTTTTTTTGTATATGCTAGTGTTTAGGGTGGATCAGAGCACGTGCAGCCTGTATTAAATTTCCTTATTCTTAGATGGCATTATTGATATATATATATACATATATATATATATATATATATATATATATATATATATATATATATATATATATATATATATATATATATATATATATATATATATATATATATATATATATATATATATATATATATATATATATATATATATATATATATATATATATATATATATATATATATATATATATATATATATATATATATATATATATATATATATATATATATATATATATATATATATATATATATATATATATATATGTTTTTCCAATAACTCACGCATATTTTTACGAATGTGTGTATGAATTCTTTTTTACTTTATAAATTTTGCTCGCGAGCTTGCATTTTCTGAGTCGCTATATATAAATATATATATATATATATATATATATATACGAGGGCGGATTGATATTGAAGCTACCTAGCGCTAGATGGCAGCACAAACACAAAATTTTTAGAAATTGCGATCTGTCAAACGTCAGCTGTTAAAATTTCACCCAAATTCATCGATTAGTTTATTTGTTGTAGTCGTTTGAAGTAAGCAACTTTTGTGTTTCTTGAAAAATGGAAAAGAGCGAATTTCGTGCAGTGATTAAGCACTATTATTTGAAAGGGAAAACGGCGAAAGAGACAAAAGAAAAGCTCGATAAACATTACGGTGAGTCTGCTCCGTCAGATTACATGGTAAAATATTGGATTGCTGAATTTAAATGCGGCCGAACAAGCACTGCAACAATACCCTCAACAGGAAGGCCAAAAGAGGTGGTTACTGAAGAAAATATCAAGAAATTCTCGATATCGTTGCGAAAGATCGCCGAGTCAAGTTCCTTGAGATTGTTGAAATGGTAAACATATCATATGAACGTGTGTTCAACATTTTGCATGAACATCAGCATATGAAAAAGCTATCGGCAAGATGGGTGCCGCGTTTGCTCAGTGTCGAACAAAATCGAGTTCGACAGCCCACTTCACAGCGGTGTTTGGACATGATAAAGCGTAATCCTGTTGATTTTTGGCGTCGATTAATAACTGTTGATGAAACGTGGGTCCACCACTACACACCTGAAACGAAAAATCAATCGAAACAATGGGTGGAAGCTGGTGGAAGTGCTCCGAAGAAGGCGAAGGCAGTGAAATCGGCTGGCAAGGTTATGGCCACTGTATTTTGGGATGCACACGGAATATTGCTCATCGATTATCTTGAAAAAGGATCCACAATCTCAGGATAGTATTATCGTGCATTATTGGATCAATTGATTGATGCAATCAAGGAAAAATGACCACATTTAAAGAAGAAAAAAATGCTCTTTCTTCAAGACAACGCACCGGCAACGCAAAATTACTCTTATACTGTGATTCTAAAATTTTATCTTTTTCAATGGAGAGCGATGCAATGTGAAACGAGTTTCGAGTGATCTACCGAAAAATATTTTAGCAGGCGATTCTCCTGTGGTACAATGTTTGGAATTTCTGTAGCCAAATAAGAAGATTATAGTTTCCACGGGTAAGTTTTTGTTTGTTTTTAGGTTTGAAAAAATTGCTTTGTTAATTGTTTTTACAAAAATCTCCGCCTGACCTTTCGTTGAAGGATGATGTGTTTGACTATGTTCATCGATTAAAATTCTGCAAACTCTTTCGATGTAAACTGGCGTCCATTGTCAGTTACGACAGTATCTACTAACGATATCGACAGAACAATGCTCTCACCTTATCTATAGTGAAAGCAGACGTAGTATTCTTTGTTATAAATACTTCGACAAATTTTGAATAAGAGTCAACAACTATAAGCAAACAAAATACGTTAATTGGACCCGCGTAGTCTAAATGAATTGAATTCCATACTGAATCAGTAGGCTGCCATGAAATAATTGGACTTTTATTTGGGCTTGGCATATATGAGTTCTTGGTAAGGAACACAATTGTTGATGAAGTCATCAATATTTTAGTCCATATTAGGGCACCAAACAAAACATCTTGCTAAGCCTTTCGTCTTGACTATACCTAAATGAGACCTATGTAGTACAGCTAAAATACGATTCTCTCATTTTTATTGTTTTACTGTTCGATATCCACATAATATACAATCGAAATCTACAGTAAGTTCATTATTATTGCGATACATCTAAAATTATTACCCTCATAATAAGTGCGAAATTTTCAACAAATTTTGAATAATAATTTACAACATCTATAAATCCTCGTAGTTCAGAAACATTTTTCGGTACTGGTGCTTCTAAAATGCTCATTGTTTTTTTTTAAATATCTGTTTTATTAATCGTGAAGCCTAGATAAGTGATTTCATGTTGAAAGAAAGCACATGTAGCTACGTTAATTCTTAAGTTAGTGAACACAACTGATCTAGGCTGGAGAGTCAATAAACACTTCCCTCTAATCCAGGTTGTTATGCGTCAGCGTGTCCATTGGATGAGTTTTTCAGTCACGGGGTTAATAAATACGTAGACTGTATTTCAACGGCTCCTCTCCGAAACCGGCCCGCATCGGGGAGTAATGGTGGCCTTTCAGTGGCATAGGGCTCTGTCATGGTGGACCGCCCCTTTCCCTTCAAAAAACCTTGGCTGCCCAAACCTACGGGGGAGGGTATTCGTACGAAACAGATGGATACAACAAAACAAAAAAAACACACACAAAAACAACCCTGGTGCCTTGCACCACATACTCAGAGGATGACTTGCTGGTCTCCTGCCAGGATACCATTGACGCCGACAATAGACAGACTACGTCGGCAAACAGGGAAACCACTGGTAGCTCTAACAATGTTAAAACATCAATATACGGGCAACTGCTGCAGCTGCTACGGCGTGAAAATCCTGGTATACGAATGCATGACTGTGCCATCATCAATAACGAAGGTGCCCAGAACACAAGCATGTCCCTTCTCCTGTCAATCAACGAGGAGCCCTTTCGTGCCTTGGAAGCAGTTTTGGCGTGAGGTACGCCGAACTGAAAATTTTCCGTCCGAACGAGCACGTAGACCTTCAGCTCCTGCACAATAGGGTAATGATGCTGAAGGTCCTGCAGATTAATCTGCACCACACTCCACTCCAATCGGCATTGTGCAGGAGCCCTGGGTCAGAAGAAATGACGTCATGGGGCTCCAAATAACAAACTACAATTCCCTCTATACCAGGAACGGTGATAAGACTCGATCCTGTATCCTAGTTAAGAAAACAATTAATAATTTTTTCTGCCCACAATATAGCAGAGGCGATTTAACAAAGGCGTGAAAATCGAGGTGCTCAGTGGAGCAGACTAACTAGTCTTTCTCGGACCACAATTGGATAGTCTTCGGGCCATGGTTAGGTTAGGTTAGGTTATCGTGGCAGCCGGTCTACGGACTAGCTCATTTAGACCACCATGGGTCCATTGTGATATCACCCCGTAACAACGCACCTCTGATTTACTCGTCTAACCATTTCGAAGCCCTAAAAAAGCGCACGATTTGTTTGACCTTCGCACCAGATACTTAAGGAAAAGTTTGGGCACTAGAAGTGCCATTCCTTTCAGAAACCCTAGGCGAATAAAGTGGGATATTTTTACAAGCATAGCTGCAACAAAACTAAAGAAATCCGACACATTAAAAGTAGAATCTACTGGGGCGATAGAGGAAAAAATGAGGAATCTTGAGGAAGCCTTTAATGACTTACAAATGCGCTGGTCCCGTTAGTAGGAGTAGAAAACCCTTTCTACCATGGTAGACTAAGAAATTATCGGATCTCAGGATGAGAACCAGGAAACTGTTCAACCAGTGTTATAGGGATTCAAACTGGGTACGGTACAAAAAGAGCTTCAAAACTTATAAAATATCCATCAGTGAAGCCAAGGCTGGAGGGAATTTTGTGAAGCAATCGAGGCAACCTCAACTTCTACAAGAATCAGCAAGATACTGTCCAAGGAAGGAGTCAGCAAAGGACCAATTAATCTTACATCGTTTTTCCTCAAAACGATGGAGAGGGCTTTAGAAAACCATCTTAGGCATATATAGGATCAGTTTCACCTTCCGAAAGCTTTACATGAGGTGATTCGATCAGTGGAAAAAACTATTCACCATAAACAGTATACTTTAGCAGCCTAGACATAGAAGGGCCTTTTAACAATGTTAGCAATAACGCAATCCTGAACTCTCTTAACAGGGTAGGTGTAGAGGAAGTTCTTAGGGACTGGATAGTTTCAATACTTAAGACTAGGATCATTCAGTCAGAGCTTGGCACTACAGTTCTCATGAAGCATGTCAGTAGAGGAACACCTCAAGGCGGGGTGATTTCACCATTATTATGGCTACTGGTCAGTGACAATTTACTTAACATACTAGACTCCAGAGGGGTTAAGATGGTAGCATATGCAGACGATGTGGTGATACCTGTATCAGGCATGTTTCCCAGCGTAATAAGTGATATTGTGCAAGAGGCTGGACAAATTGAATTCCTTGGTCACAGGATGTGTGAAGCCGGAATAGATGATAGGTAGGTAGGAGTGGCAGCCTTTGTCGCAAAAAGCACACTTAAGCACATAGAATGGCTCGTTGTGGCACAACACTAAGACGACGCGACTCCCCCGTCTAGAATTTTGGGAACCACAGTGATTCCGAAATGAACCTGGCTATGTCCTTAATGTTGATGGAAGATAGTCCGGTTAAGGAAGTGAAAAAAGGTGAGCCTAGGAACTTTAACTTCGCCTGGCCAGAGCTGGGCACTGACTCATGAGATGAAGTACTGTTTCTTCCTCCTCCTCAGAGCCACAGCTGTCATTATGGGGCAGGGGAGAGCTTGATGCCAAGTTTTCTGGAGAAGATGCCGCAACCGACTTTATTCTCCAGTTTGGAGCCATCCCTATATATGTCAATGGAACTGCCAGTGACCACTAAATTGTTGGACCATTCCTCTCTACTAGGAATGTAAGTGTCGAACCCGTGGTTTAGATTAGGTGTAGAGCACGTATAGTCAACGTCCGTCTGTACGGGCGTGTTCTGCATTAAAATATTGGCGTGGCCCAAGTTCAACCTAGTCCAGCGAGATATAGCATTGAGTCTGGTTGCCGAGCATTTTGCTTGTTGCCTGACCAGAAGCCTAGTGGGCAGCCAAATGTAGGAATGCAAATAGAGCTTTGGTAGAGGATGTACGCAGAGCCCCTGTTATCAGAACCGCTGCTGTTTTTCTAACCTTGCCAAGAGGTTTTAGGTTCACCGCGTTTTCAGTGGCGGGCCACCAGAAGACAGCGCCGTAGAGAAAGTACGGCTCAACCACCGCCGCATAGAGCCAGGATATGGTTCGAGCTTGGAAGCTCCATGTTGTTCCCATGGATCTCTTGCAACAGTACAGAGTACACGTGGCTTTCCGTACCCTCTCCGCCAAATTTGGTTTCCAATGGAGCTTAGGGTCCAGGATCAGACCTAGATACTTGACTCTATTGCTTAGGCTAAGCGAATTCCCATTAAGTTTGGGTAAGTCAATACTTGGTATTTTGTGCTTCCTGGTGAAGAGCATAACCTCAGTTTTGGAAGGGTTGACATCTAGGCCAACTTCAAGACACCATTGGGACAAAATGCTAAGAGTGTAGCTTAGCTTTTCTGATAGTGTTGACAGATATTTACCGGAAACAGAGAAAGCAATGTCGTCCGCATAAGCTATCGTGTTGCAGCCGGTCTGATCTAATCTCCTAAGTAGTGTGTTCACCGTCAGATTCCATATGAGGGGTGAGAGCACACCGCCTTGTGGAGTACCTCTCTTGACAGTCCTTTTAGCATGTACGTTTCCTATTGAGGAGCTAATGACGCGTGTTTTCAGTAGCTGTTCGATGAACCTAACAAAGCTGGGATCCAGGTTCAGGTTTACTAAGGATTTAGTAATGGCGGAAAGACAAATATTGTTGAATGCCCCTTCTATATCGAGAAATATTGCAAGAGTATATTCTTTGTTGGCAAGAGATTTCTCTACTTGCTCAATGAGCACGTGAAGCGCTGTTTCCACAGACTTGCATTTAGTATAGGCATGTTGTGATTTGGAAAGGCACGTGGAATTAATAGAGCTCCTGATTTGTATATCAAGGACTCTTTCCAGTGTTTTCAAAAAAAAGGAGGACGAACTAATTGGTTTATAGTCCTTAGGCTTGGTGTGGGTCGACTTTCCCGCTTTAGGGATGAAAACTACTCGAGCTTCTCTCCAGCTTTTGGGAATGTACGACCATCTTAGGCATGCATTATAAATATGCAGTAGCCAAGGCGCAACCGCACTTGCAGTGTGCTGAATGTCCGCGGGAATGATACCATCAGGCCCGGGAGATTTAAAAGGCTTAAAGCTGTTGATGGCCCACTGAATATGCGTGTTGGTCATTTGGAATTGGGTTGAGTGACTTAAAGAGTGGTTGGTGCTCATTTTAGCGATTTTCCAGTCATCCGTGGGGAGGTCTTAGTTGCTAAGCCTAAGCAACTCCAGAATTTCGTTCGGCTTGGAGTGCTCTGCCGTAACCCAGGCGCTAGAACGCGGGTGGTTCGGGATCTGGTCTCTGGGAACAGCTGAAAGCTTGGCCCCCGGCTAGATTTCGCCAACCATCCGGAATAGATAGAATTTATACTCTTCACTAACAAGACCAAAATTTCGATCTTTAAGCTACCGGCTTTTAATGGTCGACAGTTAAAACTTGCAGAGAAGGCCAAATACTTAGGTGTTAAGAGACCTGCAATCCACAAAGATTTCATTCCCCGGGAAGTGTGTTTCTATTAGGGCTTTTAGAGTGTCGGTTTCAGAGTCAATCCAGGTACCGTCCGATCTCTGAATACATTCCAGAGCCCGAGGGGTGGTATTGAGAATCCTCCGGAGTCCACTAGTCTCGGACGAGCTTTCTATGTTGCCGCAGAAGTCTCGCCAAGACGCTCGTTTGGATCTCCTAACCATATACTTGAGTTCCCTTTGTTTGTGTTTGAAAGGGAGCCAGTCATTTGTACCTTTGGCTCTGTTGGAGAGCTAGCGGCATTCTTTTCGTAGCTCAGCAATTTCCGAATTCCACCAAGGGGGTTTGGGTTTCCCTCTAGGCTTCGGAAAGTTGCAGGCTGATTTGGCAGCAGAGTTAAATAGTGCTGTAATGGTTTCAACCGCTCTATTTATATCGAGGTGATTGTTGATAGTGGGAGGAGTCGACTGCAGGCCCGACTCCATAATGGTCTGGAATTTTGTCCAGTCAGTTCTTTTTCTGTTAGTGTGCATTTTACGCTCTGCCGTATCTAAAGTATCAGAGATCGCAATTCTAAAGCAAATGTAACAATGATCCGAGAAGGAGCATTCCTGCGAAACGCGCCAACTCGAAATAAGATGAGATGTGTGATTAATAAGGGTGAGATCGAGAACCTCCCTTCTATTGGAGGTAATGAAGGTTGGCTCTCACCCGCTGTTAGCAATCACTAAGTTGTTAGCAAGAATGAAATCAAAGAGTGACTCACCCTGCTCGTTGGTGTCCGTGCTGCCCGACACCTCGTGATGGGCATTGGCATCGGCCCCGATGAAGACCGGGATTCGCTTCCTGTTTGCCTCATTGACCAGCAGCTTTAAAGTGTCAGGAGGAGCGATTGTCCATGGTCGTGCGCCATATAGGTGCTGACGATCCATGTAGCCATGGTGTTGGTAGAAATGACCATGGCTACATTATCCTTGTCGCTGAACCTGTGAAGAAGAAGAGCGTTAATGTAGTTCTTAACAAGAATAGAGGCTCCGGGTTTACCTCGATCCTGCACCCATACTATGCGGTATCCGCTTATGGTGAGTCCGCGAACCTGATCATTTACGACCCATGGTTCTTGGACCAGTATGAGTTCCTCTCTTTTTTCAGTCAGGTGGAGGATCAGGGCTGCCGAGGCAGCTATTGAATGGTGAAAGTTAATTTGTAATACCCTCACCATTCACGGAGGTGGCCATCATCGTCACGCTGGCATCCTCCTCTTCTGACAGAGGAGAATCACCAACGTCGTCGATATTTGCTATCGGATGTCCGTAGAAATTGCCAACCGATTCTGAAGCCGAAGCGTAACTCTCCCCATCATCGAAGGTGAGATCCGGTGGGGGGCTTGTTTGCTCCCTGGTTGTCGCTCCTATATACCTTGAGTGACATCCAACTAAATCCATAGTTGATCTCTCCCATTTTGTCTTTGATAGGGGCTAGAGATTCCTCATTAAGAATAATGAGGATCTCGCGGGAGTTGCCTTTAGGCTCGCTCATTTTAGCGATTTTCCAGTCATCCGTGGGGAGGTCGTAGTTGCTAAGCCTAAGCAACTCCAGAATTTCGTTCGGCTTGGAGTGCTCTGCCGGAACCCAGGCGCTAGAACGCGGGTGGTTCGGGATCTGGTCTCTGGGAACAGCTGAAAGCTTGGCCCCCGGCTAGATTTCGCCAACCATCCGGAATAGATAGAATTTATACTCTTCACTAACAAGACCAAAATTTCGATCTTTAAGCTACCGGCTTTTAATGGTCGACAGTTAAAACTTGCAGAGAAGGCCAAATACTTAGGTGTAACTAAATTGGAGAACCAATATAGAGTTACGGGTCCGGAAGGCCTATGTAGCCTTCTACTCATCCAAAATAATGTCCGGGAAGAAATTCATTGTTTGCACGAATATTAATACTAACTTATGGCTTAATCGTTTGGCGGCCGGCACTAGATAAAGGCAATATTGTTCAGAGAATCAGTAGAGTAGCTGGCGTCGGCGTTGCACTGTGCTTGCGAACATGTAATTCAGAGGCACTCAATGTATTGCTACATCTTCTCCTCATTGACCTTTACATTAAAAATTTAGCCTGCAATAGCGACCGTATGGTCATGGTAGGGTGCTATACGCAATGCCGAGGGAACTAACACAAATAACAACAGACTACATAGTACCACAATTAGACTGTAAAAACGACTTCACGTTTAGATTTCCTTCATGCGAAAATTTGAAACGGACTACGATATACCCATTTATACAGACGGGTCCCAAATGGATCTTGGGGTAAGCGCTGGGGTATTTTCAATAAACGCTAACATCAATTACTGCACACGGCTACCTGATGAGGCCACAGTTTTTCAGGCAGAAGTACTCGCAATCAGGGAGGCGTGTCGGCAAATTACCCAATACATTAGAGAAAGACATAGAAGCACGCCTTTTTTGTGGACAGCCAGGCTGCTATAAAGGCTCTACAGTCAAACACCATCAACTCCAGGTTGGTCAGACAGTGTAGGGATGAACTTAGTGCGCTAAGTCTTCACGCTGACATCACAATCATCTGGGTTCCAGGCCATACGAATATCGATGGGAATGAGAAGGCTGTCGGGGCTTCTCCCGACCTAACTTACGCGGAAATAGTATCTGTTTCTCTGGGTGCGATCAAGAGAGGCAACTACCTGCAATATCTCTCCTTGGCCGGTAGAAGATAGAGGGCATTTACAACGTGCAATACATCCCGGGCGACCTGGCCAGTCTACAATGTTGCTAGGTCAAGGGATCTTATAAACAGGGAGCGTAGACGCACAAGCCGATTAATGGCGGTATTTACAGATCACTGGCAAGTAGGTAGGCATGCGGAGAAAATGCATAGACCTTTCAATACTTATTTTTGAAGTTATAAAGACTCGGATGAGAGAGAAACAATAACTCACTTTCTTTGCAAATACTCAGCTCTGGTGGCCGTATGAAACAGAACCCTGGGGAACTATTTCCCAGCATTTAGGACGGGTCGTGGTTATGAAACGGCGCTAAAGCGCTAATTGTGATTCATGCAAGGATGCCGTGGATCAGCCACCTGAACCAACCAATCAACCATGTCTATGTATATATATATATATATTATAGAATTAATAGAATTTACTCACTTTCAAGAGAGTTCACTAACTATATTTCATTTGAATATGTTAGCAAAAACTCTCAAAAATTCACATTGCCTTTCTCAGTAGACAGTGGTGCAGATGTATTAATTTGTAAAGACCGAAGCATTTTCAATGATTTATACATAAACATACAAAACCTTACAAAATTTACCGTCAATTTGTCTACACAAAATGCCCAGCTAAAACATACTTTCCACTTAGTGAGTGAAAATTTTCCCATTCAAACACATGGTCTCTTGGGTCGATATTTTCTTGTGAAATTTTTTCAAAAATAGATAATGAAACCTTTATGGTCACTCTATGTATAACAGATGAAGAACATGTCATACCCATAAACACAAAATTACCACAAAAACCATCCAGAATGTTACCCGCTCGTTCTGAGTCAATTCATCCAATAAACATAACTATAGAAGAAGACGGCGTGATACATAGTATGGAAATTCTGTCTGACGTTTTTGTTTCTAACTCAATAAACCTTTTAAAAGAAGTAAGACATGTCAAAAAACTAAACACAACTGAAAAGGATATACAAATACCACCATTTGACATTGAAGTAGAGCCTCTTAAAAAATACAAAATTTAAAGCGGCCCCGACATGATACTTCATTGCTTACATCGCACTCATATGTGTGTGCAGTATCTTTGCACCGACAAGTTACTGCATACTCTTCAATCATTCATTTTTCGTTTACTCTTTCGGTGTGCGGACAACAATGTCAAATGCGGACAAATTAATTTTGACTGCGGTTGTTGAAAACCAAAAGCAACGAAAAAAAGAATTTGGATGCAAAATTGGTACCGAAAATTTTCTCATCAAAATTTATTGGTAAATTCAATAAATTCGATGAGAAATGTTTTTCTCCGCTTTCCGCCATGACGTCCGCACGCTATCAAATTTTGCACACTCAACGTATTAACTGAACACACCGCATGCAGTAAGCAAAATCCAAATGATTCGGATTTTGCTTACTGCATAGCTTCAGTCATTGTATGTGAGACGCAAACATAGCTATTTCACTAATACATCTTTACGATTCTGTACATAATGCAGTACCGTGTCGGGGCCGCTTAAGAACAACAACTTTTGCACACTCAGAGTCATGATTTAAAAAAATAATATCAACTTTAAAGATTGAAAGAACAATAATCCTGCAAATAATTTAAAATATAATAAACAACATTTATACGCATAATATCCAAACTATAGATAAGTCACCTGTATATATAAAAAATTATCACTTACCACATTCGCATTATGACATGATAAATACAGAAGCATTCGATTTGTTAGCAAGCAATATAATAGAACCATCAATTTGTCGCTATATTTTCCCCACTACTACTAGTACCGAAGAAAAGCACTGATAATACAAAAAATTGGCGACTATTAGTAGACTTCAGAAAACTTAATACAAAAATTGTTAATGACAAATTCCCTCCGACAAGAATTGAAAATATATTAGACATGCTTGGAAGAGCGCATTACTTTTCTACTTTCGATATGACTGGCTCATTTCATAAAATGCCTTTAAATAAACAATCAAGACTCTTAACAGCATTTTCAACACCTACTTGTCATTTTCACTTTAAAATACTCCCCTTTGTTTTAAAAGTATCTTCCAGTAGTTTTAAGAGAATGTTAGCTTTGGCTTTGAGTGGTTTAGAACCAGAAACTTTTATTTATATTGATGACATAATAGTTTTTGGCTGTAGTATACAACATCACAATAGAAATTTAGAAAAACTGTTTGTAAGGTTACAGCAATGTGACCTTAAACTAAATTCCAAAAAATGTTTTTCATGAACTTGAAGTAATTTATTTAGGTATTGAATTAGACCTAAACATACGACTATACAACATTATAAAACTACCCTGTTCCCAAAAATTCTGATGATGTTAGGCAATTCGCGGCATTCTGTAATTGCTATCGTATATTTATACCAAACTTTTCTAGTATTGCAAAATATCTAAACACCGTATTAAAGAAAAACCAGACTTTTGATTGGAGAGATGATTGCCAGAATGCATTTGAAGCGCTTAATTAAAAGTTGATAAACCCTCCGATATTACAATATCAAATTTCGACAAAAAATTTGTATTGACCACAGATGCTTCAAATTTCGCACTAGGTGCAGTACTTTACAAGTTGAAATCGGTGGAGATTTACCAATATCCTATGCTAGTAAATATTTAAATAAGTATGAGATAAATGCACCTGTGGTCGAAAAAGAACTATTGGCAATACATTGGGCGACACAATTTTTCATCCATCCAATTTTTTCCATCTCCGAAACTCATATGAATTCGTTTAGATTTTGCTGATTACAACTTTGACATAATTTATAAGAAGGAAGGTTGATGCACTTTCCCGCATAATAATAAAGTCTGACACACTCAAAGCTATAATACCAAAAGAAGTATATGTCAAAACCAAGATACTTGCAATAACAAGGTGCATGTTAAAAAGCGATCAAGAGCAGACAGGTGCATACTCAGTAAAGCCTGATCAACTTTACATTTAAAATAGCGAACAACATATATTTGGTCAACATTTATATAAACATCGGTATCGATTATAAAACAATTAAAATCCGATTCAATGAAAACTTTGCTACGAAATTCGTTTCAGCAAAAGATAATCTGACATCTGGAAGATGCAATGATAATCCATACTCGAAATTCGTTTCGGTCTTGAAGAAGTTGACATAACGCATGCAAAAAGAAAATATAAAGACTATAGCACTAGACATGAATAATGCCATCTTTGAAAAAATCAAATATGAGGAATTTAAAGAGTTGTACAACAAATACTCGTATATATATATATATATATATATATATATATATATATATATATATATATATATATATATATATATATATATATATATATATATATATATATATATATATATATATATATATAAATATATATATAGATATATATATATATATATATATATATATATATATATATATATATATATATAAATATATATATATATATATAAATATATATATATATTTTAGGGTGGGCCGATTTTAAAGCCAGCCCCTAGGATGATTCTATGGACAATTCTAAGCGACTTTGGTGAAGGAACCATAGGTCTATCTCGATTTTCGAGTCTCCCACTTTTCAATCAATTTTACCGAAAAACTTGTAATTTTTCTCGGAAAATAGACGAAAAATAGTTAAAATATGCATGAAACGCCGTCTGGCGGTGGTCATAGGTAAAAATAAAGATCAGAAATGAATTCTCGACCCCAAAAACCCCCCATATACACATAAAAAAGATAATATAACGATGAATAAAAAGTCGAGTTTTGAATCAAAATGATGTTATAGGGGAAAAATCATTTT
Organism: Clusia tigrina; assembly: GCA_920105625.2. Taxonomy (NCBI): domain Eukaryota; kingdom Metazoa; phylum Arthropoda; class Insecta; order Diptera; family Clusiidae; genus Clusia; species Clusia tigrina. The sequence goes on from OV050030.1 coordinate 329,389,046, forward strand.
TTGAAAAGTGGGAGACTCGAAAATCGAGATAGACCTATGGTTCCTTCACCAAGTTCCATACAAATTGGCCCGCCCTAATATATATATATATAAATATATATAAATATATATATATATATATATATATATATATATATATATATATATATATATATATATATATATATATATATATATAAGAAATACAAATAATCATAAATATATAAGACACAATAACAATAAGACACAATAATCATAAAACACAATAATCATAAGACACAACGTTTGAGAAAAAAAGACTTGTGTTCGGTTTACACGATTGCAACTGCGACACACTAGACGCATCGCTTTTGACAATTGGGGTTGTGTTGGAAGGAAAGCGATGATAAAGAATCCTCAACATTTCCGCCTACCTCGTCCAGGTTTTGCTACGACAGTTGGTACGTTAAAATACCGCCCACGGTCTACGGTCTGATCCCTAGCTTGGGACTCGATCGGAGTATAGTATCCTTAGTCTTAATAGTGACGACTCTGGTTTGGCCATTATCACCAGGATCTGTTACGGTGACGCGGCCTAAAACCCATTGAGTGGGTGGTTGACGTTCATCACGAAGAAGGATCAGTTGCCCAATGGTAATGTTATTTTGATTTTGGTGCCATTTAGATCGGGTTTGATGCAGATGTCGATCGACCACGTTCTCCAAAAATTCTGCTGCATCTGTATGAGCTGCTTCCATCTACTTAGTAATTGAGGTTTCATTGATAAGTTCCAAGGCTCTGGAATGGCTAGTAGGGCGCGCCCAACAAGAAAGTGGCCAGGGGTTAGAGCTATGAAATCAGTGGGATCGTCGGTTCACGCTGATAATGGCCGCGAATTCAAATTAGCTTCAATACTTTTTAGCACATTATAAAATTCCATGAAAGTCAGCCTTGTTGCGCCAACAACATACTTTTGACCCCGGATTCCCACAAGCCACCGAAGTTTGGCGAAGCGGGATGTGTGAAATGGAAGTTTACACCTTGTTTGCTACATGCACTCCTACTGATTTTAGTTGCGAGTGAGAAGCTGGTAATTCTTCTTTAAGTAGGGTGTTTGCTCCGTCAAAGTTGGTTCCGCGATCGCTGTAGATGTCTGAACAGATGCCTTGTACTGACATAAATCTGTTGAGGGAAGCAATACAATTTTCTGCGGTCAGATCCCTGACCAGCTCCAAATTGATTGCTTTGGTTGATAAGCAAATCAACCATATCCCTTGGAACTGCGATAACCACGACCCATGGAAGTTCGAATGCTAAACGGAACAGCATAATCTACGCCGGTATGCATGAGCGGGGAAGAAATATTGCAATGTTCAGATGGCAAACCACCCATGATAAGAGGCTGGCAAAATTATCTAAAACACGTAACACAATTTCGAATAGCATGCTTCACCACAGTACGGCCATTTATTATCCACCATCTTCGTCGAACAAATTGTAATGTAGCTTGTGTGCCTCCATGTAGGGTCAGCTGGTGTGCAATTTTATTAGTATAGTAGTCAAGAATCTTTCGGTAGTATTATCGGTTGACAGTCGCTAAAAGATATATGCGCGTTTTTCAGTCTCCCACTAAGTCGCAGGGTTCCATTCTCGTATATGAATGGATTTAACTTAATTAGTTGACTACTTGTAGGAAGAGATTTGTTTTGCTCAAGGCATTGAAGTTATAGCTGGAAAAAACTATGTTTTATGCTTTTGACCCAGCTTTTAATGCTGAATCGCGCTCAGACCATAGACAGATATGTTGTATCTTTCGTGTAGCATAAATAAAACGGTAACACCAAGCTGTTGATGCGAGTAGTTGATCGAGTGTGGAGTAGTTTTGCAATATAAATCAGGTCGGGGTTTCGAGTTGAGAGGCGTATACTTGCACTGGTTTTAGCTCGGGGAGATTGGCCGGAGGTTTTAATGTATGCTGGGGCCAATGAGTCTTGTCTTGTATTAGCCAGAAAGACCCAGAATACCATACCGAATGATTTGTCAGCTGAAAAGTTGTCACTCCGCGGCTGGCACAATCTGCAGGATTATATTTTGTGGGTACGTAGTTCCAGACCCACGACGAGGAAACATCTTGAATTTGAATGACACGGTTAGTAACGAATTCTTTTAGTTTGCCAGGACTCGTTCGTATCCAGTACAGTGTTGTGATAGAGTCAGACCAAACGTCTTCACATTTTAGTCGGCAATATGTAATTTATTGAACACCCTTTGTAAGAGTTTAGCAGCTAGAAGCGCTGCACACAATTCAATCCTTGGTATGGTAACTTGTTTCAGAGGAGCAACCTTTGTCTTTGCAGTGAGTAATCGCACAGTTATATTGGACATTGACATGACTTTCAAGTAAACCACTGCAGCATAGGCGAGTCATGATGCATCACCAAATGCATGCAACGAGGAATTCTGATGTTAGAATCATAGCGGAAATCTATTCAATCGTTTTGAAGTTCACTTGGTAGTTCATCATCCCAATTAATACCAGTGAGCCAACGACGCTAAAAAAAGATATTTTCTCGTATAATGACTAGAACGAGAAACCCTAGCGGATCGAAAAGCTTCGATACATCTGAGAGCAGCTGGCGTTTTGTAAACCGCTGAATTGTATAGTCAAGTCTGACTTTATAGCTAAACTTGTCAGTTTGCGTGTGCCATATCATGCCAAGAGCAGTTGTTCCGTCATCGAATGGTACTTTCTGTGGGCCCATCTGCGTTCTGCGTAATGGCTTCCAAGAACGATCGTGCGATCGAATTCCACTTCCTTAACACAAACCCACCTTTTCGGAGTAATACAGCTAGCTGTCTGGCCTTCTCTATCGCAGAGAAAGCTTCATTTCCACCAGACAGAACGTCGTCAACATAAAATTGATTTAAAAGTGTTGTTGCTGCTTCTGGAAGGATATGTCCTTCATCGTTAGCAAGAGTTTGAAGGACGCTTAGAGCAAGATACGGCGCACAGTTTGAACCATAGGTTACTGTCAGTAGTCTATACATTTCTGGTGGATTTCTAGTAGAGGCTCTCCATAGAACTCTCTGCAGATCAGCGTCTTCCCTGTCGACCCAAATCTGGCGATACACATTTTCGATGTCCCCAGTAAATGCGATACGATATTGACGCCAGTTAAGTACAATTGCTGCAAGTTCGTTTTGCAACTTTGGTCCTATATGCAAACAATGGTTTAGTTATTCAGTCAAAAAATGTGTGTAATTTTGTTTTAGGGTAGGGTCACGATTTAATCGGCGTTCCATGAATTTTAAAAGACTTATAGACGCGTTGTACGTAGAAGCGAGTTGCAATACGTCAACATCTCTTTTTAGAGGCAATCTCACAATGTACCGGCCGTCTTCCGCACGACTAGTGGTTTTTCCAAAGAATTATTGGCAAGTTCTTTCGTCTCTAGTCAGCGCCGTGCTCCATTGCAGTTCTTTCAGTTACACAAAATAGACGTAATGAACTATCAAGGTTGGCCATAGAATAGTGTCAATTGAACGAAGGCCCACTTGCATTTAGACGGTGTCGAGATGTTAGACCACCAAATACAACCCAGCCTAAATGAGTGATTTGATATTGTTGATTTTGCTTCGTCTTGTTTCATTTTTGAGCATTGTCGCATAGTCTGCTGCACTAAAAATTATGTCAATTCCTTTAGGAGAGTTGAGGATTGGATCCGCCAAATCAAGACCTTCAAAGTCGACAAATTTACTATCTGAAACTTTAAACGATGGAGTCCGGTTACCAACACATGGGAGAACTAGCGCCACGCATTTAACCTCAAATGACAATTTTAATGATCGAACCGCAAATTCAATTAGTGCAATGTTTCCGCCGCTTGCTCTACTTTAAAATTTGTAAAATCTTAGCTCTGGATGCTTTCTAGAGAGAAATGGATGTTTTCTAGAAACTCAGTTAATTGGTAGGTAGGTATTTCATTCTCGGAAGTAAGGAAAAGCTCCCAAGCTTTTCTCGTGCTTGGAACCAGTTCATGGATGATAGTGAAAACAACCCAATCATCACAGTGTTCTACAGGCCGCCCCAGCTGCTCTAAAGCGCGAACAGCTGAGATCACACTCAAGCAGCTTTCGCAAATTAAAAGCGCTTTTCTTTTGAGCCACTGGTAGTATCGTGATTTCAGATATATGAGCATTTATAATGATGCGCTTGTTTTCATACTTGCTGCTAAGCAAGCTCCATGCTACATTAAAGTTACCATCAGCTATGGTAATGTTGTCAAGCGAATGCGCAACTGCAACTGCACGGACTTACAATCAGTTTCAGCAGTAACCTCACTGTGGAGCCCCACATATTTAGCCCAATATTGATCTAAAAGTTGCTTACGAGTAGCCAAGAACCCCCTTGTTTTGATTTGCCAGTCTTACGCGTGTTCGCGGCAAACTTAAAAATGGCACTTTCGGTTGCTTTTAACTATTTGAGCTTTGCTCCATCTCTTACTTTTATAAAGAATCAAAGATTATATAATAAAATGACTCGCTATTTTGTATGTTAAGAAAGTAGCAACAGTTATCCAAAATGGAGAAATGTTAACAAGCGTCAAAGCAAAGGTTGGCATAAATCGCGAATTCACAGCAAAGTAAAAAGGAATGAGTAAATGTCAACCACACATTAATTTGTCTCTTACAAATTTAATACATTTGTTGGGGTCCGCGTTTGCCGTTGTCCGTGGGGAGCAACCTTTTGCTGCCTGTATTGCGCGCGCTCAATACAGATGAAAACCTAACGATCACTTTTTAGAGAAACATCACATTAAACTGGTTGAAAATCATAATTCTTATATACTATTTACAAAGAATACTTACAATCTAAGTATTGACCTTTCTGGTGTTCCAGTTACGCACCTGTTGATTGGTGTCAGTTGGTCATGCCAACTGACCTACTCAATGTAAAAGTGTCGACGGTGCATTCTAAAATCCAATGCCCTGCGTCAACTCGACTGCGGAACTGTGAGACCATAAAAGTTAACATAATAATTAATACATATGTATATATTATACATTTATTTACAATATTTGCACCCTAAAAATATGTGCTTTTTTAATTAGTTTAATTGTAAAAATGTTAACTATACCAAATGTGTAGTGCCTATTAGGAGTTGGTGCTGTGTATCAACTACACACAAATAGCTTGATGCGGACTCACGACATCCCTCCCCTCTTTCTAGAAGAAGGTAGTGCAAATACTTTCTAATTTATATCCAAATTATTTTTCTTGGACTGTAAACAATCTTTGCATATTGTTAATCCTATAGTACATATATATATATATATATATATATATATATATATATATATGTATATATATATATATATATATATATATATATATATATATATATATATATACATATTTTTTTTAAATCGCCTTATTTTGGGTTCTATCATTGTTTTTTTTATTTTTTTCAATTCCTCTCTTCTTTTCTTTATTATATTTTTTTTAGTTTTGTCTTCTTTTGTAGCTTGTTCTTTTTTCATATTTGTTCTTTTATTTCTATCTGTTTATTTTTTATTTCCCCTTTTTTATATTTCGGTCCTTCTCACAAAAAATTACAACTAATTACAATTTTAGCCTATGATACACTTTTATAACTCTGCAATTGTTGGTTCTGGTAACGTCCATCCTGTGAGAGTGAAGTCTCTCGATGATCTCTGCATACCCCTCCCTTTTTTTTGGAACGAAGTCAAAATAAATATTCGCTTAGTAACTGACTGTGGATAATTTTTCATTCACGAAATCGTTATGAAGTTAGCCGATAAAGCTTGGCTATGCAGTGGTTGATCGTTTTGTGGTTAAAATGATTTTTGCGCCAGGAGATTATTCTGCGAATCTAAATGAACGATGGTAGTTGTGGCTGTTATTGTTGTTGTAGCCGTTACTCGCTAAAATTGCGGGGCAACCTCGGATTTCGGCTAAAAATATCTGGTGCTCTTCACACAATATACATACTGACATATGTAATAATGCAGATACGTTGGATTTTCTCTACTGACAACGTAAATGTTAATATTTTTATGCCATTTTGTCAGCTATGCAATTAATATCAAGTATTATCAGCTTCTAACTTGTTAGATAGAGAGTCTTGTATTCAGCCGATACCATCTTAATTTTCTCAAAGGTCGCAAATTGTCGTTAGAAGCTCTTTCACTCTTTCATATAAAAATGAATTCCCACTAATTTTGTGGTTCTTTTCTTCCAACCAAAAATTATCTCGGGACAGCATCGTTTCAAATCTCGTATTTATTCCTTTATGGCTTACTGATTACCCTTCTTCTACGTCTTCTTACTTCTTATTCAGTAAGATTTTTGTTCGCTGCTCTTGCATTAAATCTACCGGTCTCCTGGATGTTGGTTAATCTGCTACTCCGTCTTCGACGCTGGAGTAAGTCCCTTCCAGGTTCATGCTGCATAATGTTGAACCATCAATATGTCCTTCTCTGTTCACCAAAGCCTTAATACCTAAAAATAATAAGTTTATATATGTATCGGACTAAAAGGTTTTAATTATTCTTGCTGGCTAGTACATTTCATTCATTTTTTATATTTTTCCTCACGTAAACAGTAAACTTTATGTATTATTTAAGTCTACATAACGTATACCTAATACGTCTTAACAACCAAATTATAAGTAAGTATTAAAAACTATTTTCTTTACAAATACTATTAATTAACTATTATACAAATTTTATCGTATAATTGTTAGCGGCATTAAAACTTTAAATCCCTCTCATTAAATATACAATTTACAATAATTTGATTCATACATAACAATTATTTACTATTTAAAAATATGTGCCGCCAAAAAAATATTTTTTATCTCAATTCTGGGCAAAACTAGTTGCCCATCTTACATACGCGGGTATATAAAAGATAAACCCATTCATGTGAAAACATTGTCCATTGCATTACTCAATTTTTCATTACATCTAATTACTTTATATATTTAAATTTACTTCGAGCCTGGTATGTATACATATATCCATAAACAAGTGTATTTTCTTACACCCTGTAACTCGCTCGTATATGGTTACATACATACATTCATTCATACATGGTTACATGCACTTTCAATTTTTTATAATGAATTGCTACAGTTATTACCGAATGTTGCAATGTTAAGCAAAACATATTGTTCTATTTTAACATACATACATTTAAAGTTCATACACGCTAATTTCCTAAGCGATAAACAGAAAAATCTATGTATATTTACATGTAGCCTGCTGCAGTATGTAAAGATCTGGAAATTCCCAATTTCCCATCCTATATCCCTATATACTTACTTATACATACATACCCATTCCTCTTAACTAGAATACTTACTTTTCGAAATATACATTCGTACTTTCATAATGTATATTATACACCTACATACATATACGAGGGCGGATTGATATTGAAGCTACCAAGCGCTAGATGGCAGCACAAACACACAAACTTTTTTTTTAGAAATTGCGATCTGTCAAACGTCAAAACTTAAAATTTCACCCAAATTCATCGATTAGTTTATTTGTTGTAGTCGTTTGAAGTAAGCAACTTTTGTGTTTCTTGAAAAATGGAAAAAAAGCGAATTTCGTGCAGTGATTAAACACTATTATTTGAAAGGGAAAACGGCGAAAGAGACAAAAGAAAAGCTCGATAAACATTACGGTGAGTCTGCTCCGTCAGATTACATGGTAAAATATTGGATTGCTGAATTTAATCGCGGCCGAATAAGCACTGAAACAATACCATCAACAGGAAAGCCAAAAGATGTGGTTACTGTAGAAAATATCAAGAAAATCCTCGATCGTTATGAATGATCGCCGAGATTGTTGTTGCGTGAGATTGTTAAAATGGTAAACATATCATATGAACGTGTGTTCAACATTTTGCATGAACATTTGCGTATGAAAAATTTATCGGCAAGATGGGTGCCGCGTTTGCTCAGTGTCAAACAAAAACGAGTACGACAGACCACTTCACAGTGGTGTTTTGGCATGATAAAGCGTAATCCTGTTGATTTTTGGCGTCGATTAATAACTGTTGATTAAACGTGGGTCCACTACACACCTGAAACCAAAAATCAATCGAAACAATGGGTGGAAGCTGGTGGAAGTGCTCCGAAGAAGGCGAAGGCAGTGAAATCGGCTGGCAAGGTTATGGCCACTGTATTTTGGGATGCACACGGAATATTGTTCATTGATTATCTTGAAAAAGGATCCACAATCACAGGATAGTATTATCGTGCATTATTGGATCAATTGATTGATGTAATCAAGGAAAAACGACCACATTTAAAGAAGAAAAAAATGCTCTTTCTTCAAGACAACGCACCGGTTCACACAGCATGCGATGCTAAAATTACGTGAAATACACTTCGAATTGGTTAATCATCCACTTTATAGTCCAGATTTAGCTCCTAGTGACTTTTTCCTGTTTCCAAACTTGAAAAAATGGGTCGCAGGAAAAAGATTCATCTCAAACGAAGAAGTGATTACCGAAACTAACTCGTATTTTGAGGGGTTCCCGAAATCGTATTATTCAGATGGTATAAAAAAGTTGGAATATCGTCTTACTAAGTGTGTCGAAGTAAAAGGAGACTATGTTGAGAAATAAATGGGTTTTGAAAAAAAAAATGTTTTTTCCTACTTAGGTAGCTTCAATATCAATCTGTCCTCGTATATACTTATATCTACCAGCGGTTCCGTTGCTTGGACAATCAAGCTGGTGCCCGGCGTTAATATTTACGCATCGTATTTCATTGCATAAACTGCCGTATGTATGTGTGTATATACTTTACGCTTCATATTTTTTACACATAGCTGTCTTATTTATTATTTTTTTTAAACTTATGTTCAGTGAACCCTTTTTTAAATATTTTTCTCTACTGCGCTTCATTCGGCTATAATGCATAATGAGCATATTTATATTACGTCAATTTTTACTCGCCCGGGTTTAATTGGCATACTTCTGCTGACATTGACTTTGGAAGTCGGAACTGTGCTACATTGCTAGAGCTACCAGTAGTTTCCTTGTTTGCCGACATAGTCTGTCTATTGTCGGCGTCAATGGTCTCCTGGCTGGAGACCAGCAACTCATCCTCTGTGTATCTGGTGCATGCCACAGGGGTGGTTTTTGTGTTTTTTTATTGTATCCATCTGTTTCGGACGACTACCCTGCCCCGAAGGTTTAGGCAGCCAAGGCTTTTTGTACGGAAAGGGGCGGTCCACCACCACAGAGTCCTATACCGTGGAAAGGCCACCATTAATTTACGATACGTCGCTATTTCGGAGAGGCGCCGTTCAAATATGGAACCCCCTGACGGCAAAACTCATCCAATGGGCATGGTGACACATATTTGTGTTTATTGACTCTCCAATCTAGATCCGTTGTGGTCAGTAAGTGGCACGGTCTCCTCAGCAGGATGTAACTCATCTTCACGCAAAAACTAAATAGAGTATAGGCTATGGTTCCACTATAGGAATGTATTTCGCATATCACTACCCTGAGGATAACCCTCTCAACCCCACATTCAGGCATACAATTCATGTGTTCAATTGACTTCGTTTGGTGCAACAAATTTTATCAGAGATGATACCATGCCAACATTTAAGGTAATCGAAGAAATGAACGACAGTTGCAATGTTTTCAAAAATGTTAACTTGACATCTTTTGATATCAAGATTCAAGATAAGGTGTACCACAGAGTCGGATCGTTGTTGCCATTTTCAGATAGCTCTCATCAGTTTTTGCAAATTTATTCCCTTGGAAATTGATCAACAGTGTTGTATTTCTCCGAACGTTCGAAGAGAAATAATTGCCATCTTACAAGATAATTTTCATCAGCACAACGAATTGGTGACTTTGTTTAAAACGGCATTGGACTCATTAATGAATGAGTGACCCCAGAGAAGTCTTCAAGTACATCTTGATTTAGATTATTGTCCTAATACTGACTGTTACCGAAAATAAAAGTTCCAAAACCAAAAAGCGCAACCGATTTAGTTGGTACCAGTCGATTGGTATTCACGCAGCGCGGTAACGATTTCAAAGTTTAAGAAAGCTCTTTTTATATGTATTAAATAAAATCAACTCTGAAAAATTTATTGTCATATGTTTGCCACCATTGAAAAAAGAAGGAAATATGCAGATAAACAACTAAGTAACTAATCCAAATGGTAGACAAGTTACCTGCTTATCATATTTGGAATCAGGTCCCTAATGAGTCAATCACAAATTTCCTTCGGCAAACGAAAACACTGCCCAAAAATTTTGTCTGGCAAATTAAAAGGATCGCTCCTATATCGAAGACTTCTCAAATTGAGTCTTCTCGCCACTATCTCATCTGTGTCATTAAAAGCAAGCAAAATCAACAGTAAATTCGTTTTTTTCTTTTTTTTCTCCAAAATATCTATTCATTAATTAACAAATTGTTTTCAAATTGGCAATGTACAAAATCAGCTGCTTTTTGCTGGTTACCACGTATCTGGCTGCGAAATTATCGTTACCGGTTAATTTGTGCGCGGAATACCGAATGGTAACAACTTTTCACAAATCTTTTATCCTGCGGTAACAACATAACTGCAGCCGACGCGGAATATGGATATATATGTGAAAATATACTTGTCATTGAAAGGTCTTGGAAGGGTTCTTTGCCTTGCCGGCAGAACTGCAACCAATTGGGCACCAAATTTGGATCCGAAAAAAAAGTGAATAAATTTCATTCCAATGCCGGGTTTTTCTAGTCATTAGTGCAAACAGAACCCGCACACTTCATTCTTTAGATTTTGTTGTGGGATCTCCCAAATTTTATATGATCACAGTTTATAATTAAAAACACACCGCTCGCAATGCACTTCTCAAAAATCTTTGATATTATGGCGTAGTCGACTGAACAGCTGAGTGTCACAGTCGAATATCAAAACTAATGGTCCTACGCGAAGCGCAATTTCTTTATTATATCATTCATGATATATTCATATATATATATATATATATATATATATATATATATATATATATATATATATATATATATATATATATATATATATATATATATATATATATATATATATATATATATATATATATATATATATATATATACATACATATATATATATATATATATATATATATATATATATATATATATATATATATATATATATATATATATAGATATATCTTATCTTAATATATAAAAACGCTGGTGCAGGGTTTGAAATCCTAAAGCTCGAAAACCGCCCAACCAAATGACACCAAATTTTCAACATATGTTAGTTTGGTCTGCAGGAAGGTTTCTCTTCAGTTTCCTTCCGATTGTTGCCCATAGGTGGCGCCAGGGACCACTTTTTTATACAGCCGTTATTTATGGACCGATTTTTTTCAAATTCATAACATATAATATTTAAATAAAACTAGTCATGGATATAATTTGGACCCCGTAGGTAGCCCTGGCGAAGCGAAATTTACGAAAATGTTTTGTTTTTGGTCTGATTTGTGGTTGTTGTTGTAATTGTCTGTGTTGTTGTTGTTGATGTTGTTCTTTTTGTTGTCGGTATTGTTGTCTGTATCTACATCTACATACAATGCAATTCGTCTGAGTTATTAAAAAAACGGAATAAATTTAGACTTCTGAGAAAATCGTTATTCATTTCTAATTTTGCATCCTTTCAGCGGTAAATCTTTAATGGGGATTCATTGAGAATTGATATAGTATTTAGTATTTTTCGGCGTGAAGTTGGTAAAGGTACAATGAACTAATTTTGTCGTGCAGTTGATACACAGTGCACTAAACCAATTTCTTAACAAATCATTCAGCCTCAAGTTGTTTTCAATATCGGCATTTTATGTAGTTAAGCTGTGCGCATTGAAACATATTCTTTTTGTTAAAATAATAATAACTAATGATAGAACTTTTTGTAAGTGAAATTATATTTAGTGTAACAATTTTAACAATGTTGTTTTACTATGACGTATCTGTTTCTGTATTTTATACTCGGTCGATTTCGTTCGTACTCTATTGGCATTTCTATATCATCATTTAATGAAATTAACCAAAATGTACAAATTATCTTTTCTTTATTTCCAGTTGAATACAAGATATTATTCGTGTATTTTTAACTTTTATATTATTATTTAAAGAATTATAAAAATTAACGACCGTGTAAGTGTTTCTAATGTGTATTTTAATACAATTTATTTAAAAATTCAACATTCAATTTTTGTATACAAAAATGCCGAGACGATGTAGACACAATATAGTGTGAAAGATATTTTTTCTTCATTTTCAGGTTAATACAAAAATTTAATTGTGTCTTCTGAAATGTAAAATTATAATTTCAATAGTTCTACAAATTATTTAACGTGTAAATATTTTTAATTTGTATTTCATTACAATTCATTTTCAAATAAAAACATTTTATAATAAATGTTGGTATAGTACAATGCCGAGACATTCCAGAGGAGGAAACATTGGAAGAAGTACTCGAAATACCCGAAATATTAGAGACCACCGTAACAATTTAACATCGGAACAACGTTTGCAAAATAATGCGGATGTCGGAATTCGCTTGGCTACATTACGTTCACAACATACACCTACCGATAGAGCTGCAGGTCTTCAGATACGAAGAGTTAGTGAAAGACAATGCATTACTCATGCAAATAGAAGCGTTAATAGAGAAAGAATGCAATTAAACCGCTCTTTAACGTTGGGCTCATTCAACCGTCTTGCTTTCAACTATGAATTCGACATAAATTACAGTGCTCATTCAAAAATGTCTATTAGTGAACTGTCAGTTGAATTCAATCATTGTCACGCATTAAAATTCAAGAATGAGACTGCTGGAATGTGCTGTTGTTCCTGAAAAGTTGTATTACCACCACTTAATTCGCCACCGTTGCCCTTAAAAACATTGCTATTGGGACAAAGTGCTGATTCTAAACTGTTTTTAAAAAAGATTGGAAACATTAATTCCTGCTTCCAAATGACATCTTTTGCCGCGAAACAAACACTGATGCACAAGGCCGCAATTTTAATTCCACATTTAAAATCCAAGGACAAGTGCGTCATCAACCAAGTTGACCATTGATGTATTCAAATGGTACTCTACTATTGCACGTTCTATCAATTCCGAAAGTAAAAGCTACCAAATACCACCTATTGATAACCAGAGCTGCGACATATTTTGGTAAAAAAGCAACCTTAGAGTACCAAAAAGTATTGATAAACGATGACGAGACGTTTGGAATAGTGGGGAAATGCCGTTCAACCAATAACTCAACAATATGTGAATCAGAAGCCGTAAGGAAACTGCCTGAAGAGGGATGTCTGCCGCTACTTCTAAAGGGAGGAGATGCCCAATGCCACTCTGAACCCGACAACGGTGAAGTTATGGAGCTAATAGATGAGAATACTGTATACCTATCGAATTTTAATGGAACCATCAGAAGCGGGAAAGAGGGACCTCCAACGGGGTAGAAGGTATGGATATCTGGAATAGGCGGGACAAAGGAGAGCGACATTTTGTTCCCGTTGTTGGAAGGAAGGAGTTGGTTGGTTGGTTAGCTGGTTTCAGTGGCTGATCCAAGTGGGTCCTCACATGGATTACAATTATCGTCTAGCGACGTTTTGATACCACAACCTCTCCTAACGCCGGAGAAAACGATGGATTGTTCACTAAATCCACTTTTTGGAGTTTAGGTATCTTAAAAGATCTTTCGGTTTTACACCCGAGAGATCGGATAAACTCGCTAGGAATAGTTTCCTAGTGTTCTATTTCTTGCGGCCGCCAGAGCCGGGCATTCGCAAAGAAAATGGATTAAGGTTTCCTTCTCTTCTGAATTTCCACAACTTCTACAATGGGTATTGTACGGTCTCTGCAATTTCTCTGCATGAGTAGCCACGAGCCAGTGACCCGTAAAGGCCGCCGTGAGGCGGCTGGTGTCCATGCGGTCCCTGTTTATGAGACCCCTAGATCTCGCTGTGTTAAAGACTGGCCAGGTCCACCGGGATGTATTACATGTTGTAAGTGTCCTCCATCTATTGCCCGCTAAGGTAAGACAGTGCTTGTAGATGCCCCTCTTAATCGCACCCATAGAAACAGGTACTAGTTCTACATGGGTTAGATCGAGAGAGGCTCCTCTGCGCGCCAATTCATCAGCCTCTCATTTCCATCTATATTTCTCTGTCCGGGGACCCAGATGATTGTGATGTCAGCATGGTGACCTACCGCCCCAAGTTCCTCCCTGCACTGTCTGAGCAGTCTGGAGTTGATTTTGTTTGATTGTAGGGCTTTTATGGCAGCCTGGCTGTTCACAAAAATAGCAACCGTGCTCCTCTGCCCTTCCCTAATGTGGTGGGTGATCTGTCGACATGCCTCTCTGATCGCGAGTACTTCCGCTGAAAAACTGTAGCTCTATCGGGTAGGCATGTACAGTAGTTAATGTTAGCGTGCGGAGAAAAGATCCCCGCCCCCACGCCCAGGTCCATTTTTGACCCGTCCGTATAAATGGGTATATCGTACTCCATTTGGAGTTTCCTTTTCGACCACAGTTTTCTTGAGGGAAATTTAACCTTGAAGTCCTTTCTGAAGTCCAGTTGTGATACTATGTAATCTGTCGTCATTTGCGTTAATTCCCTCGGCACTGTGTATAGCACCTTACCATGACCGTACGTTCGCTCAGACCAGCAGTTTGTCGCTTTTAACCTTAGCGCACTGTTGCAGGCTACGTTCTTAATGTACAGGTCGATAGGGAGGATGTGTAGCAATACGTTGAGTGCCTCCGCTGGACATGTTCTCAGGCTCCCTACAATGCCAGCGGCATCTGTTCTTTGAACTCTACTAAGTCTCTGAACGTTATAGCCCTTATCTAGAGCTGGCCACCAGACTATTGAACCGTAAATTAGTATTGGACTCACGATTGCTTCGTACATCCAGTGAGTGATATGGGGGCGTAGTCCCCATTTTTTCCCAAACATTTTCTTGTATGCGTAGAAAGCTACGTGGGCTTTCCTGACCCGTAACTCTATTTTGGTTCTCCAATTTAGCTTGGAGTCCAGGACAACTCCTAAGTATTTCGCTTTCTCCGCTAGCTTTAGCTGTTGTCCGTTAAGTGTCGGAAGCTTAAAGATCGGAATCTTGGTCTTGTTAATGAAAAGTATCAGTTCTGTCTTTTCTGGATTCACACCTAGTCCACATCCTGTGGCCCAGGAATTCAGTTTGTCCAGCCCCTTTTGCATAATATCACTTATTACACAGGGGAACATGCCTGATACAGCTATCACTACATCGTCCGCGTATGCTACCGTCTTAACTCCCATTGAATCTAGTATGCCGAGGATGTTGTCAATTACCAATAGCCACAATAAGGGTGAAATCACCCCACCTTGTGGTGTTCCTCTACTGACGTTTTTGACGAGAACCGTGTTACCCACCTCAGACTGAATGACCCTAGTCCTAAGCATTGTAACTCCCTAAGAACTTCCTCAACCCCTACCCTGGTGAGAGAGTCCAGAATTGCTTTGTTACTAACGTTGTTAAAAGCCCCTTCTATGTCCAGAAAGGCCGCCAACGTGTACTGCTTATGGTGGATTGTCTTTTCTAAGTAGGAGTACTGACTCCCAGGTTTCTGTGTCCCAAGTGTCTGTCGGGAAACGGTCCAGGAAATGCGCAAAGTAAGGAGGAAACGTGTTCCGAGCAAGAGTCCGTCGAGCAATAAATGAAGTCACATGTAGCAAGTAAAACGTGAAAGACCGCATAAGTTGGAGGACAGATGGTAGAGGGACCACGGGTAACGAATAGAGTCAGGAAATCTCGGAAGAGATACCGTAGGAGGAGATTGGAAAGAAGAAAGGTGGCTGAAACCGTGGGGAGAAGTAGTAGAGAAGAAAGTAGGCGTCTTGCAAAAGTAGGGATTTTGGGAAAAGAGGTAAGAGGACTATTGGACACTGGGGCGTCTGTGAATGTGATTGGGAACGGATGTGAGAAATTAGTATAAAGTTTAGTTGTAGAAGTGCAGAATTATCATTCAGTAGTGAGTACGGCTGTTGTGCAGAAGCAGCACGTAATAGGCCGGGTGGACTTGCTGGTAGAATTTCAAGGACAGGCGAAGGAGGTGGAATGTTATCTGTGTCCCTCTTTAAAAGAGGCACTCTACTTGGGAGTCCGGAAAGGGAGAGGTAATGTAGTGGCGGCCACATTATCTTGGTTGGTGGAAGAAGTATATGTTCAGAGTGAGAATGTCCTAAACATGGATTCTACAGAGTTCTGATTTGGAGGTATAGGTTGGGGTGGTTTACAAGCGAGTATGCGTAGAAGAGAGAGGGGAACCAATATGGAGAGTGTGGGTGCCGAAAGCGTAGACTTCGATCTTGGTTGCCCTAGCCCACATCCCGCAGACTTCTGCACTAGACGGAATGGCGAAGAAATTAGAGAGATTGGAAGTATTCTATTACTGGCCTTTTCGGGCTTATATTCGCAGTGACCATAAAGACTGGGAAAATTATCTCTCAGAATGAGAATGTGCGTTCGGTACATGCATCAACCGATGTATGTACGTATTTCGCCCTCATGCTGAGCATACGAGTATGTTCAAGTTTGGAACGGATTATAAATTGGCACGAAAGTTGGGGGCTTTGGAAGAAGGAGAGATAGGTTGTATCCTGCGAGCGGATCGCATACGACTGATTCGGGATCGGCTGCAGCAACAATTGGACGTGTCTTATGAAAAAGGACCCACCTTGTACCTGAATCTTGACGTGGTGGTTGGCTTTGTGTACATCTAGGAAAGGCTGAGCGGAGCCAATGGAATACCTAAGTATTCTGGCAGGGTCACTCATGTTGGAGTGGTCAGCCTGGACGTCTCAGACTAAGACAGGTACATGCCCGTATAAGTCCGTTTTTTGTCCGGTCAAAAAATCCCGAAGCGTCTGACTCATATAGAGCGACTCCCTGGTCTGTGACTGATCCCTGAGGGATGGTAGTACAAAAACCTGGCAATCTTATAAATAAAACAAAGTGGCAAAAAGCGTCTGTTTCCCTCTGCTGTCCGTAATTTTCAACCAATTTAGTAGGTTTTGTTTTAAATGTAGATAATTACTGTACGAAAATAATAGGCTATTCACCCAACAATTCAGAGTGTTTTCATTTGCGTTTATTATTGTTTAATGTTCGTGGTCCAACATCATTTGAAAGTCTTAAAACAGTTGATAGACTATTGGGTGTAAAATATCGTGAGGCGTGTCAACGATTGCATTTACTGGAAGATGACTCACACTAGGTTACTACCCTTCCCGATGCTGCCGTTACATCTACTCATTACTAAATAAGAACACTATTTGCAATAATTATATCATAATATTTCCCATCAACTCCACTTGGACTATAGAGAAATTGTCAAAATTTCATGACGGAAGACATTTTGAACAGACTTCGCCATAGTACGTCAAATCAACACTTGCTGTACACACCGGAAATGCATAATGAAGCATGATCATGATTGAAGATATTTCCTTAACAATTGCACACAAAGCATTGGCACAACTTGGCATCGCTCAATGCATGATCTGTTTAACCGAGATTGAAGGAGATTACGATTGCAACGTACTGGATGCATTTGCTCAAGCAAATATTCCAAAATTGAGCAATGAACAGAAGCATGCATACGATACGATTATGTGTGTTGTTCACGATGAAAGTGGTGGAATGTATTTCTTGGACGAGCCTGGAGGAACTGGTAAAACATTCTTGATACGATCGATCGCAACGTAAAATAGCACTGGCATTGACTTTTTCTGGGATCGCTTCTACATTATTGGATGGCGGTCGAACAATACTCTCTGCACTTAAGCTGCCTTTGAGAATGCAGGCAAATGACAATCCTACATGTAACATAACGAAAACATCCGGAATGGCAAAAATCTGGCGAACAATGTGCGATAATTGTTTGGGATGAATGTCCAATGAGTAAAAAAAAAAATCATTAGAACCAGTGGACAGAACAATGGAAGATACACGAGTAAATCAATATTTGTTTGGCTGTGCTTTGATACTGTTATCTGGAGACAACCGTTACCAGACATTTCTATATCTACTGCTGCCGATGAATCAAATCTGTGGAAAAATATAAGAACATTCACACTAAACGGAAACGTATACGTTCCATTGGAAACGATCCATCAGCAGCTGAATTTTCAAAGCAATTGTTGAACATTGGGGATGGTACAATGCCAGTCGACAGGAAGACAAGAATGATTACCAAACAATTTCTGCCGTTTCACTTAATCAAAAGAAGCACTGATTCCTAGTGTGTTCCCAAACATAGCGACATAATACAAAAATCATGCTTGGTTAAGCGAGCGAGGAATACTGGCCGGAAAGAACACAGATGTAAATGATCTTAACGAGGCTATTTTAAAAGAAAATCATGAATCAGGGTGATGTGGTGAATTATCCCACAGAATTTTGATTTGCCAGGAACGTCGATTATTCTGCTTCGCAACATCAATCAACCCAAACTATCTAATGGCACCAGGCTTGCCGTCAAAAAAATATTGAGAAAAGTGATAGAAGCAATTATATATAAATATATATAAATATATATATATACGAGGGCGGATTGATATTGAAGCTACCTAAGTAGGAAAAAACATTTTTTTTTTTCAAAAACCATTTATTTCTCAACATAGTCTCCTTTTACTAACGCGGCAACCATCTTGCCGATAGCTTTTTCATATGCAAATGTTCATGCAAAATGTTGAACACACGTACATATGATATGTTTACCATTTCAACAATCTCACGCAACTTGACTCGGCGATCATTCATAACGATATCGAGGATTTTCTTGATATTTTCTTCAGTAACCACCTCTTTTGGCCTTCCTGTTGAGGGTATTGTTGCAGTGCTTGTTCGGTTTAAATTCAGCAATCCAATATTTTACCATGTAATCTGACGGAGCAGACTCACCGTAATGTTTATCGAGCTTTTCTTTTGTCTCTTTCGCCGTATTCCCTTTCCAATAATAGTGATTGATCACTGCACGAAATTCGCTTTTTTCCATTTTACAAGAAACATAAAAGTTGCTTACTTCAAAAGACTACAACAAATAAACTAATCAATGAATTTTGGTGAAATTTTAACAGCTGACGTTTGACAGATCGCAATTTCTAAAAAAAAAAGTTTTTGTCTTTGTGCTGCCATCTACCGCTAGGTAGATTCAATATCAATCTGCCCTCGTATATATATATATATATATATATATATATATATATATATATATATATATATATATATATATATATATATATATATATACAAGGTGTGATCAAAAGATAACCGTTATTTTCATCTTTTCGTGAGTTACGTATGTTCGATGTTCGCATTTTTATTTTTTTATTTTGGTTCACATGTCTGTTATATATGTTGGCAATACCAACCATTTTGGATTGACAGTTGGTTTTTGACAGATAAAAAGGTTAGTCGTGTTTTGGTGCGCTCTTCGATTTTGTACTATTCGAAAAAATGGATCAAAGAATCTGTATTCAGTTTTGTGTAACAAATGAAATTAAATGCGCACGGACATTTGAAGTGTTGACTGTGGCCTTTGGCGAGTCTACTATGAGCAGAACACAAGTTCAATTGTGGTATAACCGGTTTAAAGAAGGCCGAGAAGATGTCAATGACGATGCTCTTCCTGGTCGCCCGAGCACGTCAACAACCGATGAAAACATTGACGCAGTGAAGAAAATGATTTTGGATAATCGTCGAATCACTATCAGAGAGGTTGCTGATGATGTTGGCATATCGTTCGGCTCATGCCAAGCAATTTTTACGGATGTTTTAGGCATGAAACGTGCGGCAGCGAAGATTGTTCCAAAATTGCTAAATTTTGAGCAAAAACAACGTCGCATGGACATCGCTCAGGAGCTGTTGAACATCGTCAACGACGATCCAGATTTCCTCAAAAAGATCATAACTGGTGACGAATCGTGGATGTATGGCTATGACATTGAAACCAAAGCCCAATCATCCCAATGGAAACGTCCAGATGAGCCAAGACCGAAAAAAGCACGTCAAGTTCGGTCGAACGTAAAGGTTTTGCTGACAGTTTTCTTTGATTGCAATGGCGTGGTGCATCATGAATTCTTGCCACAAGGTCGTACGGTCAACAAGGAATACTACCTTGAAGTTATGCGCCGTTTGCGAGAAGCAATTCGTCAGAAACGCCAAGAATTGTGGAAAAACCAATCATGGATCATGCCAAGCAATTTTTACGGATGTTTTAGGCATGAAACGTGCGGCAGCGAAGATTGTTCCAAAATTAAGTTTTGAGCAAAAACAACGTCGCATTGATGAATAAATAAATACTTTATTTTTTGATAACACCTCGTATGTATATATATATATATATATATATATATATATATATATATATATATATATATATATGTATATATATATATATATATATATATATATATATATATATATATATATATATATATATATATATATATATTTATATATAATTGCTTCTATCACTTTTCTCTATATTTTTTTTATGGCAAGCCTGGTGCCATTAGATAGTTTGGGTATAAGAAAGTGTTTAGACAAGGTAAAAAATTCGTCAATTATATTTTCTCCGTAGATAATATAGTACTTCTTTCTAGTTTTAATTCATTTTTTAATTCTTTTCATTTAGTATTCACTAATGAACAGTAACAAAAAAAAAAAACGAATATTAAAATTAAGAAACAAAAAACGTTACAAAAACAAAATTTTGTCCAAAAACTTGCTGTCAAGATTTTACAAATCAGAGCTTATACATAAAAATGAAAGAAAGAATAGAAAATTAGCACTATAAAGAAATTTAATGATTTTACAAATCAGAGCTTATAACTACATAAAAATGAAAGAAAGAATATACAATTAGCACTATAAAGGAATTTTATATTTTGTATGGGCCCCTTTATGATCTATAAAAACAAGTAGTATTCTCCTCATGGAATAAATCAACTTCTGCACATCGCATTCGCATGTTATTTTATTTCATTCCTATAGTATTGCAGTTTCGAGCCCTGCTGCACCTTTTGGTTGCCTCTCGGTCGCCTTTTTTCTTAAAAGTTCCCACAAGTTTTGAATATGGTTCAAGCGTGGGCTACCTTATATAACACTTTTTTGTAATTATAAAGAACAAAGGTCCTTACCATATGCTCATTATATTTTGGGTCATTATCGTGGCGAAAGTGACGATTGTCATCATTATTGAACCCACAATGATCTGCGCTGTTTACCAAATAACGTTTGAAAATATTCAAATATATTTCGCATCAATTTTATTCTCTATGATATCTAGTTCTTCCACTCCTTAACTGGATATGCACCTCGATACAATGGTAGAAAGTTTGCTGAATTTAAATATGGAATATAATATAATATTTCTAATTTCTAATACGTTTAACGGTTGCCGCCACACTCTATTAGGCCCAACATTACAAAAAAGCATTTCTTTGGTCTCATCTCAAAATGTAGCGTCATCCCAATTGTCATTCGGTTTGCCCGCTTACATCCTATCGAAAGACAATCGCTTTTCAATGTATTGTGTTTAAAGCGTTGGTTTTTTTCGAGCCACTCTTGCCAAATACTTGTGCTTTATCAGGACCTGCCTTACTGTTTCGTAGGTAACCCCAAGATCGCATTCTTCTTTGAGTTATCTTGAAAGGGTTCTCTTAAATATCTGCGGATTTTCGACTACTTTCCTTACCAAAATGCACTATCAGATATTTAAGCAATTAAATGCCGTTATCGATTTATCAAAATAATTACTAGTATTGGGCGGTGAAACTTATAAATTTTGGAATGGGGAACATTCTGAATACGACAAAATTGTAAAAGAACCAGGGATACATTTAATAAATGAAAGCGAAAGAAAAAGAAAATTTAGAACAGAATTCTGGAAGAAAAAGAGTGTTTGGATAAAATTAATGACAAAATATGAATGAAAAAATATGAATATGAATATGAATTAATGCACTCTAATGAAAGTAGACTAACCTTTACCAAAGTTTTCACAAAACATTAGAACCCAATTTATGGTAAATCGTATCGATACCCACAGATATACAAATCGGAGGTAAACAGGCAGATTAAAGAAATTCTTGATCAGGGTATGGGTAGTGTCAAAAAAATTAGATGCGTCTGCAGAACTAAAATGGCGTGTAGTAATTGACTATCGTAAGCTGAACGATATCTCACCATAGACGATACATACCCTACACCGAAAATCTATGATATTTTGGATAATCTAGGCCTTTGTCTTTACTTCACCACCTTTGATTTAGCCAAAGGCTTTCATCAGGTGCAAGTAGATGAATCAAGTAGAGCAAACACAGTTTTTTCTACCCAAAATGGCCATTACGAATTTCTTCGTATGCCATTTGACCTTAAGAATACGCCTGCCACATTCCAGAAGCTTATGAACTCATGTGAATTGGTATATGTTGACTGTCTAGTATATCTAGACGATGTCATTATATTCAGCACGTCACTGCGAGAGCACACTACATCGTTAGGAAAGGTTTTCAGGAAATTAAATGATGCAAACTTAAAACGTCAATTAGATAAATTTGAGTTTTTAAAACACGAAACGGCATTTTTAGGCCATATCATAACTCCAAATGGCATTGAAGCAAATCCAACTAAAATTGAGGCTATTCAAAACTTCCCTGTACCGCAAACTGAAAAAGAAATTGCAGGATTTTATCGGAAATTTATAAAAAATTTCGCAACGATAACCAAACCACTTACAAAATGCCTTAAAAAAGGAGAAAAAAAATTAATTACTGCGATAGCGAAGACACATCAAATCAGTCGAAACTACATAAACTCTTTTTATAAAAGATCCTATTTTAAAATATCCCAACTACAATAAAAAATTTACCTTGACAACCGATGCAATCAATTTTGCAATGGGTGCGGTTCTCCGTAAACGGTCACCCTATTTGTTTTGCGAGTAGAACTCTCAATGAACATGAGATTAACTATTCAACGACGGAGAAAGCATTACTTGCGATTGTTTGGTCGACAAAATATTTTCTTCCGTATTTATATGATAGAAAATTCGTAGTAAATAGTGACCATAGACCACTTCAATTGTTACACAATATAAAAGATCCAAAGGCTAAACTTCAGCGTTGGAAAATAAAACTAATCGAGTATAATTTTGATGTCAAATGCTATATATAGAGTTAAAAGTCAAAGCTGCAAGAATAACGAAATTGATTCGAATGTAGCAACAATACATTCTGCAGAGGAGGATGACTCAAATTATATCGGAATATCCGAAAGGCCCCACGTTCAAAAGACAATTTGTTTTTGAAAAATCCAATATGAATAATAAAACTTTAAACGAAAAATATTTAAAAATAATAGAAAAACTTTCCACTACACTGAAATGACAGAAGAATTAACCAAAGAAGTTATTATAAAACATTTAGCCGGAAACACGAATGCAATATTTTTCGAGAATGACAAATATTTTTTATTTTTTCAATCAAGTTATGTTTAATCAATAAAACAATCACCAACTAATAAGACATATAAGGCTACGAAAATAATGGAAAACGTCACTTCTTACGATAGATTCCAAGAAATTATTTTAGAAATATACTTAGAAGGATCACCAGGCAATAGATAAGGTAAAAAACTATTCAGAAAACAATATTATTACCCCAGATACATTTCCGAAATATCAAATATAATCAATAAATGTGAGCTTTGCAATGAATGCAAGTATGACATATCCCGCAAAAAAGACTTCATGAAAAATTAAGGAAAATTAACACTTGCCAAGACAAAGAAACAAAGAACTATGCAATAGAGCAAACTGTGTTTGCATATAATTACACAATCAGTCACACAACAACTGGACAGACACAATACAATTATGATATTGATACAGAATTTATAGACGCAGAATACCAGCAAAAAAGACTAGGTAAAAAACAGACCCCATTTAAAATACAATGCCAAAAAGTAATGAAGCTGATAATAACTGAAATGAGATTTTAAACATACAAAGAAAATTTATACTTTAAGATAACGATAGAGAACAGCAAGATTCAGTAATAAAGATCAGTTAAACCTAAACAGTATATATATATATATATATATATATATATATATATATATATATATATATATATATATATATATATATATATATATATATATATTTATATATATATATATATATATATATATATATATATATATATATATATATATATATATATTCAAAGCTTCAAATTGTTTGATTTGCACCACCTATGAATATTTGATAGGTCATCTTCTAGCTTATAACAATCTGATAGCTGTGAAACTTCTAGAAACACCTTAACATCATCAGCGAACATTAAACATTTTGAAAATTTGAAACAGTGAGGTAGATCATTTATAAAAATTAAAAATAAAAGAGGACCACAATGTGTCTCCTATGGTATACCAGAGAAAGCGTCTACCGCAATGTCAGATAAAAAAGAGCCGATCTTAACGAATAATTTTATATTTATTAGGAAACTTTTAACGAATTTTAACTGATTTCCTGAAAAAACAAATTTTTTTAATTTACGAAGAAGAATGCTGTGATCAACCTTATCAAATGCTTTTGCAAAGTCTTTATAGACTACATCTAATTGGTTCTTATTATTCAATACATCAACAATATTTCTCGAAAACAATGTCAAGTTTGAGCACGTGGGCCAGGCAGAAAACTATGCTTGCAATCTTAAATTAGGTCTTTAACATGGTTTAATAATTTAATTTGAATAACATGATCGAGTAACTTAGCAAAACTACCTTGTTTCAATTGCTCTATAGTTCCTTATATTGCTTCGATCTCCTGATTTGAAAATAGGAACAATAGAGCATGTCTTCCAAGATTGAAGAAAAGTTCCATTTTTAACACAAGAATTAAATAAGAAAGTTATTGGTTTAGCTAAGTTATCAGTGGTGTATTTAAAAAATATAGGCGGGAAATCTCCTTGCTCATAAAAGTAACTTGGTTTTAGATCCGACACAGCAAACAGTACATCTTCCTTACCATTTCCCCAGAAAACTCGAAAATGGTGCAGAAGGCTCTCTTCAGGGTCTATAGAGACATCCTGAGGGCCAATCCTGGCCCCTCACCCGTATGCCGGAACGCGGGATGGTATCAGGGGCACGTGATGCTCTCGCGTGCTCAGATGAGCGCTCTGCTGAGCTTTACAAGCTGGCCATTGCAGTGGTTGGCGAAATCTAGCCGGGGGCCAAGCTTTCAGCTGTTCCCAGAGACCAGATCCCGAACCACACGCGGTCTAGCGCCTGGGTTCCGGCAGAGCACTCCAAGCCGAACGAAATTCTGGAGTTGCTTAGGCTTAGCAACTACGACCTCCCCACGGATGACAGGAAGGTCGCTAAAATAAGCGAGCCTAAAGGCAACTCCCGCGAGATCCTCATTATTCTTAATGAGGAATCTCTAGACCCTATCAAAGACAAAATGGGAGAGATCAACTATGGATTTAGTTGGATGTCACTCAAGGTATATAGGAGCGACAACCAGGGAGCAAACAAGCCCCCCACCGGATCTCACCTTCGATGATGGGGAGAGTTACGCTTCGGCTTCAGAATCGGTTGGCAATTTCTACGGACATCCGATAGCAAATATCGACGACGTTGGTGATTCTCCTCTGTCAGAAGAGGAGGATGCCAGCGTGACGATGATGGCCACCTCCGTGAATGGTGAGGGTATTACAAATTAACTTTCACCATTCAATAGCTGCCTCGGCAGCCCTGATCCTCCACCTGACTGAAAAAAGAGAGGAACTCATACTGGTCCAAGAACCGTGGGTCGTAAATGATCAGGTTCGCGGACTCACCATAAGCGGATACCGCATAGTATGGGTGCAGGATCGAGGTAAACCCGGAGCCTTTATTCTTGTTAAGAACTACATTAACGCTCTTCTTCTTCACAGGTTCAGCGACAAGGATAATGTAGCCATGGTCATTTCTACCAACACCATGGCTACATGGATCGTCAGCTCCTATATGGCGCACGACCATGGACAATCGCTCCTCCTGACACTTTAAAGCTGCTGGTCAATGAGGCAAACAGGAAGCGAATCCCGGTCTTCATCGGGGCCGATGCCAATGCCCATCACGAGGTGTCGGGCAGCACGGACACCAACGAGCAGGGTGAGTCACTCTTTGATTTCATTCTTGCTAACAACTTAGTGATTGCTAACAGCGGGAGAGACCCAACCTTCATTACCTCCAATAGAATCACTCGTCTCATCTTATTTCGAGTTGGCGCGTTTCGCAGGAATGCTCCTTCTCGGACCATTGTTACATTTGCTTTAGAATTGCGATCTCTGATACTTTAGATACGGCAGAGCGTAAAATGCACACTAACAGAAAAAGAACTGACTGGACAAAATTCCAGACCATTATGGAGTCGACTCCTCCCACTATCAACAATCACGGTTTTCAAGTACGGTTTTCACGTACCGCCACAAATACGATGACTTGAGACATGCGTTCAATTCATCCGCCGCTATTGATTTCGGAATAACAGGAAGTGTTTGTCGAAAATCGCCTGCTAACAGTATCATTGCGCCACTAAAGCGACGATTATTATTCCGCAGATCTTTCATTGTTCTGTCAAATGCTTCTAGAGACCGTTTGTGAGCCATTGTGCACTCATCCCATACCATCAGTTTACAATTCTTCAACACTTTTGCCATAGCTGATTGCTTTGAAATGTTGCAAACAGGTGTTTCATTGATTTGCATGTTTAACGGAAGCTTCAGTGCCGAATGGGCCGTTCTTCCACCTTCTAGTAGAGTTGCAGCAATCCCAGTAGATGCGAGACGCAATGCCATTTTGAGATCGTATTGTTGCCAAAATCAATGATATCAGGAACGTTTTTGCAGTTCCGACGGGCGCATCAAGAAAAAATAGTCCACCGTTTCCATCATTGACAGCCTTCATCAATTCATCATACGCACTCCTTTGCTGCTCATTAAATAATGGAACATTTCTTTGTACTTGTTATTCCAAAGTTATTCTGTCGTATGCACGCTCACGTTCCAATTCACGATTCAGTACATCTCTGATCTGACGATTTGGCGCTTGCATATGAATTTCAGTCAATAGTTTGCCACTCATAAGCAAACATAAATCTTCAATCAACACCAATGCTTCATTGTAGATGTCATCGTTCATTTGCAATTCTGAATTCCATGTTGCCACTCGAATACGATGTAAAATGTCTTCGGCAATATAATTTTTGTACATATCCCATAATTGACGCGGATTTGAAGGCTGACATGTCGAAATGATCATCGCGAAAAGTGTGCGAACTTCAATGGCATGCGAAGTAGCTATCGCATCGTCCATCGTTTGATTCCAGTGATTATCATGTTCCAGCAATTGTAATTGCTGGCATGCTTCTCAAAAAGTTGCCCACACTGTACCATTCACAGTACGCAATGACTCAAATGAAGTTGAACCGCGTACATTAATCAATAGCAACCGAAGGTAGAAGCAATCGTCGTTTTTCGGGTGGATTGTGTAAATTCGTCCTAATGCATTAGTTGAGAACACACCTGGATGTCCATCTACTGGTTGGCCTTGCTTTCTGCGTAACCATTTCTTCGACGATGCATTCCATGTATAATATCGAGACATTTCCGAATAAAGCAATGTTCTCGCAAATGGATCACTGGCGCAAGTTGAGAAAAAACTCGTCAATATTGTTGCTGGTGGTGTTTCCGCTCGCTCTACTGCATTCTCTGGGTTGAAATACACTCTTTGGCCATTCTCCAAATGAACTGCGAGATGCACAACAGTCGGAATACGCTCATGAATTACAAAAGAAAATATTCTCCAAAGCGCTTCATTGCAGTTCACGTATTGACCCATTTGATACTTGCTGATCTCATCTCGTTCAAGGCCAATAACCGCCATGTCGCCTCCTTTGGTGACGTACTTGCAAACGTATTTGATCGATTTCACAGAACTGCAATACTCAACATTGATATGAGTTTTGAATGTCTTAGACAATATTGGCGAATATGGTACGATCCATGTGTTGTCAACTTCGATATTCACTCCTCTAAATTGAATGCTGAATGTTCTGCCATTGTTGTCTGATGAGCGACGCCGATAGAGTGGATATCCATCATTTCCAGTTTGCGGTTCCGAAAGAAAAGCACGTGGATAGTGTTTCGTGCATTCAATGTCAGACATACAAACCGAAGTGGGATTGTAGTGTCCGCAAGGTCCATGAACCATATTGGTTTTCACCACTTCGTATAATTCTGGATCTATCTCTGGATCAGGAATTTCCGCAGAAATGATGTCATCAATTTGATCTGGTGTAATCTTGTCCACCATCCAAAGAAGAATGTGTGCGTGCGGCAAACCTCTTTTTTGCCACCCAACAGAGTACATCCAGCATCTAACAGCACCATATATACGTTGCTTCACGAAAAAAGTCCATCAAATATCGTAGCTGTTGTTTGAAAACTCGTGCTGTGACATCGTGACGATCGCTTGCTCATTGACCGCGATTCAATAATTCCGTTATCTGTGGGCATTTTGGATTGCAAGTGAATGTAACAAACAAATCCGGCCGTCCATAATTCCGCACGTATGTCATCGCATCCTGCGAGTACTCGTGCATGTGCCTTGGGCTGCCAATGTATGTTGATGGCAAAATCGTGAGTCGGCCAAGGTTTGTCGTCTCTTCATCGCTATTGACCGCATCTCGCAAGTGAATAGAAGATCGAAGCTTGGTCTGATTAAAGCGAATAAAATTGAGTCGTTCTGTCTCCATCGTCACGTACACATCAACTGCATACTGTTGAAATAATCGGCGATATCTCAAGATATGGTTGTCAATTCCTTCGCGAATCATCAATCGATACTCGTAAAAGTTCATTGCACTGACCTTGTTATTTGTATCGACACCTAAAAGTTAACAAAAAATGAAGTTACAATCAAGAGTGTTTGTTTTTCTTTTACTAACCATTGGCAGGATTGATCATGTTGTATCTCAAGTGATATCCATCTTCACCACGGCAGAACATAAGCGGATATTGTAGTGAGTCATACGATCGATGAGTTTCACTGATTCGCTCTAATGCATCTCCAGCTCGACGTTTAATAACAATATCACGGGATTCTAAATTATCGCCAACAACAACAATTGATATTTCATCGGCCGTCGGTGCATTATATTGCCGTTCATGAGTGCCTGCTGGTCGTTTGTCCGCTTTTATGACGATTCTGTGATCATCAGATGGCATCCTTTCTAACGAAGTTTTGAATAATCGAATTAGTTCGTAGTGTTCATGCAACATTTCTTGCAATTGCTGCACTGGTCCTCTTTTCGTCGCATTGAAAATTGCACAACGTCGATTCCCTTCTTCATTTGAATCTCCAAGGAAATATATTTGGAGATATTTGTGATCTTGATCAGGATGCGGCAACAGCGATCCAGCAAGATGATAAATTTGCCCGTGAATCTGTATAGTTGCAGACAAATATGTTAATTTCTGTATTTTATTGGCGAGATAATAAGTGTTAGATTGTTGGTGAACTAACCTTGAATGTGGGATTGTAATTATGTTCATTCACAATTTCCCCACCAAACGACGTCATTTTAAAATAATCGTTACACATCTTGGAATTTTGTAAAAAATGATTCGAATTTGGTGATTCACCGTAAAGCAACGACCGCAAAGGCTCTGGTGGAGGAAGTAACTCTGGTAATTTCACCTTTTCGCTTGCGCAACACAATCCGGCCGGTTCTTTTGGAAATTTCAGTGCATCGCAATGCGGGCAAACGACAGACATCGAACCAAATCGAACTGATTCCTGCGCACCGTATTCAATGTCCGGCTCATATCGAAAGGCTGCACGTTCGATATTCAAATTAGGCAATCGTTGTTGTTGCTGGCGTTGTCGGTGAGCAGCCAAACGTTGTTCTCTTGCTTCATGAATTTCCTGAGCACGAACTTGTCTTCTTCTCAATCGTTGTTGCTCATTATAAGCTTCCTCTTCACGCACATACAAAAAAAATGGGAAACAAAAAGTGAGATTAGGTTCTTCTAATTTTCGAATTTTCCGACTTTTCCGAATGTTTTGAGATCGATAGATTTGCAAGAAACAATTGGAAAAAGAATTTGAAAGAAAAAAAATTTTGTAAGGTAAAAAGTCGTTTTTGGAATTTTTAAATTTTCCGACTTTTCTTCAGGAAGAGTGTAAGGTTTTTTTATTTCTAAACATTCAGATCCACAACGAATAGCCTCTGAAAATTCCATCAAGATTGGTCTAGCCGTTCTCGAGCCTTAGCGTCATTAACAAACAAACATTCATTTATATATATATATATATATATATATATATATATATATATATATATATATATATATATATATATATATATATATATATATATATATATATATATATATATATATATATATATATATATATATATATATATATATATATATATATATATATATATATATATTATTTTTATTTTAATTTTTATTTTTTTTACATTCATTTTTTATTGCAATCTGTATTGAATACAATAAACAATATTTTTTTTTTTAAACCTAAATAACAATTACTAATTATCAACATAACATTTATGGAGTGCACCCAGTGGTGCAACCATTTCTTAATTGTAGGTATACATCAACAGAAAATATTTGCTGTTGTTTTCCTTTTTAAACGGCTGAATGTAGTTATATGGGGTGTGAGTTCCGATATGAGTGGATTAGAGTACCCGTGAATTCTGAGTTTGTATGCCATTGCATATTTTTTTATTTCTTGCACAAATGTCGGGACTTTTAGGTCACGATTGAGTTGGTTGTTCATTACGTAGTATGGAGCTTTTGCAATCATACGTAGCGTTTTTGATTGGAACCTCTCGAAAATTTCGACATTAGCTTTTGCCACAATGCCCCGCAGTTGTATGCCATATGTCCAAATCGGTTTTAAGACGGCTGAATAAAGTAAGAGCTTACTTTCGAGTGAAACTTGGGAAATTCGATTCAGTAGCCAGTGTAAATTTCTCAGTTTTATTCCCAGCGCCTTACGTTTAGTGAATATATGAATTTTCCATGTTAGCTTGCTATTGAGATGTATGCCCAGGTATTTAGTCACATTGCACTGCGGTATATTCACATCGTTGAGTTTTACTGGTGGTGGGCAGGTGTTGCGTTTAAGAGTGAACGTAACCTGGACAGACTTAGTTTCATTGGACTTGTTTTGCCAATCTTGCAACCATTTAGTGACGCCTGTTGTGGAAGGGTGTCCATTGCGAGTACAGCAGTATCGTCTGCAAAGGTGCCAACGATAGTTCCTTCGGAGACAGGTACATCGTGTGTATAAAGGAAGTATAGGATGGGACTTATGACACTGCCTTGGGGTACACCGGCCGAACTTTTGCACATTTCAGATTGTTCTTCGCTTTGTTTTGCAAATAAGTATCGATTTTTAAGGGAGGATTTGATAAATATGTAATAGTATATTGGAAGTGTTTTCTTTTTTTTGTAGAGTAATCCGTCATGCCAGACACGGTCGAAAGCTTGGGATATATCGAGACATGCTGCTGTACAGTATATTTTTTGCTCGAATGCAGTGTGAATGCAGTTAACAAGTCTATGAACCTGTTCAATTGTACTGTGTTGTTTCCTGAAGCTGAATTGGTGATTAGGAATTAGGTTTCGTTCTTCTATTATTGTCATTAATCCTTTGAGGAAGAAAGTTTCCAAAATTTTAGAGGCGATTGGTTGCAAGCTGATGGGGCGATATAACTCAACTTTGTCTGGACTTTTTCCGGGCTTAAGGATCATTTTTACTTGAGCCACTATCCATTGAGGGGGAACAAAATAAGATAATAAAAAAGCGTTGTATATATAAGTCAGGAAAGTGAATCCCTCTTCTGGAAGCTGCTTTAATATTTCTCCACTAATGAGATCGTATCCGGTGGCTTTCTTAGCTTTAAGCTTTTTGATTGCTTCCTTGACTTCCCCTTTTGAAAATTTTTGTATGGCCAGGTCCATCCGGTAGATGTGTCCCAAGGTTTTGCTTACTCTTTCTGCAGTGATTGGAGATGGTTCGATTTCGAGTGGGCTAAACACTATTTTTAAATGTAGTAAAAATGTGCATGATTTTTCGATATCACATTTAGCCCATTATTTGTTTTCCATTCTGATGGCAGATTGTGCCAGAGTTAGCCTCTTTAACTGTTTTCTTGCTTTCCAGAGGGAATAGTCGATGGCACCATTTGCATCAAAGTTACTGAGATAGTACTGAAGTTGAGAGCTGTGTTCTGTTTTGAGGAGCTCCTTGAGATCTTTTGAGAGTGTATTTAATTTTTTCTCATCTCCAGGATGTCTACTCTTGCCACTTTTTTCTTGCCCTGCGTTTTTCTCCCAGTTTTTCTTTCACAAGTGGAGAGATCTGTGTGCATTATTGCTTGATCAGGGGGGTGTTGACTTCCAACCAGCCTGTTGGAGGCAATTATTGAAGTTTTCAATAGCTATCCTGATATTTTCACAAGACTTAAGCGAGTATCCCAAGGTGAACACAAATTAATAATAATAAAAGAGATTGCTTAAATTGAAGAATTTTATGAATTTTAGTTAATCTAAGGCCATATTTTAATGCCTGCTTAAGACTCCGATAATGGATTATGTACTTTGTTTTGTTAAACAAAGTACCCATTAATTTTCTCTGTTTTGAGCCTCGTGGTATAGCATGCTCGGGGCATAAAGGGAGATCATTATGTTGATCGTGAAGATTAGAAGATTATTTGGATATTCTAAGTCTATTTCAAGGATATACCCTATATCCTTAACTTTAAAATTTTCTAAATCTTCTACCCAATTAAAATCACTATGGGGGAGATATTGAGACATTTCCCAACCTTATTGATTATTTACATCGAAGTACATCAAGTATTTTGATGGTTGAGGAGCATCATAATTGGACATGTACTTGTTGTTTGCATTAGTATACCGTTTACTACACTAACTAAGACCTCCAGGAATACCTCGCTCTACAAACATGAGAATATCGATATCTGTTAATAGTTCGAGAGTTCGAGAGCAACTTGTACGAAATTCCTCAAAAACATCTGCTAGTTAAAGAACATCAGTCTTTACTCTTCTCTAATCTTTAAGTACATGTCTGAATATTCCCCCAAATTATTTATATTCAATTTAGTCAAAACATTGCAGGCATGTGCATACTCTTCCTGACTGATACTAGAACTATTCAGTTTCGGAAAATTTTGAAGCATCTTCACAATAATCGCAGGGAAATACAAACTTGAAATTACAGATTTTTGGGCAATTTTAATAGCAGCATTTATATTATCAGGTTTTTCTTCTTTTAAGATTTTCAGGGTGTTTTTGATAGTAGTTGAAAATTATTTTTTATTATATCCTTTTGTCTTTCTCTTTCTTCTATTTTTCTTTAATTTTCTTGCTTTACGAATGCTATTTTTCATTCCTAATCAAAATTTAACTTTTGTCTTCATTGCGTTTGTTACAAACCAATATTAGTTATCAATATGCGATTAAAGAAGCAACATAAGCAAATTTTTGTAAGAAATGGTGATGATATCTATATGCAATGTAAAATGGCCCTAATTTTAAAAATCTATATATATAAAACAGGATGTGTGTATGTATGTAACGTATGGACTCCAAAACGGCTGGGCCGATTTTGATGAAATTTTCAGGGAATCTTAAGAATATTCAGGCGGGTGACACTGTGAAGTCTGATTTTTGATTTTCGGTCTGTGGGCGGAGGGGCGTGGCAAAATCCAATTTTCATATTGTACCACCAATGACATATATGTATATATATTTATTTTACACTTCCTTCAAAACATCCGAAAGTACATCATTGTTCCTTTTGCACGATTACAGTTTACTAAAATGCCACAAAAAAAAACAGCCATTGCTAAAAAAAACCACCGCAACACGGAAGCAGAGGGAAAGAAGAGCCGCTGAATCAGCTGAGGAACGTGAATCACGTCTTCAGGAAAATCGCGAAAGGGCATCTACATCTAGAGCCGCAGAAACGGAAAGAGAACGGGAATCACGGCTTTAGCAAATGCGTGACAGTGCATCTTCATCTAGAGCTGCTGAGACACCCCAACAGCATGTCGAAAGACTTGCTGCCAGTCGCTTCCGAATGGCTCGATCAAGAGAAAGAATCGATTTAAAATTGGCAGCATTTCACTACAATAGGGACGATGACTACCGCAATCACAAGAACGTAGTGATTGGCGCAATGGACAAAGTTTGCTTACATTGTCGTGCTCTGAAGTTCACTAAGGAATCCCCGGGAATGTGTTGTTCGAACGGTAAAGTTGTTTTGCCACCATTGATTGAGCCGCCTGAACCCCTACAAAGTTCCATTTCTAGAGCCAATCCGATCTCCGAGCACTTCCTTCAAAACATCCGAAAGTATAACTCATGCTTTCAAATGACGTCCTTCGGAGCAACTAATATCATCAACAATGCCGGTTACATGCCCACCTTCAAAGTGCAAGGCCAAATCTACCACAGAATTGGATCGTTGTTCCCACTTCCCAATGATGATGCCAAGTTCCTCCAAATTTATTTCACTGGCAATGAAGCTACAGAAGTTGAACAGCGTTGCGCAATCAGTACTGAAGTCAGACGGGAAATCGTTTCGAGTCTTCAAGCTATGTTACACGAACACAACAGCCTCATCCGTCTATTCAAAACAGCCCTAGACCAGATGCAGGCAGATGATTATACGGTTGTGATAAGAGCTGACAAGACACCGGCTGGTGAGCATGAGCGGCGCTTCAATGCACCGGTGATAGGTGACGTCGCAGTTGTTATGGTCGGCACAGACTTCGAGCGACGCGATATGATCATCCATCGCCGGAATGCAAGTGTTCAACGCATTGCGGAAACTCATCGATCGTATGATGCACTACAATATCCAGTGCTTTTTCCACGGGGTGAGGATGGGTATCATTTCAACCTAATGCAGATGAACCCCAACTCAAATGGAGAGTCGACAAAAAAGTTTCCTGTGTGGACTTTTATGCCTATCGCCTTATGATCTGGCCAAATGAATGTAATTGTTTGTTGAAATGTCGTGAAGTCTTCTATCAATTCATTGTTTACATGTATGCGAAAATTGAAAGTGAACGTCTGTTCTTCATTCGGTTGAATCAGCAAAAGCTACGCGTCGAAGAATATGTCCACTTGCTTGATGCGATCGCCAATGATGGAAACGCTGCGAATATCGGCCAAATGGTGATCTTGCCAGCGACATACACAGGCAGTCCGCGACACATGCACCAGTACGCTCAAGATGATATGACATACGTGCGCAAAAGTCTGGCTAAAACAAAAAATCATGCCAACACAAATTGATTACGTGATTTCCGCAGAACTCCCGAATCCCACAGCAGATCCGGTTCTAAGACTTTAATATATCCTGAAATTCCCAAATATTACACTTGGAACACGTCGTCGAAGAAGTTCATGAGAAGAAAGCATGGTGCGATTGTCGCAGAATATGCTGGTGTGCATTCTTCTCATGCTTTGGGACGTGTCTACACCGTTCATCCGAATAATGCTGAATGCTATTATTTGCGATTGTTATTGCATACGATCAAAGGTCCAATATCGTTCGCCGCCTTGAAAACCATCCATGGAAATGAATGTCAGACTTATAGGGAAGCGTGTTTCCGATTGGGCCTGCTTGAAAGTGATCAGCATGGAACACAACGCTAACAGAGGCGTCACTCACGTGTCACCCAAAACAAATGCGCACTTTGTTTGCGATAATTTTAACAACATGTTCACCATCTAATCCACGAGAACTGTGGGAAACGTATCGCGAAAGCTTAGGTGAAGACATTCTCAGGCAATCACGCGCAACTTATCCTAACCAGGAGTATTCGGACGAGATTTTCACCAAACTCTACTGCTGGACATGTGCATATCCATCAACAACAAAGTCCTTATTCAACTTGGAATGCCGGCTCCGATACGGGACATAAACAGTGTTCAAGGCAGAGACTTGGTGCGAGAACAGCACTTCGATGTCAACCAGCAACAACAATATGTGGAAACTCAAACAAGACTGTTGGTTGATGATCAAAAAACTGCTTACGCAAAAATCATGCTACGGGTAACAAACGGAAATGGTGGGCTTTTTTTCCTCGATGCACCAGGAGAAACAGGCAAAACATTCCTCATCAATTTAATATTGGCGTCGGTTCGAATGCAGAATTGGATTGCACTCGCAGCAGCATCATCGGGAATTGCATCAACGCTATTGGACGGCGGACGCACTGCACACTCAGCCATGAAACTTCCATTGAATTTGATCTTTGATCAACTTCCAACATCAGCAAAAACTCCGGCATGGCCACAATCCTTAAAACGTGCAAAATTATTATTTGGGACGAATGCATAAAGGCCCATAAGAAATTGCTCGAAGCGCTTGACCGGACTCTACGTGATTTTCGAGGAAACAACCAACCGATGGGAGGCGCTCTTATTCTTCTTGCTGGTGATTTCCGCCAAACTTTGCCCGTTATTCCAAGATCAATGCCCGCAGATGAGCTGAACGCATGCTTGAAAGTTCCATATCTTTGGAACCGAGTCGAGAAAATCACGCTATCGACGAACATGCGTGTGCATTTGTTGCAAGACCCGTCTGCCCAAACATTCTCAAAACAACTTTTGGACATCGGAAATGGAAAAATTCCAATTGATCGCGCCACGAACGAGATTTCGTTCCCGCCTAACTTCTGTCAAATGCAAATGAATATTCAAGCCGTTGTCGACAAGGTATTCCCAAGTCTAACAACCTCCTATAAAAATCTGGATTGGCTGTGCGAACGTGCAATTTTGGCACCAAAAAATGATGATGTCAATAAGCTCAATGAGCAAATTCAATTGAAACTGCCCGGCAAAATAATCAAATACAAATCGATCGACACAGTAATGGATGAAGAACAAGCCGTCAATTATCCCACTGAATTTTTGATTTCATTAGAACCACCCGGAATGCCACCGCATGTACTAACATTAAAGGTTGGATCAGCGGTAATTCTTATTCGCAACTTAAACGCACCAAAGTTATGCAACGGAACCAGATTGACCATCAAAAACTGTTCACCAAATTTAATCGAGGCAACAATCATCGGTGGCAAATTCAAAGGCGAAGACGTACTTATTCCACGAATTCCGATGATTTCCAACGATTTACCATTCCAATTCAAGCGGCTCCAATTCCCTTTGCGTCTTGCCTTTGCTATTACCATAAACAAAGCACAAGGCCAATCATTGACTATTGCTGGCTTAATTTTGGAAAATTCATGCTTTTCACACGGCCAGTTGTATGTGGCTTGCTCCCGAGTTAGCACGCCAAAAGATTTATACGTTTTTACACCAAATAAAAAAACAAAAAACATTGTTTATCCGCTGGCCTTAAGATGAAGTAATAAATAAATATAATTTCCAATTTGTCTTAAAAACATGTGTTTCTTTTTTGATTGAGCCCATATCTACACCATATGTAAGTTATTCTGTGAAAAAACTTTACGATAGGTATTCCATGGATTTTTATTTAAAGGCCGTAAACTTCGTTAAAAGCTCAATTTAAAGTGGGTGGTAATACAACACTAATGTTTGCTTAGGGCCAGCAACGCGGACCGGGTCAGCTAGTATTTACATATATTCAAAATCTTTGTATCGACCAAAAAATTGATTGATCCAATAAAGGGAATAAACCTTTTTACATGTTCGGAAAATGAGAAAGTTATAAGTCCAGTTAAAGCTAAACACACTCCATAATAATATTCGATGACGTAATTTGGGATCAACAAAACACAATAAGAGATTATTTTTGTATGGGAAAACACAAGAATATTGATTGTTTTTATTTATGTCAAACTTATACGAATATTCCAAAACATTTAATACGAGATAATGCAAATATGATTATTATATTTATTTAAATAAGATGAAATGAATGTTAAGCATATATTTATAATGATCATATTATCGGTGATATGTCATTTAATCAATTTATGAAGATTTGTAGTGAATGTTGCAGAGATAAGTATGGGTTTGTTGTTGTAAGTAAGGATGATTTAATAAAAGACGATATCGAAAAGGATTTGATAATTTCTGTCAATTATGAGAGATCTGATGTAAAGCAAATCAATAGCAATTCGATAGCAGATTGATAACAGATATAAAGCAGATTAATATCGGATTGATAGCAGATTGAAAGCAGATACTAAATAGAGAACATTGGCTGGTAGAAATCAGCAAAAGGAAGCACCTTGAATAAAAATAATAAACTACTAAAAGATATAGTAAAGACAAGAGCAGTATTAAAAGAAAAACTAAAAAATTTCAAATCAAATGCAATAGATAGGGTAAATATATTGGGAGATACATTTCAACCTATAACAAAACCTCTGAATGAAATAAATGGAAACTTGAAAAATAATGAAAATATTTCAAGGACTGTCTATGATGAAAACTATGATAATGATGATGATAATAATGATGATAATGATGATAATTTTTTTTTAAATTTATTTTTTTTGTTGTTGTTGGGTAGAGAGGGTAAAAATGCCTGCCGCATCATCAAAACTGTCGTCACAGATTTGGTATGTGAGAATTGCACCCAATAAAACATCCCCCTTTCTCGCTGAGAACATCTCAACACCCTGGAACCCTTGTTATACTTCCTTCAAGGTGGAGATTCTCACTTCGTCTCTATTGGACTCTCAACATTATTCCTGCGTCCAGATCCCGCTTTTTCTGTCGGAGCACATTTTCCACATATTTATCTACGTGGCCCCAGTTTTCTTTGCTGTTTAGCATAACCTCCACAATGTTTTCGGTGGCTAAAGTTTCCCCGATTGCTATTTCAAGCTTAGCACGCTTTGTTTGCCACCTTGTGCATTTGAAAAAGGTGTGCTCTGCATCATCCACATTGCTGTCGCCGTATATGCACTCAGGCTCTCCAATTTTTCCCGTTCGGTGTAGATACTTGCAGAAGTATCCGTGACCAGACAGTAACTGCGTGAGGTAGAAATTCCGGCCGTTCCTCCTATCCAGCTCGCTATGTCGGGTATGAGTCTCGCTGTCCATCTTCCGCGACTCTCGGCGGCCCATCGTTCTTGCCAATGGTGCACGGTTTGTTGCTTTATATCCTGCGCGGTTCCTCTGGTATTCTTACCCATCTTGGCTTCTCGTAGGTGTTTTCGTTCGAGGGCCAAGAGATCGATAGGGATTAAGCAGCTAATTACCAGAATTGCCAGCTCCGATACAGTACGGTACGCTGAAGCTACTCGCAGAGCTGCGGTTCGTTGCACGGAGGATAAAACTGTTCTTCGGGCGTGTACCTTCAGCTTGTCAGCCCACAATTCGCTACCATACAGCAGAATGGAGTGCGTTGTCATCATCAGAAGCTTCCTCTTGCTGGATGTCGGGCCTCCAATGTTTGCCATTAGTCTGCTGAGAGAAGCCGTACCCGTGCTGCCTTCGTCGCCGCATTTTGCATTTGCGCCCAGTAGGTGAGCTTGGAGTCAAGCTGAATTCCCAGGTACTTTATCACCTTTTGTGTCCTGATGGTCTCGGAGCAAACTCTCAAGTCGATTTCTATTGGAATGTGCTTTCTCGTGAGGAATAGCAGTTCCGTCTTTTCCGTGGCCAACTTGAAGCCATGTGAATCGAGCCACCTCTGGGTTCTGATCATGACCTGGTTCAGCTTTCCGAGTCGCGAGCGGTGATGACAGCCGCAATGTCGTCTGCGTATCCGACTAGATGAGTGTCATCTGGCATCTCTATGCGCAAAATGCCGTCGTAGCTTATATTCCAAAGGTCCGGTCCGAGGATGGGCCCTTGCGCTGCCCCTGACGTGATGGTTTTGCTTCGGGTGCCATTGTTGGTCTCGTATAACAACATTCTATCTTTAAGGTAGCTCCGGATCATCTTCTTCAGATAAGCTGGTATCTGCAAACGATTTTCAAGTGCCTCGATCATATCCACCCACCTAGCGTTATTGAAAGCGTTTCTGACGTCTAATGTAACAAGGAGTACCACTCGCCTGGAGTACTGATTTCCTTGTTGTGCCGCTAGCACACTTTCTATGACGTCTTCGACGGCGCCAATTGTGGACTTTCCTGGTCGAAAACCGTGTTGTCGAGTGGATAATCCCCCGCGTTTTCAATGGCTGCTGCTATTCGGGGTTTGAGTAGTCGCTCCAAAAGTTTGCCCGCGGTGTCTAGCATACACAGTGGTCGATATGCTGACGGTGATTCAGAGCTTCCTTTTCCCTTGCTGATGAGCACTGGCCGCCGTCTTTTCCATACGTCTGGGAATATTCCTTCTGTCAGGCAGGCATTATACATATCGAGAATTACTTGGGCATGGCCATTTGATACTATTTTTAGAACTTCTGCTGGAATACCGTCGATACCCGGTGCTTTGTTTCTCTGTAGGATTATGGCGGCTGCTTTAAGTTCATCTTCCGTGGAAGGAGGTGGGACTTCCTTGACCAGCACTTCCGATTCTTCTCTTAAGGCATGTATAGGAAATAGAGCGTTTACTATGTTTTCCATAGCATGGTCTTCTTGTTGGGGTATCGATGCTTTTACTCCCAGCTTTTTCATGACGACTTTATATGCCAGTCCCCATGGGTTGTTGTTTATGTCGTTTCGGAGTTCCTCCTATTTCTTCACCTTGATAGTGCGAATAGCAGTTTTTAGGGTTTTCCTAGCAGCTTGGAGATTTTCTCTTTCGGCAATCGCGGATCCCACACGCCTGACCCTAGTGTATTTTCTTCTACACCGCAGACAGACCCGTCTGAGTTGAGCTATTTCCTCTGTCCACCAGTAAACGGCCTTCTTGTGTTTATTTGGTCTTATTTTCGGCATCGCTTTGGTACAGGCTCTCTTTATACACTGCATGGTCTGCTTCACCTTGCTATTAGCATCGCTGGCGGGCTGTCTAATGGAATATTTGCCTCCAGCTCAGCAAGTAGCACTTCCGGATTTGACTTTGATACATTCCACTTGCGAGTTCCTCGTCCACTGATGTTGTGGTCATGGTTGCTTGGCACTTTTTTAATGGAAAATGTAATGTATTGGTGATCGCTTCCATTATATTCTTCTAAGACTTTCCATGTACTTACTCTGTGAGCAATGCTCTCAGAAGCTAGTGCAATATCTGGAATTGTACCCACGCATCCTGGTCTTCTAAAAGTGGCAGCGGTCCCTGTGTTTACGATGACCATTCCCAGTCTCGCGACCGTGTCCAGTACCCGTCGGCCCCTTGAATTGGTTGTTTGCATTCCGCATTCGACTGCTTTGGAGTTAAAATCGCCAGCGATGATGAGTGCTCCTCCAAACTCTTGTGCTTTATCTTCGATGTCATCGATCTTTTTCTGGAATATTTCTACGCAGTCACTTGCAGTCAAGTAGCAGCTTATCAAAGTAAAGTATCGATCATGGGCCCAAACGAAACCATCGCCTTTTCCATCTCCGGTTATGCTAAAATTGCTGCCTACAGGTAACGCCGTTCCGCTCGTATCTGCAAGCCATGCTCCGCTTACTTTTTCCCTATATTGCTCACTGATTACTACAATGTCTGCTTTCTGCTCTATACTAATTTGGTCCAGTAAAGCGTCAGCCACTCTGCTTCTGTGCATGTTTCCTTGTAGCACTTTCATTTAGATGTCAATTTTTTGCTCATCGCGCATCTACTTGAGCTCGGAATATGGTCTACCGGACTGCATTGAACATCAACGCAGGGGCAGCACTTTGGGGTGTTACTGCACTCTT
The DNA here is from genome assembly GCA_920105625.2 of Clusia tigrina. Classification (NCBI taxonomy): domain Eukaryota; kingdom Metazoa; phylum Arthropoda; class Insecta; order Diptera; family Clusiidae; genus Clusia; species Clusia tigrina. The sequence continues at coordinate 329,430,990 of OV050030.1, forward strand.
TTAATTTGTGCCCCGTTTCGCCACATCGTATGCACTTATTGACCTTTACTGTCAGGTTCTTTGCACTGCCATGTTAGATGACCAGGAGCAAAGCATCGGAAATACCGTTTTGTGTTATGCCCTGGCCTTAATCTGCAGTTAACCCATCCGATCCTGATGCGATCTTTCTTCAGCAGTATATTGGCGAGCTCCGATGACATCGTTACATAGGCTCGCACCTGCTCTCGACTATTTGGTGCTGTTATAGTTGTTACCATATCCTTATGGGAAGCAGTTCTCATATTTTCGGGAAGTGACTCCTTTACGGCTTGGTGTACTTCTTCCTTTGTGGCGAGCAGATCGAGATCTCGTATCTCGATAGTGGCTTTTGGCCATCAGTCACAACTGCTGACTCCTGTAGTGCACCTTTTAAAAGTTCACAAAAGCCCGTTGTCACTTTTGCTCTCTTATCCAGCTCCAACAGAAGCCCACCTGCTCTTGTTTTCTTGATCGATCGCACCTTGGTCTGTGCATCCTCTGGTTTGACATTGCAGCGGATGCTTTTGACGACATCCGCATATTTGAAACCCTCTGCTGGTTTGATAAGGACGGCTTCGGACTTTGGTTTTGTTTCCTTTGTTCTATGTCTTCCTTGCATTGTTGTTCGTGACTTATCGCTGTCGTCCACGGAATTCTTTGCTGTTGAATTTTCCTGTGTTTGACTTCGTGTTGCCACACGTCTACAACAGTTTGCCACCCATCGGCCTTACTTTCGCAGAATTTTTTACCATCTTCTGGTTCTGCTCGGCTAGAAACCGCTCGTTTGGGTCTACCCATCTTCGGTGTTGCTGAGGCGCTGAGGCAGGGCCGTGTGCCTCGGTTTCGGTGCCGTAACAAGTTTGCACTCGGTCTCTTTTTCCGTCCAGTTTCGCCGATAGCTTTCCATTACGTCGAAAAGCTCGGAAACTCCGGTCTTTACGTCCATGCTCACGTTCTTCTGCTTGATCATGGCTTGCTTCATCTTCGTCAAGACTTTCCGACATTTCGTGAGAAATTCTTCTTCTGCCGTTCTCATCTTTATGATGAATTCCTGTCTGGGTGAGCTGACGGGACATTTCTTCAATAATAGTGTGGGCTTTTCAGAAGACTCCTGCTGTTGTTGGTTCCCGTTTGCACCCAGAGGCGTTTGGTTCGCGGCAGGGATGGTGCGCGATCTGTTACTCGCTCCATCTACCGGTGTGTTACTCACTTGGGGTTGTTGCTGGTTTGTTACTCCCTCTTCTGGCGATCGCATAATTTTTCTACTTCTTCTGAAGCAACTTCCCCTTTCTGGATCGCTTGGAGTTACTTTCTGCTGTATTTGAGTTTTAGGCTGTGTTTGTTGCTGAGGTGTATTCATTTTATATGGGTCCCCGCTACAAGCCGCTATCTCCGTTCGTTGTACAGTCGCTTTGAAAATGTCCATGTGGTTGTCTATGCAAGCAGGGAGTCCCACCGAGGGTTGGCATAAGTCTTCATGAGAACTTGTACTCGGAGCCAGGATAAGCGTTAGTCAGGATTGATGCTCAACTGAGCCTGTACCGCCAACTTAATGGTGATGCAACATCGAACGTACTTGAAGACCCGCCACGGTTTTAACGGAACGGAGGCAGCTACAACATTAGCCCGAAAGCCATTTCCACCCGATATCGCTCTGTTGTACTGAGGTAACGGAATACTGCAGCTACCAGCCCAAGGCAGACAGTTAATATATGTTTTCAAATCGTTTTCCTAGGGGCATACCTCGTCAGTTTACATTTACGTGTGTCTCCCACGATACCATCTGTGAATGGATGGGGAGCACTTCTTTAGACGGTGCCTAGTCGTCTTGTCACATGCGTTTCTCAGAGTTTGCAGACCTTTCCAGTCTCACTCCTCGCTTGCCGCTCTTGGTCGGGGACTACTTAGTGGTTATTCGCAGCTAACCTACTCTGGTAGGCCGTTCACTATCTGCCACCTGTGACCCCCACGATAGCCTGAGCTTAGCCCCGTATGTATGATAATGATGATAACAAAAACGATGATTATAACATGGCTTCTTTCATAAATGATAATAATTCATTAGCAAATAGTCAGAAATCACACAAAAATAATTTTGATCAAAACAAACTAAAAAAATGAAACAAAATAATTTATATGAAAACAAACTAAAAAAATTAAAAGATAATTATTTTAAACCAAATAAAAGAAAATTAAATGTGAAAAGACAATTAAAAGAGAAAAGATATAATAAAATTACCGAACATAAACAAGTAAAAAGTGCAAATGATGTTGATAAAGAGAATGTAGTTCATAATACAGTAGTCCCTTTAATTACATCACAAGCACCATTTCTAATGAAAAAAGCTAGCACATTAACAGACGATAGATATGAAAACAATCTTAAAAAAATACAAACAATTGAAAAGGAAATCTTATGAAAGAAATATAGAGAGTAAACAAATAAAAAGAATAAGTAATGATGAGAATGTACTCATATTGCATAATACTATGCATCCCTTAATAACATTACAATCGACAACTGCAACACAAACAAAAGTGAAACGAAAGCGAAAAATTAAAACAAAATTAAATGATATTAATTATGATGACAAGAAACGGAAAAAATTAAATCATTTGTTTTCGAAACGAAAAAGTAATGGGCAATTAAATAATGATAGAAAACGAATTAAATTGTATGATAGCAGTATCACGAATTCAAATAAATTATTACAAAATTTAGAATTACTCAAAGATAGTAAAAAGTTAGATACACTATATGGTGTTAATGTTGATGAAATATGAAGATCCATACCGCCATATAAGAAAATAAAATCTAATACTGATAACTCTATTAATGTTGGTGGTAAAAGGTGGAAAATGACACCGGGGTTATTTGAATTAGTATTTCACACCAAACCTCTAAATTGCTCTAAAAATGACTTAAAAAATTATAAACAAATTTTCATTAATACAAATGCGCACAAACGAAATAGTTAATGGTTGTTGACTCCTAATTACTTTTAACATTTCCAATTTATATTCATCAGCAAGTTGAACATGTTGTATTTTCCATGTAATACTTGTTATTGTTAATCTAAGTTTTTCATTTACATTGATAGATGTTAAGACATTGCTATCATTCATAGAACGTAACAAAATCAGTTCATGTTTAGAATTCTTTATTATTTTATTAAAATCTTCGGCAAATCCAAGCAGTAATTTTAATTAATAACCGCTAATAAGTGTAAGATTCTCAAAGATTGGCGCCCATCCTGCATTTCTTAGTGCACTACTTTCATCTTTATTCAAAGATACAAAGTTTTTTAATTCTGTAGCAATACCCAAATGTCGTGTACGATAAATTTCTATACCATTAATTTCATATCGAAATTCATCAAATAGATATACCATACAATTATTAAAAAGTTTTACAGTATTAGATATTGTATTATCTGCTACTTTCGTTACAAATCCCTCAATGTATAAAAAGCTTTCGCTTGATAAAACATATAAATCTTGATTTTGAATTGCTATATATCATCATTATTTTGAAATGATTGTAAATATGATCTATAGCTATGATATTGTTTTTTAATAATTGAACAATGGTTTCTATAGTACATTGATTATATTACTCATTTTTTTTATTAAACTTTTAATTGAAGTCCCAAATTTTGTAGAAACTTCCGATTAGCTTCAGTGAGATTATTAGTTTTTTCTTGTTGTTTATATTTAGATTTCGCTTGAAATTGATTTTTACAAAATGATATTTCTTTTTCTTCTTGGTTTTGAATTCTTCTATTTTTGTTCTTAGAAGCCAATTCTTTTTAACAAGATGTGCTTTAGTAACTGCATCATTAACATCACTAGGTTCCCTCGGAATAGTAATTCTTTTTTTATTAACATTTAGATGTTGATTATCTATACTAATACCAAGTGTTTTAGTTATAATTGTTTTTAATTTTGAATCGTTAAATCGTTGATTAACTGAACTTTCTCCAAATTTATTTATAGAACTCATTTTGTGATTTACGAGCACAGCACCTTCTTGTTTTTAATTAGATTTTACAGAATTATATTAGCTGCTTTCAGTTCTTCGCTAATAGAAAATATTTCGTTTTTGTGATTATTATGTCCTACGCTTTCTGATGATAGAAGCAAACGTAGTCTGTCTACTAATTCATTAGGATCATCCCAATCTCGGCTTACGATTGATTAATTATTTTAATCCGCTTCCTATCATTAAAGCGTTTATTTTTGAAATAAACAATTTTTTAATTGTGCACTGATATTTAAATGTTTTAATGAATTATAAACATGAACTGATTTTGTTACGTTCTATGAATGATAGCAATGTCTTAACATCTATCAATGTAAATGAAAAACTTAAATTAACAATAAGTATTACATGGAAAATACAACATGTTCAACTTGCTGATGAATATAAATTGGAAATGTTAAAAGTAATTAGGAGTCAACAACCATTAAATATTTCATTTAGGAGCTGGGATACATATTATACTCCATCATTACCTAACAATAGTACAAATATTTTATGGAATGTTAAACTAGCTGCTGAAAATGAAAGACCACGTTTTCTATTATTAGCGTTTCGAAATAATAATAAGTTCATGCATTGTGATTTGTCAGATATAAAAGTATATCTGAACTCTGACATATATCCTTATGATGATCTAAATCTGAAATTTAATCGAAATAGCTTTGCTTTATTATATGATATGTACTTGAAGTTTCAACAAAGTTATTATTATCGCGATTTACAGCCTCTATTAACAGGAGAAGAATTTTCATCAAATGCGCCAATAATTGTCTTAGATGTAACTCATCAAAATGAATCTACCAAAAATGGACCATTCGATATTCGAATTGAATTCAAAACATTAACAAACATACCAAATAATACATCTGCATATTGTTTAATTATACAAGATAAAATGTTTAAATATATTCCCCTTATAAACGAAGTAAGAAAAAAATTGTAAAATAACAGAAAATAAAATGAAAATTTGATTTATATACATTTTTGTTTCAATCATTCATATACTAGGAATTCAACTTCGGCTACCTTAAATGATTTCTTATAACTTTTTTCTTATATAGATAATCATTGCTAGTATTTTCCTTCATTATATCTTTAAACACCGTCGCAGTCACATACATCAAATACACAGGAGAAAATGAAATTAACATTATTTTTTTTATTTGTATTTTTAAAAGTGGTGATTGGAAATCCAATATCACTATTTATTAGAAATACTCCTCTGATAAAATCAAGTTCAAAAAGTGTAACATTTAATCTTACACTTCCTAATAATTATATTCTAAAAATTTATATACCATTTAAACTGATGGAAAAAAGTAAACCACTAAATAATTTAGATTATGATTATCAATTAGATCAAATCGATAAAAATTATACATTTTCAAGAACAACAACAACATCAACAACAACTTCACCTATTTTTCAAATAAAAACAGAAGGAACGCCATCAAAATATTTTACAGTGGATGAAGCTATAGAAGCGTTTCGAAAGCATTTAATTAAAAAAGAAATAAATATTGGTGGTATACTGGAAGCAAAGGAATCATTTTATCGTCATTTTAAACTTAAATATGATAATTTTGATATACCTATTCGTTGTACATACGATGTTAAATGAAAAAAAAACAACTAAAAATAAGTTGTTTTGAATATCGTGAATTTGAAGTTGAACGAAATTTAAGTAATGGAGAAATTGAAAAGGTACTCACTTGATGTATAAATTACAACATATTAATATAGTTGATGTAAAAAACTATACTCAAACATATAAAATGGATATCATATACGGAAACAGTAATAGTTTTCATAATAATCTCAAAGGAAAAGCAAGATATTTAATTGTTTATAGTGTTAAAAGTTAAAATATTAATAATATAGATCCTAAAAGTAAATACATAAATTTTAATATAAAACTTAATTCAATAGGTATTAGAATACATTTATCAATTCAAATAGAAAATGATACAACAACATTAAGAAATAATAATAAGTTACCATTAGATAATTCTGAAACCAACTACAGCATAAACGATGCAATTGAAGCTTTTAGAAGGGATTGAAAAAGAAATTAATATTGGAGGTATTATTGAGAGTTCTAAAGTATTTTTCCGTCATTTCAATTTAAAATATGATGAAAATTGTGAAATAAGGATCAGGTGTACCTATTATAGTAACTATCATTATAAAACTCTCAACATTTATTGTTGTGAGTATAATAGAGATATAATAAACTTGAATGAAAGAGAAAGTAAACATGAGACAAGCCCCTTGTTTGATCGAGCAACAAATAATATAAATATCAGAACAATCAATATCAAAGATTATTCACAAACGTTACATATGAGGATACAGTAAACACATATCAGCAAATATGAAAAAGGATATAATAACCTTCTTAAAAAAATTTGATCATGTTATTTCGGATGATCATAAACAAAAGCTCATGAATATTCAATCAGATTTGGAGTACATAGACAGTTTAAAAATATATGGTTATGAGAACTGTGAATGGATAAAAGAAGATGGTACAGAACAGAATAGTGGACCCGAAACTTGCAAGTGTTATGATAGTCGATTTATGAGAAAAATTAGAGAAGAAGAAGCAAAAGAACTAATGCAAATTTATTATAATGTATTCAATGTAACTAAATGTAAAAATTGTAATTTCAAATGTGAGAAATAAAATGAAGAAAAAATGTATTCGATGCTGCATAATTATTTTATTGTGGATTGGACGTTATTGCATTTTTTTCTGGTGTCACTGATAAGAGAACAGAAAAGTTATTTTAATGTTGCATAATTATTTTTATTGAGGATTGAAGGTTATTGCATTTATTTTTTTTTTTCACTAATAAGAAAACTGAAAATTTATTGCAATGTTGCATAATTATTTTATTGTGGATTGGAGGCTATTTCAATTATTTCTTTGTTCTCTGATAAGAGAATAGAAAATATAGAAATATAACATATTTAATAACTTATTCATTCGCTTGTAATTTAAAATCATTTTTTGTATAAAATTGTGGCGAGTTATATTCTAATTCACATTTAGAACAAAGAAAAGAATCAGAATGGAAGCTGAAATGTACTTGGATACATTGCCAGAGTATTAAATAACTGCCAGAGCATTTCTTGAACGGTTCCGGCAGGTGTGCTGGGAACAACCTGAGATAGAAAACCAGATGGAGAAATTAATAATTCAAAACGAATTGAATTTGAATATATCCCTCCGTGATGATATAGAAACTCTGGCGAGTCAACTCAATGACTACTGTAGAAGATACAATTTTGAAGTGACTTTTTTCTTTTTTTTATTTCTACTGACTTGTTATTTATTAATGTTTTCATCTATTTTCTCTTTTCAGTTTGTATATTTAGAATAATACTAGCTAACCCGGCAACGTTGTTTTGCCTATATTTTTTTTAAAAATAAATGTTAAATAATAAAAAATGTTTGGAATTAATTTTAAAATATAAAAATTTTTATTGAAAACAAATAAAATAATAAATTATTGTAATGCTAATCTGTGCACGATATTTCTTGTTTCTCCATTTTCGGCATAAACAAATAAATCGGTGGGTTTACCAACGCGTGAACAGGCCACATATAGCTGTCCATGGGAGAAGCACGAATTCTCTAAATCTAAACCACAGAATTGCATTGACTGGCCTTGTGCTTTGTTGATGGTCATGGCAAAAGCTAAACGAACCGGGAACTGCAGTCGTTTAAATTGTTTTGGTGCATCTGTTGGAATCATTGGAATTCGTGGCAATAAAACATGTTCCCCTTTGAAGTTTCCATTAATGATAGTTGCCTCAATAACGTGTCCCGCAAGTTTTTTAATAACTAATCTGGTTCCGTTACAAAGTTTTGGCGCATTGAGATTTCGTAACAAAATGATTGGGTAACCTACTTTCAATTGTAAATTATGTGACGGAAGACCTGGTAAATCCAAAGAATTTAGAAATTCTATTGGGAAATTAACGGCTTCATTTTCATCCACCAATGTATCGATTGATTTAAATGAAAATAATTCATTTTCCAACATGTTTTGGATTTGTATATTTGTAGCATCAACATCAACATTTTTAGCAGCTATCGCACGATCGCTCAGCCATTTATGATTATTGATGTTTGCTTGAAGGTTAGGAAAAACATTTTCAATTAATGAATCTCTTGAATCCATAATATTGCAAAAATCATCTGGAAGTCTTATTGTTTGTTTTATTGGGTCTATAGCAATTTTTTTCATCACCAATATCAAGCAATTGTTTAGAAAAGCGTGCAGCACTTGGATCATTTTGAATTTGGACAAGCATAAGGTTGTTAATTTCATTTTATGAACGCTGCGCCACAATGATGATGATTTTAAATATTCATTGATCTCATCTGCATAGGTCGATCGTGGTATAACTGATAGTGTTTGACGGAAATCTCCAGACAACAAAATGAGAGCACCACCGAAAATTCTATCATTACCTTTAAAATCTTGCAGTGTACGATTTAGTGCTTCCAATGAATATTTGTGTGCCATTGTACACTCATCCCAGATAATGATGTGGCAGCTTGATAGTACTTTACCCATACTGGAATGCTTTTTAATGTTGCATACAGAATTTTCATTCTTTTGTATATTTAATGGCAATTTCAGTGCAGAATGTGCTGTTCTGCCTCCGCCTAATTATGTCGCAGCAATTCCAGATGATGCGATGGCCAAAGCAATTTTACTTTCAGAACGTATTTGTGCTAATAGAAGCCAAATTAAAAACGTCTTTCCAGTTTCGCCTGGTGCATCCAAAAATAAGAAACCACCTTCTTCAGCAGCGACTGCATGCATAATTGGAGTGAAAATTCTTTTTTGCTCTGGTAATAATTTTGGTTCATTTGTTTAAACATATTCAACCAACTGATCAATATTGTATGATTGTTCACGTTGCATATCTCGGTTAAATAAATCACTTGCTGGTCGATTGGGGGATGGCATTCCCAATTTCATGACTGATTCATATTCATGCATAAATCTTCCAGCTTGATCAAAACTTCATTATATATTTCTGGTGTGAAATCAAAAACTAAGATCTGCACAAATTGTACGAAGCGCATGAAGTATATCTTCACTCATTACATCCTTATATTTTTCCCATAATTCAGTTGGATTTGTTGGATAGCATGTTGTTAATAAAATGGCAAACAATATTCGTATTTGGCGTGGCGTTGAATTGGCAGCAGCGTCGGCAAGAGTTAAATCCCAATGCAAATATCCTTATAATAATCCTAATGCTCGGCATGAATCATGATACGTTGTATGTAGTCGACCATTTACAGTTTTCAAATATTCGAACGATGTTGGTCCAGGAATATTAATTAACAACAATCGTAAAAAAAGCATTCTCGCTGTTTGGGATGAACTGTGTATAGTCGGCCTAATGCATTAGTACAAAATATTCCTGGATAATCGGCTACAGCTTTTCCTCTTTTACGGGGTTCCCATGTTTTTCTCGACTGATTCCACGTGAAATAGATTGGTACTTCAGCATAGAGCAATGATCTCGCAAATCGACCATAATCATTTTGTTGTTGGCATAAACGAAAAAAATCAGTCAATGTTGTTGTTGGTTGAACAACTGCTCGTTCTGCTGCATTTTGTTCAGTAAAATATACTATATACTATATATATATATATATATATATATATATATATATATATATATATATATATATATATATATATATATATATATATATATATATATATATATATATATATATATATATATATATATATATATATATATATATATATATATATATATATATATATATATATATATATATATATATATATATATATATATATATAGGTTGGCAGTTTTCGAGGTGAATAGCCAAATGAACGATAACTGGATCTCTTTCATGAATAGCGAAAGAAAGAATTCGCCATACAGCTGCATTGCTGCTAATGTATCTGCCCATTTGGTAGCGTGCAACCTCATCTTTTTCATTCACACCTTCTACAGCGAAAACGGCAATGTCGCTACCTGTATGTACATATTTACAGATGTATTTAATTGACTTAACTGAACTGCAATATTCAACATTAATATGAGCTTTATATGTTTTGGATAACAGTGGGGAGTATGGTACAACCCATTTATTATCAATTTCTATATCATTTCTGGCAGTCATCATAAAGGAATATCCACCATCCTCAGTCGATCGTCTACGATACAAAGGATATCCATCATTTCCAGTGATTGTATACGATAGGAAATCCTTTGGAAATCGTTTTGTGCATTTACCATTGTCCATGCATGGTGAATTCATATTGATGGCACCGCAAGGACCATGGATCATGTTTGTAGTCACAATTTGGAATCACTCTGGATCAATGTCCGGATCTGGGATTTCGGCACAGATTATGTTATCCATTTCTTCAGGTCTAATTTTGTTGATTAGCCAAATCAAAATATGGCCATGTGGCAGTCCACGTTTTTGCCACTCAATTGAGTACATCCAACAGCGAGTTTCACCAAAAACATGATGTTTGACCATCAAATCAATTAGTGACTTTAATTTTTGCTTGAATACACGCGCTGTAATATCGTGTCGATCACTTGCTGCTTGGCCAGGCAATAAATATTTTATTATTTCATCCCATTTTGGATTCGAGGTGAAGGTGATGAATAAGTCTGGCCGACCGTAAGCGCGAACATAAGCCATAGCATCCTGAATGTACTCTTGCATATGACGTGGATTGCCTGTGTATGATGATGGTAATATACACATATTTCCTACTTCATTCGGATTGAATTTGCTGTCAATATTGTTATTAATTGCATCGCACAATTGAATGTATTCTTCGGGGCGCAATTTAGCTTGATTGAATCGGATACAACGTAATCGCTCGCTTTCGATTTTCGCATACATATCTACGATAAACTAATGGAACAAATGGCGGCATTTTAAAATATGATTGTCCTGGTTGGTCCTAATCATAATTCTATGCGAATTAAAATTCATTGCGCTGACTTTTTTCTTCGATTCTTTAACTGTAAAATGAAGAAAAGGCTGTGTAAATGTATGTTAATATTAAACATTTGAGTAGTTAAGTGTACCTGTTGCTGGATTTGTTTGTTTGATATTGATATGATAACCATCTTCGCCTTCCCAAAATATTAATGGATATTGCAAGGCGTCATAGGAACGATGCGTATCCTGAATAGTCTGAAGAGTGTTATTTCGGCGCAAAATACGAATATCTCTCTTTTCAAATGCATCACCAACCATTACAATCCCAACTTCATTAACAGTGGGAGAATTGAATCGGCTCGAATGCTCTCCAACTGGAACTTTATCGGCTTTAATGACAATCATATAATTGTCGTTCACTAATTTATCTGACATTTGATGGAACAATTGAATCAGTTGATTTTTTTCTGTCAAAAAAGTTTGTAATGTTGATACTATTGCTCGTTGTTCAATTTCCTGAATCCGATTATAATCACAAGGAACATTAACTTGTTCTTCTGCGTCTCCTACAAAATATATTTGCAAGAATTTGGGAGTTTCAGTTGGAATTGGAAGCAAGGAGCCAATATTATGATACACTTGTATTTTAAACGTAGAATTGAAATAACGCCCTTGTTCATCGACGGATGAAATTATTTTTGCAGCAAAAGATGTCATTTGAAAGCAACTATTGAATTTTCTGATGTTGTTTAGAAATAATTTTGAATCTTCATTATCTCCGGACATTAATGATTTCAATGGCTCTGGTGGTGGATGTAATACTGGTAAAACCACTTTTCCAGAGGCACAACACATCCCAGCGGTCTCATTTTTAAATTTTAGAGCGTGACAATAAGTACATTCTTTATCCATGTTGCCAATCATAATTTTTACGTGAGCACAATATTCAATTTCTACATCATATTCAAATGCGATACGATTAAAAGATGACAATGTAAATGCTCTGGCTGCCTGCATACGTTCTCTGTTTGTGAGTTGATATAAATTGCGATTTGCATCTGTTCTATGTTGGCGTCTGTCTCTGATTGTGTTTCTCATTAATGTCCGAGGAAATACTAAGTTAAACTTTTAGCTTATAAGAAACTTGTGCTGATCAAAAGCAAACACAGGGGTGGGGTATGAGGAAATTTCAATTCATGTGAACTTTTCCTTCTAGCAAAGACACAAACCAAATCACAGCTTTCCACAAAAGCTTCCAACAAAAAAAAACTCACCGCCAGATGGCGTCTCTAAAAGCTTTCGACTTATAATAAAAAATGTGACGGTGATTAGGAAGAATTTGGACCTTCATAAGAAAATACAGGCGTTTTTGGCCTAGAACATACATTGTTTAACTACTCGCTTCGTCTCCGGATACTCCGCAACCTGCGCCTAGCATTGAAGATTTCAGAAGACCATGTATTGCAAAAAATTAGTGGAGCAGCCGCGGAGATCCCGAACATCAAAGCTTCGCGACTGACACGCGTTGACAACAAAAACTCTACCGGTTATCCTGTTATACTGGTAAGCAACGCTACTAGCAACACCCTACGACAAGAACTTCGCCTTAAAGTGAATTTTAAAGTGAAACACGTGGTACTTTGCGATTGCACCAGGCTGGATTCGACTCTAATGTCCCAATTTACATCAACGAATGTCTACCAAATGTAAATTATGATATAATGCGTGCGTCAGTCCGCTTGAAAAAGCAAAAACAATTGTTCGGGGTTTTTACTTTGAGGGGCTAGGTATATGTAAAGAGCACAGACAGTGAAGGGGCTAGGTATATGTAAAGAGCACAGAGAGTGAAGGGGCAAAGCACATAGACTCAGTTCAGCAGATGAGCAGTTTTTGTCGTGGAGAGGATCAATAGCTCTCACAATTTTTACTGCTGCATAATTGATTTCTCTCAACTAAATTTTGTACATGTAAGTTTAAATTGCTGCATTGTTTATTTGCTCTATAATATGTACTATTTTGGATGTATTGATATAAAATTCATATATATAGTTTTAAGTCAGTCACTAGTTTGCACGGTTATCCACTAATCATGGCGCTACTTCAAATTCTTTTGGAAGCTACTCTTGGGCATAGAGATTAACAATAGTACCGATATTGCCATGCCGTTACTTGCTTGCTAAAAATATGAATGCTTCAATTAAGTCTTCAATGAATTCCAATGAAAGTAACTTTAATATATTTGTGCTGGGTGCCAGGACATAGGGATATACCAGGGAACTGCAAGGCTGATCAACTTTCGAGAGATGGCACTTGTATGCCAAATGTCGGTAGGCATATGGGTGTACCTCTCGCGACTTGTAAGCTTCTCATAAGAGAGACACTAATTAATTCTACCAATCAAAGGTGGATCTGTGCCACTACCTGTGAAATTTTCAGGCAAACATGGCCGAGGCTAAATCTGCGCCTATCTAGGTATATCATTATACTCAATAGACTACAAATTAGGACTTTAATAGGAGCCCTCACGGGACATTGTCTAATAGGAAATAATGCAATAAGAATGGGAGTTTCTACACATGATTTCTGCCGCAGCTGCAGGAACGAGGAGGAGCTGGAAACGGTCCAGCATCTCTTCTGTACATGTCCAGCTTTTGCCAGAAATAGGGAGCGTTTGCTGGGATCCCACTTCTTAACAAGTATAGATGGTATATGTCAGTCGGGTGTTAACAACCTTCTTCGCTTTGTAAAAGGCTCTGGCTGGTTCAATCTGGAGGGGGAAGCGTAGGCATGTCTCGCATCCGCGGCTCACAACGGACCCAACTGGTGGTCTAAGTTGCATCACTGGTTATTGGTGATGCGGCTGCCCTACCTACCTACCTACTTTAATATAATTCGTATTCTTAGCAGAATTGAAGTGGGAACAAAGATTTGTCATATTACTGTACAGAGCTTGGTTAACAAAATTGATGAATTTAGAAATTTGTTTGAGGGTTCAGAGGTAGATCTGAATTCCATCTCGGAAACTTGGTTTATGCCATCAATGCAGAACAACTTGTTCAGAGTTAATGGTTACAGACTGTTTTGATCGGATAGAGCAAGCCATGCTGTGGGGTAGCTATTTTTGTGCGGGATCGCATTGCTTGCCACATCCACAGTAAATCCGGTATTGATAGTGAAATTGAATATGTGTTCCGAAGTGTGGGCAATGGTATTGAGAGTCTACTTGTTGGTTGTGTTTGTAGACCGAATCGTAAAATTGCTACGCAATTGCTTCTAGACCATCTCGTGGGGATTTCGTTGAATTTTCAAAGTATTGTGGTGGCAGGGGACTTCAACAGCAATTTGATTGAGAATGGATTGATATCTGATATGTCTGCATTGGGTTTGGTTTCGGTAAATTTATTGTCACCGACTCATATTACAAAAACTAACAGTTCATTGTTAGATTTATATTTTGTGGACGATAGAGGGAAGGTTGAGCTGTATGAACAGCTCTCAGCCACTTGTTTCTCTAAACATGACTTAATTTTTCTGACAATTGATTTTAAACTTAAAATTACGCCAAATATTATAAGTTACCGTGACTTCAATAATATTGACTACCAACATTTATGTACTAAGCTCGATAGTGTCGACTGGGATTCAATCCTTCTGATGACCTCAATAAATGACAAAGTGGAGTACCTGCATTCTAACATTAAGCAACTTTTCGATGATTTTGTTCCGGAAAAAGTGCTCTCTATACGCCATGGAGTGCGGCCTTGGTTTAACAATAAAATAAAGTTATTAATAGACTTACGTCACGCAGTATATAAATGATGAAAACGTTACAAGATACCTCTTTTTCACGAAACATATAGAGACTTTAGAAGACAGGTCATAAAGGAGGTTAGGATTGCTAAATGTAAATATTATGAGGGTAAATTCTCTAATGCTGTAAGTAACAATCAGACTTGGGGACATATGAGGGGCATTGCCTTGGGGAAGAGCGGTGCGCTTCCAAATTTTGATTCTGATCTTAACGAGCTGAATCAGAGGTTTGTTAACCTCCCGATCGAACCAGTGCATGGGAATAGTTATTTAGATTCTTGTAGTCTTGTGTCTTCTGAGTGTATGTTTGGTGTTGGTGGTGTAGAAGAGTCGAATGCTTGTGGTACTGATGAGATTTATCCCGTTTTTGGTAAGGCACTTCTTCCTGGTCTGCTTCCGGTCATTACCCATTTTTTTAATACACCGATAATGACATCAACATTTCCAACATGTTGGAAGGTAGCAAAAATTCTGCCCACACCAAAGTCAGACAATGACTATCGACCAATTGCTACTTTGCCAAATTTGTCTATAGTATTTGAATTACTTATGGCTAAACAAATAAGGAAATTTTTATCGGGAAATGTTATTATCACTGAAAGACAATTTGGTTTTACACCAAGGCGGAGCTGCATAACAGTGGAAGATATTCGGGTGACACTTGGCTCTAATAGGTGGTGTTTCTTGACTCTGTTGGACCATTCTAAAGCGTTTGAATGTATTGACTATGATATTTTATGTAGAAAACTATTGAAATTGTATAACTTCTCACCCACTGCGGTAAAGTTATTAAAATCGTACCTCACAGATAGAACGCAGGCGGTTTACCAACCATGTAGCAATACTGGTGTGGCATCTAATTTTCTTTCTGTGGCTCGAGGTGTGCCACAGGGCTCCATTTTGGATCCACTTCTCTTTTGCATATACATAAATGACCTGCCGACTGTCCTACATCATTGTAACATTCAAATGTGTGCTGATGACGTTAAAATTTACACCAGTTGTACACCGAACGGAGTTGTCGAATTAATAAAGGCCTGAATATATATGTATTGGCAGGAAGGAATGGTTTGCATCTTGGTCCGGTTACATCTAAGTGTTTGGTGATCTACAAGAAACACTTCGTAACCCCGGGTCTCCCAGGGATATTTATGCATTCGTTGGCATTTACTTATGTAAATGTGATTAAAGATTTGGAGATCATATTTGATGGTTATCTGTCGTAGAATAATCATATTGAAGTAACGGTTGGTAAAGTCTATGGTATGCAGCGATCACCATGGGCTACGCAAAATTTAACTCCTCTCAGTATTATAATGATACTAGCCAAGTCCTACCTTCTCCCAACTATGTTGTATGTTGTGAAATATCAATATAACGAGGTACATTTACGATTTAAGACGAAGGGTGTGTCTGGGCGCGCAATAGAAATTTTTCATATTGCATTCGATCAGCTTCTTGACACTCAAAGTATTCATATGTTGGATAAGATTATTTGTACTCAGGAGTCTCCATATTTATTTAGATGCCTTTAATTTACTCGCTCTGGTGATTCTAATCGGCTTGTCCCATAGAGATATTCCTCACTTATGTCTAATTGTCAATTTTTCGTTAATACTGTAAGACTTTGGAATTCACTGCCTGTACGGATACTACGGGTATTGGCAATGCTAAATTATTCAAAATTGAGCTTAATTAACACTTCCACGGGCAATGAATTTATGAGCTGAATTGAGTAGCGCTGTGTATTGTGTATGACCGCGTACACTGTTTATATGTATGTAGCCTTTTGTGAATAATAACAAATTTAAAGCTGTACATTTTTATTGATTCAAAGCTTTATTGTATTGATGAATTGAAAGACGAATTGTTGAAATGCATATTGTAATGTTCTGTTTTTGTACTCTGTAAGCTATTGTATTTTATAGTATAAGTTAAATTATGTCCGGATTATTGTACTAAATTGTATCATTTCATGTTATTGGGCCAATTTTACAAGGTTTTGCCTTAATGTCCCAAGGTGAACGTAAATTAATAATAATAATAATAATAATAATGTATATATATACGAGTACTCGTATATATATACACATATATATATATATATATATATATATATATATATTTATATATATATATATATATATATATATATATATATATATATATATATATATATATATATATATATATATATATATATATATATATATATATATATATATATATATATATATATATATATATATATATATATATATGTAACATGGCATCCCTCTTCATGCGTTGAGAGGCGGCATCCCTACGCTGTGCACGATAGAAGGAAGAGAATTAGCGAGCAGTTAGTTGTCAGCCGGATTTCAGCCGAATCAGCCGTTTTCTTATTTCTTTTATTAATTTTACATTTAACTTGAACATAATTTCTTTTATTAATTTTACTTTTAACTTGAACATAATTTAAACTCTTTACTTAATAAACTCTGTACTTTTTATAACTATATAAATTGTCTTATTTACATGGGGGCTCAACCGTCGTGTAAAAGAATACATATAAGAAAAGTGAATTTTAGTTGAAAAAAAAAACATGCTACGTTCAAACAAAAAAAGTGGTAGAGATAACGCGAATGTGTGCGCAACAACCGAAAAAGAGCATGCAGAGAAGCAGACCGATATGTGTGATAATGATAATAAAACCAATGTGCAAAGCTGCAGCAGTAAAGTCGTATATACGCCATATGCAGGGGAAGGAGCACACTGCAGCGCAAGCAGAGGAGCGGACAACCAGCACGGAGAAGACACATACGTACGCACCAGCGAGTTAACGAAATTAATGAAAGTGCTGGCGGGAAAATTAGCACAAGACGATACAAACAAAAACAAAAACAATGTGACTATGGAAACCTTTTCCAAAGTTGTGCCTGATTTTGATGGTGTTTCGATTCCAGTGAATCAATGGATATGCAATTTCGAAGAAAACGCGGAAGCATACGAATTAAGTCAAAGGCAAAAGTCTGTGAACGCTCGCAATAAAATGATAGGTACCGCAAAGTTATTTTTGGAAACCACCACTGTTTATGACTACGAATCGTTAGCGCGGTGTTACGAGAAGAATTCGAGCAGAAGTTGAGCAGCGCTGAAGTACATAGGCAGCTGCGCTCTCGCAGAAAACGTACAACGGAGAAATTTCACGATTATGTGCTTCAAATGCGCAAAATAGCTACGCTTGGAGATATAGAAGATGAAGCTGTCATAAGTTATATAGTTGATGGCATAGATGTGCGTGATGATTTCAAATTTCCGTTGTATAGCGCACCAACATTTAAAGAACTATGAAAGAGGTACGAATTAGTAGAAACGTTGACAAAAGAAGGTTCGACAAACAAACGCCGACAGAATGTTAAAACACAGATGCGAGAACACTATGAAAAAGACATTAGGGTGGAACGTAAACAGCCACACTGCTATAATTGTGGATCTGCTCAGCATAAGAGGGCGGAATGTAAAGAAGAAACAAAATGTTTCAAATGCAATGGTGTAGGGCACATGGGTAAGCAGTGTACAAATTCAAGACATACTGTCAATATGGTGGTAAATGAGAATCGTAACAAAAAAATGAAAATTAATGAAGTTACAGTATCTTGTCTGGTGGATTCTGGCGCGGATGTTTCGTTGATACGCAAGAGAAAATATTTAGAAATTTTTAGTGGCCAAAACTTACGTAAGTGCTTCGCAAAGCTTTTTGGATTGGGTAATGTCGCTACGTGTGTACTATGTGAAATTGTAGTACAAGTTGAAGTTGATGGGTTAAATACCATCCACATATTTCTGGTCGTTGAAGATGCTAAACTTAGCGTTGATGTAATAGTCGGCTATGATTTTTTACGAAAGTTTATGGTCACCATGAATGCTGGCAACTACAAATTTTCGCAGACAGTTAACGACGCAGATGATTATACAGCCGATTACAATATTTTAAATGTAGTTTGCAATGACGTACAGGTTGATGTAGAGCCGAAATACTGTGCAGCGGTTATGAAGTTGATAAAAAATTATAAGCCGGTGAATAATCCAATAGGTTCACCAATAAAGCTGAATATTATTCCAAATGGAAATACGATTTGTTTTCGTGAGAGACCTAGTCGTGTTTCGGCATCTGAACGAGAGTTTATACGGAAACAGGTAGATGAATGGCTACGGCAAGGAATCATAAGAGAGTCGTGTTCTGATTTCGCAAGTAAAGTTTTACTAGCGAAATAGAAAAACGGTAGTTACAGGCTTTGTGTAGACTTCCGCAAACTAAATTCTCTTGTTCTGAAAGACCGGTTCCCAGTACCAGTAGTAGAAGAAGTGCTAGAAAAAATGCAGAGGGCCAGGTTCTTTTCGGTGATGGACTTAAAAAACGGGTTTTTCCATGTTGAAGTCGAAGAAAGAAGCCGAAAGTATACAGCAATTGTAACCAAAGAGGGCCTCTTCGAATTTAATAAGGCACCGTTTGGCTTTTGTAATTCGCCGGCAGTATTTCTACGCTACGTAAATCATATTTTTCAGCAGCTGATAAACGAAGGTATCATGGAAATTTACGTAGATGATATTGTTGTTTTTGGAAACACGGCTGATCAATAGAAAACATGATGATATTGTTGTTTTTGGAAACACGGCTGATCAATAGAAAACATGCAGCGAGTATTGCGACAGGCTGAGAAGTTCAGATTAGAGATTAACTGGGCGAAATGTCAACTTTTAAAAGAAAAGATAACATTTTTGGGTCACCAGGTAGAAAACGGACATGTTTGGCCCAGTCAAGAGAAAGTTTTTTTTTTTCTTTTAATTCAACATGGATTTATTTATTGCATCTTTTCAATCGAAACCAACAATAATTTTACAAAGCTTACAACTAATAAATAAATTGATGCTCCGCGCCAGTGCTTAGAGCAATTTTAGTTCAAGTACATATTATATAAATTATGTTATGTAGAAAAAAAATATATATAAAAATATTAATATAAAGAAACTCTATTTTTTTTTAAAAAGTGGTCTTTTAAGTCGAGATGTATTCATCCTATGAAGCAGATTCCTTGCTAGTTCGTTAGGATGACACTGAAGTTTGAATTGGTATTTTGTTTTTAAAACTGCTAGTTCTTCTTCAACGGGTGCTATATTAAGGTCGCGGTGAATATTTTCGTTTCTGACGAACCATGGAGCGCCGCTGATCGTTCTCAGAATTTTCGATTGAGCCCTTTGAATTATTTGCAAGTTTGATGCACTAGTAGTGCCTCATATCTGAATACCGTAAGTCCAAATCGGTTTAATTACAGCCTTGTATATAAGTACTTTATACTGTAAACGCAGTTTTGATTTTCGGTTGGTAAGCCAATACAAGGAACTTGCCTTGAGTTTCATTTGCATTTTCTTGGCTTCTATATGTTTTTTTCCAGGTGAGCCGTCGGTCAAAATGCACTATTAAGTATTTAACCTCTGTTGCTTGCGGGATTACACTGCCATTTAAGGAGACTGCCGGACAAGAACTGGGCTTAAAAGTAAATGTCACATGTACACTTTTTTGCTCATTTACTTTGATGCGCCAATCTGCTAGCCACCTTTCTATTGTTTTAAGGTGTTCCTCTAGTAGTAGAAGCTTTTTAATTTTATATATGAGTCCTTCGTGCCAGACTTTGTCAAAGGCTTGTGCAACGTCTAGGAATATTCCGGAGCAGTACATCCTCTGTTCAAATGTTCGCCTTATTCCAGCGGCAATACGGCTATAGTTGCATGATGTTTGCGGAAACCAAATTGGTGGTGAGGAATGATTAAATCGAGCTTTGGTGCTAATTTTTCCAGCAATAAGCGTTCGAGCGTTTTAGAGGGCGTTGGCAGGAGACTTATGGGCCGATAAGAAGATACCTGAGTAGGGTCTTTTCCGGGTTTTGGAATCATTATTATTTCCGGTGTTTTCCATGTTGTAGGGAAGTAGCCCAGACGGAGTATTGCGTAAAAAATGTGTGTGAGATGTATTAGAGCTATTTGCGGCAATTCACTTACCATTTTATTGGTAATTAGGTCACAACCAGGTGCCTTTTTTGGGTTTAGACTCGTTGTACATAGGCGTATAACTTCCTTTGGTTTGAAATGAATTGGTACTGCTGACTTCGTAATTGAAAAGTTCTGTATGCTAGTGTTGTTGCAGGTCGGCGGGTTAGGTTGAAATACTGACCTCAGATGGGCTGCAAAGAAGTTGCCTTTTTCTTCTTCTGTTTTTGCCCAAGTTCCATCGCTCTGTCTTAGAGGCGATTCACTATCCTTTGGTGTTTTAACCATTCTTGTCGCTCTCCAGAGTGCGTAATTGGTGACTTTGAGAGGAGCCAAATCTTCAAGGTACTTATTAAGGTTTTCTTCCTTTTCCTCCCGTAGAGTGTTTTTCAGCTGATTTTGTAATGACTTTTATTTTACTCTTAGTGCTGGAGATCTGTATTTTTGCCATTCACGCCTTAATCTCCTCTTTTCTCTAACGAGGCATTCCACATAGTGTGATGTAGTGTGTCTCGCGTTAGTTTTAGTTGAGTTTTGTGCGGGCGTGGCACTAATAGCAGCTGCTTTTATTATTGAACCAAGAGCCTGCGTCGCTGATTCAAGTCCTCTCCACTCTTAAGTTTTGTTTTAACGCACACGTGGGTACTAATATATTTGCGATATTTGAGCCAGTTTGTGTTCTTGGAGGTCAGTTTTATTGTGTTTTCAATGAACTCTGGTCTTTTTTTTAAATATATTATCACCGGTGAGTGATCGGATGATAAGTCGAAACAGGGCTCGGTTTCCAAGAAACACCTTTCAATATTTTTAGTTATGCCAAAGTCAATAAGATCGGGAATTTTTCTTTGATCAGTTGGCCAGTATGTAGGTTTTCCAGATGATACAAAGTCTAGACGATTCCGAGAGTCTATCAGTGCATTAAACAATTGCTTCCCTTTAGGGTTGATTAACCGTGAGCCCCAGTAGGTATGTTTAGAATTGAAGTCTCCGGCAGAGCGAAATTTGTTACCGAGCGATTTAAAGAAAGAAACAAAATCGGTTGTGGAAATAGGAAACCTAGGAGGACAACAGACTGATGAAATTACTATTGGCTCACCCCAACACTGTAAAGAGATGGAAGTAGAATGGATGTTTTTTTTTGCATAGGATTCCAGAAATTAATGCTTTAATCGAGACTTAATTAGAATTCCCGTACCACCATAACCTTTTCCTTGTGGGTGGTTTGTTGAGTAAAAATTATAGCCTGCTAGTTTGAAGTTATATTTTATATGTTAAATGTGTTTCTGAGATAAGCATGATGTCTATGCTGTTACTGTCTAGAAAATTTTTTAATTCAATTTTGTGTTGGTTAATACCGTTAGCATTCCAGTGACATATTTTTAGAACATTCATTTTTGTGAAAGTAGAGTTTTCATAAGTAAGTTTTGGTTATGTACAAGCTCTTGAATCATAGATTGCATCGAGGACATGAAGTTAGTAATACACTGAGACAAGTTAAATATTAACGTTTCTAAATTTTGAGGTTGCATAGGGTGACTCGGTTTATCAGAAACGCCAGTTTTCAGTACATTCGCATAGCTAGTGGATGAAGAGATGTTTTCGGTGGTGCTTCCAATATGGTTTGTGTTGGTAGGTATAGCACTATATTTTTGGGTTCGAACTGTCTTAGCAGTTTGGTTCATACTGATTTTTAGTTGTGTATATATCGGGCAGCCTCTGTAGTTAGCAGTATGATTCCCCCACAATTGCTGCATTTTTTTGTATCCTTCTCACTTGTGTTCAGCTTGCATTCCTTTGATGGATGGAAGTCGCCACACGCAACGCATACAGTACGTAAGGTGCAGTACGATTTCGAATGCCCATACTCTTGGCAGTTTGTGCATTGTATTGCGCCTTTTCGTTTGTGAGGCTCCTCGACTGTTATTCTACGATGCATTAAATATTTTAAGTTGTAAATGGGGTGGGTTTCGTTTTGTTTTAATTTAATATTCCCTGGTTCTAGTTCTATTCTAAAGAGTGGTTGCGGAATTTTTTCCCTATTCCTTATATTAAACACAGATTTTGCTGTGAATCCAGTCTCTTGGAGTGCATATTTTAGTTCTATAGGGTCTACTTCAGGCTCTATACCTTTAATAACAACTGTCAACCCTTTGCTACTTTTTATCTGATAAGTATAGTAATTTTTCTTTTCATTTTCAAGGAAAGAAACAACTGCCCGATAGTTTTTTTCCAAATATATTTGAATTTTTGTTTTATTTATTTTACCCTTCAACAGCGGGACCACATGAAAATTATTTTTACCAATCAAGCTGGCAACACTGTCTATAAAAAAGTTGGAACTGCGTTCCCGCAAGTAAATTGATGGTGGTTTGAATGCAATACTCTTAGTTGGTTCAGACTCTGCACTATCGCTTAATAGAGCAAAACGGTTGTTGTTTAGGGTATCTGTATTATTTTTAACCAGTTTATTCTTTTCTGCCTTGGCAATTGGGCTGCGTTTTCGTTTTATTGTTATGTATCGATCAACACCTGTTTGTGTGCTTATGTTTAGTTTTGCACACTGTGTTTCTATAGTTTTATTTGCAACATTGGTAAGTTGTTGTTGCTTATATATACTCATAGCAGAACCTTTGTTGTTTTTGATTTGTGTTGGAGATGCTGTTGAATTTGGAGAGGCACATTGTCCACTCCAAGAGAGCTGAAAGTTTCCTGGCATATTTAGCGTAGCCGAGTCTGCTTGAGAATCTGTGCTTATTTTTTTTATTGTGCAAAGAGCAATGTTGTATTGCTCCTGCGTGTTTATTAGTTTTATTGGTGTGGGTGTGACTATCTTAGAAGTTTGAGCGTGCTCAGTGCTTACCGTTTGCTGAATCACTGGTGGGGATTGCGCATGTGCTGAACTATTGTGAGAGATCATCTCCTTTGGGTTTAAATTGATTTGTTGATTACTTTCAATTGCTGCATGCGGGGGACACGCGCGGGTGAGACATCGAACTCTCGATTGTGGCGGTGAGTGTCGAATGCTCATGTAAATTGTTTTTGTTTATTTTTTTTTCCTTCTATTGTTGTTGTTTTTTGTTTGGAACCACTAATTTAAAATTTTTGTTTGTGATTTAATTTATTGTTTTTGGCCTGCCCATAAAGGCTAGCCAACAAAAAATGTTTACCACACTTCGTCACGCCGACCGATATATGAAGAGAAAGCCGTAAAGAAGTTTCCCTTACCAAAGAATATAAGGGGTGTTCAAGCGTTTCTTGGGTTGACAGGTTACTTCCGGATATTCATACATAAGTATGCGATACTGGCCAGACCGTTGACATTGTTACTGAGAAATTGCGAGGAATTTAAAATTGGTAGCGAACAAATTCATGCTATTGAGAAGTTGAAAGCAGCACTTGCAGAAGAACCAGTACTAAAAATTTTCAATTCAAACGCTAAGACACAGTTACATGTTGACGCATCAAAATATGGCTTTGGTGCAACATTGCTACAGCAACACGACAATAAGTGGCATCCGGTGATCTACTGGAGAAAGAAGACGTCGCCGCAAGAAGAGAGATTACACAGTTACTTTCTAGAGGTGAAGGCAGCATATTTAGCGTCATAAAAGTTGCGTCACTATTTAATGGGTACTGAGTTCGACCTGGTAACTGACTGTGCAGCGTTTAAACACACAACGAAAAAGAAAGACGCGAGGTTGTGCAATGGCTAATGTACCTTCAGGATTTCAACTATAAAATAGAGCACCGTTCCAGTATCAGGATGAAGCACGTCGATAGTCTGAGTCGCTTTCCTGTTATGACTGTGTCGCTAGAGGTACACGCACAAATCCGTCGAACACAGCAAAAAGATGAGCATTTAACAGCGGAAATTCTACAGCAACACCAATATAATGATTACAAAATGAAGAACCAGGTGATATATAAGCAAATCGAAGGGCTGGATTTGTTGGTGTTGCCAAAATCAATGGAGAAAGAGATAATTGCAAAGGCTCATAGGTTTGGTCACATGGGCACGCAGAAGACTGTTCATATGATTCGTCAAGACTATTTCATACCACATTTAGACAAGAAGGTGAATCAGTACATCACAAACTGCATCGAATATATCACGCACAATGGAAAATTGGGTAAGCAGGAAGACTTCTTACACTGCATCGACAAGGGCGACACTTCACTTACTACACTACACATCGATCACTTGGGTACGCTGGCATATTGGCTGTAGTAGACGGGTTTTCAAAGTATACGTGGATATACCCTAATAAGTCAACAGATGCACAAGAGGTTGTCAAACATGTTTAGTCTTGGGTCGCTATATTTGGCAATCCATTACGCATAATCAGTGACAAAGGCGCCTTTAAGGTCAAAATTATTTAAAGATTTTTGCTCCAACCATAAAATCGAGCATGTAGAACCAACAGCAGGAGTACCGAGGGGCAACGGGCAAATCGAAAGAACCAACAGGGTCATACTTTCGGTTTTGTCAAAAATGTCTGCAGCAGAACCATCGAAATGGTATAAGTACACACCACAGGTGCAGAAGGCTATAAATGCACACGTTCATTCTTCCACCAAATTTAGCCCATATGAAATAATGTTTGGAGTGAAAATGCGTAGTGAGGCCGATTTGCAGCTGATGAAAGTCTTACAAGAAGAGTTGGTGATGGGTCTGCAAGAAGAGCGCAACAAGATAAGACAAGAAGCTAGACGTCAGATCCAGAAGGCGCAAATTAACTACAAACTACAATTTGACAAAACGCGCAAAGGGCATCATGGGTATCAAATGCATGACTTAGTAGCTATAAAGGTCACGCAATTTACAACGAGACAAAAGCTGGCAAGAAAGTACATTGGTCCTTACGAGATAGTCAAGATAAAGCGGAACAATAGGTATGACGTTAAAAAAGCAGCAGATTTTACCGGCCCGATTCAGACATCACGACGATCAGACGATCACGATTTTTTAGAAGAATCATCTGGGACAGATGATGAACAGGATGGCCGAATGTAACATCGCATCCCTCTTCTTGCATTGAGAGGCGGCATCCCTGCGCTGTGAACGATAGAAGGAAGAGATTTAGCGAGCAGTTAGTTGTCAGCCGGATTTCAGCCGAATCAGTCGTTTTCTTATTTCTTTTATTAATTTTACATTTAACTTGAACATAATTTAAACTCTTTACTTAACAAACTCTGTACTTTTTATAACTATATAAATTGTCTTATTTACATATATATATACGAGTATATATATATATATATATATATATATATATATATATATATATATATATATATATATATATATATATATATATATATATATATATGTATACATATATATATATATATATATATATATATATATATATATATATATATATATATATTATTCCGCGAACCCTCCTCCTGAAAGTGGCTGTGACCCGGTGCTAGCGTCACCATGGCTGCTCTCGTTTCAAAGTGTGGCATGTTTTGGGAGAGAATTCCCCCTTTCGTGTCTCACCGAGAAACGAGCGTAAAGTATGAGTGAACGTGTATCCAGGCCGTAGCCATCTTTTTTTACTCAACACGGGGAATTCGGCTGAAAACGCCAACGTAAATCACCAGCACCCGACTTTCATTCTTAGTCGTTTCGAAGCCGTAACTGCATCAATACAAAATTAAATTGTAAAACCTTTAAAATAGAGTAATATTGTAATTCAAAGTGCTGTTTTGTATTATTTCATTATTTTAATGTAAAGTGGAGACATTGATGCAATCAACATCAACAAAAGTAAATATCCAAAAATGTAGTGAAAAAGGGGAAAATACTCGTATATACACAAAATCAACAAATTGGTCCTTCGAGCCGGATAGGAACAGGTAAGTCCTATCAAATAAATATATTTATACATTTATATATGTACATACAAACATCTATTTTATGATTTATACCAAAACCTCATAATTGTAGTTACATACGTATGTAAAATTGTTTTTGTGAATATTGACCAGGGAACGGTCCAGTAAAGAAGACACAAAAACATTTGCACATAACTACAATTATCATTTTCTCTTTGCACACCTAATTCGCTTGTTTTAGCACTAGCTGTGTTAGCATAATTTGTGTGACTATATGTGCAGTTGTTCGTACGATTTAAATTACACGAACAACTACGCATAGTTACTGCTCATTTATTCGCTCTCCTTCGTGCAAATTTGCAGAGGTGGCTCAACCGATTGTTCAGTGGGGCCATCTGCGACAACCCATGTGTGAGAAACCTTTTGTTTGTTTTGCAGGTTTTTTATTTTCAAGGGCATACAGCCTGAAACCACGCGGTTGCGATCAACCCACAATCGAGTATCCAACCTCACTTCTGTGATTACCTTGTGACCATAAAAGGTGGGATTTTTCGTTGGGTATTAGTGGCATACCATGAGGGTCCGCTTTTGGTAGAACACTTGTAAAGATCTGATGACCAGGCAACCTGCACCGAGGTAATAATTGCCATTTGTCCTCAGGGTCACTGGAACTCCTCCACAAGGAGACATCACTCTTGGGTGACATCAACATCTTTTCTCTGGTAAAGCGGTTAGAGGGGATCGCAATTAAACGCTTACTACGTGAGATCAAGAACTGCACGGCGCCGCTACAAGTGTATGTGGGTGACGTAGCCGGTTGCAAAGATATTTTCTTGGTGTATTTGTGTTCTGTGCGCCTACCAGAGGAGAACCTCTCTTTATGGGAACAAGCCCGGGGTAATCGGATAGAAATCCCTACGTGGAAGGACGTAGATACAATTTTTACGCGACGCTTGTGAATTCTCGAGGCAATGTCCAATCTGCGCCCAACGGAATCGAGGCAGACCAGAGGGATACAGCCGAATGCTTCGCGCGCTCCACCTTTTTTCTAAACACTGCGAATTCAACCGAACACGAAACCTTAGGCCGCCAGCAGCCGATCTTTCTTTCGATTCCTAGCCGTAGCTGTATCAACAAGTCAAACCAAATTCGAAAAGTTAAAACAAGAAAAATTGTAAAACTGTAAAAAATAGCTTAACTTTGTAATTTGAAGTGCTGTTTTCGTATTCTTTCATTACACTGAAAACAATAATGCAATCAACATCAACAAAAATAATATTCAAAAATATATTGAATATATTACATATTTATACCCCACACGCAACACAATATATGAGTATACATACGAATATACATATACATATTCCTGTTCATATACATATACATATACATGTTCATATACATATACCCACCCCAGGTGGTGGACCAGGCATTGAAATCGCATAGTATTACTATATTTCTTTTCCCTTGTGCCTTCATTTGTACTTCGGTAGCAGAGTTTAGAATTCGCGGATATTGAGACGTGGATGAGCGTAAATACTAAAAATGTACACACCTTTCACATGGACCCATGTATAAAATTCAGCCGCTGGTGCCATCATTGCGCTGGTAGCCGATTGCCCTATGACCCATACTGCCGCTGTTCCCGTTAGGTCAGCATGCCACGAGTTCTGATTTTCTGCCTTGTATGGTTCTGCTATAACAATGACATCCGCATCCACATCAGCCGCGTTCTGCCAAAGGAGAGCTTGTGCTGCGATGCAATGATTTAGATTTATTTGCAGTAATCTCATGATGATGCCTTTGCGCCTGCTTGGCATCTGCTGCTGCCAGTTGGGTGTGGACCGCTGCAGTGTACACATTTCGGAGTATTTGTGCATTCCGCCGCCTTGTGTCCCGGATCTGCGCATTTTCTGCAAAGGTTTGATCTGTTTGTACCGGTGCATTTGGATGCTTGGTGACCGGTTTCCCAGCATCTGAAGCACTTGGCTGGCTGTTCGACTTCAGTTATCTGACATCTTGTCCAGCCTAGACGGATATATTTCTCAGCCAGTGTTTTCTTTGCGTCGTCGGTTCTTAGTTGTAAATATACGGTGCATGTGCCGTCTCGCCTAGTCTTCGCCATATGTATCGATTTCTCCATTACAACGATGCCTAGCTGCTTATTTAGATCAGCTTTGATGTCTACAGGTGATTTTAGCTTCGGCATAACCCCTCGCACCTGAATCGCGGCCATCTGCGTCTTGGCGTCTATTGTTATGCCTTGTCCTGAAACCTTGGCTAATTTGGTTCCAAAGCACGTCGCTTTTGGTCCCCTGTTTCTCTATTTTTCTAAATGTATCCACGATGGATTCCTTTTCATTTGATTTTATAATGAAGGCATTGGGCTTCATCCTAAATTCTGCTCGGTGTACTGGCTTGCGATTCGCGGTAACCTTCTGCCACCTATTTTTGTTTTGCGCTTTTGCCGCTGTCCACGCTGCCGTCACTGGATCTTATCTCTGTTTATTTTTATTTCCCATATTTTGTACGCGTTTCTCCGTTGGTGCTGGTGTCTTCTTATCTGTCGCTTCCTACACAGCGGTATAGTCGTTGTTACGCCCTGATCCCTTTTGGAAATGCGCTGCCTCTTAGATTTGGGCGTACTGCGTATTTCTTTTGGCGAGATCGGTGAACCCCTGACTCTGCTTGCTGATACCAGCGCCGCGGTGAGAAGGTTCCCCGTTACTGCCGCTCTTCCTGTAATCGACTCCGCCTGGTGTTTTCCAATTAAATCTAGAATTAGCAGCTCCGAGTGCTGCCGACGTAGATCCAGCGTAGCCTCCACTACCTCCGTTTCAAGATTTTGGCGTCTCTTTACCACGTCTTCTAGCCTTTTTATAGTAGTTTCCGTTTGTGTCAGCAAGATAGTCCTGCATTTGTTAATGCTATTCCGCTATTCCTCGCAGTTACAGCCGCCCGTAGATCACCAAGATCTTACAGGTCTCAGATCACGGTTGTAGACAACGCTAATCCCACGATGTCTCTAAATGGAGGACGATATCTAACGTCGGCCGATGATCCCTCACTGTCCACCGGTACCCAAACAGCCGCCCCTCTGGGGACGTCGCTGGATGGGTCGTCGCTAACTCTGGCTAATGCAGCTGTTGCTGGTATACCATTGCCCGGGGCCGCCACGAGGAGGCAGTGAATCTTCTTGAAGGAATTCTCTTTAAAGATTGCCTTGGCCCCTTCGTGGAGGCAGTCAGCAACTTTACCTTACGATTATCCTCCCTGGGGTAAGGCACAGACTGCACAAGATTTCTTCAAGCAAAGGAAATACTAAAACTTAAAATAGAAAACAAATGTACATTCAGTAAGCAATGAAAATTCATAATTCAACGAGTAAGCAATCAACTCTTACGTCCTCCTATGCATCTATAGCCCGTCAAACCACTGACCTAAACAGAGCAGACACTAATAGAAAAACAGCTTTAATAGCAGAATCAACAAGCAACAATGATGCCCCCGCTTTCCAAACGAAATAATCCACCGGAAAATAAGAATATAGTAGCAGGTAAAACAATCGCAGCTTATATAAAAAAGTACAACAAATAACAGAAGAACAAATAAAAGTAACAAACTAAGAAATAAAGAAAGAAATACGAAAATAAACTTATCACAAAAGACAAACCCTATTTACAAAAGCAAATCAGCTACAAACAACTACGAAATGTTCTATATTGCCTTTGATTTATGGGTAACTGCCCCTCCGCTATGGGAATATTGTGCTCAATTGTAGATGTGAACGGGAGCGCGTCCCCATCGAGTAGGAAAACATCGCTATACTCTGCGCACATTCTTGCTATTGAACGGCTTTCCTCCTCATTCAAAATACTCCCCGATCCCAATTCGTTTTTCAGTTTCTTCGCTCTCTCGCTGCTCTCATAACTGATAGGAGAAAAAAGCTTTTCATGTAGTTCCTTTAACAAAAGGCAGTATAAGCTAGACAAAACTACAAATCTACGAGGAGAAAAATTTTAAGAAATTGTCTGATGTACTTCACAAATTGGGAAAAAGTTTTTATACATACCAACTCAAGTCACAAAAAGGATTGACAGTCGTGTTAAAGGGCATTGAACCGGGCTAAGATCTCAGCGAAATAAAGCAGTATTTAAAAGCAGCGGTCTTCGACGTTATATCAGAATTCAATATCTGAAATCGAGAAAAAGTACCGCAGCCATTCTGAACTAGAGCCTTCAAAAAAAAAATCATTCGATTTACAACTTGCAATATCTTTTGCATCGCAAAATCATGGTGGAAGAACCTCGGAGAAGGAGTGGACCAATCCAATGCCAGAATTGTTAAGAGCCTGGGCACACAATAGCTTATTGCGAGTTGCCAAGTGTTTTCAGTGGTGATCTCAATCCCGTTGCAATTCACCCAAACAACACATTTAAAAAAATGTAGCAACTGTGGAGATTCAAATACAGCGAACTATAGGAGGTGCCCAGTATACGTAGAAGTTAAAAAAAAATGTGTCCTCAGCCGAAACGAAAACAACTGCACTATAGTTATCAACCTGCACAACCCACTGAACCATGTCGAGCACAAGATAGTATTAGATATGCAAATATTGTTAAAACCGGGCTTCCGAGTGTAAAACCACAAACTTATAATTTAAAAAAAATAGTCTCGTTATTTGCACAAACTCAGCTACCGGGCTAAAAGCTACGCATCAATGGATTGGAAGGAATGTAGGTCATGCGTCCATTTTAAGACATTTTGGGGGTATTCCTGACTCTTTCGACTACATCACACCAATGTACGCCTTCAATGGTATGTGCAAGATCTCCATTCCCTCCAGGGACGAATGGAAGGATGGCATCCCCCTATGTAGAAGGGGTTCACATCTACATAGATAGATCCAAACTACAGAGTAGGGTGGGAGGTGGTGTATTCTCAGAAGATTTGGGCATTAACATGTCCTTTAGGAAGCCTGACCACTGCAGTGTTTTTCAGGCAGAGGTCGCGACTATAGAGGCAGCACTGTCTTGGCTAAGGAAGAAGAAGGAATCTGGACTTGATATTTGCATTATGTCTGACAGCCAAGCTGTTTTGCGCTCCCTGGATTCGGTTATTCTCACCTCAAAAGCCGTCAAGAGCTGCCGCAAATCTTTATACGAGATAGCTAAGCAGACCCGTCTGCATCTGTGCTGGGTTCCCGGTCACAGAGATATTCCAGGGAACTGCAAGGCGGATGAACTTGCCCGTAAGAGTACTACCATACCGATTGAAACAGATAGGTCTAACTTCGGTTTTCGTATTGCCACATGGAAGCTCTTATCCTTAGGCACAGCGGGCAGGCGTTGGTCTGAATTTTCAGGATGTAAAATAGCTAGACAAACCTGGCCAGAGATAAATATCAAGCGCTCTAAGGACCTACTGGCTCTAAATTGACAAATCATAGGTTCCGTGATTAGCGTCCTAACGGGACACTGGACTCTAGGAACACACGTGTGTAGGCTGCGGATCGTTTCTAACGACTTATGCAGGAGTTGTATGGACGAGGAGGAGAAAGATGGATTGCTCGCCTGTTGTGCACGTGTCCAGCGCTGTCCAGAAGGAGGCGCACCTTCCCAGGCGACTACTTTCTGGAATCTTTGGGAGATATCTCACAAAAAAAAGATTAGCTCTATCAACTGCTTCATTAAAAGCTCCAAATGGCTGGACCTTTGAAAGGGATGGGACCTGCTGTCTCATGCGGTATCACAAAGGTTCAATGTTGGCCTAAGTGCGCATTTCGGGCTGCCGCCTTACCTATCTATCTACATAGTAAAATGTTGTTGTGTTGCTGGCGGTGGTGGAGGTGGTATTGGTAAAATGGTTGCCGACTGAGTAAGGTTATATTTTTGAGCAGACTTCTGAGTGGCAACGACAGAAGCATAAGTAATGGAATCATGTTGATGGCGCTCTTGGTAGATTGTATGAGCAGCCTTGTTGTTTAATTTAAGTGTTATTTTAATTGCTTGTAGCTCTTGTTGTTTTATAAATATCGGACATTTCTTGTCAATCGCTGCGTGGTCGTTTGAAGAAATTTTAGATTTTGTACAGTTAATACAAATGTCTACACTCTTCTTTCGTTTTGGTACTCAAGTTATAGTTGTTTGCACAGAAGTGACAGATTTTACTAGTTTTACAAAATTTTTAAATATGCCTGTAATTAAAGCAATTGTTACATCTAAGCGGTCGAGGTATGTGTGGGTCGATATAAATTTTTTCTTAGCCGATACGAATATACTTTGGTTATGTAGTTGATGCGAATGTTAGGACCACTAATCCTGTTTCAATTAATTTATCGTTGTCCTTTTTAAGAATTGTTTCAACACCATTTTGCAGTTTAGTTCCTCTAGAAATTCGCTGTATGGAATGCCACGAAAGTCGTTACAGTATATCACTCCCTTGGAATAATTTAATATTTTGTGTTCAGTGATTTGAACATGTGATATCATTCGATAAAGCAGTTAATGTAATTACTTTATTTGCTTTGATCTGGCTATTTGTTCTTATTTTCCATTGCGAGTTTTCTTACATTCACTTCACTATTGCATGTGATATCAATAGCATTTTCAAGTAAAAAAAGCGAAACATTAGAGAGAGTATTGGTATTGTTTGTTCTAGTCATTATGAGGTATTTCGGGTCCTATGTTCGTAAAAATCGGTTTTGTGGTTTTATCCCATTGCAAAAAAAGGTTGCTTGGCAGGTTTTTGGAGGTTAGGTGGGTCATTCATGTTGATAGATGTTAACAGAGCCGAAGCTCTTTTGTTAAATCTTACTACACTTGTTTTTTATTTGTATTTTTAAATCCTCTTTTGTTCTGTACTAATGTAACTATGTTAGATTCCCTGTATGATGCACTCGTTGAATTTTTGCATTTGTCTATTTTTTTTTTTCATTTTTCATTTTTTATTTACGATACGAAACACGTTCGGTGAAAAAGGATGGCTGAGCGAAGTCAGTTTTGATCACAGACACAGAGAAAAAATTGACGACCGCACTCAATGAGAGATGATTGACAACTGACATGGACATATACATTAGTGATGAGTGATATTTCCGTACCGGTGATTTAATCACGGTTATTGAAAAAGAAGTAGTAACGACAGTTACGAAATATTTGCTTTAACCGTTCTTTTATTTTACGTTCTTTTATTACACTTTCTTTTATTTCACTTATTTCAATATATGTACGTTCGTTCAGTTAGTTATATCGTTTTCTTCATAACGATTATTACTATTCTTTCTTGAAATATTTCTCTCCTTTCTCTTTCGGTTTGCAACTTACAAGCTTTTCGACTATCGTTTCGCATGGGAGCTTTGAATTTTGTGGAACTGTCTATTTTTTCAAATGTGGATCTTTCGCATTTCTCGTTTTTTTTGGATAATTGTCTTATAAAGTACTGAAAAATAATGGAAGATTAAAAAAAAGGAAAAGAAGTGATATGTGGCAATTTTTTGAGCCAGTAGATATAGTTTATGCTAAATGTAACATTTGTAAAATGCAAATATCATACAAATTTACAATTTCCAATTTAAAAAAGCAAATAGCTATAACGGACTCCCTACTATATATATATATATATATATATATATATATATATATATATATATATATATATATATATCTATATATATATATATATATATATATATATATATATATATATATATATATACTCGTATATATATACATATATATATATATATATACATATATATATATATATATATATATATATATATATATATATATAGTTGCTAGTTGCGTTATGATGTTTGACTTTGTGTGCTCCTTCGCAACCATCCGTCTCTCTGTGCTCGTGCTTATGTCTATCGTTTGAAGCATAATGCCCTTTGCGGCTGCCTCTCTACTTATCATGATTGCCTCCACCGCAATTTCTTATTCTAATCTCTCTATGTGCTGAAATCTAGTCTGCGGAGTATCCGTGATTGTTAGCAGCTCATCAATCGCTGCATTCGCAGAGATACTCGTTGTCGGATTTGCACTGGACTGGAATGGGTCATCCACCCCTATTAGTGACTCTGAGTTCTCCGGTGATCTCGTTAGAGACCTTTTTGGGGTTAATGGCGTCAACTAGTTCTGAGGCTCCAGGTGTTACTGTTTTTGTTTTGGCGTTGTTTGTTTTGTTTGTTTTGTTGTTTTGCTTCATTTTTTATTATGGGTCCCACCTACAACCGTTGTCCGATTCGTGTATGCAGTCGCCTCTGATGACTCCGTGGTTATATGTACTAAGCAGGGAGGCCACGCGAGGGTTTACCTAGGGTCTTATGAGCGACTAGGTACAGAGCCGAGTCAGCGCTAAAAGGGACTTTTATCAACCACTCCTGTAGAGCCAACTTAATGGTACGAGATGCGAATCGTATTGTAGCGCCTGCCACGGTTATTATCGGAGACGGGGGCGGACTAGTCTCGTTTCAGAGCGCCATTTCTGGCAGTTGTCATACCGCTTTACTGACGACTCTGATGACCTGCCCACCAGCTCAATGCCACGTATCGTATCGCACGTATAGTATACCATAACCAATGCCTTACTGGGCTCAGCACCGGTGACACTTCCTTGCCCGCTGTTCCTCGCAGTTACAGCCGCCCGTAGATCACCAAGATCTTACAGGTCTCAGATCACGGTTGTAGACAACGCTAATCCCACGATGTCTCTAAATGGAGGACGATATTTAACGTCGGCCCAACGATGATCCCTCACTGTCCACCGGTACCCAAACAGCCGCCCCTCTGAGTCTTCTTGAAGGAGTTCTCTATAAAGATCGCCTTGGCCCCTTCGTGGCGGCAGTCAGCAACTTTACCTTACGATTATCCTCCCTGACCCCAGGGAGGATAATCGTAAGGCACAGACTGCACAAGATTTCTTCAAGCAAAGGAAATACTAAAATTTAAAATAGAAAACAAATGTACATTCAGCAAGCAATGAAAATTCATAATTCAACGAGTAATCAATCAACTCTTACGTCCTCCTATGCATCTATAGCCCGTCAAACCACTGACCTAAACAGAGCAGACACTAATAGAAAAACAGCTTTAATAGCAGAATCAACAAGCAACAATGATGCCCCCGCTTTCCAAACGAAATAATGCACCGGAAAATAAGAATATAGTAGCAGGTAAAACAATCGCAGTTTATATAAAAAAGTACAACAAATAACAGAAGAACAAATAAAAGTGACAAACCAAGAAATGAAGAAATAAATACGATAATAAACTTATCACAAAAGACAAACCCCATTTACAAAAGCAAATCAGCTACAAACAACTACGAAATGCACAAAGTCCTCAAAAATAACAATTTCCTCTCAAGTTTACTTTATTTACTATGCTTAACATACTACAGTGGTACATGAAAGGTTACTTTAACAATCTACATGAATTACAATTATAATTAAAAGATATCTCACCAGCCATAATAGCTCTTCAAGAAACTCGTATTCCCTTTAATAAATACCCAACTGGCATTCCAGTAATGTACAATGCGTATTTCCACAATCTTTCCCAAAACACGACCAGCAAACAAGATGCAGATCTGCTGATAAAAAAACTATCTCCCACAACATAATTCAAGTTCCTTCTAATATCCCACTCATCGCCATAGAAGTTAACCATATAATCAAACTTACAATAGTATCTACATTCCTCCCAATCAAAATTTTTGCTTAAGAGATTTATTCCAAATTATAGAAGCCCTTCCAACATCACACATACTAATTGGTGACTTTAATGCTTGGAGTCCACTTTGGGGTTCTACCTCAACTAATCAACGCGGCAAAGTGATTGAAGATTGAATCCTCTCATCAAATCTCATTGTATTGAATGATGGATTTCCCACTCATTGTTCTACTCATAATACACTCACTATTAAACAAAATTCAATTAATGTGATCAACACCAATTCTGGTCCTATATCTACGCCAATCGATATGGCCAAACACTTCGCGCGTAACTGGTCAAATTATTCTCTAGACTGTAATTTCTCTAAGGCTTTTGGCACCGAAAAAAATAAATTTGTAGTGGAGTCTAATAGCTCACAACTATATATGTGCTCCTTCGCTATATATACGAGTATATGAAATTGATATTTCCCAAACTGAATTTACTCTTGATCTGAATAATACAATAGGAAAAACACCTGGACTTGACAGAATATCGTACCCAATGCTAAAAAACTTGCCTCAAGAGATGACATCTAGATTAATTGATCTTTTCAACAATATTTTGCATTATGGCATTTACCCTCAAAAATGGAAAATAGCGAATATTACCATAATACCGAAACCGACACAATCAAAAATAGAACTATCGGGATACCGCCCTATTTCATTACTCCCCTGTATGGGTCAACTCATGGAAAAAATAATTACCACAAGGCTTATGTGGTTCATCGAAAGGGGTAAATTTATAAACTCACAAAAAATTGGATTCAAAAACGGACAGGGGACCATGGACGCTCTACTCTACTTCGACCATTACGTAACGAGAGCATTTTCATACAGAAACCATATCACAGTCCTAAGTATAGACTTTGTAAAGGCTTTCGACCGAATAGGCCCACATATGGTACTTAAACAATTGCTCAAATGGAAAATCGGACCAAAGATATTTAATTTCGTCAAAAGTTTTTTGTTAACTCGTAAAATCAGAATTACGATCGGTTGAGCTCTGTCGGAATTTGAGCATCTCGCCAACGGAATCCCCAAAGACCATCGCTGTCTGTTGTTATGTTCATTATAGCATTCGATGAAGTCAGCAAAATTATTTCAAAGCAAAAATATGTAGAACACTGCATATATGCTGATGGCGTCTTCATCTTCTCAAGTTGCCAAGACAACAACCTCATACGCAGACTTTCACCGCTATTCTTGAAGACCTATCTAAATAGTCAAATATTTCTGGAGCGAATGTAGCGTTTAACAATTGCAGCACCCTACACATTTGCAAGAAGAAATCTTGTGCCGGTTTTGATATAAGCTTTCGAAATGCAATCATTCAAAATGAAAATACATTGAAAATCTTTAATCGTTATGTAGAGAATGCCCTAGAATATTCTTGAAAATAAAAGTTTACTCCAGAACTCTCTTTCATTATGTAGAGAATGCTCTAGAATATTCTTGAAAATAAAAGCTAACTAGAGAACCCCTTTCGAAGTGTAGGTAAAATTCAAGAATAATCCAGAAGCGTCTTTAATAATATAGGGAATAGTCTAGAATTTTCTACTTCAACCATTCGAAAAGTATGTAAGCAAAAGCAATTCAAAGTCGGGAATAGTTGAAAAACAACCATAACAGTGTGTACATCGCAGTATTTGGAATTATGATTTTGTATTGTAATAAAGTGATTATATTAATTATTAAATAAAGTGCAAATTGTAACAAAGTAAACTTGAAGCTTAATATTAAGTGTGTAAATTGCAATAATTAAAAAAGCAAATTATTTTCATTTAACCAGCGATTGTTTGATTACTACACAATCTAGTGGTACGAGACCGATTATTGAGAGTTAGAGTAAATTGTCAGGAGGGCAATTTCGTAACAGAGTAAATTGTCAAGATGGCAAGAGGGGTGTAAAGAAACTTCAGTTCTTTAATTAACCTGTTTGCCGCATTCTGCTGTTAAAGCCGAAACCGGTTAATGCAGTAGAGAGAGGTTAGAGAAAGAGAAATATATGATGATTTAAAACATGCTTGATAACAAAGCGGAATACCATTAAGTAATACAGCGTGAATAAGAATAGACTTTAATTGTCGTGTCTTTATTTTTAGGTAAATGTTTTGTGAATTGTTTAAATGAATTTGAATAAATGAAAATAAAACTTTTTTTAGAGCAACACGCTGGAGTCTATTTTATTTAACTAATTGTTAATAAATAGAAGGTTGAGGTTAAAAAACGACGGTCTTAGTAAACAAGATGGAAAAATGCACAGGTTATGTTTCAAGTTTACAGTAAAGGCATCTGATGATGGAAAAACGAATGTGAATTGCATAACTTCAATCTCCACTGAAGAGGGTAAAAGAATTACAACCGGTAAATATGAAATATTTTTTTTTAAGCAACCAAGTTATAACGAGTTTGCATTATCGTAACATTTTTCTTCAAAGTCGTCGGGAATTTAAACCAAAAAGAAAAAAGACAAAAACAAATAAGTGCTAAACTACGAATAAGGAACAGGCGCCCGCAACAAGAAAAAAAAATAAAATAAAAAATTATAAATTTTTAATAAATGTGCAAGCGACAAATTTAAGTGTGCCGTGCCTCCGATGTAAAGCTAGACACTTAATTTATTTAAGCAAACTGTGCGACGATAGCGCCTGCGCGATTACCGTTTTCACATCGTGCTGTATGCGTGCCCATGTGTGGCAAATAAGTTCGATTGATTGTGAGTGGGACTTTAAAATTATATTACGTAAAAAGGGTGCTAAGTTTTTATACAATAAATTGTTTGAACGTGCAAGAAACACAATTTTTTTGAAAAATATGTAAAAATAAAGGAAATAATGTCTGAGTAGAGGAGACGTAATGGGAGGGAGGGGGCTGTAGCTGGGATGGAGGATGCAGTGCTAAGGTGAGTAAATTAAATTTTATTGTTGATCTCTGGCGTAGTGTGTCGGGTTGAGGACCACGCCCACCTAAATTGAGCTAGCCATGGCCACCACACTATTGCGGTAGACGTAGGGGGAGATAACAATATGGACCAGATGGTAGCTCTGGGGGTCATTGAAGAAAGAGCGAGTCCCTGGAGCAGCCGGGTGACTTTGGTGAGGAAGCCGGGGAAGAATCGTTTATGTTTAGAGCACTCAAATTGAATGAACGCACGGTGAAGCAGTCGTACCCAATACAGAACATCGAAGGGATATTGAGCCGTACAGACAAGGTTGTGTTCATAAGTAGCATAGACCTCAAGTTTGCATTCTGGCAGATCGAGTTGGAGGAGGGGCTTTTACTGCCTTTACTATACCCGCAAGACCCCTTTACCAGTACCTGGTAATGCCATTTGGGCTATGCAACGCAGCACAGAGGCTATGCAGGCTGATGGATATGGTGATTCCACAGAGTCTCAGTGACAATGTATTTGTGTACCTAGATGATTTGTGATGGGTCTGACGAAGTCAAAGTTCTGCTGCAAGGAGTTGAGATATCTGGGGTTCATTATAGGTCATGGAGCGTTAAAACGGATCCGGAAAGGTGTCGGCTATAAGAAAGATTCCGGTGCCAAAGCTTCCGAGGCAGGTCCAGAGCTTTTTTGGGTCAGTGGCGTGGTATAGGAGATTCGTAGCAAACTTTGCCGATATTTCCGCGGCCTTGACGGACTCCCTTAGGAAAGGTGTGAAGTTTGTAATGACTCCGGAAGCGAGTGACGCGTTTGGAAAATTGAAGGAGGCTCTTACCACTGCGCCGGTACTAGCGCTCCCGGATTTTGAACAGAGATTTTACATTCAGTGTGATGCCTATAATTATGGAGAAGGGGCAGAAATTTTTCAGAAAGATGGAACTGGTAGCGAACAGCCAATAGCTTATTCATGCAAAATGAACAGTTGCCAGCTTAATTATAGCGTAACTGAAAGGGAGTGTTTAGCGCCGGTTCTAGCAGTGCGACGTTTCAGGGCCTATGTGAAATTGATGCCTTTCACTGTAATCACGGATCATGCCAGCCTTAAATGGCTGATGTCCATCAAAGATTTGAGTGTGTGGTTGGCGAGATGGTTGATCGAGCATCGGAAAGGGTCAGACAATGTGGTGGCGGATATGTTATCTCGGGCTGCTTTGAGAAAGTGAGTGAGAATGTTTTGGCGTTTGTTACTACGGCGTTTACCTCGCCGGCGTATCTCGCCATTATGAAGACAGTACAGCAGAAGCAGAAGAGATTACCGGATGTGAAGATAGTAGGAGGGTTCCTTTATAAGCCTATGGAGGCTGGTCAGAGAGACGAATGGATGAAGGAACGAAGTTGGAAGTTGTTAGTGCCTGAGGAGGTAACGGCAGCGTTGGTAGTGAAGGCCCTTGAGCCGGAGACTGCTGCGCATGGTGGGGTGGCGAAGACGTTGGATCGGTTACGACAACTCTATTATTGGCCGGGAATGGTAGTGTAGGTCAAAAATTATGGCCAGAAGTGTGCTGTATGCAAGGAAATAAAACCGGCGATTTTTTTGTCAATCGGTCTACGTAGTGAAGATAGAAAAAATACAGGTTTTGTCACACAAGAAGGTCATTTCCAATGGACTGTCCTGCCTTTTGGATTAAAAACGTCAACAGCTATATTTCATAGAATACTAAGTAATATATTAAGGAAATATAAACTGACAGATTTTGCAGTGAGTTATATAGATGACATTCTTATATTTTCAAAGTCCTTTTTGTAACACATTGATCATTTAACAAAATTGCTGGTAGCAATAAAAAAAGGAGGCTTCAGGTAAGAAATCAAAAAAATTACAATTGCATCAGACATGGTAAAATACATCGGCCATATAATTCAGAATAATTCAATCAAACCAGTAAAGGACAGCTTAATAACCAAACGAAATTTATGGTTCCAAAAAACCAGAAAAATATAAGACAATTTCTGGGAAAAAAAATGTTTGATCATGAGTACATCTTGAAGAGTGCAATATTTCTAGATTCAATCCATAATTTACTAAGTAAAACTCACAGATTTATTTGGTCTGAAGAGATTCAAAAACCATTTGAAAAGATAAAAGACTTATTAAAAGAAAAAAGCAATATATTTAGAATGCTTGACCATCAAGGAAGTAATAAGATATGGGCAATATTGGCTAATGGGTAAATCATTTACAGTTTATGCAGACCATAAACCACTCGAAAAAATGAATTTGAAATCAAGAACTGATGGAGAGCTGGATGATTTAACAATTTATCTATCTCAATATGATTTAAAAATAAAATATGCTCTAGGAAAAAATAATTTGGAAGCAGACTGCCTAAGCAGAAACCCAGTATTGGAATCAGAAGGAAAAAAAAAAGAAAAACTAAAAATAGTGAATTTAATAAAACTAAACGAAATCTGGAGAGACCAAGAAAAAATGTAGAAGCAAACAACAAAAAAGACAATTTAATCGAGAAACATAACATATCTGAAAAATTTAGTATTAAACTTATAAAGAATATACATGAACACTTGTGCCACAATGGCATTAAACAATTACAAAAATAGATTAGTCCACTATACACAGCTAAAAATCTGACAAAAAACATTAATAAGATTTATATAAACTGTGCTAGTTGCATAAAAAATAAATCTAGAGGACACGACAAAGTTGGCCTTATGTCACATTTAGGTCCAGCCACAAAACCTTTCGAAATAATTTCTATAGATACCATTGGAGGTTTTGGAGTTCAAAGTCGACAAAAAAATATCTACATCTTCTAGTAGATCATTTCACTAGATACGCATTTATTTTAACATAAAAAAAAACCCAGAGTGCAAACGATTTTGTAAAACTTGTTAGAAATATAACAGAAACAGAGGATATTACTTTGTTACTTACTGTCAAATACCACGGAATAATCTCGAAAGAATTAAAGACATTTTTAAATGAGAAATCAATACCAATGGCCTTTACAGCAGTAAAGACCAAATGGATTAAATGAAAGGGTTAATCAAACTCTTGTTAACAAAATCAGATGTAAAATAAATGAGAAAACCAAACAAAATTTGGCTACAATATCAAAAAAATTTGACAATAAATATTACTATGATACCGAATACTCAGTTACTGCTTTTTCACCGAGATATTTGCTGTATGGCTCAGATGTAACGATTTTACCAAGTGAACTAAAATCTAAAACAACAGACGATAATTGGATAAGAGATAGAGAGAGAGCGTTAGAAAATACGATACAATCTCATAATTATAATAAAAAACTATTTGATAAAAACCGAAAATATTACGAATTCAACGTTGGAGATATGGTATATGTGGAAAATGGAAACATATTAAACAGGAAAAAATTGGATGAACTAAAAATTGGACCATATAAAATTGTAGAAAAGATATCAAAATCGATATATAAAATAAACATTAGCCATAGAAAATCAGACTCCAACATTTTCCAAATCACAAAAGAAGATCAATAATATGATGTAACAGAGGGAAAAACAAAAAAATTAATAATTTTTTTCTACCCGAGGGGTGGAGATCTAAAGAAACTTTAGTTCTTAGATTAAACTGTTTGCCGCACTCTGCTGTTAAAGCCGAAACCGGTTAATGCAGTAAAGAGAGGTTAGAGAAAGAGAAATATATATGATGATTGAAAAAATGCTTGATAACAAAGCTGAATACCATTAAGTAATAGAGCGTGAATAAGAATAGACTTTAATTGTCGTTTCTTCATATTTAGATAAATGTCTTGTGAATTGTTTAGTTATTTAACAAATGAAAATAAAAATTTAGTTTTAGACCAACACGTTGGAGTCTTTTTATTTAACTAATTGTTAATAAATAGAAGAATATATTTATTTATATATATATATATATATATATATATATATATATATATATATATATATATATATATATATATATATATATATATATCTATATATATATATATATATATATATATATATATATATATATATATATATATATATATATATATACCAGTATATATATTTTAACGACTCTTCTTCTATAGCTGTACAAAAAATTTATAAATTGAATTCCCCCAAGGTTATTATATTTTAAAATTCTTTATTTATTTAAAATATAATAATAAAGTTTACTACTACGGAATTAGTTAGTCCTTACAATACTACTCAATTAATTTTAGGTCTATCACTTGGGGTACTACTCTTCGCGTGCCTAACTAAGGTTTTATTTTGTTGTACTTGTCCCTATAGGCGAACTGTCACGCTGCAGATCTATGTGTATCAGTGAGAAAACGATTGAAAACCAGAGGTTCTCACTGAGCCTCTATGTTCTGGTAGCGTATAAGACTTAGTGAAAAAACGATTGAAAACCAGATGTTCCCACTAAGTCCTAAAGTTCTCGTAGCGTATACGAGTATGTCTTAGTGAGAAAACGGTGGAAAACCAGATGTTCTCACTAAGTCTCTAAGTTTCCGTATCGTTTGTGTCTCAGTAAGAAAACGATTGAAAACCAGATGTTCTCACGGAGTCTCTAAGTCTCTGTATCGTGTGTGCCTCAGTCAGAAAACGATTGAAAACCAGATGTTCTCATGGGATTTGATGAGAGGATTCAATCTTCAATCACTTTGCCGCGTTGATTAGTTGAGGTAGAACCGCAAAGTGGACTCCAAGCATTAAAGTCACCAATTAGTATGTGTGATGTTGGGAGGGCTTCTATAATTTGGAATAAATCTCTTAAGCAAAAATGTTGATTGGGAGGAATGTAGATACTATTGTAAGTTTGATTATATGGTTAATTTCTATGGCGATGAGTGAGATATTAGAAGGAATTTGAATTATGTTGTGAGAGAAAGTTTTTTTTTATCAGCCTTACCTTGTTTGCTGGTCGTGTTTTGGGAAAGATTGTGGAAATACGCATCGTTCATTACTGGAATGCCAGTTGGGTATTTATTAAAGAAAATACGAGTTTCTTGGAGAGCTATTATGGCTGGTGAGATATCTTTTATTAATAATTGTAATTCATGTAAATAAGTATATAAAGTAAAGTTGAGAGGAAATTGTTATTTTTGAGGACTTAAGAAACGTGAGTTAATTGCTGATAATCCAAGTAGGTTGAAATTAAAATTGAGTTTTCAGGTTCCGTATTGTAGGTTTTTATGTTCGTCTAATTGATAAGTTTGTGTTGAGGGAGTGTTTAAGTGCATTTTGTAGTTGTTTGTAGCTGATTTGCTTTTGTAAATGGGGTTTGTCTTTTGTGATAAGTTTATTTTCGATTTTATTTCTTCATTTCTTGGTTTGTGACTTTTATTTGT
The DNA here is from genome assembly GCA_920105625.2 of Clusia tigrina. Classification (NCBI taxonomy): domain Eukaryota; kingdom Metazoa; phylum Arthropoda; class Insecta; order Diptera; family Clusiidae; genus Clusia; species Clusia tigrina. The sequence goes on from OV050030.1 coordinate 329,475,687, forward strand.
TCTTCTGTTATTTGTTGTACTTTTTTATATAAGCTGCGATTGTTTTACCTGCTACTATATTCTTATTTTCCGTTGCATTATTTCGTTTGATTGTTTATGGAAAGCGGGGGCATCATTGTTGCTTGTTGATTCTGCTATTAAAGTTGTTTTTCTATTAGTGTCTGCTCTGTTTAGGCCAGTGATTTGACGGGCTATAGAAGCACAGGAGGACGTAAGAGTTGAGTGCTTACTCGTTGAACTATGAATTTTCATTGCTTCTCTGAATGTACATTTGCTTTCTATTTTAAATTTTAGTATTTCCTTTGCTTGAAGAAATCTGTGTGAGCGACGACCCATCCAGCGATGACCCCAGTCGGGCGGCTGTTTGGGCACCGGTGGACAGTGAGGGATCATCGTTGGGCCGACGTTAGATATCGTCCTCCATTTAGAGACATCGTGGGATTAGCGTTGTCTACAACCGTGATCCGAGAACTGTAGGCTCTGTACCTAGTCGCTCATAACGCCCTAGGTAAATCCTCGCGTGGTCTCCCTGCTTAGCACAGATAACCACGGAGTCATCAGAGGCGACTGCATACACGAATCGGACAACGGTTTTAGGGGGACCCATAAGAAAAGTTGAAGCAAAACAACAAAACAAACAAAACAAACAACGCCAAAACAAAAACAGTAACAGAGGAACTGGAGCGTCAGAACCAGTTGACGCCATTAACCCCAAGGATGTCTCTAACGGGTTCACTGGAGAACTCAGAGTCAATAATAGTGCTGGATGACCCATTCCAGTCCAGTGCAAATCCGACAACGAGTATCTCTGAGAATGCAGCGATTGATGAGCTGCTAACAATCACGGATATTCCGCAGACGTGATTTCAGCACATAGAGAGAGTAGAATAATAAATTGCGGTGGAGGCAATCATGATAAGCAGAGAGGCAGCCGCAAAGGGCATTATGCTTCAACCGATAGACATAAGCAGGAGCACAGAGAGACGGATGGTTGCGAAGGAGCACACAAAGTCAAACATCATAACAAAGAAGACGCAACTAGCAACTATATATACATATATATATATATATATATATATATATATATATATATATATATATATATATATATATATATATATATATATAGTTGCTAGTTGCGTCTTCGGAACTTTTTCACAAAAAAAGGAAAGGAATAGGATGGACTAAGGAACGTTTTGTTTCGCGAATAAATATAAAATAGCAATCAATATGTAATCTTACAATCTGCCACTCACCTTACAATCACCATGACTTTTTTTCCATTGATGCCGTTGATGCTGTTTACTTCGTATGTGTTGCTAATCCAACACGCAACCTTTTTTAAAAAATAAATTAAATTAATATTTTGTTAATTGGCGCCCGAGCAGGGACCTCTTTTGTATCCTTGCACGCATTTGCCTGAGACGATAGGCAAGTAAGGACGAATAGGTTTAACCCAGAAAAAGGTCCAACAATTCCGGCTCACCGTTTATAGTGAGAAAAGGACGCGCTCTAGTAGTCAACGCAAACGGGAGGTGATCACGGGATCATCAGCAGTCTCACTGTAGTGTTTAAGAACTTTAAAAAATAAGGAAATTGTGAAGTAAATGCTTAAATTGTTTGTAAAAATAAATTATAGAATCCTAAGAATATAAAATTGTGACTTTATTAAAGAAAAAATAATAATCTAAGAAAGTGAGGAAATTTATTTAAAAGAAATAAATTATTATTAAAAGGTAAAGAATTAAATATTATTTAGAAAAAAAGAAGATTGAAAATAAGTTATAAGTGTGAAGAAATTAAAAGAAATTATCATTGACAAAAAGAATTATTAAATGAAAAGGAAAATTAAAAATAAATTATAAGTGTGAAGAAATTAAAAGAAATTATCATTGAAAGAAAGAATTATTAAATGAAAAGGAAAATTAAAAATAAATTATAAGTGTGAAGAAATTAAAAGAAATTATCATTGAAAAAAAAAAGAATTAGTAAATAAAAAATAAAATTAAAAATAAATGATAAATGTGAAGAAATATTAAGAAATTATTATTAAAAAGAAAAAAAACTGAAATTGAAAAAAAATGTTTGTTTGAGCTTAAGAAAAAACCGAAAATTAATAAGAAAAATATATAAAAAAATTAATAAGAAGAAATTGTAATTTTCGAAAGAAAAAATTCATACGAAGCAAACAGCATCAACGGCATCAGTGGAAAAAAAGTCATGGTGATTGTAAGGTGAGTGGCAGATTGTAAGATTACATATTGATTGCTATTTTATATTTATTCACGAAACAAAACGTTCCTTAGTCCATCCTATTCCTTTCCTTTTTTTGTGAAAAAGTTCCGAAAAAATATTGTTAAAAGAGAGTATGCCAGTTGACAGTATCGAAGAGATTACGGACAGACTAAGTAGAACCCTCACAATGAGCCAACCACAGAGGCCTAGCACTAGTTCCAGTGGACTCTCTCAAGCTCAAAAGGAGGAAGTTAGAACTATAGTGTTGGATTACTTCAAACAGGACACCCCTGATGAAGGAGGGGATCAACCTATAGGAGCAACTCGTATCGAAGAATTGGACAAAATTCCCGATATTGTTAGATCACTAAGAGAATTTTCAGGAATTGCGGGCGAATTCGGTTCATGGCGGAAATCGGTAGAAAGGGTACTGGAGCTTTTCGAAAGCATTAAAGGTACTGGAAGATATTTTGCCATTCTCCATACAATACGGACAAAAATTACTGGGGAAGCAGACACTGCTCTTGATTCATACAGAACACCTCTAGACTGGGTCAAGATAAGAAAGTGTCTAATGATGCATTACTCCGATAGGAGAGATATTGGTACACTTGAATATCAGATGACAACCATGTGTCAAGGACACAAAACCATAACAGAATTCTATCAAGCGGTGTACCAACACCTATCACTAATATTGGACAAGATAACTTGTCTTGAACTGGACACAGGTAGCCTTTCTTCAATGACAAACGCTTATAGAGAAAAAGCACTTGATACCTTCGTGCGTGGGCTGAAAGGCGATTTGCCAAGACTATTAAGCGTCAAGGAACCCACATCTTTGCCACAGGCATTACACATCTGTTTAAAATTGGACAATATGACTTATCGGATGCATCATGCTCACGGGCAGATACCTAAGCCAAACGCGCAGGGATACAAACCAAATCCTCAGGTATTCACCAGAAATATTTTTTATCCTGAACTCGCTCATGGGGGAGCTCCAACCAGACCACAATTGCCACCACGATTCATACCAAGGCCAAGGAATGGGCCGAATATTCAGTATCAACCCCGTCAACAAAATTACCAGTTCACTAACATGAATCAAAGACCTCAAGGATATCCGCGAAATTATCAACAATATCCTACAAATCCGGAACCGATGGAAATTGATCGGTCCATCCAATCTAGGCAGATAAATTATGCCAACAGACCGCCGGTCAATAATGGTTATAAGAGGCCTTATGAAGGTACGTTCCAAGGACCAATCAACAAGGCTCAACGAAACTTTCATTTAAGAACAGAGGGTAATTGCAACAGAGGAGGCAGCGAAGTAGATAATCCAAAAATTGACAAAGAAATTGAAGCACTCGAAGGAGCTGTAGGAGGTGTACCGGATATAAATGAATACATTGATGGGGCCAATAATGAATATATTAATGAACTAACACACTATTCAGGAGAGGACGTAAAAACCTCGGACAGTCTAGTGGAAGATTTTTCTACTGAAGATCTTAATGCGGAACTAATTTTTTTGGTTAAACAGTTCCTCGTTACCATACTTTAAGATAAGAACGGGGAACGGAAAAATACTGAAATTCCTTCTGGACACTGGTAGCAATAAGAATTATATTAAGTCTGATCTGGCAAATAATCCTCAAAAAAATTGCGACTACTTCTGCGCTAAAACAATATCTGGCAATGTTCAAATTACACACCACACCTTACTAAGGATATTTGGTGATTCTATTGAACCTATTAAATTTTTCCTTCTACCTGGATTGCGGACTTTTGATGCAATACTAGGTAATGATACCTAGAAGGAACTTTCTGCAATCATTCACACAGCTGATAATTACTTTACAATAACGAATGGTATGAAAATACCAATTTACCAATATATGTCGCAGGACGTGAATAATCTGGAAATACGAGTTGAACACCTTTCTGAGAACCAAACATCAACTATGATGAAAATCATAGAATCTCACAAGAATCTTTTTGCAGATCCTGATGAAAAATTAACTTACACAACGAGAGTACAGGGTGAAATTTGTACAACCACGGACGAGCCTACTTACACAAGAAACTATCCTTACCCAATGGCTCTGAAAAATGTTGTCGAGGAAGAAATAAGCAAATTATTAAAAGACGGGATCATAAGACCATCTCATTCTCCCTATAATTCACCCATATGGGTCGTGCCGAAAAAAGAGGATGCATCTGGAAAGAGGAAGTACAGAGTCGTAGTGGATTTTAGAAAATTGAATGCGGTTACTGTAGCAGACAAATATCCAATACCAGAAGTTGGGGAAGTTTTATCTCAACTGGGCGGCAACAAATTATTTACGGTAATTGATCTGAAAAGTGGTTTTCATCAAATACCGCTCAGGCAAGAAGACATCGAGAAAACGGCATTCTCAGTGAACAATGGGAAGTACGAGTTCACAAGGCTTCCGTTTGGATTAAAAAATGCCCCATCAATATTCCAGAGAGCATTGGATGATATTCTGAGAAACTTCATCGGAAGGACTTGTTATGTCTATATCGATGACATAATTATATTCAGTGAAGACGAAGAATCACATTTTAAACATTTGAAGGAAATCTTTTGTACGTTGGCAGAGGCAAATATGAGAGTGCAGTTAGATAAATGCGTCTTCTTTAAAAGAGAAGTTGAATTTCTTGGTTTCAAAGTATCTCAGAGTGGCATAAGTACAATAAAAGACAGAGTGGATGCCATGGTAAGAATTCCTTACCCTAAAACTTTGCGGCAATTAAGATCTTTTTTGGGGCTTTGCAATTACTATAGAAGATTCATAAAGGGTTATGCCGATATAGCTAAACCCCTAACTGCTATGCTGAGGGGCCCAAATGGTTCAATTCTCAGGTCCGAGTCCAGCAAAGTAAAAATAGTACTCGGTTGTAAGGAAATGAAGGCAATGGATTCTTTAAAGGAGGCTTTATTATCTCGAGAAGTTATGCTTTTTTACCCAAACTACGAGAAAGAATTTCATCTAACGACCGATGCCTCCAACGTAGCCCTCGGAGCCGTGCTTAGCCAGGACGATAGGCCAATAGCATTTATTTCCAGAGTATTGTCGGAAACGGAGGAAAACTATGCTACAAATAAGAGAGAGATGCTAGCTATAGTATGGGCCCTACATATCTTCAGAAACTACCTATATGGAACTGCTAGAATTATAATTTACACTGACCACCAGCCCCTAACATATGCACTGAGTAACAAAAATAGTAATGTCAAGATGAAAAGGTGGAAGGCGATTCTCGAGGAATATAACTATGAAATTAGGTACAAACCAGAGAAATCTAACGTGGTAGCAGATGCTCTCTCTAGAACACCAATGACCAACGTGAACTCTTTAACTGGAACCGTTCATAGCCATGAAAGTTCTGCGGAAAATTTGGTACCCATCGTGGAGGGTCCTATAAATGCATTAAAAAATCAGATATTCCTTTGTGTGGACGAAGTGCCGTCATATCAATTCCAAATTATATTCTCTGGGTATCATAGACATACAATTGTAGAAAGGGAGTATGATCAGAATAACCTCCGATTGAAAAGATACTTGAACCCCTCTGTGAATAATGGTATAAAGGCACCAGAATTTGTAATGGGTAAAATCCAGGAAATCTATCCTCTGCACTTGTTGAATTATAAGGTTCGCTTCACACAAATATTCGTGGAGGACGTGACCTCAGAAAATGACCAGGAAAATGTCATTATTGATACTCACAACAGGGCCCACAGAAATGCAGCGGAAAATAAATTACAGATTTTGGAGAAGTGTTATTTCCCAGGCATGTTTGCCAAGATAAAGAGAATAGTGAAACTTTGCTCAACATGTAAGAAGAACAAATACGATAGGCACCCCAATGATCCGAAGTTAGGGGAAACGCCTATACCTTCATATCCCGGCCAGGTAGTGCATATTGACATATTTTCAACAGACAAAAAATTGGTAATGACAGCCTTGGATAAATTCACCAAGTACGCACAAGTTAAATTGTTAACGGGAAAATCTATTGAGGATGTGAGAAGACCCCTAAGAGAACTCCTATTCTTCTTTGGCGTACCAAAAACTATCGTCATCGATAATGAGAAGTCTCTGAATTCCGCCACTATTCTGCTTATGATGAGGGATGAATTGAACATCGAAGTGTTCACTACTCCTCCTTACAGAAGCGAAGCAAACGGTCAAGTCGAAAGATTTCATTCAACCCTTGCTGAATTGTTAAGATGTTTAAAGGACCAAGGGGTATGAATTTCTGCATACCACTTCGTCCTTTAAACATCTTAACAACTCAGCAAGGGATGAATGAAATCTTTCGACTTGACCGTTTGCTTCGCTTCTGTAAGGAGGAGTAGTGAACACTTCGATGTTCAATTCATCCCTCATCATAAGCAGAATAGTGGCGGAATTCAGAGACTTCTCATTATCGATGACGATAGTTTTTGGTACGCCAAAGAAGAATAGGAGTTCTCTTAGGGGTCTTCTCACATCCTCAATAGATTTTCCCGTTAACAATTTAACTTGTGCGTACTTGGTGAATTTATCCAAGGCTGTCATTACCAATTTTTTGTCTGTTGAAAATATGTCAATATGCACTACCTGGCCGGGATATGAAGGTATAGGCGTTTCCCCTAACTTCGGATCATTGGGGTGCCTATCGTATTTGTTCTTCTTACATGTTGAGCAAAGTTTCACTATTCTCTTTATCTTGGCAAACATGCCTGGGAAATAACACTTCTCCAAAATCTGTAATTTATTTTCCGCTGCATTTCTGTGGGCCCTGTTGTGAGTATCAATAATGACATTTTCCTGGTCATTTTCTGAGGTCACGTCCTCCACGAATATTTGTGTGAAGCGAACCTTATAATTCAACAAGTGCAGAGGATAGATTTCCTGGATTTTACCCATTACAAATTCTGGTGCCTTTATACCATTATTCACAGAGGGGTTCAAGTATCTTTTCAATCGGAGGTTATTCTGATCATACTCCCTTTCTACAATTGTATGTCTATGATACCCAGAGAATATAATTTGGAATTGATATGACGGCACTTCGTCCACACAAAGGAATATCTGATTTTTTAATGCATTTATAGGACCCTCCACGATGGGTACCAAATTTTCCGCAGAACTTTCATGGCTATGAACGGTTCCAGTTAAAGAGTTCACGTTGGTCATTGGTGTTCTAGAGAGAGCATCTGCTACCACGTTAGATTTCTCTGGTTTGTACCTAATTTCATAGTTATATTCCTCGAGAATCGCCTTCCACCTTTTCATCTTGACATTACTATTTTTGTTACTCAGTGCATATGTTAGGGGCTGGTGGTCAGTGTAAATTATAATTCTAGCAGTTCCATATAGGTAGTTTCTGAAGATATGTAGGGCCCATACTATAGCTAGCATCTCTCTCTTATTTGTAGCATAGTTTTCCTCCGTTTCCGACAATACTCTGGAAATAAATGCTATTGGCCTATCGTCCTGGCTAAGCACGGCTCCGAGGGCTACGTTGGAGGCATCGGTCGTTAGATGAAATTCTTTCTCGTAGTTTGGGTAAAAAAGCATAACTTCTCGAGATAATAAAGCCTCCTTTAAAGAATCCATTGCCTTCATTTCCTTACAACCGAGTACTATTTTTACTTTGCTGGACTCGGACCTGAGAATTGAACCATTTGGGCCCCTCAGCATAGCAGTTAGGGGTTTAGCTATATCGGCATAACCCTTTATGAATCTTCTATAGTAATTGCAAAGCCCCAAAAAAGATCTTAATTGCCGCAAAGTTTTAGGGTAAGGAATTCTTACCATGGCATCCACTCTGTCTTTTATTGTACTTATGCCACTCTGAGATACTTTGAAACCAAGAAATTCAACTTCTCTTTTAAAGAAGACGCATTTATCTAACTGCACTCTCATATTTGCCTCTGCCAACGTACAAAAGATTTCCTTCAAATGTTTAAAATGTGATTCTTCGTCTTCACTGAATATAATTATGTCATCGATATAGACATAACAAGTCCTTCCGATGAAGTTTCTCAGAATATCATCCAATGCTCTCTGGAATATTGATGGGGCATTTTTTAATCCAAACGGAAGCCTTGTGAACTCGTACTTCCCATTGTTCACTGAGAATGCCGTTTTCTCGATGTCTTCTTGCCTGAGCGGTATTTGATGAAAACCACTTTTCAGATCAATTACCGTAAAGAATTTGTTGCCGCCCAGTTGAGATAAAACTTCCCCAACTTCTGGTATTGGATATTTGTCTGCTACAGTAACCGCATTCAATTTTCTAAAATCCACTACGACTCTGTACTTCCTCTTTCCAGATGCATCCTCTTTTTTCGGCACGACCCATATGGGTGAATTATAGGGAGAATGAGATGGTCTTATGATCCCGTCTTTTAATAATTTGCTTATTTCTTCCTCGACAACATTTTTCAGAGCCATTGGGTAAGGATAGTTTCTTGTGTAAGTAGGCTCGTCCGTGGTTGTACGAATTTCACCCTGTACTCTCGTTGTGTAAGTTAATTTTTCATCAGGATCTGCAAAAAGATTCTTGTGAGATTCTATGATTTTCATCATAGTTGATGTTTGGTTCTCAGAAAGGTGTTCAACTCGTATTTCCAGATTATTCACGTCCTGCGACATATATTGGTAAATTGGTATTTTCATACCATTCGTTATTGTAAAGTAATTATCAGCTGTGTGAATGATTGCAGAAAGTTCCTTCAAGGTATCATTACCTAGTATTGCATCAAAAGTCCGCAATCCAGGTAGAAGGAAAAATTTAATAGGTTCAATAGAATCACCAAATATCCTTAGTAAGGTGTGGTGTGTAATTTGAACATTGCCAGATATTGTTTTAGCGCAGAAGTAGTCGCAATTTTTTTGAGGATTATTTGCCAGATCAGACTTAATATAATTCTTATTGCTACCAGTGTCCAGAAGGAATTTCAGTATTTTTCCGTTCCCCGTTCTTATCTTAAAGTATGGTAACGAGGAACTGTTTAACCAAAAAAATTAGATCCGCATTAAGATCTTCAGTAGAAAAATCTTCCACTAGACTGTCCGAGGTTTTTACGTCCTCTCCTGAATAGTGTGTTAGTTCATTAATATATTCATTATTGGCCACATCAATGTATTCATTTATATCCGGTACACCTCCTACAGCTCCTTCGAGTGCTTCAATTTCTTTGTCAATTTTTGGATTATCTACTTCGCTGCCTCCTCTGTTGCAATTACCCTCTGTTCTTAAATGAAAGTTTCGTTGAGCCTTGTTGATTGGTCCTTGGAACGTACCTTCATAAGGCGTCTTATAACCATTATTGACCGGCGGTCTGTTGGCATAATTTATCTGCCTAGATTGGATGGACCGATCAATTTCCATCGGTTCCGGATTTGTAGGATATTGTTGATAATTTCGCGGATATCCTTGAGGTCTTTGATTCATGTTAGTGAACTGGTAATTTTGTTGACGGGGTTGATACTGAATATTCGGCCCATTCCTTGGCCTTGGTATGAATCGTGGTGGCAATTGTGGTCTGGTTGGAGCTCCCCCATGAGCGAGTTCAGGATAAAAAATATTTCTGGTGAATACCTGAGGATTTGGTTTGTATCCCTGCGCGTTTGGCTTAGGTATCTGCCCGTGAGCATGATGCATCCGATAAGTCATATTGTCCAATTTTAAACAGATGTGTAATGCCTGTGGCAAAGATGTGGGTTCCTTGACGCTTAATAGTCTTGGCAAATCGCCTTTCAGCCCACGCACGAAGGTATCAAGTGCTTTTTCTCTATAAGCGTTTGTCATTGAAGAAAGGCTACCTGTGTCCAGTTCAAGACAAGTTATCTTGTCCAATATTAGTGATAGGTGTTGGTACACCGCTTGATAGAATTCTGTTATGGCTTTGTGTCCTAGACACATGGTTGTCATCTGATATTCAAGTGTACCAATATCTCTCCTATCGGAGTAATGCATCATTAGACACTTTCTTATCTTGACCCAGTCTAGAGGTGTTCTGTATGAATCAAGAGCAGTGTCTGCTTCCCCAGTAATTTTTGTCCGTATTGTATGGAGAATGGCAAAATATCTTCCAGTACCTTTAATGCTTTCGAAAAGCTCCAGTACCCTTTCTACCGATTTCCGCCATGAACCGAATTCGCCCGCAATTCCTGAAAATTCTCTTAGTGATCTAACAATATCGGGAATTTTGTCCAATTCTTCGATACGAGTTGCTCCTATAGGTTGATCCCCTCCTTCATCAGGGGTGTCCTGTTTGAAGTAATCCAACACTATAGTTCTAACTTCCTCCTTTTGAGCTTGAGAGAGTCCACTGGAACTAGTGCTAGGCCTCTGTGGTTGGCTCATTGTGAGGGTTCTACTTAGTCTGTCCGTAATCTCTTCGATACTGTCAACTGGCATACTCTCTTTTAACAATATTTTTTCGGAACTTTTTCACAAAAAAAGGAAAGGAATAGGATGGACTAAGGAACGTTTTGTTTCGCGAATAAATATAAAATAGCAATCAATATGTAATCTTACAATCTGCCACTCACCTTACAATCACCATGACTTTTTTTCCACTGATGCCGTTGATGCTGTTTGCTTCGTATGAATTTTTTCTTTCGAAAATTACAATTTCTTCTTATTAATTTTTTTATATATTTTTCTTATTAATTTTCGGTTTTTTCTTAAGCTCAAACAAAAATTTTTTTTCAATTTCATTTTTTTTTCTTTTTAATAATAATTTCTTAATATTTCTTCACATTTATCATTTATTTTTAATTTTATTTTTTATTTACTAATTCTTTTTTTTTCAATGATAATTTCTTTTAATTTCTTCACACTTATAATTTATTTTTAATTTTCCTTTTCATTTAATAATTCTTTCTTTCAATGATAATTTCTTTTAATTTCTTCACACTTATAATTTATTTTTAATTTTCCTTTTCATTTAATAATTCTTTTTGTCAATGACAATTTCTTTTAATTTCTTCACACTTATAACTTATTTTCAATCTTCTTTTTTTCTAAATAATATTTAATTCTTTACCTTTTAATAATAATTTCTTTCTTTTAAATAAATTTCCTCACTTTCTTAGATTATTATTTTTTCTTTAATAAAGTCACAATTTTATATTCTTAGGATTCTATAATTTATTTTTACAAACAATTTAAGCATTTACTTCACAATTTCCTTATTTTTTAAAGTTCTTAAACACTACAGTGAGACTGCTGATGATCCCGTGATCACCTCCCGTTTGCGTTGACTACTAGAGCGCGTCCTTTTCTCACTCTAAACGGTGAGCCGGAATTGTTGGACCTTTTTCTGGGCAAATGCGTGCAAGGATACAAAAGAGGTCCCTGCTCGGGCGCCAATTAACAAAATATTAATTTAATATATTTTTTAAAAAAGGTTGCGTGTTGGATTAGCAACACATACGAAGTAAACAGCATCAACGGCATCAATGGAAAAAAAGTCATGGTGATTGTAAGGTGAGTGGCAGATTGTAAGATTACATATTGATTGCTATTTTATATTTATTCGCGAAACAAAACGTTCCTTAGTCCATCCTATTCCTTTCCTTTTTTTGTGAAAAAGTTCCGAAGACGCAACTAGCAACTATATATATATATATATATATATATATATATATATATATATATATATATATATATATATATATATATATATATATATATATATATATATATATATATATATATATATATATAAATAATATATATATATATGTATATATAGTTGCTAGTTGCGTCTTCTTTGTTATGATGTTTGACTTTGTGTGCTCCTTCGCAACCATCCGTCTCTCTGTGCTCGTGCTTATGTCTATCGGTTGAAGCATAATGCCCTTTGCGGCTGCCTCTCTGCTTTTCATGATTGCCTCCACCGCAATTTATTATTCTACTCTCTGTATGTGCTGAAATCACGTCTGCGGAGTATCCGTGATTGTTAGCAGCTCATCAATCGCTGCATTCTCAGAGATACTCGTTGTCGGATTTGCACTGGACTGGAATGGGTCATCCAGCACTATTATTGACTCTGAGTTCTCCAGTGAACCCGTTAGAGACATCCTTGGGGTTAATGGCGTCAACTGGTTCTGACGCTCCAGTTCCTCTGTTACTGTTTTTGTTTTGGCGTTGTTTGTTTTGTTTGTTTTGTTGTTTTGCTTCAACTTTTCTTATGGGTCCCCCTAAAACCGTTGTCCGATTCGTGTATGCAGTCGCCTCTGATGACTCCGTGGTTATCTGTGCTAAGCAGGGAGACCACGCGAGGATTTACCTAGGGCGTTATGAGCGACTAGGTACAGAGCCTACAGTTCTCGGATCACGGTTGTAGACAACGCTAATCCCACGATGTCTCTAAATGGAGGACGATATCTAACGTCGGCCCAACGATGATCCCTCACTGTCCACCGGTGCCCAAACAGCCGCCCCTCTGGGGTCATCGCTGGATGGGTCGTCGCTCACACAGATTTCTTCAAGCAAAGGAAATACTAAAATTTAAAATAGAAAGCAAATGTACATTCAGAGAAGCAATGAAAATTCATAGTTCAACGAGTAAGCACTCAACTCTTACGTCCTCCTGTGCATCTATAGCCCGTCAAATCACTGGCCTAAACAGAGCAGACACTAATAGAAAAACAACTTTAATAGCAGAATCAACAAGCAACAATGATGCCCCCGCTTTCCATAAACAATCAAACGAAATAATGCAACGGAAAATAAGAATATAGTAGCAGGTAAAACAATCGCAGCTTATATAAAAAAGTACAACAAATAACAGAAGAACAAATAAAAGTCACAAACCAAGAAATGAAGAAATAAAATCGAAAATAAACTTATCACAAAAGACAAACCCCATTTACAAAAGCAAATCAGCTACAAACAACTACAAAATGCACTTAAACACTCCCTCAACACAAACTTATCAATTAGACGAACATAAAAACCTACAATACGGAACCTGAAAACTCAATTTTAATTTCAACCTACTTGGATTATCAGCAATTAACTCACGTTTCTTAAGTCCTCAAAAATAACAATTTCCTCTCAACTTTACTTTATATACTTATTTACATGAATTACAATTATTAATAAAAGATATCTCACCAGCCATAATAGCTCTCCAAGAAACTCGTATTTTCTTTAATAAATACCCAACTGGCATTCCAGTAATGAACGATGCGTATTTCCACAATCTTTCCCAAAACACGACCAGCAAACAAGGTAAGGCTGATAAAAAAAAACTTTCTCTCACAACATAATTCAAATTCCTTCTAATATCTCACTCATCGCCATAGAAATTAACCATATAATCAAACTTACAATAGTATCTACATTCCTCCCAATCAACATTTTTGCTTAAGAGATTTATTCCAAATTATAGAAGCCCTCCCAACATCACACATACTAATTGGTGACTTTAATGCTTGGAGTCCACTTTCCGGTTCTACCTCAACTAATCAACGCGGCAAAGTGATTGAAGATTGAATCCTCTCATCAAATCCCATGAGAACATCTGGTTTTCAATCGTTTTCTGACTGAGGCACACACGATACAGAGACTTAGAGACTCCGTGAGAACATCTGGTTTTCAATCGTTTTCTTACTGAGACACAAACGATACGGAAACTTAGAGACTTAGTGAGAACATCTGGTTTTCCACCGTTTTCTCACTAAGACATACTCGTATACGCTACGAGAACTTTAGGACTTAGTGGGAACATCTGGTTTTCAATCGTTTTTTCACTAAGTCTTATACGCTACCAGAACATAGAGGCTCAGTGAGAACCTCTGGTTTTCAATCGTTTTCTCACTGATACACATAGATCTGCAGCGTGACAGTTCGCCTATAGGGACAAGTACAACAAAATAAAACCTTAGTTAGGCACGCGAAGAGTAGTACCCCAAGTGATAGACCTAAAATTAATTGAGTAGTATTGTAAGGACTAACTAATTCCGTAGTAGTAAACTTTATTATTATATTTTAAATAAATAAAGAATTTTAAAATATAATAACCTTGGGGGAATTCAATTTATAAATTTTTTGTACAGCTATAGAAGAAGAGTTGTTAAAATATATATACTGGTATATATATATATATATATATATATATATATATATATATATATATATATATATATATATATATATAGATATATATATATATATATATATATATATATATATATATATATATATATAAATAAATATATTCTTCTATTTATTAACAATTAGTTAAATAAAAAGACTCCAACGTGTTGGTCTAAAAATAAATTTTTATTTTCATTTGTTAAATAACTAAACAATTCACAAGACATTTATCTAAATATGAAGAAACGACAATTAAAGTCTATTCTTATTCACGCTCTATTACTTAATGGTATTCAGCTTTGTTATCAAGCATTTTTTCAATCATCATATATATTTCTCTTTCTCTAACCTCTCTTTATTGCATTAACCGGTTTCGGCTTTAACAGCAGAGTGCGGCAAACAGTTTAATCTAAGAACTAAAGTTTCTTTAGATCTCCACCCCTCGGGTAGAAAAAAATTATTAATTTTTTTGTTTTTCCCTCTGTAACATCATATTATTGATCTTCTTTTGTGATTTGGAAAATGTTGGAGTCTGATTTTCTATGGCTAATGTTTATTTTATATATCGATTTTGATATCTTTTCTACAATTTTATATGGTCCAATTTTTAGTTCATCCAATTTTTTCCTGTTTAATATGTTTCCATTTTCCACATATACCATATCTCCAACGTTGAATTCGTAATATTTTCGGTTTTTATCAAATAGTTTTTTATAATAATTATGAGATTGTATCGTATTTTCTAACGCTCTCTCTCTATCTCTTATCCAATTATCGTCTGTTGTTTTAGATTTTAGTTCACTTGGTAAAATCGTTACATCTGAGCCATACAGCAAATATCTCGGTGAAAAAGCAGTAACTGAGTATTCGGTATCATTGTAATATTTATTGTCAAATTTTTTTGATATTGTAGCCAAATTTTGTTTGGTTTTCTCATTTATTTTACATCTGATTTTGTTAACAAGAGTTTGATTAACCCTTTCATTTAATCCATTTGGTCTTTACTGCTGTAAAGGCCATTGGTATTGATTTCTCATTTAAAAATGTCTTTAATTCTTTCGAGATTATTCCGTGGTATTTGACAGTAAGTAACAAAGTAATATCCTCTGTTTCTGTTATATTTCTAACAAGTTTTACAAAATCGTTTGCACTCTGGGTTTTTTTTATGTTAAAATAAATGCGTATCTAGTGAAATGATCTACTAGAAGATGTAGATATTTTTTTGTCGACTTTGAACTCCAAAACCTCCAATGGTATCTATAGAAATTATTTCGAAAGGTTTTGTGGCATAAGGCCAACTTTGTCGTGTCCTCTAGATTTATTTTTTATGCAACTAGCACAGTTTATATAAATCTTATTAATGTTTTTTGTCAGATTTTTAGCTGTGTATAGTGGACTAATCTATTTTTGTAATTGTTTAATGCCATTGTGGCACAAGTGTTCATGTATATTCTTTATAAGTTTAATACTAAATTTTTCAGATATGTTATGTTTCTCGATTAAATTGTCTTTTTTGTTGTTTGCTTCTACATTTTTTCTTGGTCTCTCCAGATTTCGTTTAGTTTTATTAAATTCACTATTTTTAGTTTTTCTTTTTTTTTCCTTCTGATTCCAATACTGGGTTTCTGCTTAGGCAGTCTGCTTCCAAATTATTTTTTCCTAGAGCATATTTTATTTTTAAATCATATTGAGATAGATAAATTGTTAAATCATCCAGCTCTCCATCAGTTCTTGATTTCAAATTCATTTTTTCGAGTGGTTTATGGTCTGCATAAACTGTAAATGATTTACCCATTAGCCAATATTGCCCATATCTTATTACTTCTTTGATGGTCAAGCATTCTAAATATATTGCTTTTTTCTTTTAATAAGTCTTTTATCTTTTCAAATGGTTTTTGAATCTCTTCAGACCAAATAAATCTGTGAGTTTTACTTAGTAAATTATGGATTGAATCTAGAAATATTGCACTCTTCAAGATGTACTCATGATCAAACATTTTTTTTCCCAGAAATTGTATTTTTCTGGTTTTTTGGAACCATAAATTTCGTTTGGTTATTAAGCTGTCCTTTACTGGTTTGATTGAATTATTCTGAATTATATGGCCGATGTATTTTACCATGTCTGATGCAATTGTAATTTTTTTCATTTCTTACCTGAAGCCTCCTTTTTTTATTGCTACCAGCAATTTTGTTAAATGATCAATGTGTTTCAAAAAGGACTTTGAAAATATAAGAATGTCATCTATATAACTCACTGCAAAATCTGTCAGTTTATATTTCCTTAATATATTACTTAGTATTCTATGAAATATAGCTGTTGACGTTTTTAATCCAAAAGGCAGGACAGTCCATTGGAAATGACCTTCTTGTGTGACAAAACCTGTATTTTTTCTATCTTCAATACGTAGACCGATTGACAAAAAAATCGCCGGTTTTATTTCCTTGCATACAGCACACTTCTGGCCATAATTTTTGACCTACACTGCCATTCCCGGCCAATAATAGAGTTGTCGTAACCGATCCAACGTCTTCGCCACCCCACCATGCGCAGCAGTCTCCGGCTCAAGGGCCTTCACTACCAACGCTGCCGTTACCTCCTCAGGCACTAACAACTTCCAACTTCGTTCCTTCATCCATTCGTCTCCCTGACCAGCCTCCATAGGCTTATAAAGGAACCCTCCTACTATCTTCACATCCGGTAATCTCTTCTGCTTCTGCTGTACTGTCTTCATAATGGCGAGATACGCCGGCGAGGTAAACGCCGTAGTAGCAAACGCCAAAACATTCTCACTCACTTTCTCAAAGCAGCCCGAGATAACATATCCGCCACCACATTGTCTGACCCTTTCCGATGCTCGATCAACCATCTCGCCAACCACACACTCAAATCTTTGATGGACATCAGCCATTTCAGGCTGGCATGATCCGTGATTACAGTGAAAGGCATCAATTTCACATAGGCCCTGAAACGTCGCACTGCTAGAACCGGCGCTAAACACTCCCTTTCAGTTACGCTATAATTAAGCTGGCAACTGTTCATTTTGCATGAATAAGCTATTGGCTGTTCGCTACCAGTTCCATCTTTCTGAAAAATTTCTGCCCCTTCTCCATAATTATAGGCATCACACTGAATGTAAAATCTCTGTTCAAAATCCGGGAGCGCTAGTACCGGCGCAGTGGTAAGAGCCTCCTTCAATTTTCCAAACGCGTCACTCGCTTCCGGAGTCATTACAAACTTCACACCTTTCCTAAGGGAGTCCGTCAAGGCCGCGGAAATATCGGCAAAGTTTGCTACGAATCTCCTATACCACGCCACTGACCCAAAAAAGCTCTGGACCTGCCTCGGAAGCTTTGGCACCGGAATCTTTCTTATAGCCGACACCTTTCCGGATCCGTTTTAACGCTCCATGACCTATAATGAACCCCAGATATCTCAACTCCTTGCAGCAGAACTTTGACTTCGTCAGACCCATCACAAATCATCTAGGTACACAAATACATTGTCACTGAGACTCTGTGGAATCACCATATCCATCAGCCTGCATAGCCTCTGTGCTGCGTTGCATAGCCCAAATGGCATTACCAGGTACTGGTAAAGGGGTCTTGCGGGTATAGTAAAGGCAGTAAAAGCCCCTCCTCCAACTCGATCTGCCAGAATGCAAACTTGAGGTCTATGCTACTTATGAACACAACCTTGTCTGTACGGCTCAATATCCCTTCGATGTTCTGTATTGGGTACGACTGCTTCACCGTGCGTTCATTCAATTTGAGTGCTCTAAACATAAACGATTCTTCCCCGGCTTCCTCACCAAAGTCACCCGGCTGCTCCAGGGACTCGCTCTTTCTTCAATGACCCCCAGAGCTACCATCTGGTCCATATTGTTATCTCCCCCTACGTCTACCGCAATAGTGTGGTGGCCATGGCTAGCTCAATTTAGGCGGGCGTGGTCCTCAACCCGACACACTACGCCAGAGATCAACAATAAAATTTAATTTACTCACCTTAGCACTGCATCCTCCATCCCAGCTACAGCCCCCTCCCTCCCATTACGTCTCCTCTACTCAGACATTATTTCCTTTATTTTTACATATTTTTCAAAAAAATTGTGTTTCTTGCACGTTCAAACAATTTATTGTATAAAAACTTAGCACCCTTTTTACGTAATATCATTTTAAAGTCCCACTCACAATCAATCGAACTTATTTGCCACACATGGGCACGCATACAGCACGATGTGAAAACGGTAATCGCGCAGGCGCTATCGTCGCACAGTTTGCTTAAATAAATTAAGTGTCTAGCTTTACATCGGAGGCACGGCACACTTAAATTTGTCGCTTGCACATTTATTAAAAATTTATAATTTTTTATTTTATTTTTTTTTTCTTGTTGCGGGCGCCTGTTCCTTATTCGTAGTTTAGCACTTATTCGTTTTTGTCTTTTTTCTTTTTGGTTTAAATTCCCGACGACTTTGAAGAAAAATGTTACGATAATGCAAACTCGTTATAACTTGGTTGCTTAAAAAAAAATATTTCATATTTACCGGTTGTAATTCTTTTACCCTCTTCAGTGGAGATTGAAGTTATGCAATTCACATTCGTTTTTCCATCATCAGATGCCTTTACTGTAAACTTGAAACATAACCTGTGCATTTTTCCATCTTGTTTATTAAGACCGTCGTTTTTTAACCTCAACCTTCTATTTATTAACAATTAGTTAAATAAAATAGACTCCAGCGTGTTGCTCTAAAAAAAGTTTTATTTTCATTTATTCAAATTCATTTAAACAATTCACAAAACATTTACCTAAAAATAAAGACACGACAATTAAAGTCTATTCTTATTCACGCTGTATTACTTAATGGTATTCCGCTTTGTTATCAAGCATGTTTTAAATCATCATATATTTCTCTTTCTCTAACCTCTCTCTACTGCATTAACCGGTTTCGGCTTTAACAGCAGAATGCGGCAAACAGGTTAATTAAAGAACTGAAGTTTCTTTACACCCCTCTTGCCATCTTGACAATTTACTCTGTTACGAAATTGCCCTCCTGACAATTTACTCTAACTCTCAATAATCGGTCTCGTACCACTAGATTGTGTAGTAATCAAACAATCGCTGGTTAAATGAAAATAATTTGCTTTTTTAATTATTGCAATTTACACACTTAATATTAAGCTTCAAGTTTACTTTGTTACAATTTGCACTTTATTTAATAATTAATATAATCACTTTATTACAATACAAAATCATAATTCCAAATACTGCGATGTACACACTGTTATGGTTGTTTTTCAACTGTTCCCGACTTTGAATTGCTTTTGCTTACATACTTTTCGAATGGTTGAAGTAGAAAATTCTAGACTATTCCCTATATTATTAAAGACGCTTCTGGATTATTCTTGAATTTTACCTACACTTCGAAAGGGGTTCTCTAGTTAGCTTTTATTTTCAAGAATATTCTAGAGCATTCTCTACATAATGAAAGAGAGTTCTGGAGTAAACTTTTATTTTCAAGAATATTCTAGGGCATTTTCTACATAACGATTAAAGATTTTCAATGTATTTTCATTTTGAATGATTGCATTTCGAAAGCTTATATCAAAACCGGCACAAGATTTCTTCTTGCAAATGTGTAGGGTGCTGCAATTGTTAAACGCTACATTCGCTCCAGAAATATTTGACTATTTAGATAGGTCTTCAAGAATAGCGGTGAAAGTCTGCGTATGAGGTTGTTGTCTTGGCAACTTGAGAAGATGAAGACGCCATCAGCATATATGCAGTGTTCTACATATTTTTGCTTTGAAATAATTTTGCTGACTTCATCGAATGCTATAATGAACATAACAACAGACAGCGATGGTCTTTGGGGATTCCGTTGGCGAGATGCTCAAATTCCGACAGAGCTCAACCGATCGTAATTCTGATTTTACGAGTTAACAAAAAACTTTTGACGAAATTAAATATCTTTGGTCCGATTTTCCATTTGAGCAATTGTTTAAGTACCATATGTGGGCCTATTCGGTCGAAAGCCTTTACAAAGTCTATACTTAGGACTGTGATATGGTTTCTGTATGAAAATGCTCTCGTTACGTAATGGTCGAAGTAGAGTAGAGCGTCCATGGTCCCCTGTCCGTTTTTGAATCCAATTTTTTGTGAGTTTATAAATTTACCCCTTTCGATGAACCACATAAGCCTTGTGGTAATTATTTTTTCCATGAGTTGACCCATACAGGGGAGTAATGAAATAGGGCGGTATCCCGATAGTTCTATTTTTGATTGTGTCGGTTTCGGTATTATGGTAATATTCGCTATTTTCCAGTTTTGAGGGTAAATGCCATAATGCAAAATATTGTTGAAAAGATCAATTAATCTAGATGTCATCTCTTGAGGCAAGTTTTTTAGCATTGGGTACGATATTCTGTCAAGTCCAGGTGTTTTTCCTATTGTATTATTCAGATCAAGAGTAAATTCAGTTTGGGAAATATCAATTTCATATACTCGTATATATAGCGAAGGAGCACATATATAGTTGTGAGCTATTAGACTCCACTACAAATTTATTTTTTTCGGTGCCAAAAGCCTTAGAGAAATTACAGTCTAGAGAATAGTTTGACCAGTTACGCGCGAAGTGTTTGGCCATATCGATTGGCGTAGATATAGGACCAGAATTGGTGTTGATCACATTAATTGAATTTTGTTTAATAGTGAGTGTATTATGAGTAGAACAATGAGTGGGAAATCCATCATTCAATACAATGAGATTTGATGAGAGGATTCAATCTTCAATCACTTTGCCGCGTTGATTAGTTGAGGTAGAACCCCAAAGTGGACTCCAAGCATTAAAGTCACCAATTAGTATGTGTGATGTTGGAAGGGCTTCTATAATTTGGAATAAATCTCTTAAGCAAAAATTTTGATTGGGAGGAATGTAGATACTATTGTAAGTTTGATTATATGGTTAACTTCTATGGCGATGAGTGGGATATTAGAAGGAACTTGAGTTATGTTGTGGGAGATAGTTTTTTTTATCAGCAGATCTGCATCTTGTTTGCTGGTCGTGTTTTGGGAAAGATTGTGGAAATACGCATTGTACATTACTGGAATGCCAGTTGGGTATTTATTAAAGGGAATACGAGTTTCTTGAAGAGCTATTATGGCTGGTGAGATATCTTTTAATTATAATTGTAATTCATGTAGATTGTTAAAGTAACCTTTCATGTACCACTGTAGTATGTTAAGCATAGTAAATAAAGTAAACTTGAGAGGAAATTGTTATTTTTGAGGACTTTGTGCATTTCGTAGTTGTTTGTAGCTGATTTGCTTTTGTAAATGGGGTTTGTCTTTTGTGATAAGTTTATTATCGTATTTATTTCTTCATTTCTTGGTTTGTCACTTTTATTTGTTCTTCTGTTATTTGTTGTACTTTTTTATATAAACTGCGATTGTTTTACCTGCTACTATATTCTTATTTTCCGGTGCATTATTTAGTTTGGAAAGCGGGGGCATCATTGTTGCTTGTTGATTATGCTATTAAAGCTGTTTTTCTATTAGTGTCTGCTCTGTTTAGGTCAGTGGTTTGACGGGCTATAGATGCATAGGAGGACGTAAGAGTTGATTGATTACTCGTTGAATTATGAATTTTCATTGCTTGCTGAATGTACATTTGTTTTCTATTTTAAATTTTAGTATTTCCTTTGCTTGAAGAAATCTTGTGCAGTCTGTGCCTTACGATTATCCTCCCTGGGGTCAGGGAGGATAATCGTAAGGTAAAGTTGCTGACTGCCGCCACGAAGGGGCCAAGGCGATCTTTATAGAGAACTCCTTCAAGAAGACTCAGAGGGGCGGCTGTTTGGGTACCGGTGGACAGTGAGGGATCATCGTTGGGCCGACGTTAAATATCGTCCTCCATTTAGAGACATCGTGGGATTAGCGTTGTCTACAACCGTGATCTGAGACCTGTAAGATCTTGGTGATCTACGGGCGGCTGTAACTGCGAGGAACAGCGGGCAAGGAAGTGTCACCGGTGCTGAGCCCAGTAAGGCATTGGTTATGGTATACTATACGTGCGATACGATACGTGGCATTGAGCTGGTGGGCAGGTCATCAGAGTCATCAGTAAAGCGGTATGACAACTGCCAGAAATGGCGCTCTGAAACGAGACTAGTCCGCCCCCGTCTCCGATAATAACCGTGGCAGGCGCTACAATACGATTCGCATCTCGTACCATTAAGTTGGCTCTACAGGAGTGGTTGATAAAAGTCCCTTTTAGCGCTGACTCGGCTCTGTACCCAGTCGCTCATAAGACCCTAGGTAAACCCTCGCGTGGCCTCCCTGCTTAGTACATATAACCACGGAGTCATCAGAGGCGACTGCATACACGAATCGGACAACGGTTGTAGGTGGGACCCATAATAAAAAATGAAGCAAAACAACAAAACAAACAAAACAAACAACGCCAAAACAAAAACAGTAACACCTGGAGCCTCAGAACTAGTTGACGCCATTAACCCCAAGGATGTCTCTAACGGGTTCACTGGAGAACTCAGAGTCAATAATAGTGCTGGATGACCCATTCCAGTCCAGTGCAAATCCGACAACGAGTATCTCTGAGAATGCAGCGATTGATGAGCTGCTAACAATCACGGATACTCCGCAGACGTGATTTCAGCACATAGAGAGAGTAGAATAATAAATTGCGGTGGAGGCAATCATGATAAGCAGAGAGGCAGCCGCAAAGGGCATTGTGCTTCAACCGATAGACATAAGCACGAGCACAGAGAGACGGATGGTTGCGAAGGAGCACACAAAGTCAAACATCATAACAAAGAAGACGCAACTAGCAACTATATATACATATATATATATATATATATATATATATATATATATATATATATATATATATATATATATATATATATATATATATATATATATGTATATATATATATATATATATATATATATATATATATAGTTGCTAGTTGCGTCTTCGGAACTTTTTCACAAAAAAAGGAAAGGAATAGGATGGACTAAGGAACGTTTTGTTTCGCGAATAAATATAAAATAGCAATCAATATGTAATCTTACAATCTGCCACTCACCTTACAATCACCATGACTTTTTTTCCATTGATGCCGTTGATGCTGTTTACTTCGTATGTGTTGCTAATCCAACACGCAACCTTTTTTAAAAAATAAATTAAATTAATATTTTGTTAATTGGCGCCCGAGCAGGGACCTCTTTTGTATCCTTGCACGCATTTGCCTGAGACGATAGGCAAGTAAGGACGAATAGGTTTAACCCAGAAAAAGGTCCAACAATTCCGGCTCACCGTTTAGAGTGAGAAAAGGACGCGCTCTAGTAGTCAACGCAAACGGGAGGTGATCACGGGATCATCAGCAGTCTCACTGTAGTGTTTAAGAACTTTAAAAAATAAGGAAATTGTGAAGTAAATGCTTAAATTTGTTTGTAAAAATAAATTATAGAATCCTAAGAATATAAAATTGTGACTTTATTAAAGAAAAAATAATAATCTAAGGAAGTGAGGAAATTTATTTAAAAGAAAGAAATTATTATTAAAAGGTAAAGAATTAAATATTATTTAGAAAAAAAGAAGATTGAAAATAAGTTATAAGTGTGAAGAAATTAAAAGAAATTATCATTGACAAAAAGAATTATTAAATGAAAAGGAAAATAAAAAATAAATTATAAGTGTGAAGAAATTAAAAGAAATTATCATTGAAAGAAAGAATTATTAAATGAAAAGGAAAATTAAAAATAAATTATAAGTGTGAAGAAATTAAAAGAAATTATCATTGAAAAAAAAGAATTAGTAAATAAAAAATAAAATTAAAAATAAATGATAAATGTGAAGAAATATTAAGAAATTATTATTAAAAAGAAAAAAAACTGAAATTGAAAAAAAATTTTTGTTTGAGCTTAAGAAAAAACCGAAAACTAATAAGAAAAATATATAAAAAAATTAATAAGAAGAAATTGTAATTTTCGAAAGAAAAAATTCATACGAAGCAAACAGCATCAACGGCATCAGTGGAAAAAAAGTCATGGTGATTGTAAGGTGAGTGGCAGATTGTAAGATTACATATTGATTGCTATTTTATATTTATTCGCGAAACAAAACGTTCCTTAGTCCATCCTATTCCTTTCCTTTTTTTGTGAAAAAGTTCCGAAAAAATATTGTTAAAAGAGAGTATGCCAGTTGACAGTATCGAAGAGATTACGGACAGACTAAGTAGAACCCTCACAATGAGCCAACCACAGAGGCCTAGCACTAGTTCCAGTGGACTCTCTCAAGCTCAAAAGGAGGAAGTTAGAACTATAGTGTTGGATTACTTCAAACAGGACACCCCTGATGAAGGAGGGGATCAACCTATAGGAGCAACTCGTATCGAAGAATTGGACAAAATTCCCGATATTGTTAGATCACTAAGAGAATTTTCGGGAATTGCGGGCGAATTCGGTTCATGGCGGAAATCGGTAGAAAGGGTACTGCAGCTTTTCGAAAGCATTAAAGGTACTGGAAGATATTTTGCCATTCTCCATACAATACGGACAAAAATTACTGGGGAAGCAGACACTGCTCTTGATTCATACAGAACACCTCTAGACTGGGTCAAGATAAGAAAGTGTCTAATGATGCATTACTCCGATAGGAGAGATATTGGTACACTTGAATATCAGATGACAACCATGTGTCAAGGACACAAAACCATAACAGAATTCTATCAAGCGGTGTACCAACACCTATCACTAATATTGGACAAGATAACTTGTCTTGAACTGGACACAGGTAGCCTTTCTTCAATGACAAACGCTTATAGAGAAAAAGCACTTGATACCTTCGTGCGTGGGCTGAAAGGCGATTTGCCAAGACTATTAAGCGTCAAGGAACCCACATCTTTGCCACAGGCATTACACATCTGTTTAAAATTGGACAATATGACTTATCGGATGCATCATGCTCACGGGCAGATACCTAAGCCAAACGCGCAGGGATACAAACCAAATCCTCAGGTATTCACCAGAAATATTTTTTATCCTGAACTCGCTCATGGGGGAGCTCCAACCAGACCACAATTGCCACCACGATTCATACCAAGGCCAAGGAATGGGCCGAATATTCAGTATCAACCCCGTCAACAAAATTACCAGTTCACTAACATGAATCAAAGACCTCAAGGATATCCGCGAAATTATCAACAATATCCTACAAATCCGGAACCGATGGAAATTGATCGGTCCATCCAATCTAGGCAGATAAATTATGCCAACAGACCGCCGGTCAATAATGGTTATAAGACGCCTTATGAAGGTACGTTCCAAGGACCAATCAACAAGGCTCAACGAAACTTTCATTTAAGAACAGAGGGTAATTGCAACAGAGGAGGCAGCGAAGTAGATAATCCAAAAATTGACAAAGAAATTGAAGCACTCGAAGGAGCTGTAGGAGGTGTACCGGATATAAATGAATACATGGATGTGGCCAATAATGAATATATTAATGAACTAACACACTATTCAGGAGAGGACGTAAAAGCCTCGGACAGTCTAGTGGAAGATTTTTCTACTGAAGATCTTAATGCGGATCTAATTTTTTTGGTTAAACAGTTCCTCGTTACCATACTTTAAGATAAGAACGGGGAACGGAAAAATACTGAAATTCCTTCTGGACACTGGTAGCAATAAGAATTATATTAAGTCTGATCTGGCAAATAATCCTCAAAAAAATTGCGACTACTTCTGCGCTAAAACAATATCTGGCAATGTTCAAATTACACACCACACCTTACTAAGGATATTTGGTGATTCTATTGAACCTATTAAATTTTTCCTTCTACCTGGATTGCGGACTTTTGATGCAATACTAGGTAATGATACCTTGAAGGAACTTTCTGCAATCATTCACACAGCTGATAATTACTTTACAATAACGAATGGTATGAAAATACCAATTTACCAATATATGTCGCAGGACGTGAATAATCTGGAAATACGAGTTGAACACCTTTCTGAGAACCAAACATCAACTATGATGAAAATCATAGAATCTCACAAGAATCTTTTTGCAGATCCTGATGAAAAATTAACTTACACAACGAGAGTACAGGGTGAAATTCGTACAACCACGGACGAGCCTACTTACACAAGAAACTATCCTTACCCAATGGCTCTGAAAAATGTTGTCGAGGAAGAAATAAGCAAATTATTAAAAGACGGGATCATAAGACCATCTCATTCTCCCTATAATTCACCCATATGGGTCGTGCCGAAAAAAGAGGATGCATCTGGAAAGAGGAAGTACAGAGTCGTAGTGGATTTTAGAAAATTGAATGCGGTTACTGTAGCAGACAAATATCCAATACCAGAAGTTGGGGAAGTTTTATCTCAACTGGGCGGCAACAAATTCTTTACGGTAATTGATCTGAAAAGTGGTTTTCATCAAATACCGCTCAGGCAAGAAGACATCGAGAAAACGGCATTCTCAGTGAACAATGGGAAGTACGAGTTCACAAAGCTTCCGTTTGGATTAAAAAATGCCCCATCAATATTCCAGAGAGCATTGGATGATATTCTAAGAAACTTCATCGGAAGGACTTGTTATGTCTATATCGATGACATAATTATATTCAGTAAAGACGAAGAATCACATTTTAAACATTTGAAGGAAATCTTTTGTACGTTGGCAGAGGCAAATATGAGAGTGCAGTTAGATAAATGCGTCTTCTTTAAAAGAGAAGTTGAATTTCTTGGTTTCAAAGTATCTCAGAGTGGCATAAGTACAATAAAAGACAGAGTGGATGCCATGGTAAGAATTCCTTACCCTAAAACTTTGCGGCAATTAAGATCTTTTTTGGGGCTTTGCAATTACTATAGAAGATTCATAAAGGGTTATGCCGATATAGCTAAACCCCTAACTGCTATACTGAGGGGCCCAAATGGTTCAATTCCCAGGTCCGAGTCCAGCAAAGTAAAAATAGTACTCGGTTGTAAGGAAATGAAGGCAATGGATTCTTTAAAGGAGGCTTTATTATCTCGAGAAGTTATGCTTTTTTACCCAAACTACGAGAAAGAATTTCATCTAACGACCGATGCCTCCAACGTAGCCCTCGGAGCCGTGCTTAGCCAGGACGATAGGCCAATAGCATTTATTTCCAGAGTATTGTCGGAAACGGAGGAAAACTATGCTACAAATAAGAGAGAGATGCTAGCTATAGTATGGGCCCTACATATCTTCAGAAACTACCTATATGGAACTGCTAGAATTATATTTTTCACTGACCACCAGCCCCTAACATATGCACTGAGTAACAAAAATAGTAATGTCAAGATGAAAAGGTGGAAGGCGATTCTCGAGGAATATAACTATGAAATTAGGTACAAACCAGAGAAATCTAACGTGGTAGCAGATGCTCTCTCTAGAACACCAATGACCAACGTGAACTCTTTAACTGGAACCGTTCATAGCCATGAAAGTTCTGCGGAAAATTTGGTACCCATCGTGGAGGGTCCTATAAATGCATTAAAAAATCAGATATTCCTTTGTGTGGACGAAGTGCCGTCATATCAATTCCAAATTATATTCTCTGGGTATCATAGACATACAATTGTAGAAAGGGAGTATGATCAGAATAACCTCCGATTGAAAAGATACTTGAACCCCTCTGTGAATAATGGTATAAAGGCACCAGAATTTGTAATGGGTAAAATCCAGGAAATCTATCCTCTGCACTTGTTGAATTATAAGGTTCGCTTCACACAAATATTCGTGGAGGACGTGACCTCAGAAAATGACCAGGAAAATGTCATTATTGATACTCACAACAGGGCCCACAGAAATGCAGCGGAAAATAAATTACAGATTTTGGAGAAGTGTTATTTCCCAGGCATGTTTGCCAAGATAAAGAGAATAGTGAAACTTTGCTCAACATGTAAGAAGAACAAATACGATAGGCACCCCAATGATCCGAAGTTAGGGGAAACGCCTATACCTTCATATCCCGGCCAGGTAGTGCATATTGACATATTTTCAACAGACAAAAAATTGGTAATGACAGCCTTGGATAAATTCACCAAGTACGCACAAGTTAAATTGTTAACGGGAAAATCTATTGAGGATGTGAGAAGACCCCTAAGAGAACTCCTATTCTTCTTTGGCGTACCAAAAACTATCGTCATCGATAATGAGAAGTCTCTGAATTCCGCCACTATTCTGCTTATGATGAGGGATGAATTGAACATCGAAGTGTTCACTACTCCTCCTTACAGAAGCGAAGCAAACGGTCAAGTCGAAAGATTTCATTCAACCCTTGCTGAGTTGTTAAGATGTTTAAAGGACGAAGTGGTATGCAGAAATTCATACCCCTTGGTCCTTTAAACATCTTAACAATTCAGCAAGGGTTGAATGAAATCTTTCGACTTGACCGTTTGCTTCGCTTCTGTAAGGAGGAGTAGTGAACACTTCGATGTTCAATTCATCCCTCATCATAAGCAGAATAGTGGCGGAATTCAGAGACTTCTCATTATCGATGACGATAGTTTTTGGTACGCCAAAGAAGAATAGGAGTTCTCTTAGGGGTCTTCTCACATCCTCAATAGATTTTCCCGTTAACAATTTAACTTGTGCGTACTTGGTGAATTTATCCAAGGCTGTCATTACCAATTTTTTGTCTGTTGAAAATATGTCAATATGCACTACCTGGCCGGGATATGAAGGTATAGGCGTTTCCCCTAACTTCGGATCATTGGGGTGCCTATCGTATTTGTTCTTCTTACATGTTGAGCAAAGTTTCACTATTCTCTTTATCTTGGCAAACATGCCTGGGAAATAACACTTCTCCAAAATCTGTAATTTATTTTCCGCTGCATTTCTGTGGGCCCTGTTGTGAGTATCAATAATGACATTTTCCTGGTCATTTTCTGAGGTCACGTCCTCCACGAATATTTGTGTGAAGCGAACCTTATAATTCAACAAGTGCAGAGGATAGATTTCCTGGATTTTACCCATTACAAATTCTGGTGCCTTTATACCATTATTCACAGAGGGGTTCAAGTATCTTTTCAATAAGGCTAGGAGGTTATTCTGATCATACTCCCTTTCTACAATTGTATGTCTATGATACCCAGAGAATATAATTTGGAATTGATATGACGGCACTTCGTCCACACAAAGGAATATCTGATTTTTTAATGCATTTATAGGACCCTCCACGATGGGTACCAAATTTTCCGCAGAACTTTCATGGCTATGAACGGTTCCAGTTAAAGAGTTCACGTTGGTCATTGGTGTTCTAGAGAGAGCATCTGCTACCACGTTAGATTTCTCTGGTTTGTACCTAATTTCATAGTTATATTCCTCGAGAATCGCCTTCCACCTTTTCATCTTGACATTACTATTTTTGTTACTCAGTGCATATGTTAGGGGCTGGTGGTCAGTGAAAAATATAATTCTAGCAGTTCCATATAGGTAGTTTCTGAAGATATGTAGGGCCCATACTATAGCTAGCATCTCTCTCTTATTTGTAGCATAGTTTTCCTCCGTTTCCGACAATACTCTGGAAATAAATGCTATTGGCCTATCGTCCTGGCTAAGCACGGCTCCGAGGGCTACGTTGGAGGCATCGGTCGTTAGATGAAATTCTTTCTCGTAGTTTGGGTAAAAAAGCATAACTTCTCGAGATAATAAAGCCTCCTTTAAAGAATCCATTGCCTTCATTTCCTTACAACCGAGTACTATTTTTACTTTGCTGGACTCGGACCTGGGAATTGAACCATTTGGGCCCCTCAGCATAGCAGTTAGGGGTTTAGCTATATCGGCATAACCCTTTATGAATCTTCTATAGTAATTGCAAAGCCCCAAAAAAGATCTTAATTGCCGCAAAGTTTTAGGGTAAGGAATTCTTACCATGGCATCCACTCTGTCTTTTATTGTACTTATGCCACTCTGAGATACTTTGAAACCAAGAAATTCAACTTCTCTTTTAAAGAAGACGCATTTATCTAACTGCACTCTCATATTTGCCTCTGCCAACGTACAAAAGATTTCCTTCAAATGTTTAAAATGTGATTCTTCGTCTTTACTGAATATAATTATGTCATCGATATAGACATAACAAGTCCTTCCGATGAAGTTTCTTAGAATATCATCCAATGCTCTCTGGAATATTGATGGGGCATTTTTTAATCCAAACGGAAGCCTTGTGAACTCGTACTTCCCATTGTTCACTGAGAATGCCGTTTTCTCGATGTCTTCTTGCCTGAACGGTATTTGATGAAAACCACTTTTCAGATCAATTACCGTAAAGAATTTGTTGCCGCCCAGTTGAGATAAAACTTCCCCAACTTCTGGTATTGGATATTTGTCTGCTACAGTAACCGCATTCAATTTTCTAAAATCCACTACGACTCTGTACTTCCTCTTTCCAGATGCATCCTCTTTTTTCGGCACGACCCATATGGGTGAATTATAGGGAGAATGAGATGGTCTTATGATCCCGTCTTTTAATAATTTGCTTATTTCTTCCTCGACAACATTTTTCAGAGCCATTGGGTAAGGATAGTTTCTTGTGTAAGTAGGCTCGTCCGTGGTTGTACGAATTTCACCCTGTACTCTCGTTGTGTAAGTTAATTTTTCATCAGGATCTGCAAAAAGATTCTTGTGAGATTCTATGATTTTCATCATAGTTGATGTTTGGTTCTCAGAAAGGTGTTCAACTCGTATTTCCAGATTATTCACGTCCTGCGACATATATTGGTAAATTGGTATTTTCATACCATTCGTTATTGTAAAGTAATTATCAGCTGTGTGAATGATTGCAGAAAGTTCCTTCAAGGTATCATTACCTAGTATTGCATCAAAAGTCCGCAATCCAGGTAGAAGGAAAAATTTAAAAGGTTCAATAGAATCACCAAATATCCTTAGTAAGGTGTGGTGTGTAATTTGAACATTGCCAGATATTGTTTTAGCGCAGAAGTAGTCGCAATTTTTTTGAGGATTATTTGCCAGATCAGACTTAATATAATTCTTATTGCTACCAGTGTCCAGAAGGAATTTCAGTATTTTTCCGTTCCCCGTTCTTATCTTAAAGTATGGTAACGAGGAACTGTTTAACCAAAAAAATTAAGATCCGCATTAAGATCTTCAGTAGAAAAATCTTCCACTAGACTGTCCGAGGTTTTTACGTCCTCTCCTGAATAGTGTGTTAGTTCATTAATATATTCATTATTGGCCACATCCATGTATTCATTTATATCCGGTACACCTCCTACAGCTCCTTCGAGTGCTTCAATTTCTTTGTCAATTTTTGGATTATCTACTTCGCTGCCTCCTCTGTTGCAATTACCCTCTGTTCTTAAATGAAAGTTTCGTTGAGCCTTGTTGATTGGTCCTTGGAACGTACCTTCATAAGGCCTCTTATAACCATTATTGACCGGCGGTCTGTTGGCATAATTTATCTGCCTAGATTGGATGGACCGATCAATTTCCATCGGTTCCGGATTTGTAGGATATTGTTGATAATTTCGCGGATATCCTTGAGGTCTTTGATTCATGTTAGTGAACTGGTAATTTTGTTGACGGGGTTGATACTGAATATTCGGCCCATTCCTTGGCCTTGGTATGAATCGTGGTGGCAATTGTGGTCTGGTTGGAGCTCCCCCATGAGCGAGTTCAGGATAAAAAATATTTCTGGTGAATACCTGAGGATTTGGTTTGTATCCCTGCGTGTTTGGCTTAGGTATCTGCCCGTGAGCATGATGCATCCGATAAGTCATATTGTCCAATTTTAAACAGATGTGTAATGCCTGTGGCAAAGATGTGGGTTCCTTGACGCTTAATAGTCTTGGCAAATCGCCTTTCAGCCCACGCACGAAGGTATCAAGTGCTTTTTCTCTATAAGCGTTTGTCATTGAAGAAAGGCTACCTGTGTCCAGTTCAAGACAAGTTATCTTGTCCAATATTAGTGATAGGTGTTGGTACACCGCTTGATAGAATTCTGTTATGGTTTTGTGTCCTTGACACATGGTTGTCATCTGATATTCAAGTGTACCAATATCTCTCCTATCGGAGTAATGCATCATTAGACACTTTCTTATCTTGACCCAGTCTAGAGGTGTTCTGTATGAATCAAGAGCAGTGTCTGCTTCCCCAGTAATTTTTGTCCGTATTGTATGGAGAATGGCAAAATATCTTCCAGTACCTTTAATGCTTTCGAAAAGCTCCAGTACCCTTTCTACCGATTTCCGCCATGAACCGAATTCGCCCGCAATTCCCGAAAATTCTCTTAGTGATCTAACAATATCGGGAATTTTGTCCAATTCTTCGATACGAGTTGCTCCTATAGGTTGATCCCCTCCTTCATCAGGGGTGTCCTGTTTGAAGTAATCCAACACTATAGTTCTAACTTCCTCCTTTTGAGCTTGAGAGAGTCCACTGGAACTAGTGCTAGGCCTCTGTGGTTGGCTCATTGTGAGGGTTCTACTTAGTCTGTCCGTAATCTCTTCGATACTGTCAACTGGCATACTCTCTTTTAACAATATTTTTTCGGAACTTTTTCACAAAAAAAGGAAAGGAATAGGATGGACTAAGGAACGTTTTGTTTCGCGAATAAATATAAAATAGCAATCAATATGTAATCTTACAATCTGCCACTCACCTTACAATCACCATGACTTTTTTTCCACTGATGCCGTTGATGCTGTTTGCTTCGTATGAATTTTTTCTTTCGAAAATTACAATTTCTTCTTATTAATTTTTTTATATATTTTTCTTATTAATTTTCGGTTTTTTCTTAAGCTCAAACAAAAATTTTTTTTCAATTTCAGTTTTTTTTCTTTTTAATAATAATTTTATAATATTTCTTCACATTTATCATTTATTTTTAATTTTATTTTTTATTTACTAATTCTTTTTTTTTCAATGATAATTTCTTTTAATTTCTTCACACTTGTAATTTATTTTTAATTTTCCTTTTCATTTAATAATTCTTTCTTTCAATGATAATTTCTTTTAATTTCTTCACACTTATAATTTATTTTTAATTTTCCTTTTCATTTAATAATTCTTTTTGTCAATGATAATTTCTTTTAATTTCTTCACACTTATAACTTATTTTTAATCTTCTTTTTTTCTAAATCATATTTAATTCTTTACCTTTTAATAATAATTTCTTTCTTTTAAATAAATTTCCTCACTTTCTTAGATTATTATTTTTTCTTTAATAAAGTCACAATTTTATATTCTTAGGATTCTATAATTTATTTTCACAAACAATTTAAACATTTACTTCACAATTTCCTTATTTTTTAAAGTTCTTAAACACTACAGTGAGACTGCTGATGATCCCGTGATCACCTCCCGTTTGCGTTGACTACTAGAGCGCGTCCTTTTCTCACTCTAAACGGTGAGCCGGAATTGTTGGACCTTTTTCTGGGTTAAACCTCTTCGTCCTTACTTGCCTATCGTCTCAGGCAAATGTGTGCAAGGATACAAAAGAGGTCCCTGCTCGGGCGCCAATTAACAAAATATTAATTAAATTTATTTTTTAAAAAAGGTTGCGTGTTGGATTAGCAACACGTCTTACTTTATTTCTGAACAAAACCGGACTGAAGTTTACAAACAATAATGATCTTAACATAACTTAACTAAAGACATAAACTGCTGACGTAGTCCACGCGCCGAGTGATGAGTGTGGGAACGTTGCTAAATACCTTTACCCGTTCCCAAAAGCAATAGGATCCCGCTGGAATGTTGGTGCTGACACAATGTCTGCGTTGTATGCTCGTGTGTGGACAAATACAATGTATTATACGTTAACTCCTCCCCCTCTAAGTTCCATACGTCCTCGAATGGAACATCAAAAGAATGGCAGGCTGTGGAATCTCTTTTTCTTGTCATTACTCGATATCCTGGTAAAATCATTTGTAGGTTGATTATCTTGTTGAGGCTCTTCGATAACATTTTCAACTTGTTTAGGTCTGATGTTTCTCCATTTCTTCCAGTATTTTGCAAGAACGAAAACCCCAATTAGCAGGAAAGTCGATACCATTCCCAAGTTCAATGATAGACTTATTTGGTTTATCGATTTAAGTTTACGGATTAGTTCCAGAGATAATGTTCTTTCTTCAGCGTTGGAGCTCATGGGTTGAATTAAGGCAGGAAGAGGTTTTGTTGTAGTTATTTGTCTCGATAAGTATGTCCTGTTGTTTACTCGGACCGTAGAATTATAGTGGTGAATTACATACGATCCATTGAGCCACATGGTTGAGTTGTCAACATCAATTTGTCCACTGAATTGGTTCAAAAATAATATGCCATCCTCAATTTCTTCTGTTGTAAAAATGTGTTCGTTATTGGTGGTGTCTGACTCGCCAAAAGTTTCGGGATGCACAGGGAATCTGTGATAGCATCATAAGTTTCAGGACTACATATTGATAAACTATTGTATGTTTTACATTTCTTTTTTAATCCAAATATTCTTTTCTTATTCTTACAGTCTAGGACGTATTCATAATCTAGCCTAGTTACAATATTTTCACTTTTGATAGCCTTAATTAGTAATCTAATACAATTTTCAGTATCTGTTGTCGGAACACTTAATATGTAAAGTATATTGTAACCTTCGAGAGCAATTTTTACTTCTGCAAAGTGCAGTAGTTCATCAGTACTAGAAAATGGAATATTACTTTTACTAAATATGTCATTTAGGATTTCGACTTCGAAAGATGAGAGGATAAATGAATTAACTATATTTACTTTTGCCAAATGAATTGCAAATTCAATATTCGCAACATCTTCTTCTAGAAGTTAAAGTTTATATTTGCATTCTAATATTCTTTCATCCTGAAGATTTTGTTCTGTTTTTAAGATTTTTATTATTTCGTTTGTGGTGTTCGTGAGTTTACTTATTTTCTCTAGTGACAGACGATTTATCACAATTTGATTGCTATTATTTTCCAAAACGTCATCTATCTTTTTCTGAATTATCTCAAAGTCCTGACAGTCTGGACTTCCAGCAATCCATTTCCATGCACTACGGAGGAAATCCAGTGATCGTTTAGACTTTACATTTGGTTTTAATCGTGATATGTAGGATTTAATTTGGGATATTGTGTATTTAAGGTAAGGGATCAGGGGATGGTTTAAGGTGATATTCCGAACAATATTATCTTCCATTTCATGGATCAGGTTATCGTAGTTCCGTAAATCAATCGTATGAACTATCTTGAAAGTTCCGGTCTGGACTTTAGCCAATCCGGAATTCATTGCCAATAATTTTGAATTCGAGTAATCCAATATTTGTATTTCGCCAGCACATAATGCCGTCAAGATTAATAATCTGTAAAATAGGAGTTGTGAATTAATTTCTAATATGACAAATAATATGTATTATACGTTAACTTATATATATATATATATATATATATATATATATATATATATATATATATATATATATATATATATATATATATATATATATATATATATATATATATATATATATATATATATATATATATATATATATATATATATATATATATATATATATATATATATATATATATATATATATATATATATATATATATATATATATATATATATATATATATATATATATATATATATATATATATATATATATATATATATATATATATATATATATATATATATATATATATATATATATATATATATATATATATTAGGGTGTCCGTTATAGTTATTTGCTTTTTTAAATTGGAAATTGTAAATTTGTATGACATTTGCATTTTACAAATGTTACATTTAGCATAAACTATATCTACTGGCTCAAAAAACTGCCACATATCACTTCTTTTCCTTTTGTTTAATCTTCCATTATTTTTCAGTACTTTATAAGACAAATATCCAAAAAAAACGATAAATGCGAAAGATCCACATTTGAAAAAATAAACAGTTCCACAAAATTCAAAACTCCCATGCGCAACGATAGTCAAAAAACTTGTAAGTTGCAAACCGAAAGAGAAAGGAGAGAAATATTTCAAGAAAGAATAGTAATAATCGTTATGAAGAAAACGATATAACTAACTGAACGAACGTACATATATTGAAATAAGTGAAATAAAAGAAAGTGTAATAAAAGAACGTATAATAAAAGAACGGTTAAAGCAAATATTTCGTAACTGTCGTTACTACTTCTTTTTCAATAACCGTGATTAAATCACCGGTACGGAAATATCACTCATCACTAATGTATATGTCCATGTCAGTTGTCAATCATCTCTCATTGAGTGCGGTCGTCAATTTTTTCTCTGTGTCTGTGATCACAACTAACTTCGCTCAGCCATCCCTTTTCACCGAACGTTTTTCGTATCGTAAATAAAAAATGAAAAAGGAAAAAAAAAATAGACAAATGCAAAAATTCAACGAGTGCATCATACAGGGAATCTAACATAGTTACATTAGTACAGAACAAAAGAGGATTTAAAAATACAAATAAAAAACAAGTGTAGTAAGATTTAACAAAAGAGCTTCGGCTCTGTTAACATCTATCAACATGAATGACCCACCTAACCTCCAAAAACCTGCCAAGCAACCTTTTTTTGCAATGGGATAAAACCACAAAACCGATTTTTACGAACATAGGACCCGAAATACCTCATAATGACTAGAACAAACAATACCAATACTCTCTCTAATGTTTCGCTTTTTTTACTTGAAAATGCTATTGATATCACATGCAATAGTGAAGTGAATGTAAGAAAACTCGCAATGGAAAATAAGAACAAATAGCCAGATCAAAGCAAATAAAGTAATTACATTAACTGCTTTATCGAATGATATCACATGTTCAAATCACTGAACACAAAATATTAAATTATTCCAAGGGAGTGATATACTGTAACGACTTTCGTGGCATTCCATACAGCGAATTTCTAGAGGAACTAAACTGCAAAATGGTGTTGAAACAATTCTTAAAAAGGACAACGATAAATTAATTGAAACAGGATTAGTGGTCCTAACATTCGCATCAACTACATAACCAAAGTATATTCGTATCGGTTAAGAAAAAATTTATATCGACCCACACATACCTCGACCGCTTAGATGTAACAATTGCTTTAATTACAGGCATATTTAAAAATTTTGTAAAACTAGTAAAATCTGTCACTTCTGTGCAAACAACTATCACTTGAGTACCAAAACGAAAGAAGAGTGTAGACATTTGTATTAACTGTACAAAATCTAAAATTTCTTCAAACGACCACGCAGCGATTGACAAGAAATGTCCGATATTTATAAAACAACAAGAGCTACAAGCAATTAAAATAACACTTAAATTAAACAACAAGGCTGCTCATACAATCTACCAAGAGCGCCATCAACATGATTCCATTACTTATGCTTCCGTCGTTGCCACTCAGAAGTCTGCTCAAAAATATAACCTTACTCAGTCGGCAACCATTTTACCAATACCACCTCCACCACCGCCAGCAACACAACAACATTTTACTATGTAGATAGATAGGTAAGGCGGCAGCCCGAAATGCGCACTTAGGCCAACATTGAACCTTTGTGATACCGCATGAGACAGCAGGTCCCATCCCTTTCAAAGGTCCAGCCATTTGGAGCTTTTAATGAAGCAGTTGATAGAGCTAATCTTTTTTTTGTGAGATATCTCCCAAAGATTCCAGAAAGTAGTCGCCTGGGAAGGTGCGCCTCCTTCTGGACAGCGCTGGACATGTGCACAACAGGAGAACAATAGACTTTTCCTCCTCCTCGTCCATACAACTCCTGTATAAGTCGTTAGAAGCGATCCCCAGCCTACACACGTGTGTTCCTAGAGTCCAGTGTCCCGTTAGGACGCTAATCACGGAACCTATGCTTTGTCTATTTAGAGCCAGTAGGTCCTTAGAGCGCTTGATATTTATCTCTGGCCAGGTTTGTCTAGCCTTTTTACATCCTGAAAATTCCCGCCGTGCCTAAGGATAAGAGCTTCTATGTGGCAATACGAATACCGAAGTTAGACCTATATGTTTCAATCGGTATGGTAGTACTCTTAGGTTAGGTTAGGTTAATGTGGCAGCCAGTTCAAGGACCAGCTCACTCAGACCACCATGGGTCCATTGTGATACCACCACGCCACAACGCACCTCCGATTCACTCGTCGAACCATTTCGAAGCCCGAAGCGTAGAGAGCCAAAAGCGTATTTTCCTAAAGAGCCCGCTCTGCTTCTGGCCAGAGCGGGGCAACTACAGAAGAGATGCTCCACAGTCTCCTCCTCCTCCTCATCCCCACAGCTTCTGCAGTATTCATGAGAGAATACTCCCAGCCTGAGAGCATGTCTGCCGAAAAGCCAGTGACCAGTGATACATGCCACGACCTTAGAGATATTCTCTCTCGGCAGGGCAAGCAAGTCTCTAGTTTTCCTACTATTAAGTTCCGGCCACATTAGCCTAGTCGTTAAGCAAGTGCCCTCTTGTGCCCAAGACCCATTTGTCTCACGCACGACCCTATCCTTCAGCATCAGTTTACAGGTGGCAATAGGTATTCCAGTTTCACATCTGTCCATGCCTAAAGGAAGGTTGGTACCCCGTCTGGCTAAGTCATCAGCCCTAAAGTTTCCCGCAATATCTCTATGCCCCGGAACCCATATAAGGCGTACCTTGAAAGCGGTACTGATATCATTTAGGGCTGCTCGGCAGTCCTGAGCAACCTTTGATTTCAGTGCCACCGAATTCATTGACAAGATGGCCGCCTGGCTATCCGAGTAGATATTTATAAGATTTCTTGTTACGGCATGTCTATTTAAGTAGACGGCTTCCTCCTTTATGGTTAGGACCTCTGCTTGATAAACACTGCAGTGGTCGGGGAGACGGAAAGAAAGTTCCAGTCCCAATTCTTGTGAGAAAACTCCAAAACCGACTCTATCGTCAAGTTTGGATCCGTCAGTGTAGAAATTAAGTTCCCCCCTTCTCCATGGCATTGGTGTTTGCCACTCTCTTCTAGACGGAATATATGTCTGGAAGTGCCTATCGAAGTTGAGATTAGGTATAGAGTCAGAGTCAATGTGCTGGACAGAACTACTCCAGGTATGCGCAATAGTCGAGTGACCTGATCGGCAGATGCCATAACGCCGCACATTTCAGCCTTAGTGCTGATGTGGCGGCTACTTGTTTCCCTACCAGCTCTAATGTAGGTAGGTTGAGTATTACTTCTAAAGCTTTAGTAGGCGTGGTCCTTAAGGCACCAGAGATGCATAAAAAAAGCCGTTCTTTGGACCTTGCTCAGAAGCTTCAAATAGCTTTGTTTCTGAGTGGCTGGCCACCATACCAGTATTCCATATAGCAATATGGGTCTGACCACCGAAATGTATAGCCAGTGCATACTTTGTGGGGATAGCCCCCACCTGATTCCGACCGCTTTTTTACATGTGTACAAAGCAATATTGGCCTTTCTGACTCTTTCTTCAATATTGGGTTTCCAGGTAAGTTTTCTATCTAGTACGAGTCCCAAATATCTAACTGTATCCTTCATCGGAATTTCCACACCTTTGTATGTTAGCGGGGAGACCTCAGGAGATCTATTTTTCTTAGAAAAGAGGATTAATTCCATTTTCTCAGGGTTTAACCCTAATCCCCTTCTTCCCGTCCAACCAGTAAGCATGGCCATGCTAGAGCGCAAAATATCCATAAGAGTGTTTGGATATTTCCCTCTGATCACAATTGCCAAGTCATCAGCGTATGTGACGACATGGCAACCCTCCCTCTCTAAGGCTAGCAGTAATGAATTTACCGCCAAATTCCAGAGCAGGGGGGAGAGGACTCCTCCCTGAGGAGTGCCTCTGCAGACCTGTCTGCTTAAGGTGTGGGAACCTAAGCTGGCAGTTACCCTTCTACTGACGAGTATCATTTCTACCATCGCTACCATATTAGGATCGACGCCCAGAGCTTCTAACGCTCCCGTAATGGCGTTCGCATTTATGTTGTTGAAAGCACCTTCTATGTCAATGAACGCCGCTAGTGCGAAATCTTTCTGCTGGATGGCTTTTTCCACTATACCAATAAGTACGTGTAACGCCGTCTCTGTCGATTTGCCCTTCGTGTATGCATGTTGTGCCGAGGAGATTCTACCAGTTGGTATAGCTTCCCGTAAGTGTGCATCCATCACTCTCTCCAGTGTTTTTAGGAGGAAAGACGTGAGACTGATTGGTCTGAAGTCTTTAGGATTTACATGAGAGGACCTGCCTGCCTTG
This sequence comes from Clusia tigrina, assembly GCA_920105625.2. Classification (NCBI taxonomy): domain Eukaryota; kingdom Metazoa; phylum Arthropoda; class Insecta; order Diptera; family Clusiidae; genus Clusia; species Clusia tigrina. The sequence goes on from OV050030.1 coordinate 329,516,332, forward strand.
GGTATGAAGGAAACCTTCGTTTCTCTCCATCTCTGCGGAATAAAGCCCATGTTTAGACAGCTTCTAATTGCAGTCACAACCCAGGGCGTAATTATGTCCCGTGATTGTTGCAGTTCTGCTGGATAGATTCCATCCATGGTAGTACTCTTACGGGCAAGTTCATCCGCCTTGCAGTTCCCTGGAATATCTCTGTGACCGGGAACCCAGCACAGATGCAGACGGGTCTGCTTAGCTATCTCGTCTAAAGATTTGCGGCAGCTCTTGACGGCTTTTGAGGTGATAATAACCGAATCCAGGGAGCGCAAAGCAGCTTGGCTGTCGGACAGAATGCAAATATCAAGTCCAGATATCTTCTTCTTCCTTAGCCAAGACAGTGCTGCCTCTATAGCCGCGACCTCTGCCTGAAAAACACTGCAGTGGTCGGGCATCCTAAAGGACATGTTAATATCCAAATCTTCTGAGAATACACCACCTCCTACTCTGTAGTTTGGATCCATCTGTGTAGATGTGAACCCCTTCTACATGAGTGGGGATGCCATCCTTCCATTCGTCCCTGGAGGGAATGGAGATCTTGCACATACCATTGAAGGCGTACATTGGTGTGATGTAGTCGAAAGAGTCAGGAATACCCTCAAAATGTCTTAAAATGGACTCATGACCTATATTCCTGGCATCCCATTGATGCGTAGCATTTAGCTTTATAGCTGAGTTTGCAGCCATTTTTTTGCCAAAAAGCCTAACAGGCAGCAGATTGAGCATAATATCCAATGCTGCCGTTGGAGTCGTTCTAATGGCACTACTTATGAATACCTCTGCCGTTCTTTGTACCTTTGTTACCAGCCTGTTGCATGTGGACTTACTCACCAAGCAAGCACCCCACACTGGTCGTACCACAGCTGTGTATATCCAATAGGCTACCTTAGGCTGTAACCCCCATTTTTTTCCTATAACTCTTTTACAAGAGTACATAGGTACCTGATCCTTCCTAATGCGTTCGCTTATATTAGCCTTCCAGTTCAGCTTCCTATCTAGGATCACGCCCAGATATTTAGCCTCCACGACAAGGTTAATATCTACACCCCTTAGCTTCTTAGCGATAAATTGAAGAATTTTATACTTCCTAGTGATGAGCACCAGCTTAGTCTTGGTCGGATTAACCCCCAACCCAGTACCTCAGTAGTCCATTTAGAGAGAATGTTCAACATGTGTTGCATCAACTCTCAGAGTAGATATGTATTTTTCCGAGATAGTAATAGCAACATCATCTGCATACGCAACCACCTTGCATCCTTCCCTCTCGACGCCATCCCCAGCCATGAGTTGATTATCCTGCTACTAAGCATATTTTCAATCCACCTGCTAATGGCGGGTTCCACCTCCAAGTCTCGCATCGCACCGATTATTGCGTCTCATTTGATGTTGCTAAAAGCTCCCTCGATGTCCAGGAAATCCACTAGGGAGAACTCCTTGTTATGCAGGGAACACTCAATACTAAAGACTAAGGAGTGTAAAGCGGTATCAACTGATTTACCCTTGAAGTAAGGATGCTGAGAGACTGTCAACTTCTGTCTGTCTATACTGAACCTCAGATGAATGTCTAACAACCTTTCCAGGATTTTCAGACAGAAGGAGGACAGACTAAGGGGCCTTAAGCCCCCTGGAGCTGTGTGCGAGCTTTTGCCGGCCTTGGGTCTAAAATTACCCTCACATGCTTCCATGAGTCTGGAATATACGGTAATTCAACACAACTATTGTAGATCTTTAGCAGCCACTCTATTATAAGATTCTCTGACTGCTGAATTTCAATTGAAGCTACACCATCTGGGATTGATGCTTTATATGGTTTCAAGCTATGGATACCCCATTGCAATTTTGGCTTCGGGATTATGTCTGAGTTGACTTCGACTACATTCACGCTGGACATCGTTCTCCGCGGAATGGTGCTCGAGCAACCAGGGAAGTGAGTCTCCTGAACAAGCTCTAGAGTATCATTACTATTTGAAGTCCAAGATCCATACTCCCTCCTCAGGTAACCAGGTACCATTATAGCAGTTGATAGGACCTTCCTCAACCTGGCCGTCTCAGAGATATCTTTTACGTCACCGCAAAAGTTTCTCCACGATTCTCTTTGTGCCTTCTCTTTTTACCTACCTTTGAGGCTCTCAATGCTGTATTATATAAAACCCTGTCGGCACTATCTCTAGATTTCTTTGCGCTATTGAAAAGTCTCCTACAGTTTTGTCTGAGTCCCCTGATTTTCCACAACACGTGGGTTTCTGTTTCCCCCTGGGTCTACTGAGGGGGCAAGAGACCAATAGAGCCTTATTAAGAGCAACCATTGGAACCTCCACAGACCTCTCAATTTCGGCACACGTACTTGTGCTGGTGGGGTGCTGAGGTAGTAGTCTAGCTACAATCACCTTGTAGAGATCCCAGTTTGCTTTCCTGACATTTCTAAAAGCCTTAGGGCTAGGTAGAGTATCTAGAAGATCAAACTGAATTAACCTATGATCCCAAAAGGAGTGTTCCTCTAGAACTCCCCAATTTGAGATCCGATCAAAAATTGATTCGGAGGCAAGGGTTTTGTCAAGGACTTCTTGCCTATTAGCAGTAATGAAAGTGGGTTCTGAACCCTTATTACATATAAGAAGGTTAGTCGTTACAATATATTCATATAATGACTCACCGCGTTCATTGACATCCGTGCTTCCCCAGATGTCGTGGTGCACATTGGCATCGCATCCAATAATAACAGCCACCCGTTGAGCCTTTGGATCCACAACAAGCTTCTGTAGGTTGGCTTCTGGAAGGATTTCATCGTCATGCGCCATATAGGCCGAGACCAGCCAGTACCGTCCCTTGCCAGTTTTCAGGCAGACGGCCGTTAAATCCTTGTTGCTGTAATTGGGGAGAATAAATGAGCTAACATTATTCCTAATGAGGATACAGGACCTAGGTCTTCCTTCACTTACGGTATAGAGCAAGCTCTAATTCTCAGTCCTAAGGCCACAGACCAAGTCCCCGTAAGTTCAGGGTTCTTGGATCAGGACAACGTCTACTCCGCCTTTTGCAAGACGGAGCTGAAGGCTGGCATAGGCCGCCTTCGAGTGATGGAGGTTAATCTGAACTATTCGTAGCATCTCTGCTACTCGTAGCGCTGATCACTTCCACCCCCGTCACATCAGCCTCAGACTCCGAGTCTGACTCCAGAAGGACTTCCTCCTCACTGAGTGTGGTTGTCCCTAGGACACTCTCCAAACTCCCCACAGTTGACACAGAGTCACTGCGTTTCGGGTGCATGGCGGACAGGTACGACTTCGAGCCTTGCGCCTGGCCATGCTTCACCTATCCTGGATATCGCAATCCTATATAGGTCGACTGACCTTTGATCCGCGCAGGCAATCAACTTAACGTGGCCCTGATGCCATCCTCTGTCGCGAAAAGAGGGAAACCACCTGGAAATTCCTTCATAAGCTGGAGGTAGAGCCTTGAAAGGCTGACTTCTTCCTTTTCAAGCACTCAAGAGAGATACTGCCATCCGGGTCATTGCGATCTATGACCGCCATGACCTGGTGTCCTTTCAGCACTTCGCTGAAGGACTTCGTGGTGACAGTACCGCGCTTTTTAAATTTGTTTGGGTCCGTGTGGGTGGTCTCTTGTAGGGACCGTTGACGTTTTGTAGCATGTTGTTTTCACGACTTTCGTTGCACACTCGAGGGAAGCCTACTGCTTCACCGTCCTCTCCTTCTCTGGGATCCGCGACAAGCGTTCCACCGTCCGGAGAGCAGCCCGTTTTTCCATGTAGAACCTTTGGTTCTCTGGTTAGCAACACTAACGCAGCACGTGGCTTTGCTTGTGCCTGGCTCGTCGTCCTGAGCTACAATAGCCGCCGCAGAGTGTGCGGAGGATTTTGGATTACCATCCGAATTAGCGTTTAGAGACCGCACGTTTTTTTTTTGTATATAGTTTTTCTTCATACTGGTTCTTACGGCCACCCGCTTGATTGATCAAGCTAAGGCAGCCAAAAATTTGAAAGGGGAAGGGGTTGGTCAACTGTGACAGCGCCCCGTACCACAGGATCGCCACCGTTACTACCTGAGGCGGCTTGGTATCAGGAAGGGGAGCTCTGTTAAGATACAGCCTAATTAACCTCCTGGCTGCAAAACAACATCCAATGCGCAAGAACAACATCCAATCCCAAGAACTCCCTGGATTAGGAGGGAGACAGTTGGACTTAGTTGGATTACTCCGCAGTAGTCAGTCCGGCTAGGGTCATCCCATATGAGCCGAAACTCCGCCATCCCAACCCATTGTGTCAGTGCAATCATTTAAGCCTTCGTACCCCGACAATGTGACAACTCTTAACTGAAAAACCAAAAATAAATCCGAGCGTTCCGTCATCACCTATAACGACGTCATGTATGGACTCCGACTCTGAACCATATTCATCAGCATCAACACCTGAATTAGCATCCAAAGTTGTTCCCAATACCAAATTTTAAGTCAGCCCGAAAAATACCTCCAAACGACTCATTTCGCAATTAAAAAGCAAAAACAAATTAACCAGCTAAACTAACCTCAAACAGTCTACCAAAACCACATCAAAAAATGGAAAAAATAGCGATGAAACCATGGAAGAGCTTTAAACTTACTGGGAATAACCTCAAACATTTATATTTAATTCGTATGAATTTTATTTATCATCAAAGTATATATATTTATTTTAATTACTTCATACATACATTTCACAAGAAAGATTTACACACTTACAATTTACCTGAATTTGTATACATATACTATCGTTTATCTTCAAACTAAATATGACACTTAAGATACTACAATGGAATATTAGAGGCTATGTCAATAATTATAATGAGCTATTATTGATAATAAGAAAACATAATATAAAAGAAATAGCATTGCAGGAAACACATATCCAACTCAACTCACCTATCCCTATCCCAATTAATTTTTCCATCTACACCCTCAACACCTCCAACACCTTAAGGGGAGTTTCCATACTTATCCAAAACTCTATTGAACACAAAGAAATATCTTTGAATTACGACTTCGATGCTATCGGAGTGAAACTTTACTCCCAAAAACAATTTTCAATAATATCTGCCCACATACCTCTCAACAAACATTTTAACCCGACTAATTTGGGAAATGTTCTTGGCCATTATCAATCCTCTACCCTGATTACCGGTGATTTCAATAGCTGGCATATTTCTTATCGCCAAGAAACAATAACAAAGGCAACACATTGAACCGATTTATTTGCCAATCGAATTATGTGCTCCTTAACGACGGAAACTCAACCCACTTCACAACACACAACACTTTCACTCACATAGACCTAACATTCTGCTCTCCCTTTATAGCAATGTAGTCAAAATGGGTAACTGAGAACGTCTTATCAGAAAGTGATCACTTCCCAATTATTATATCCCTATTACCACAAACCAGACACAACATTCAAACCAACAAACCTAAATTCAAACTCAAACTAGCCCCAGTACGCACCTTCCTCAAAGATTAACAAAGAAACTGCAATAATAAATAAAATCGTTTTACAAGCAGCACATGCATCAATCTCACAAGCATCACTAAAGACACAATACCGCACTGTTCCATACATAGTCCCGAAAAACAAAAAAAGAAAAAAACAGATACTCGAACGCATTCAAAAGGAATGGGTTTAAGCCAATCTACTTAAATACAAAAAATACAACTGCCACAATCAAAAGAGAAATCAGAACCGCTAAAAAAGAATCAGTGAACGATTTTACATCAGAAATAAACCCTACAACACCAGTTGCTAAAATTTGGCACCTCATGGCATCCATTGTGTAAAGTCACTCCAGACCCCATCCACACCCATAACAAACCAACAAACAATAGCGAATGAATTCTGTTATTTCTGGTCAAATAATGCTTCCAATAATAATTTCTCCTTAAATTAGTAAAAGAACTACACTTCGGCTAATACACAACACAACCACATTACCCAGATCCAATTTAATTGAAAATATACTACTTAGAATTAGCTTCCGCACTATCTAGGCTAAAGGGTCATACTCCAGGACTAGACAGATATCTTCTTCAAAGATAAAGAACCTTTCTTACGAAATGAAACAACGCTTACTAAATCATTACAACAACATATTTAAAAATTATATCCCAATATCTTACAAAACTAGTTTAATTATACCCATTTTAAAATCCGGCTCAAATAAAACAAGCATTAAATCATACAGACCTATGTCACTAATTCCATGTTTTTCTAAATTATTACAAACTAATTAATAGCCATCATATAAGGTTTAAAAAAGCAAATCTGTATCTGATACACTATTGTATGTGGACTATGAGACTGCAGACTGCCTGTCACTTAAAAATCACATTTCCATAATCTCCATTGATTTCGAAAAGGCTTACGACAAAATTAGTGTCCACACCATAATAGACCAATTCCATTCTTGGCAGCTTGGACCAAACAAAATCAAATATATTATAAATTTCATGACCAGAAGGAAAATTATGACTAGAGTAGGCAAATATTTACCAGACATCCGACCATTACAAAATGGAATCCCGCAATAGAATCAGTCATTCTATTTCTTATAGTTTATAACAAACTCTGTACAACACTACACAGGGATATAAACTACTGCGCTTACGTCGACGATTTCAATTTACTTATAAAACAAGACAAAAACAAATTACAAAATTTCGTGACATTGAATGGTGCGATTACTCTGGTTCAATTCTCTCATCTACAAACTGCAAACACCTCCACATCTGCCGCAAACACAATTCTTGGTATCAGGAAGGGGAGCTCTGTTAAGATACAGCCTAATTAACCTCCTGGCTGCAAAACAACATCCAATGCGCAAGAACAACATCCAATCCCAAGAACTCCCTGGATTAGGAGGGAGACAGTTGGACTTAGTTGGATTACTCCGCAGTAGTCAGTCCGGCTAGGGTCATCCCATATGAGCCGAAACTCCGCCATCCCAACCCATTGTGTCAGTGCAATCATTTAAGCCTTCGTACCCCGACAATGTGACAACTCTTAACTGAAAAACTAAAAATAAATCCGAGCGTTCCGTCATCACCTATAACGACGTCATGTATGGACTCCGACTCTGAACCATATTCATCAGCATCAACACCTGAATTAGCATCCAAAGTTGTTCCCAATACCAAATTTTAAGTCAGCCCGAAAAATACCTCCAAACGACTCATTTCGCAATTAAAAAGCAAAAACAAATTAACCAGCTAAACTAACCTCAAACAGTCTACCAAAACCACATCAAAAAATGGAAAAAATAGCGATGAAACCATGGAAGAGCTTTAAACTTACTGGGAATAACCTCAAACATTTATATTTAATTCGTATGAATTTTATTTATCATCAAAGTATATATATTTATTTTAATTACTTCATACATACATTTCACAAGAAAGATTTACACACTTACAATTTACCTGAATTTGTATACATATACTATCGTTTATCTTCAAACTAAATATGACACTTAAGATACTACAATGGAATATTAGAGGCTATGTCAATAATTATAATGAGCTATTATTGATAATAAGAAAACATAATATAAAAGAAATAGCATTGCAGGAAACACATATCCAACTCAACTCACCTATCCCTATCCCAATTAATTTTTCCATCTACACCCTCAACACCTCCAACACCTTAAGGGGAGTTTCCATACTTATCCAAAACTCTATTGAACACAAAGAAATATCTTTGAATTACGACTTCGATGCTATCGGAGTGAAACTTTACTCCCAAAAACAATTTTCAATAATATCTGCCCACATACCTCTCAACAAACATTTTAACCCGACTAATTTGGGAAATGTTCTTGGCCATTATCAATCCTCTACCCTGATTACCGGTGATTTCAATAGCTGGCATATTTCTTATCGCCAAGAAACAATAACAAAGGCAACACATTGAACCGATTTATTTGCCAATCGAATTATGTGCTCCTTAACGACGGAAACTCAACCCACTTCACAACACACAACACTTTCACTCACATAGACCTAACATTCTGCTCTCCCTCTATAGCAATGTAGTCAAAATGGGTAACTGAGAACGTCTTATCAGAAAGTGATCACTTCCCAATTATTATATCCCTATTACCACAAACCAGACACAACATTCAAACCAACAAACCTAAATTCAAACTCAAACTAGCCCCAGTACGCACCTTCCTCAAAGATTAACAAAGAAACTGCAATAATAAATAAAATCGTTTTACAAGCAGCACATGCATCAATCTCACAAGCATCACTAAAGACACAATACCGCACTGTTCCATACATAGTCCCGAAAAACAAAAAAAGAAAAAAACAGATACTCGAACGCATTCAATAGGAATGGGTTTAAGCCAATCTACTTAAATACAAAAAATACAACTGCCACAATCAAAAGAGAAATCAGAACCGCTAAAAAAAGAATCAGTGAACGATTTTACATCAGAAATAAACCCTACAACACCAGTTGCTAAAATTTGGCACCTCATGGCATCCATTGTGTAAAGTCACTCCAGACCCCATCCACACCCATAACAAACCAACAAACAATAGCGAATGAATTCTGTTATTTCTGGTCAAATAATGCTTCCAATAATAATTTCTCCTTAAATTAGTAAAAGAACTACACTTCGGCTAATACACAACACAACCACATTACCCAGATCCAATTTAATTGAAAATATACTACTTAGAATTAGCTTCCGCACTATCTAGGCTAAAGGGTCATACTCCAGGACTAGAGAGATATCTTCTTCAAAGATAAAGAACCTTTCTTACGAAATGAAACAACGCTTACTAAATCATTACAACAACATATTTAAAAATTATATCCCAATATCTTACAAAACTAGTTTAATTATACCCATTTTAAAATCCGGCTCAAATAAAACAAGCATTAAATCATACAGACCTATGTCACTAATTCCATGTTTTTCTAAATTATTACAAACTAATTAATAGCCATCATATAAGGTTTAAAAAAGCAAATCTGTATCTGATACACTATTGTATGTGGACTATGAGACTGCAGACTGCCTGTCACTTAAAAATCACATTTCCATAATCTCCATTGATTTCGAAAAGGCTTACGACAAAATTAGTGTCCACACCATAATAGACCAATTCCATTCTTGGCAGCTTGGACCAAACAAAATCAAATATATTATAAATTTCATGACCAGAAGGAAAATTATGACTAGAGTAGGCAAATATTTACCAGACATCCGACCATTACAAAATGGAATCCCGCAATAGAATCAGTCATTCTATTTCTTATAGTTTATAACAAACTCTGTACAACACTACACAGGGATATAAACTACTGCGCATACGTCGACGATTTCAATTTACTTATAAAACAAGACAAAAACAAATTACAAAATTTCGTGACATTGAATGGTGCGATTACTCTGGTTCAATTCTCTCATCTACAAACTGCAAACACCTCCACATCTGCCGCAAACACAATTCTACAGAAACAGAAAAGTAAAAAAATGAATTATGTACTCATTTCTGCACGCCACTGTATATATATATATATATATATATATATATATATATATATATATATATATATATATATATATATATATACATATATATATATATATATATATATATATATACATATATATATATATATATATATATATATATATATATATATATGTATATATATATATATATATATATATATATATATATATATATGTATATATATATATATATATATATATATATATATATATATATATATATATATGTATATATATATATATATATATATATATATATATATATATACATATATATATATATATATATATATATATATATATATATATATATATATGTATATATGCACGAGGTGTGTTCAAAACGTATCGCGAATTTTGAATTTTCGCGGGCTACGGATGTTCGATTTTCGATCTTTTTGTGGCGTTATGTTGGTACTCATACCTCGTGCATATATACATATATATATATATATATATATATATATATATATATATATATATATATATATATATATATATATATATATATATATATGTATATATATATATATATATATATATATATATATATATATATATATATATATATATATATATATATATATATGTATATATATATATATATATATATATATATATATATATATATATACATATATATATATATATATATATATATATATATATATATATATATATATGTATATATGCACGAGGTGTGTTCAAAACGTATCGCGAATTTTGAATTTTCGCGGGCTACGGATGTTCGATTTTCGATCTTTTTGTGGCGTTATGTTGGTACTCATGACCGTCACTGATGTTGACAATCTCGGCCATTTTTAATGTTCAGTCAGTTTTTGACAGCTATTGTGCATGGACGTGCTTTAGCTTGTCTTCGAATTTTGTCTATCCCGAAAAATGGATCAAAGAATTTGTATCAAATTTTGTGTGAAAAACAACATAAAGTCCGCGGAAGTATTCCGAATGTTGACTGTTGGGTCTATGGTTATGACGTAGAAACCAAAGCTCAATCATTCCAATGTAAGCTGTCGCATGAGCCAAGATCGAATTCGTTATCCTTTATCTGTCCAGGAATCCAAATTGGTTTGATTGCTGGATAGTGGTTTATGAGGATATTTCTAATTAATAGTGTATAATATTCGTTGTTTTCTATAATAGTTATAGCATTTAAAGCAGACAGTGAGTCTGTGAAAATGGCAAAATTCGAGTTTTCTTTAGTTGCGTATTTGATCGCTTCATGGATAGCTATGATTTCAGCAGTAAATATGGAACTGTAACTTGGTAGGTTTGAGATCTAAATAATTTGGTTGAGAGAGGTTACACTGAAAATAATTTTGTTGTCCATTTTTGAGCAGTTCACTAGGCTTTCTTTTATTTTTAGAAACATTGATTGGAGGATCTTAGGGTTGGTGTCGGCTTTGGTAAAACGGCGTAGACAGGTGTCAATAGAAGAGATTGTCCATGGTGGATATACATTGTTTATGGGGCTTAGAGGGCAAGTTGGTAATTGTTATTATGAGTTTTTGGGAGTTTACTACACCTTGCTGATTTTTGACTATGTTGTGTAATGGGCTATTATGAGGTCTGAAAAGTGTTTTGATGAGTTTTGTGGTTGTGCAATCTCGATGATCTTGGATTGTTCGCAGATTGGATTCGAGCAAGTTGTTAATTGGTGTTAATATTAAGGCGCCAAGGGCTGTTCTAACGTCGGCATTAAATGGAGTTTAAATTTTGTGTAATGTTGCTTTGGGAGAAAATCCATAAAGGTATTCCATAACTAATTTTTGAGACGATAAGTGCTTTGAGTACAGTGGGTATTGCAATTTGATTTGTTACTAGATAAGCATTTTATTACGTTTAGTTTTGCTGTGAATGGTGAATTCAATTTTTCTATATGTGTATTACATTTATAACGCTTGTTAAAAATTACTCCAAAGATTCGTAGGTTCTCAACTTCCGCAAACTGTATGTAACTGTTGTGGATTATTTCTGTAGAATTGTGTTTGCGGCAGATGTGGAGGTGTTTGCAGTTTGTAGATGAGAGAATTGAACCAGAGTAATCGCACCATTCAATGTCACGAAATTTTGTAATTTGTTTTTGTCTTGTTTTATAAGTAAATTGAAATCGTCGATGTATGCGCAGTAGTTTATATCCCTGTGTAGTGTTGTACAGAGTTTGTTATAAACTATAAGAAATAGAATGACTGATTGCGGGATTCCATTTTGTAATGGTCGGATGTCTGGTAAATATTTGCCTACTCTAGTCATAATTTTCCTTCTGGTCATGAAATTTATAATATATTTGATTTTGTTTGGTCCAAGCTGCCAAGAATGGAATTGGTCTATTATGGTGTGGACACTAATTTTGTCGTAAGTCTTTTCGAAATCAATGGAGATTATGGAAATGTGATTTTTAAGTGACAGGCAGTCTGCAGTCTGATAGTCCACATACAATAGTGTATCAGATACAGATTTGCTTTTTTAAACCTTATATGATGGCTATTAATTAGTTTGTAATAATTTAGAAAAACATGGAATTAGTGACATAGGTCTGTATGATTTAATGCTTGCTTTATTAGAGCCGGATTTTAAAATGGGTATAATTAAACTAGTTTTGTAAGATAGTGGGATATAATTTTTAAAGATGTTGTTGTAATGATTTAGTAAGCGTTGTTTCATTTCGTAAGAAAGGTTCTTTATCTTTGAAGAAGATATCTGTCTAGTCCTGGAGTATGACCCTTTAGCCTAGATAGTGCGGAAGCTAATTCTAAGTAGTATATTTTCAATTAAATTGGATCTGGGTAATGTGGTTGTGTTGTGTATTAGCCGAAGTGTAGTTCTTTTACTAATTTAAGGAGAAATTATTATTGGAAGCATTATTTGACCAGAAATAACAGAATTCATTCGCTATTGTTTGTTGGTTTGTTATGGGTGTGGATGGGGTCTGGAGTGACTTTACACAATGGATGCCATGAGGTGCCAAATTTTAGCAACTGGTGTTGTAGGGTTTATTTCTGATGTAAAATCGTTCACTGATTCTTTTTTTAGCGGTTTTGATTTCTCTTTTGAGTGTGGCAGTTGTACTTTTTGTATTTAAGTAGATTGGCTTAAACCCATTCCTATTGAATGCGTTCGAGTATCTGTTTTTTTCTTTTTTTGTTTTTCGGGACTATGTATGGAACAGTGCGGTATTGTGTCTTTAGTGATGCTTGTGAGATTGATGCATGTGCTGCTTGTAAAACGATTTTATTTATTATTGCAGTTTCTTTGTTAATCTTTGAGGAAGGTGCGTACTGGGGCTAGTTTGAGTTTGAATTTAGGTTTGTTGGTTTGAATGTTGTGTCTGGTTTGTGGTAATAGGGATATAATAATTGGGAAGTGATCACTTTCTGATAAGACGTTCTCAGTTACCCATTTTGACTACATTGCTATAGAGGGAGAGCAGAATGTTAGGTCTATGTGAGTGAAAGTGTTGTGTGTTGTGAAGTGGGTTGAGTTTCCGTCGTTAAGGAGCACATAATTCGATTGGCAAATAAATCGGTTCAATGTGTTGCCTTTGTTATTGTTTCTTGGCGATAAGAAATATGCCAGCTATTGAAATCACCGGTAATCAGGGTAGAGGATTGATAATGGCCAAGAACATTTCCCAAATTAGTCGGGTTAAAATGTTTGTTGAGAGGTATGTGGGCAGATATTATTGAAAATTGTTTTTGGGAGTAAAGTTTCACTCCGATAGCATCGAAGTCGTAATTCAAAGATATTTCTTTGTGTTCAATAGAGTTTTGGATAAGTATGGAAACTTGTGCATGGACGTGCTTTAGCTTGTCTTCGAATTTTATCTATCCCGAAAAATGGATCAAAGAATTTGTATCAAATTTTGTGTGAAAAACAACATAAAGTCCGCGGAAGTATTCCGAATGTTGGGTCTATGGTTATGACGTAGAAACCAAAGCTCAATCATTCCAATGTAAGCTGTCGCATGAGCCAAGATCGAATTCGTTATCCTTTATCTGTCCAGGAATCCAAATTTGTTTGATTGCTGGATAGTGGTTTATGAGGGTATTTCTAATTAATAGTGTATAATATTCGTTGTTTTCTATTTAAAGCAGACAGTGAGTCTGTGAAAATGGCAAAATTCGAGTTTTCTTTAGTTGCGTATTTGATCGCTTCATGGATAGCTATGATTTCAGCAGTAAATATGGAACTGTAACTTGGTAGGTTTGAGATCTAAATGATTTGGTTGAGAGAGGTTACACTGAAAATAATTTTGTTGTCCATTTTTGAGCAGTTCACTAGGCTTTCTTTTATTTTTAGAAACATTGATTGGAGGATCTTAGGGTTGGTGTCGGCTTTGGTAAAACGGCGTAGACAGGTGTCAATAGAAGAGATTGTCCATGGTGGATATACATTGTTTATGGGGCTTAGAGGGCAAGTTGGTAATTGTTATTATGAGTTTTTGGGAGTTTACTACACCTTGCTGATTTTTGACTATGTTGTGTAATGGGCTATTATGAGGTCTGAAAAGTGTTTTGATGAGTTTTGTGGTTGTGTAATCTCGATGATCTTCGATTGTTCGTAGATTGGATTCGAGCAAGTTGTTAATTGGTGTTAATTTTAAGGCGCCAAGGGCTGCTCTAACGTCGGCATTAAATGGAGTTTAAATTTTGTGTAATGTTGCTTTGGGAGAAAATCCATAAATTTATTCCATAACTAATTTTTGAGACGATAAGTGCTTTGAGTACAGTGGGTATTGCAATTTGATTTGTTACTAGATAAGCATTTTATTACGTTTAGTTTTGCTGTGAATGGTGAATTCAATTTTTCTATATGTGTATTACATTTATAACGCTTGTTAAAAATTACTCCAAAGATTCGTAGGTTCTCAACTTCCGCAAACTGTATGTAACTGTTGTGGATTATTTCTGTAGAATTGTGTTTGCGGCAGATGTGGAGGTGTTTGCAGTTTGTAGATGAGAGAATTGAACCAGAGTAATCGCACCATTCAATGTCACGAAATTTTGTAATTTGTTTTTGTCTTGTTTTATAAGTAAATTGAAATCGTCGACGTATGCGCAGTAGTTTATATCCCTGTGATGTGTTGTACAGAGTTTGTTATAAACTATAAGAAATAGAATGACTGATTCTATTGCGGGATTCCATTTTGTAATGGTCGGATGTCTGGTAAATATTTGCCTACTCTAGTCATAATTTTCCTTCTGGTCATGAAATTTATAATATATTTGATTTTGTTTGGTCCAAGCTGCCAAGAATGGAATTGGTCTATTATGGTGTGGACACTAATTTTGTCGTAAGCCTTTTCGAAATCAATGGAGATTATGGAAATGTGATTTTTAAGTGACAGGCAGTCTGCAGTCTCATAGTCCACATACAATAGTGTATCAGATACAGATTTGCTTTTTTAAACCTTATATGATGGCTATTAATTAGTTTGTAATAATTTAGAAAAACATGGAATTAGTGACATAGGTCTGTATGATTTAATGCTTGTTTTATTTGAGCCGGATTTTAAAATGGGTATAATTAAACTAGTTTTGTAAGATATTGGGATATAATTTTTAAATATGTTGTTGTAATGATTTAGTAAGCGTTGTTTCATTTCGTAAGAAAGGTTCTTTATCTTTGAAGAAGATATCTGTCTAGTCCTGGAGTATAACCCTTTAGCCTAGATAGTGCGGAAGCTAATTCTAAGTAGTATATTTTCAATTAAATTGGATCTGGGTAATGTGGTTGTGTTGTGTATTAGCCGAAGTGTAGTTCTTTTACTAATTTAAGGAGAAATTATTATTGGAAGCATTATTTGATCAGAAATAACAGAACTCATTCGCTATTGTTTGTTGGTTTGTTATGGGTGTGGATGGGGTCTGGAGTGACTTTACACAATGGATGCCATGAGGTGCCAAATTTTAGCAACTGGTGTTGTAGGGTTTATTTCTGATGTAAAATCGTTCACTGATTCTTTTTTTAGCGGTTCTGATTTCTCTTTTGAGTGTGGCAGTTGTACGGCAAAATTGAAAATTGCTCCGTCTGTGTACGCGGAAAACAAACGCGAAAACCGTATAAAGAAAAGGGTCAACGCGCGACAAAATTGTTAGAATTGGTACATTCTGATATAGTCGGACCATTCAATAATAAAACATTTTCGGGCGCGGTTTACCTATTAACGTTTGTGGATGATTATTCGCGAAAGGTTTTTGTCATTCCGATTAAGAGAAAATTCGACGAATTCTTTAAATTCAAAAATAATGTTGAAAACGCGTGTAATCGAAAAATTAAAATTTTACGTACCGACAATGGAACCGAGCACGTAAATAAACGCTTTGAAAGTTTTCTACAAATGCATGGAATAAGCCATCAGAAAATGTTTCCATATGCTCCTGAGCAAAACGGAGTTGCAGAGCATATGAATCGCACCTTGGTCGAAAGAATGCGCTGTATGATATTCGAAAGCAAACTCGATGCAAAGTTTTGGGCTGAGGCAGCAGTGACGGCTACTTACTTAATTAATCGTGTGCAGTGTAGAAATCAGGAAATTTGTCCTGAAGAAATTTGGTCCAATAAAAAACCAACATTAAAATACTTGCGTGTATTTGGATGCAAGGCGTATGTCCATGTACCCAAAGCAAAACTGTACAAACTTGATCCAAAATCAGTAGAATGTATTTTTTTGGGCTATAGTGCTGAGTCTAAGGCATATCGTTGCTTTAATCCCAATAACCAACAAATTATCATCAGTCGTGATGTTGTTTTTATGGAAGATGAAACTATAATCGGTTACAATACAAAGACGGATGACATGTACTATCCAAAGCTATATGAATTTAACGAAGAAGTTGTCACTTCAGGGAAGGAAGAGAGTGCCGAGGAATTGCCAACTGTGAGCATGCCGAATAATGAAATCGTTGATGAGAGTGTCGAAGAATTGCCAAATGTGAGCATGCCGAATAATGAAACTGTTGATGAATATAATAACAGCTACGATTATGAATTGTTTGAAGACGTAAGTGATGAAACCTACGTGCCATCTGAAGAGGTAACCATAGATTCAGATTTTGATGACACAGAAGTGCGACGATCAGAGAGAATTGCCAATAAACAAAATATGGCATATAATTTTTGTGCCGTAGATTTTGTTTCACATCATCCGTCCACAGTAACTGAAGCAATGGCATCAACTGAGGCAGTCGAATGGAAAGCTGCAATGGATAGCGAGATCCAAGCTTTGAAGTCAAACGAAACATGGTCGTTGACAGATTTGCCGAAAAATAAGAAAGCGATATCATCGAAATGGGTGTTCAAAACCAAAACTGATGAAAGTAAAAATACGATACGTCGAAAAGCAAGGCTTGTAGCAAGAGGATTTAGTCAAGAAGAGGGTATTGACTATAATGAAACTTTTTCTCCTGTCGTCAGATATGAATCTTTAAGATTTCTCATAGCGTTAGCAGCCAAGCATGGACTGTTGATGCATTCAATGGATGCGGTTGCAGCGTTCTTAAATGGTTTTCTAAAAGAAGACATTTATATGAAGCAGCCAGAGTGCTTCAATGACGGTTCTGGTAGAGTATGCAAACTCACCAAGTCTATTTATGGTCTGAAGCAATCGAATCGAGTATGGAACGAAACATTGAATCAGTTCATTGATCAATATGGGACTCAAGCGCAGTGAAGTGGATCAGTGCGTATACTTCAAGGTAGATAAAGAGAATATGCTGTACGTAGCAATTTACGTTGACGATGTGTTAATTATGTCAAATAAATTGAGGTCCATTAACAATGTTAAAATGGAGCTCGCAAGTCGTTTCAAGATGAAAGACATGGGTGAAACATCATCAGTGCTGGGCATAAACATTAGCAGATCAAGCAATGCAATTAAAATTTATCAAAGCCAATATGTTTCCGATGTTTTACGACGTTTTAATATGAGCGATTGCAATGCCGTTGCAACACCGTTGGACTGTAACCAGAAAATATCAGCACAGATGTGACCAACAAATGATTCAGAGAAGAGATATATGGAAAATATCCCATATATGCAGGCCATTGGGTGTTTGTTATTTGCAGCTCAAATAACTCGGCCTGATATATGTTACGCAGTCAAATTGCTGAGCAGATATGGCAAGATCCCAGGAAAGGCGCACTGGGAGGCTGTAAAGCGTGTGATGCGATATCTAAAAGGTAGTATTAATAAAGGTATCGTATATTCCAATGTACCAGGTATGCTAGAAGGCTATTGTGATGCAGATTGGGTTGGTGACGTCGACGAAAGGTGGTCAACCACAGGCTACGTGTTCACTCTGCAGTCTGGAGCTGTTTCATGGACAACAAAGCGACAGAAGACTGTAGCTTTATCGTCGACTGAAGCTGAACTAATGTCTCTCGTAGCAGCAATTCAAGAGACAGTATGGTTGAGACGGCTAGAAGCTGAATTGGTTCTGGATAGCAGTGGATCAGTTGTCATCCATTGCGACAACAAGAGTGCTGTTCATATTATACGTAATAATAGTTATTCAGCTAGAACTAAACTTGTTGATGTAAAGGCAAAATTTATTCGTGAGAAGCTTGATAGCGGTCAACTTGTAATAAAGTATCTTCCGAGCGGTGAAATGTTGGCAGATGTATTTACAAAAGCAGCTATCACTCAAAAGTTAGAAAATCTTACGAATAAGTTTGGCTTCAAATAATGCAATCAAGTAATTAATTTTGTTTGAATTTATGAATTACAATTAATTATATTTTATGAAATTACAATGTACGATTACAATTTAAAAAAAAAACAATGAAATGTATAATTCAGGGAAGGTGTTGAAATGTATTAAAGAATTACACTTTTCATCACACTGTAGAATAAGAAGAGCATGTATTAATGTGAATGAATGTTTAAATCGGACGGACGCGTTTAATTTAAGTCGCTGATTTTAGGTGCGCGTTTACGATCAAACTCATTTTCTTACGGTTTTTCGGTTATTACAGGTTAATTTAAGCTAACATAAGTTAGGGAGAATAGGCATGGATAGAAGTAAAATCGAAATTAGGTTAGATAGACTAAAGTTTGCTTGTATGATTATTGTGTGTATTAAGTTAAGTGTTAATTGAGAGAAAATCTGGAGCTATGGGCTAGCTGACAGCGATTACAAAACTAACGTAAAATGGGCGAGGCGTCAGCGTAGTAGGAAGTAGGGTAGTGTTAATACCGAGGGGGTGCCTGTATGTTTCGTATGCATTCATTGAGGGGTTTTCCACACTAAAGGTGTGATGAATATATACGAACCAGGAGATTTTTTTTTAAGAGAGGAAAAAGAATTGGGTCATGCCATTGACAACGGAAATGCATAGTCAAGGATACTTAGATATTCTCGATTATGGTAAGAGAAAAGAAAAGAAGAGAAAAAGTCGGTCGATGGTGGATGTTAGTGTAAAGTAGTGATAACCATAATGTAGCAGTAGTGTAACCATAATGATTATTTAAATATTTAGAGAAATAGAGATTAATTATTTTTCTCTACAGTATATGTGTAAAGGCGGCTGTGTTCTTGATAGCCTATTTGAGTATTCCAGCGAAATGCAGCGAAACCGCGAAAGTGCGGGTGGAACCCTTGACGGAAACGGACCTGATTTTGGAATCACTGGATAATGTTGGTACATTCCATAAACCCAAACCAGATTATTCATCATTTCAACAATACCAGTCTTCCTACATGTACATTTTGCAACTCGGACTATCTCACAACTCCTCACATTCTTTATAACTGTCAAGCAATCAGTCAAATCCGTCAAGAATTGGGAAACCCTAATCTCAAAGAAATTTTGCAAAACATATATTAAGCCAATATCAAACTTTTCATAAGCTTTATTTGCAAATTAAACCTATACTTTGACATATAACACCACAAACAACTATATTTGTATAACATTGTTAACTACTAAGCTTAAGGCCTTAGATGGTATAGCTACATTAAGATAACTTGTAATTAATTTACAATTTATTAAATAAATAAAAAAATTAAAAAATAACAATATATTTTAATATTGATACTAATTTTAGGTATTATCGGGGACCTAACAGACTTACAGATTTCTGAGGATTCTGAGATTTCCGGTTTAAATGAAAAGTACCGCCAAATTGCCTCCAGACCAGCAAATTTAACTGATGCAGTAAATTTGTGCCTGGATTTGGAAAAAGAACCGAATCCAAGCATTTTTTAATTCTAATTATAATTATAATAACACATAACACAACAGACACCCATTTCAAAATAGACAAAATTACAATAGAAATAATTCACAAAATTCACAACATAACCGTAATCATCACAATATGAATACTACACGTAGCACTAATTCTCGTTATCCGCAAAATCCATTGAATACGCGAAGTTTTAACAACCACACCACATGCAATAACCATAATTCTAATAATTTTTCAACTAATGCACGTTGTGTTCACATCCTTGAAGATCAGGGAAACGAATACGACCCTGGGCAGTCATTCGACCTGGACTTGCCCTTGGGCAACAGAGAGTAAATAGAATTTACTCACTTTCAAGAGAGTTCACTAACTATATTTTATTTGAATATGTTAGCAAAAACTCTCAAAAATTCACATTGCCTTTCTTAGTAGACACTGGCGCAGATGTATTAATTTGTAAAGACCGAAGCATTTTCAATGATTTATACATAAACATACAAAACGTTACAAAATTTACCGTCAATTTGTCTACACAAAGTGCTCAGCTAAAACATACTTTCCACTTAGTGAGTGAACATTTTCCCATTCAAACACATGGTCTCTTGGATCGATATTTTCTTATGAAATTTTTTCGAAAATAGATAATGAAACCATTATGGTCACTCTATGTATAACAGATGAAGAACATGTGATACCCATAAACACAAAATTACCACAAAAACCATCCAGAATGTTACCCGCTCGTTCTGAGTCAATTCATCCAATAAACATAACTATAGAAGAAGACAGCGTGATACATAGTATGGTCGATGGTGGATGTTAGTGTAAAGTAGTGATAACCATAATGTAGCAGTAGTGTAACCATAATGATTATTTAAATATTTAGAGAAATAGAGATTAATTATTTTTCTCTACAGTATATGTGTAAAGGCGGCTGTGTTCTTGATAGCCTATTTGAGTATTCCAGCGAAATGCAGCGAAACCGCGAAAGTGCGGGTGGAACCCTTGACGGAAACGGACCTGATTTTGGAATCACTGGATAATGTTGGTACATTCCATAAACCCAAACCAGATTATTCATCATTTCAACAATACCAGTCTTCCTACATGTACATTTTGCAACTCGGACTATCTCACAACTCCTCACATTCTTTATAACTGTCAAGCAATCAGTCAAATCCGTCAAGAATTGGGAAACCCTAATCTCAAAGAAATTTTGCAAAACATATATTAAGCCAATATCAAACTTTTCATAAGCTTTATTTGCAAATTAAACCTATACTTTGACATATAACACCACAAACAACTATATTTGTATAACATTGTTAACTACTAAGCTTAAGGCCTTAGATGGTATAGCTACATTAAGATAACTTGTAATTAATTTACAATTTATTAAATAAATAAAAAAATTAAAAGATAACAATATATTTTAATATTGATACTAATTTTAGGTATTATCGGGGACCTAACAGACTTACAGATTTCTGAGGATTCTGAGATTTCCGGTTTAAATGAAAAGTACCGCCAAATTGCCTCCAGACCAGCAAATTTAACTGATGCAGTAAATTTGTGCCTGGATTTGGAAAAAGAACCGAATCCAAGCATTTTTTAATTCTAATTATAATTATAATAACACATAACACAACAGACACCCATTTCAAAATAGACAAAATTACAATAGAAATAATTCACAAAATTCACAACATAACCGTAATCATCACAATATGAATACTACACGTAGCACTAATTCTCGTTATCCGCAAAATCCATTGAATACGCGAAGTTTTAACAACCACACCACATGCAATAACCATAATTCTAATAATTTTTCAACTAATGCACGTTGTGTTCACATCCTTGAAGATCAGGGAAACGAATACGACCCTGGGCAGTCATTCGACCTGGACTTGCCCTTGGGCAACAGAGAGTAAATAGAATTTACTCACTTTCAAGAGAGTTCACTAACTATATTTTATTTGAATATGTTAGCAAAAACTCTCAAAAATTCACATTGCCTTTCTTAGTAGACACTGGCGCAGATGTATTAATTTGTAAAGACCGAAGCATTTTCAATGATTTATACATAAACATACAAAACGTTACAAAATTTACCGTCAATTTGTCTACACAAAGTGCTCAGCTAAAACATACTTTCCACTTAGTGAGTGAACATTTTCCCATTCAAACACATGGTCTCTTGGATCGATATTTTCTTATGAAATTTTTTCGAAAATAGATAATGAAACCATTATGGTCACTCTATGTATAACAGATGAAGAACATGTGATACCCATAAACACAAAATTACCACAAAAACCATCCAGAATGTTACCCGCTCGTTCTGAGTCAATTCATCCAATAAACATAACTATAGAAGAAGACAGCGTGATACATAGTATGGTCGATGGTGGATGTTAGTGTAAAGTAGTGATAACCATAATGTAGCAGTAGTGTAACCATAATGATTATTTAAATATTTAGAGAAATAGAGATTAATTATTTTTCTCTACAGTATATGTGTAAAGGCGGCTGTGTTCTTGATAGCCTATTTGAGTATTCCAGCGAAATGCAGCGAAACCGCGAAAGTGCGGGTGGAACCCTTGACGGAAACGGACCTGATTTTGGAATCACTGGATAATGTTGGTACATTCCATAAACCCAAACCAGATTATTCATCATTTCAACAATACCAGTCTTCCTACATGTACATTTTGCAACTCGGACTATTTCACAACTCCTCACATTCTTTATAACTGTCAAGCAATCAGTCAAATCCGTCAAGAATTGGGAAACCCTAATCTCAAAGAAATTTTGCAAAACATATATTAAGCCAATATCAAACTTTTCATAAGCTTTATTTGCAAATTAAACCTATACTTTGACATATAACACCACAAACAACTATATTTGTATAACATTGTTAACTACTAAGCTTAAGGCCTTAGATGGTATAGCTACATTAAGATAACTTGTAATTAATTTACAATTTATTAAATAAATAAAAAAATTAAAAGATAACAATATATTTTAATATTGATACTAATTTTAGGTATTATCGGGGACCTAACAGACTTACAGATTTCTGAGGATTCTGAGATTTCCGGTTTAAATGAAAAGTACCGCCAAATTGCCTCCAGACCAGCAAATTTAACTGATGCAGTAAATTTGTGCCTGGATTTGGAAAAAGAACCGAATCCAAGCATTTTTTAATTCTAATTATAATTATAATAACACATAACACAACAGACACCCATTTCAAAATAGACAAAATTACAATAGAAATAATTCACAAAATTCACAACATAACCGTAATCATCACAATATGAATACTACACGTAGCACTAATTCTCGTTATCCGCAAAATCCATTGAATACGCGAAGTTTTAACAACCACACCACATGCAATAACCATAATTCTAATAATTTTTCAACTAATGCACGTTGTGTTCACATCCTTGAAGATCAGGGAAACGAATACGACCCTGGGCAGTCATTCGACCTGGACTTGCCCTTGGGCAACAGAGAGTAAATAGAATTTACTCACTTTCAAGAGAGTTCACTAACTATATTTTATTTGAATATGTTAGCAAAAACTCTCAAAAATTCACATTGCCTTTCTTAGTAGACACTGGCGCAGATGTATTAATTTGTAAAGACCGAAGCATTTTCAATGATTTATACATAAACATACAAAACGTAACAAACTTTACCGTCAATTTGTCTACACAAAGTGCTCAGCTAAAACATACTTTCCACTTAGTGAGTGAACATTTTCCCATTCAAACACATGGTCTCTTGGGTCGATATTTTCTTATGAAATTTTTTCGAAAATAGATAATGAAACCATTATGGTCACTCTATGTATAACAGATGAAGAACATGTGATACCCATAAACACAAAATTACCACAAAAACCATCCAGAATGTTACCCGCTCGTTCTGAGTCAATTCATCCAATAAACATAACTATAGAAGAAGACAGCGTGATACATAGTATGGAAATTCTGTCTGACGTTTTTGTTTCTAACCCAATAAACCTTTTAAAAGAAGTAAGACATGTCAAAAAACTAAACACAACTGAAAAGGATATACAAATACCACCATTTGACATTGAAGTAGAGCCTCTTAAAAAATACAAAATTTAAATCGGCCCCGACACGATACTTCATTGCTTGCATCACACTCATATGTGTGTGTGCAGTATCTTTGCACCAACAGGTTACTGCATACTCTTCAATCATTAATTTTTCGCTTACTCTTTCGGTGTGCAGACGACAATGTCAAATGCGGACAAATTAATTTTGACTGCGGTTGTTGAAAAACAAAAGCAACGAAAAAAAGAATTTGGATGCAAAATTGGTACCGAAAATTTTCTCATCAAAATTTATTGGTAAATTCAATAAATTCGATGAGAAATGGTTTTCTCCGCTTTCCGCCATGACGTCCGCACGCTATCAAATTTTGCACACTCAACGTATTGACTGAACACACCGCATTCAGTAAGCAAAATCCAAATGATTCGGATTTTGCTTACTGCATGGCTTCAGTCATTGTATGTGAGACGCAAACATAGCTATTTCACTAATACATCTTTACGATTCTGTACATCATGCAGTACCGTGTCGGGACCGCTTAAGAACAACAAATTTTGCACACTCAGAGTCAAGATTTAAAAAAATTATATCAACTTTAAAGATTGAAAGAACAATAATCCTGCAAATAATTTAAAATATAATAAACAACTTTTATACGCAGAATATCCAAACTATAGATAAGTCACCTGTATATATAAAAAATTATCGCTTACCACATTCGCATTATGACATAATAAATACACAAGCATCCGATTTGTTAGCAAGCAATATAATAGAACCATCAGTTAGTCCCTATATTTTCCCCACTACTACTAGTACCGAAGAAAAGCACTGATAATACAAAAAATTGGCGACTATTAGTAGACTTCAGAAAACTTAATACAAACATTGTTAATGACAAATTCCCTCCGACAAGAATTGAAAATATATTAGACATGCTTGGAAGAGCGCATTACTTTTCTACTTTCGATATGACTGGCTCATTTCATAAAATGCCTTTAAATAAACAATCAAGACTCTTAACAGCATTTTCAACACCTACTTGTCATTTTCACTTTAAAAGACTCCCCTTTGTTTTAAAAGTATCTTCCAATAGTTTTCAGAGAATGTTAGCTTTGGCTTTGAGTGGTTTAGAACCAGAAACTTTTATTTATATTGATGACATAATAGTTTTTGGCTGTAGTATACAACATCACAATAGAAATTTAGAAAAACTGTTTGTAAGGTTACAGCAATGTGACCTTAAACTAAATTCCAAAAAATGTTTTTTCATGAACTTGAAGTCATTTATTTAGGTATTGAATTAGACCTAAACATACGACTATACAACATTATAAAACTACCCTGTTCCCAAAAATTCTGATGATGTTAGGCAATTCGCGGCATTCTGTAATTGCTATCGTAGATTTATACCAAACTTTTCCAGTATTGCAAAATTTCTAAACACCGTATTAAAGAAAAACCAGACTTTTGATTGGAGAGATGATTGTCAGAATGCATTTGAAGCGCTTAATTCAAAGTTGATAAACCCTCCGATATTACAATATCAAATTTCGACAAAGCATTTGTATTGACCACAGATGCTTCAAATTTCGCACTAGGTGCAGTACTTTAGAAGTTGAAATCGGTGGAGATTTCCTATGAGATATCCTATGCTAGTAAATATTTAAAAAAGTATGAGTTAAATGCACCTGTGGTCGAAAAAGAACTATTGGCAATACATTGGGCGACACAATTTTTCATCCATCCAATTTTTTCCATCTCCGAAACTCATATGAATTCGTTTAGATTTTGCTGATTACAACTTTGACATAATTTATAAGAAGGAAGGTTGATGCACTTTCCTGCATAATAATAAACTCTGACACACTCAAAGCTATGATACCAAAAGAAGTATTTGTAAAAACCAAGATACTTGCAATAACAAGGTGCATGTTAAAAAGCGAGCAAGAGCAGACAGGTGCATACTCAGTAAAGCCTGATCAACTTTACATTTAAAATAGCGAACAATATAAATTTGGTCAACATTTATAAAAACATCGGTATCGATTATAAAACAATTAAAATCGGATTCAATGAAAACTTTGCTACGAAAATCGTTTCAGCAAAAGATAATCCGACATCAGGAAGATGCAATGATAATCCATACTTGAAATTCGTTTCGGTCTTGAAGAAGTTAACATAACGCATTCAAAAAGAAAATATACAGACTATAGCACTAGACATGAATGATGCATTCTTTGAAAAAATCAAATATGAGGAATTTAAAGAGTTGTACAACAAATACTCGTATATGAATACAAAATTTTCACCAATAAATACAATAACATATAAAAGTCTCCAGAACATAGTAGATGATATTGTTAAATATAAATTATTACATGAATATAATACAGCAAATTATTCAGGTCATTTTGGAATTAGAAAAACGCTTTTAAAATTAAAACAAAAATTTACTTGGAACGACATACGAAAAATGGTTCGCAACTTCACAATTGTCAATTGTGTTCCAAAAATAAAATAACCACGCATATTAAAGAAAAGCTGACAATTGGTCTGCATATCAGATGGATAGAGACATTTTAACAATGCAGTGTGAATTAGCCAAATTTGTAATAGCTCACCCCATTGAGATTCCCGAGATTCTAGAACAATAGCATCAACTTTAGTAAACTAATTCATTCTTAGATATGGGGAGTGTACTGTAGATCGCCTCCTCGTGGTGCACTCTGGATAGCGCTAAATGGTCTATATCCACCCCGGCATCCGGTGCAACCTCCCTGTGGAGAGCATCTGATGTCAGACGGCACGACCCTATTCGTCCACGGACTACCCCCAACAATCTTTTTTTATTTGATTGCTCCTGGGCTGGCGGGTGTGGCTTCTGGACCAATTACCACTGGGGTGAAACCCAGTGCGAACGGCTCCAGTTTAAGGTCACATCCGTCTCCGTCCCGTTAAAACCTTGGCAGGCCTCAAAGTACGTTCGATGTACGTCGTCTTTTGGTTGACGATGTAGGTTTGGTTGAGACTAGCTCCCAATTAGCACTGGTCTGGCTCTGAGCACTCGCACCCATAAGGACTTGTGCCAACCCTCGCATGGCCTCCCTGTATTTGCATAGATAACCATGGGACCAATAAGGTGACTATATATTCGTATTGAGATAGCGGCTTTGAGTGGGGACCCTTTTTGCATGGACACATTCTTAAAACAATCCAACAAAAAACCAACGGCCAACCCACAAAGGGTTGGCCGTTGGTCAATGAGCTCAGTTAGGCAAAAAAACAGCCTTGAGCGCAGCAGCAACTTCGTCTTGGACATTTGTCGCCAGACCAAGGATGCCGTCGGGTGCTACGGCCAAAAGGCCAGCCCCGGTCCCAGCCACAAGCGCATCCTCACAGGGTCACAAAAACCCTGCTTCGGACCACCCCAGCACCAGGGCTGCTAGGCCGGGTGCTAGGGTCGCCCCTCCGTCCGCTCGTCGGACTGGTACAGGGAGAGCTTCGGCAAATAAGCCGACCTCCGTCGGCTCCAGCGGCTTTGTTGTTCTTTAATCGCGATATTGCTATTTGCACCTCATTACGGTCGTGTGGTGGTATGACAATTCCGACATCAGCGACCGGGTGTTCGGTGCCACCTTCGCCGTTTGCGCTACCATCTCCACCATTGAGCAGCTGCGAGAAGTGGTTTCTCCATAACCCAAGCATGCCTTGGACATCTGTCACCAGATTACCGTTTTTGTCCTAGCAGGAAGTGGCCCCGGTCTTGAAACCTTCAGTCTGGCGCTTGACTTTTTGGAAAAATGTTCGATTCATGTTCCTGTCGCCCAGCATCTCAAGCTCTTCGCACTCACGTCTTTCTGCTTCTCGTTTCTTGCGCCTAAAGAGACGTCTCTCTTCCCTCCTCTTCTCGCGGTATCGGTCCATCGTAGCGCGTGTTACAGTCGGCCGCAGGGTGTCTTGGTACTCCGCGTCTTTCTCTGCAGTGGCCTGAGCGCACTCGTCGTCGTACCAGGTGTTACGTTGCTGTCGTTTGAAGCCAACCACCTATTCAGCTGTGGTACGTATGCAGCAGGAAATGGAGCTCCACTGCGCGTTTACATCGTCGAGCTGAGGAGTGCTCTGGTGGAGCTTTAGTGAGAGTTGAGTTGCGAATTTCTTGGCTCTCCGTTGTGATTGCATCTTTTCGACGTCGAGTTTTCGCTGCGTGCGTTGACGTGCGCGCTTTGCCGTACATAGGCGTATGCGAACCTTGGCTGCAACAAGGTAGTGGTCCGAGTCGATGTTGGGTCCACGAATGGTGCGTACATCTAGCACTATGGATGTATGTCGTCCGTCTATCACAACGTGATCAATCTGAGAGCGCGTCAATTGATCAGGGGAAAGCCAAGTAGCTTTGTGTATATTCCGATGCTGGAATCTGGTGCTACTAACTACCATCTTCCGCACCGCGGCGAAGTCGAGCAGCCTCATACCGTTGTCGGTGGTTTGGTCGTGGAGGCTGAATTTTCCGACTGAAAGGGCCAAACACGCCTTCCTTGCCCACCCTGGCATTGAAGTCTCCAAGCACAATTTTAATGTCGTGGCGGGGGCAGCGTTCCTACGCTTTCTCCAAGCGCTCGAAGAAGCGTTCTTTGGCGTCATCGTCCTTCTCATTCGTCGGGGCGTGCACGCAGATCAGGCTCAGGTTGTGGGACCAGGCCTGAATTCGGAGGATGGCACGCCGTTCGTCCACCGGTGCGAACTGAGAGACAAACTTTCTTAGCCTCTGGCCAACCACAAATCCCTGCCCCGTCCACCGCATTTCCTGGAGAGCGGTGATGTCAGCCCTACATTTGTCGAGTGCATCTACCAGATGGATAGTGGCAACCGGTCTGTAGAGGGTTCTAACATTCCTCAAATCGTTGTCCTTATAGCGTAAGCGGGGGTCGTCATTAGTAGACGGAGTTAATATCCGAGGCTTCTCTGAACTTTTCATTGAAATGGTTGTTTTCCGTGGCGGGTTCCAAGCCCAGCGCACAACCCTAATCTAGGGAGTTTGTTTGTTTGTTGGGTGGTGGTGTCCCACTTCAAGGGGATGTGGACGCTGCCGCTGGTACCAACAGTACTCCTCCTCCACCGTCCTAAGTGCGAAACCCCATCTGACCTCGCACTTGACTTTGGTGAACCCTTAAACCGAATATGTCAGAGTGGCTTCACCAAAGCTCCCTCTCTCGTTAGCCCTGACCAAGGGTCCCACATGGGTTGGTTACCACATCTTCACCTAGGTTGCTCAGGATTCCTGGGGGCACCACGCGGAGGTGAGAGTAGGAAGATTTGAGAGACATGAGCCGCTACTAGCAGGAGACCCTAGCGTGAACATATCTACTCTTTACCCTAACGTGAACATATCTACTCTTTACAACACTGATTATACTTATATGTCAACTGTATAAAAGACACCTCAACTTTTAGTGGCAAATAATAAATACTTTCTGTTCTCTCTTTTTCTAATAATTCTAATGTAATAGGACGTGTTTTATTTCCCTGGGCTTTGTAAAATTTAAACAGATTTGCTGCATGTTTGTTCATTGTTAATTAACTGAGAATAAAAGTATTATATTGCCGCACAATCGCTGTGAAGAGAGAAAGAATGTATTTTTTACACGTGAACTTGCATACATTTTGTTTTGCTGAATGCTGAAATCACGGATAATAAAAAACGTGAGTAAGAATAAGTTCATTATTGTAAAAAAAGTGTAAGTACATGTTGAATTCAATGTTAGTAGTTAAATAATTTTTTTATTTTTCAGAAAGTTAAAAACCACAGAAATACCTGTAGCTTTTTTCTGTCGATAGGTGCTTTTGCGCTTTCAATAGCGGTTGATTTGTCAGGTGATGGTCGAATTCCCAGTGAATCGAACTTGAACCCAAAATTTTTTTTTTCAGTGACTGCAAATTTCATTTGACCTTGCATAAACATAGTCCAACATCGCTGAAACGACAAGTTCGGCATCCGATTTTCCCATTACCAGTACGATGTGGAAATATGGCAACACGCATAAACATTTTTATAAAGGTTTGGTAGATGCCAGGTGCAGATCCGCTTCCAAACTGTAGTCTTGTTACTTTAAATGTTTCATAGCAGTCTCGCACAATCTCTGAAATAGCTTGAAGTACACCAGCAGAAGCACCTTTCAATAGCATTGTTATTGTCGCCACCTTCTCACGATTAGTCCAACTATTTGTGTTAGCTGTAGTGTCCAACTGCGTTTTGAAGACGCTAAATATCAAGGTTCCATCATTGGTCGGAGGCATCAGTTTTATCGAGGGTAAAGCTGGTATAGGCAATGAACCTTCCAGTATTAGCTGCAACCTTTGTTCTATTTGTTGTTTAAATTCTTTCTGCTCTTTCGCAATGATATTTTGTTCTGCAGATTTTTCGAACGAGGGGTGGTACCTCAACCCCAAAGGGTCCACATTGAGTGCTGCCAAAGCAGCAGTCAATGTGTCACTTGAAGGCTGTTTCGAGATGTCTCTGTCCTGTAATCCGAGATGTCTCTGTCCTGTAAATCCAACTGCCTTCCCGGCAAAATCTGCTTCTGTGGTGGGAATAAAGTTTGATGAACGGCCATGCACATCCGGGGCTTCTGTGACCATGCCATCCTATAGTGAGAAGCTTATCGGCCCTCAGCCCCTGGCTGTGATAGGAAGGAGGCGAACGGATCGTAGGATGGTTGATGCAGAAATTCACTGATATGGATATTGGAATCCCTTCTATGCCCATTCATTCGATTGCCGCATATCCTATAAATGAAAGGCAGTAATGTATAAAAATTCCAGAGGCTTATTTATGATTTGATTATACGACCGGTAGGCTGTGCTGTCGTATTTTCACTGATGGTTTCAAAACAGATATTGGATCGGATTCTGGGGTTTTCGTGGAACTCAACGGTGTCCCACTCCATTACGGCCTTGGTAGTGATGCTTCTGTCTTTTTGGCGGAAGTTTATGCTATTATAAGGGTAATGAAGTGTAGATGCCATGGCAGAAGTATTTGTGTCTACAGTAACAGTCTGGCTGCAACTGAAGGCCATACCCAGCACCGTTGCCACTTCCAAGTTGGTGCTGTTGTGCAAATCAGATTAAATTATTTTGGAAAGCATAAGAGTCTGTTGCTAATATGGATTCCACGACACATGGGTGCTATGGGGAATAAAGGCGCGGACAAGCCAGCGAATAAAGGATCTGAGACCAAAAAAAAACCGCTTCTTAACCCCACCTGGAGCTCCCCTTTAAGCCCTTGTGTTTCCAATTTCAGTTTTTCAAATTTAACCATTGTTTTTTACTGATACACAATCCCATTTCTGACAAAGATTGTTACCAAATTGCTCGCCTGACAATTTATACCATCTCTCAATACTCGAATTCATACCGCTGGATTGTGTAGTAATTGTAAAGGTCCTGTTTACTAATCTGTTGAGCAAACGTAAATAATTTGGATCTGAAGTAATCTAGACTCCTAAGAGCGAACCGTTGCAAGCGAACTCGCCGAATATTTATCCAGCCGGGTGGTACCGCTTATAAGACAGACGAAGGGCCTTATTATTGTTTTATTCGTGAGAATTAAAGGACTAGAGTCTTCTTCTGATCAATCAATTCTGATTTTATTTTTCACAAGCAGTGGTATTTATACCTAATCAATACACGTGTGCTTATTTGACCGTCTTACAATCTGCTTAGTGGGCAATTTAACCCTATTTCTAATGCTGTTTTCAACCTAGTCTTAACTCTTTATAGTAGTCATCATAATTGTAAATTGGTGAATTGTTGTTAATGGTGTATGTAGGGAGGGACGCGAGTTTGCCGTTAACTAGTTCATATGGACTATAGTTTCTGTCGACATGTAGAGTGGTATTATACGCGAATGTGTAATACGGTATCCACTCATGCCATTAATTTTCATTCATGAAGTTTCACAGAAATTCATTTGAGACTTTATGATCGCGTTCAACAGTGCCTAATGTTTCAGAGTGATATGGTGTAGAGAATGCTTGATTTTTTTTTAGTTTATCACAAATGTTTTTCATTAATTCATTTATAAATTCCGTGCCCATATATGATTTCTGTAAAATGTAATGTGTACCTATGTAATCCTATGCTAATTCATGTTATGTTCGGACCATTGGCGAAGAACATATTAATTTTAAATTAGTTCTTAAGATTCGAAAATTTTTGTGAGCATATTCTAAGAAATATTCAATAAATAATATATATGGAAAAAAAAATCTAATTTCAACACGTTGAAGCAAGAATGAATTCGTTTACTAAAGTTGATGCTATTGTTCTAGAATCTCTGGAATCTCAATGGGGTGAGCTATTACAAATTTGGCTAATTCACACTGCATTGTTAAAATGTCTCTATCCATCTGATATGCAGACCAACAGTATTTATTGTTATTATTTCAAGGCTTTTTCTTGAAGTGTCAGTTATTGTCAGCTTTTCTTTAATATGCGTGGTTATTTTATTTTTGGAACACAATTGACAATTGTGAAGTTGCGAACCATTTTTCGTATGTCGTTCCAAGTAAATTTTTGTTTTAATTTTAAAAGCGTTTTTCTAATTCCAAAATGACCTGAATAATTTGCTGTATTATATTCATGTAATAATTTATATTTAACAATATCATCTACTATGTTCTGGAGACTTTTATATGTTATTGTATTTATTGGTGAAAATTTTGTATTCATATACAAGTATTTGTTGTACAACTCTTTAAATTCCTCATATTTGATTTTTTCAAAGAATGCATCATTCATGTCTAGTGCTATAGTCTGTATAGTTAACTTCTTCAAGACCGAAACGAATTTCGAGTATGGATTATCATTGCATCTTCCAGATGTCGGATTATCTTTTGCTGAAACGAATTTCGTAGCAAAGTTTTCATTGAATCGGATTTTAATTGTTTTATAATCGATACCGATGTTTTTATAAATGTTGACCAAATTTATATTGTTCGCTATTTTAAATGTAAAGTTGATCAGGCTTTACTGAGTATGCACCTGTCTGCTCTTGCTCGCTTTTTAACATGCACCTTGTTATTGCAAGTATCTTGGTTTTTACAAATACTTCTTTTGGTATCATAGCTTTGAGTGTGTCAGAGTTTATTATTATGCAGGAAAGTGCATCAACCTTCCTTCTTATAAATTATGTCAAAGTTGTAATCAGCAAAATCTAAACGAATTCATATGAGTTTCGGAGATGGAAAAAATTGGATGGATGAAAAATTGTGTCGCCCAATGTATTGCCAATAGTTCTTTTTCGACCACAGGTGCATTTAACTCATACTTATTTACATATTTACTAGCATAGGATATCTCATAGGAAATCTCCATCGATTTCAACTTCTAAAGTACTGCACCTAGTGCGAAATTTGAAGCATCTGTGGTCAATACAAATTCTTTGTCGAAATTTGATATTGTAATATCGGAGGGTTTATCAACTTTGAATTAAGCGCTCCAAATGCATTCTGACAATCATCTCTCCAATCAAAAGTCTGGTTTTTCTTTAATACGGTGTTTAGAAATTTTGCAATTCTAAAAAACTTTGGTATAAATCTACGATAGCAATTACAGAATGCCGCGAATTGCCTAACATCATCAGAATTTTTGGGAACAGGGTAGTTTTATAATGTTGTATAGTCGTATGTTTAGGTCTAATTCAATACCTAAATAAATTACTTCAAGTTCATGAAAAACATTTTTTGGAATTTAGTTTAAGGTCACATTGCTGTAACCTTACAAACAGTTTTTCTAAATTTCTATTGTGATGTTGTATACTACAGCCAAAAACTATTATGTCATCAGTATAAATAAAAGTTTCTGGTTCTAAACCACTCAAAGCCAAAGCTAACATTCTCTTAAAACTACTGGAAGATACTTTTAAAACAAAGAGGAGTCTTTTAAACTGAAAATGACAAGTAGGTGTTGAAAATGCTGTTAAGAGTCTTGATTGTTTATTTAAAGGAATTTTATGAAATGAGCCAGTCATATCGAAAGTAGAAAAGTAATGCGCTCTTCCAAGCATGTCTAATATATTTTCAATTCTTGTCGGAGGGAATTTGTCATTAACAATGTTTGTATTAAGTTTTCTGAAGTCTACTAATAGTCGCCAATTTTTTGTATTATCAGTGCTTTTCTTCGGTACTAGTAGTAGTGGGGAAAATATAGGGACTAACTGATGGTTCTATTATATTGCTTGCTAACAAATCGGATGCTTGTGTATTTATTATGTCATAATGCGAATGTGGTAAGCGATAATTTTTTATATATACAGGTGACTTATCTATAGTTTGGATATTCTGCGTATAAAAGTTGTTTATTATATTTTAAATTATTTGCAGGATTATTGTTCTTTCAATCTTTAAAGTTGATATTATTTTTTTAAATCTTGACTCTGAGTGTGCAAAATTTGTTGTTCTTAAGCGGTCCCGACACGGTACTGCATGATGTACAGAATCGTAAAGATGTATTAGTGAAATAGCTATGTTTGCGTCTCACATACAATGACTGAAGCCATGCAGTAAGCAAAATCCGAATCATTTGGATTTTGCTTACTGAATGCGGTGTGTTCAGTCAATACGTTGAGTGTGCAAAATTTGATAGCGTGCGGACGTCATGGCGGAAAGCGGAGAATACCATTTCTCATCGAATTTATTGAATTTACCAATAAATTTGATGAGAAAATTTTCGGTACCAATTTTGCATCCAAATTCTTTTTTTCGTTGCTTTTGTTTTTCAACAACCGCAGTCAAAATTAATTTGTCCGCATTTGACATTGTCGTCTGCACACCGAAAGAGTAAGCGAAAAATGAATGATTGAAGAGTATGCAGTAACCTGTTGGTGCAAAGATACTGCACACACACATATGAGTGTGATGCAAGCAATGAAGTATCGTGTCGGGGCCGATTTAAATTTTGTATTTTTTAAGAGGCTCTACTTCAATGTCAAATGGTGGTATTTGTATATCCTTTTCAGTTGTGTTTAGTTTTTTGACATGTCTTACTTCTTTTAAAAGGTTTATTGGGTTAGAAACAAAAACGTCAGACAGAATTTCCATACTATGTATCACGCTGTCTTCTTCTATAGTTATGTTTATTGGATGAATTGACTCAGAACGAGCGGGTAACATTCTGGATGGTTTTTGTGGTAATTTTGTGTTTATGGGTATCACATGTTCTTCATCTGTTATAAGTAGAGTGACCATAATGGTTTCAGTATCTATTTTCGAAAAAATTTCATAAGAAAATATCGACCCAAGAGACCATGTGTTTGAATGGGAAAATGTTCACTCACTAAGTGGAAAGTATGTTTTAGCTGAGCACTTTGTGTAGACAAATTGACGGTAAAGTTTGTAACGTTTTGCATGTTTATGTATAAAATCATTGAAAATGCTTCGGTCTTTACAAATTAATACATCTGCGCCAGTGTCTACTAAGAAAGGCAATGTGAATTTTTGAGAGTTTTTGCTAACATATTCAAATAAAATATAGTTAGTGAACTCTCTTGAAAGTGAGTAAATTCTATTTACTCTCTGTTACCCAAGGGCAAGTCCAGGTCGAATGACTGCCCAGGGTCGTATTCGTTTCCCTGATCTTCAAGGATGTGAACACAACGTGCATTAGTTGAAAAATTATTAGAATTATGGTTATTGCATGTGGTGTGGTTGTTAAAACTTCGCGTATTCAATGGATTTTGCGGATAACGAGAATTAGTGCTACGTGTAGTATTCATATTGTGATGATTACGGTTATGTTGTGAATTTTGTGAATTATTTCTATTGTAATTTTGTCTATTTTGAAATGTTTGTCTGTTGTGTTATGTGTTATTATAATTATAATTAGAATTAAAAAATGCTTGGATTCGGTTCTTTTTCCAAATCCAGGCACAAATTTACTGCATCAGTTAAATTTGCTGGTCTGGAGGCAATTTGGCGGTACTTTTCATTTAAACCGGAAATCTCAGAATCCTCAGAAATCTGTAAGTCTGTTAGGTCCCCGATAATACCTAAAATTAGTATCAATATTAAAATATATTGTTATTTTTTAATTTTTTTATTTATTTAATAAATTGTAAATTAATTACAAGTTATCTTCATGTAGCTATACCATCTAAGGCCTTAAGCTTAGTAACAATGTTATACAAATATAGTTGTTTGTGGTGTTATATGTCAAAGAATTGGTTTAATTTGCAAATAAAGCTTATGAAAAGTTTGACATTGGCTTAATATATGTTTTGCAAAATTTCTTTGAGATTAGGGTTTCACAATTCTTGTCGGATTTGACTGATTGCTTGACAGTTATAAAGAATGTGAGGAGTTGTGAGATAGTCCGAGTTGCAAAATGTACATGTAGGAAGACTGGTATTGTTGAAATGATGAATAATCTGGTTTGGGTTTATGGAATGTACCAACATTATCCAGTGATTCCAAAATCAGGTCCGTTTCCGTCAAGGGTTCCACCCGCACTTTCGCGGTTTCGCTGCATTTCGCTGGAATACTCAAATAGGCTATCAAGAACACAGCCGCCTTTACACATATACTGTAGAGAAAAATAATTAATCTCTATTTCTCTAAATATTTAAATAATCATTATGGTTACACTACTGCTACATTATGGTTATCACTACTTTACACTAACATCCACCATCGACCGACCTTTTCTCTTCTTTTCTTTTCTCTTACCATAATCGAGAATATCTAAGTATCCTTGACTATGCATTTCCGTTGTCAATGGCATGACCCAATTCTTTTTCCTCTCTTAAAAAAAAATCTCCTGGTTCGTATATATTCATCACACCTTTAGTGTGGAAAACCCCTCAATGAATGCATACGAAACATACAGGCACCCCCTCGGTATTAACACTACCCTACTTCCTACTACGCTGACGCCTCGCCCATTTTACGTTAGTTTTGTAATCGCTGTCAGCTAGCCCATAGCTCCAGATTTTCTCTCAATTAACACTTAACTTAATACACACAATAATCATACAAGCAAACTTTAGTCTATCTAACCTAATTTCGATTTTACTTCTATCCATGCCTATTCTCCCTAACTTATGTTAGCTTAAATTAACCTGTAATAACCGAAAAACCGTAAGAAAATGAGTTTGATCGTAAACGCGCACCTAAAATCAGCGACTTAAATTAAACGCGTCCGTCCGATTTAAACATTCATTCACATTAATACATGCTCTTCTTATTCTACAGTGTGATGAAAAGTGTAATTCTTTAATACATTTCAACACCTTCCCTGAATTATACATTTCATTGTTTTTTTTTTAAATTGTAATCGTACATTGTAATTTCATAAAATATAATTAATTGTAATTCATAAATTCAAACAAAATTAATTACTTGATTGCATTATTTGAAGCCAAACTTATTCCTAAGATTTTCTAGCTTTTGAGTGATAGCTGCTTTTGTAAATACATCTGCCAACATTTCACCGCTCGGAAGATACTTTATTACAAGTTGACCGCTATCAAGCTTCTCACGAATAAATTTTGCCTTTACATCAACAAGTTTAGTTCTAGCTGAATAACTATTATTACGTATAATATGAACAGCACTCTTGTTGTCGCAATGGATGACAACTGATCCACTGCTATCCAGAACCAATTCAGCTTCTAGCCGTCTCAACCATACTGTCTCTTGAATTGCTGCTCCGAGAGACATTAGTTCAGCTTCAGTCGACGATAAAGCTACAGTCTTCTGTCGCTTTGTTGTCCATGAAACAGCTCCAGACTGCAGAGTGAACACGTAGCCTGTGGTTGACCACCTTTCGTCGACGTCACCAACCCAATCTGCATCACAATAGCCTTCTAGCATACCTGGTACATTGGAATATACGATACCTTTATTAATACTACCTTTTAGATATCGCATCACACGCTTTACAGCCTCCCAGTGCGCCTTTCCTGGGATCTTGCCATATCTGCTCAGCAATTTGACTGCGTAACATATATCAGGCCGAGTTATTTGAGCTGCAAATAACAAACACCCAATGGCCTGCATATATGGGATATTTTCCATATATCTTTTCTCTGAATCATTTGTTGGTCACATCTGTGCTGATATTTTCTGGTTACAGTCCAACGGTTGATCTGCTAATGTTTATGCCCAGCACTGATGATGTTTCACCCATGTCTTTCATCTTGAAACGACTTGCGAGCTCCATTTTAACATTGTTAATGGACTTCAATTTATTTGACATAATTAACACATCGTCAACATAAATTGCTACGTACAGCATATTCTCTTTATCTACCTTGAAGTATACGCACTGATCCACTTCACTGCGCTTGAGTCCCATATTGATCAATGAACTGATTCAATGTTTCGTTCCATACTCGATTCGATTGCTTCAGACCATAAATAGACTTGGTGAGTTTGCATACTCTACCAGAACCGTCATTGAAGCACTCTGGCTGCTTCATATAAATGTCTTCTTTTAGAAAACCATTTAAGAACGCTGCAACCGCATCCATTGAATGCATCAACAGTCCATGCTTGGCTGCTAACGCTATGAGAAATCTTAAAGTTTCATATCTGACGACAGGAGAAAAAGTTGCATTATAGTCAATACCCTCTTCTTGACTAAATCCTCTTGCTACAAGCCTTGCTTTTCGACGTATCGTATTTTTACTTTCATCAGTTTTGGTTTTGAGCACCCATTTCGATGATATCGCTTTCTTATTTTTCGGCAAATCTGTCAACGACCATGTTTCGTTTGACTTCAAAGCTTGGATCTCGCTATCCATTGCAGCTTTCCATTCGTCTGCCTCAGTTGATGCCATTGCTTCAGTTACTGTGGACGGATGATGTGAAACAAAATCTACGGCACAAAAATTATATGCCATATTTTGTTTATTGGCAATTCTCTCTGATCGTCGCACTTCTGTGTCATCAAAATCTGAATCTATGGTTACCTCTTCAGATGGCACGTAGGTTTCATCACTTACGTCTTCAAACAATTCATAATCGTAGCTGTTATTATATTCATCAACAGTTTCATTATTCGGCATGCTCACATTTGGCAATTCTTCGACACTCTCATCAACGATTTCATTATTCGGCATGCTCACAGTTGGCAATTCCTCGGCACTCTCTTCCTTCCCTGAAGTGACAACTTCTTCGTTAAATTCATATAGCTTTGGATAGTACATGTCATCCGTCTTTGTATTGTAACCGATTATAGTTTCATCTTCCATAAAAACAACATCACGACTGATGATAATTTGTTGGTTATTGGGATTAAAGCAACGATATGCCTTAGACTCAGCACTATAGCCCAAAAAAATACATTCTACTGATTTTGGATCAAGTTTGTACAGTTTTGCTTTGGGTACATGGACATACGCCTTGCATCCAAATACACGCAAGTATTTTAATGTTGTTTTTTTATTGGACCAAATTTCTTCAGGACAAATTTCCTGATTTCTACACTGCACACGATTAATTAAGTAAGTAGCCGTCACTGCTGCCTCAGCCCAAAACTTTGCATCGAGTTTGCTTTCGATTATCATACAGCGCATTCTTTCGACCAACGTGCGATTCATACGCTCTGCAACTCCGTTTTGCTCAGGAGCATATGGAAACATTTTCTGATGGCTTATTCCATGCATTTGTAAAAAACTTTCAAAGCGTTTATTTACGTACTCGGTTCCATTGTCGGTACGTAAAATTTTAATTTTTCGATTACACGCGTTTTCAACATTATTTTTAAATTTAACGAATTCGTCGAATTTTCTCTTAATCGGAATGACAAAAACCTTTCGCGAATAATCATCCACAAACGTTAATAGGTAAACCGCGCCCGAAAATGTTTTATTATTGAATGGTCCGACTATATCAGAATGTACCAATTCTAACAATTTTGTCGCGCGTTGACCCTTTTCTTTATACGGTTTTCGCGTTTGTTTTCCGCGTACACAGACGGAGCAATTTTCAATTTTGTCATTAACAATTTTTGTATTAAGTTTTCTGAAGTCTACTAATAGTCGCCAATTTTTTGTATTATCAGTGCTTTTCTTCGGTACTAGTAGTAGTGGGGAAAATATAGGGACTAACTGATGGTTCTATTATATTGCTTGCTAACAAATCGGATCCTTGTGTATTTATTATGTCATAATGCGAATGTGGTAAGCGATAATTTTTTATATATACAGGTGACTTATCTATAGTTTGGATATTCTGCGTATAAAAGTTGTTTATTATATTTTAAATTATTTGCAGAATTATTGTTCTTTCAATCTTTAAAGTTGATATTATTTTTTTAAATCTTGACTCTGAGTGTGCAAAATTTGTTGTTCTTAAGCGGTCCCGACACGGTACTGCATGATGTACAGAATCGTAAAGATGTATTAGTGAAATAGCTATGTTTGCGTCTCACATACAATGACTGAAGCCATGCAGTAAGCAAAATCCGAATCATTTGGATTTTGCTTACTGAATGCGGTGTGTTCAGTCAATACGTTGAGTGTGCAAAATTTGATAGCGTGCGGACGTCATGGCGGAAAGCGGAGAATACCATTTCTCATCGAATTTATTGAATTTACCAATAAATTTTGATGAGAAAATTTTCGGTACCAATTTTGCATCCAAATTCTTTTTTTCGTTGCTTTTGTTTTTCAACAACCGCAGTCAAAATTAATTTGTCCGCATTTGACATTGTCGTCTGCACACCGAAAGAGTAAGCGAAAAATGAATGATTGAAGAGTATGCAGTAACCTGTCGGTGCAAAGATACTGCACACACACATATGAGTGTGATGCAAGCAATGAAGTATCGTGTCGGGGCCGATTTAAATTTTGTATTTTTTAAGAGGCTCTACTTCAATGTCAAATGGTGGTATTTGTATATCCTTTTCAGTTGTGTTTAGTTTTTTGACATGTCTTACTTCTTTGACATGTCTTCCAGGCTCTGTCCTTGCGCTGACTATCACCATCCCAAGTATGGGAACTTTTTAGTCAGTGCTTGAACGGTGCCACACCGTGGTATCACAATGGGCCATTATGTGTGCTCAAGTGTGCTTTTGGCAAACTGGGCGGCCACTCCTACCTACCTAACTACCTACTAAACAATCAGTACTATCCTTGCCATGAACACCAAACCGTTTTAGATTCCTCCATAATTGCTTAGATGGAAGAGATGCATCAAGCTTAGAGGAGAAATAATTTTTCTTTGCTAGCCTCATAGCAGCTATAGCCTCATTACGAGCCAGCCTGTAAGAATCCCGATTCTGATCGGTTGGAAATTTTCTCCATCTAACATGCAACCTGTTCCTTTTCTCAAGATGCTGCTTCACTAGCGCGTCAAACCAAGGATACGCTTTATTTTTTATTTGAATAGTGCGAATCGGGACATATGTGTTGAAAACATCACAGATCCGACTCACAAAACCATTCAACTTCTGATCAATGCCGCTAGAAAACCAGCAGTCGTCCCATCTTAGTTGGGAAAGCTCCCTAAACAAAGAAATCAAGTCAATGGACTTATAATCACGATACGAGATAGAGGTAGTATTCATTTTTCGACCAATATTAACATTTAGCTTACAGAATATCAAGTCATGATCAGAAATAAAAGTGAGCTGATCAAAGATAAATAGCATTGATATGTCAGATATAATA
Organism: Clusia tigrina; assembly: GCA_920105625.2. Lineage (NCBI taxonomy): Eukaryota > Metazoa > Arthropoda > Insecta > Diptera > Clusiidae > Clusia > Clusia tigrina. The sequence continues at coordinate 329,557,915 of OV050030.1, forward strand.
AAGAGGTCAAGTAAGCTAGGACCAGTATTATTTGCAAATCTAGTAATCATGATGGAGTTCACAACAGAGAGGCCAGACGCACTAATAACTAGGGATCGTAGTTGGGAATCGGGGAATAATTTGGTTGGGGTTTATGGATTTGTAGGAATGTACTTATTCAGTCCAGTTATGTCTAATGGCATGAACGTAGAGGTTACACAGCTTTTTTATGTGCTTTGTATTGGTAGATTTTGTTAGCTTAAGAGGGGAAATTGTTTTGCCGCTGAGTCAGCTAAAGTGTTGCCATGGATTCCAATGTGGTAGGGTGTCCATATAAGTTTGATGTTCTTTTGGCTTGTAATAATTATGTCCATGATGTGAGATATAGTGTTGTCATTGTTGTTGACTTTTTCATTACTAACAGCGTTGAGAGAGAGTCTGTGCAAATTAAAGTTTTCATTTTGCTGGATTTGGCTATGAGACTTGCTTCAAGTATTGCTTCGGCTTCGGCTGAGAAAACGGATGCATATGCTGGAAGTATAGACTTAATAACTGTGTTGTTTTCGTCTACGACACTGAATCCAACTGCGTTTTCAGATTTTGATCCGTAAGTAAATAAAATGTTCCACTTTTGGTGTTGGTTGCGAATCGTTAAGAATTCTCTTGCGAATATTTTGTGCGGCGTGTTTTCCTTATGGTGTTTTTTTAGTTCAAGTATGATTGAATCTGTTTGAAGTGTCCACGGTTGTGCTTTTAAGGTGGGTGTGGTCTTGGAATTAAGTTTAATATCCAATTGTTTGGCCATGGCAACTGCCTTTTGTACCGCTGATTTTTTACGGTTGCATTTTTTCCTTTTAAGTAGGTTAGTCAGTGCTTTATTTAATACTGATCCATTTGCGTTGGTAAGATTGACGATCATACGTCCCGTAAGTTGTAGTTCTCTGTTTTGGAGAGTCGGCAGCCCGGTTTCTCTAAGGATGTTAGTTATAGGGGTTGTGCGGAAGGCTCCAAGTGCCAATCTGGCGGCGGAGTGGTATATTGATGGCAGTTTGTTACTTTTATTTTTAGATGTATTACCGTAAATATGATCCGAGCAAGTCAATGACGAGTTCCAATGAAACCCAAGCACAACAGTCTTGTTAACAAGTGTAAGGCGGCAACCAGCAAAAACATCGGAGGGATTTCAGTAAAAAGTATATTGTCTTTGAAAATAGGCAGAACAAAAGATTTCGCCGGATTTAGACACAGATCATTGCTACGAGCCCAACCACTAAGAATATCAAGGTTCTCATTAAGTCTACAAACCAGATCATCCATAAGGCCTACCCTGCGTGACAGATATAACTGAATGTCATCGGCATAAGCATGCATCACTCCATTACAGTCAAGTGAAAAAATGTCATTGATGAACATACTGAAAAGCAGTGGTCCAAGAATTGAACCCTGTGGGACCCCAGAAAAAACCGGCCTACAATCAGAGAAGATATCACCAATCTTCACTCGTTGAGATCTACCACTAAAATAGCTCGTCATAAGCAGCAAGGCATGGCCAGAAAAACCAAAATAACTCTTTAACTTAAAACATAATAGTCTATGGTTGACACTATCGAAAGCATTGGAAAAGTCCAATAAACAGAGTAGAGTTACATGGTCATCATCAAATGAAATTCGAATATCATTAACAACTTTCAGAATAGCAGTCGAGCAGCTATGATCCTTACGAAAACCAGACTGTAGTGGTGACAGCAGCTTAAACTCATTCAGGTGTCGAGATATCTGATCAGCCATAAGCGACTCACACACCTTAGAAAGACATGAGAGCAAACTAATGGGCCGAAAATCACTAGGAGCAGCGGCAGCTGCCTTTTTTGCAACCGGCACAACAGTCGCTAATTTCCATAGACTTGGGAAGCACGAAGTGGTAAAACAGTGATTTATAATGTGAGTTAATGGACTCAACACAAACGGAATAATTAATTTTACAAACCTAATAAAGACTCCATCAGGACCTACAGCGTTAGATTTGATCCGCATAATCGCTCTGTGTACATCACACTCACCAACTGCATGAAACTCAAATGAACTTTGACAGACAGCTCACACTCACTAGAATTCTCAGGGGGAAACCCATTCAGGAAATGACTATTTTATTCATTCGGTTCCAATAAACACTTTAGGTGCTGCTGTTTTCTTGCACGGGAGTTCAGTAGCACCAATTGGCACGACCCCCATCCTTCGTCCCCGGACTTCTCTTTGGACCAATGTAACTGTTCTGATTGCCCTGGGCTGGTAGCTGTAATTTTCTGAAGCTCTTTTAGCTGTTTTTTGTCACGGTAGCACCAAGGTGAAACTTGAGTGTGAACGGCTCCAGTCTAAGGTTGCAGCTGCCCTCGTCCCGTTAAAACTTTGGCAGGCCTCAAAGTACGTTCGACGTCTGTTACCGATAGGTCGGTAGTGTGGGTTCGGTTGAGTGGAACTCCCGATTAGCACTGGTCTAGCTCTGAGCACTTGATCCCATAAGGGCTTGTGCCAACCCTCGCATGGCCTCCCTGCTTGCACAGATAACCATGGGACCATATTTAGTAACCACACGTTCGGACTGAGATAGCGGCTTTGGTTGGGGACCCTTATTGCATGGACACAACAAAAAATAAAAACACAAACACAAACAAAAAGAAAATTTCCGCGCATATCCCCACAGGGACGCGCAAAACCCTGGCTAGGCAAATGCCCACCAGCAACACCCCCGCCCTTGGTTCGAAGACAAGCAGCATAAGAACTGCCCCTTCAACAAGCACCACAGCTTCAGCTAATAAGCCACCCAAGAGCTCTTCGCTGTCCCCAGGCAATTCAGCGGCTGCTAGGGTATTGACTCACAAACCAGCAGCAGTCGCGCCGCCTAAGCCCTCTTCAGCAAACGCCTCGATATTGCCTCACAAGTCGATGGTAACTGCTCCCCGTACCGCTCCTCCTTCAGGTGCACCTACCAACGTGAACCCGAGGACAAGAGCGTACAGGACGCGTAGAGCGGCTTACCGTATTTTGACGAGGCTCAACGCTTCAGAACCTTGTCAACTGTCAGAATACGACAAGGGCAAGCTTGAGTGGGCAAAAGCACACGCTGATGTGCGAGTCCACTCCTCCACTGCACAACCAGCCGGTAACCCCAAGAAGCAGAGAGCAGCCGATCGTCCGGGCCAATCCACCCAAAGAATCCCTAAGCGCGTAAGGCTGGCTACTCCCAATTCTAAGCTCTCGAAACCGCTTAGTGAGAATGTGAAAGAGAGCCTCACATGGGCTGTGGTCGACTCCGCCAATGCCGATGGGACCATTACTCCTGCCAATTGGAGACAGGTCGAAATGGCACTGTTACCAATATTCGTTGAGGTTATGTCCCTCAACCCTGGTCCTTCAAACAGCTGCCGTGACGCAGGGTGGTATCAAGGACATATTGAGATCGTATCTTGCTCGGACCAATGCTCGGCGGATCTATATAAGGTAGCGATCAATAGGGTAGGTGAGATATGGCCGGGTGCAAAGCTCAACGCTGTATCTTTCGACCAGGTTCCCCAACGCCCTCGCTCCAAAACATGGCTTCCTGCCGAGCCCTCTGCGCCCGTGGCAATCTTAAAGATCCTCAAGCTCAGCAACACCGATCTTCCCACTGATGGCTGGAAGGTCGCGAAAGTTGGTGACCCCAAAGGCACTTTGCGTGAGGTCACCATCATTTTGAACGAGCAACCCTTGTTCCCATCAACTCCCGCGAGGGGGTGATTAATTATGGCTTTGGAGCCATCACTCTCCGCATCTACAAGTGCGATGCCCAAGCCCCCCAACAGCCTCCCCCAGCTGGTGCTGTCTCACAAGCCACTGCGAATGAGCCTAGCTGCTCGGGCCCGGATCCCACCCCTTTGTCGGGTAGTGACAATGAGAGTATGTGCTCCGTTACAACCAGAAGCAGCCGCTTCTCAACTTCCGAACTGGTCGGAGAATTCTTCGACCACATGGACACGGATGCGGCTGGTGGATACATCTCTCCACTGTCCGAAGAGGAGGAGTTGAATTCCACAATAATCACTCTTCCAGACAATGCTGAAGGTACTACAGATTAACCTTCAGCATTCGAAAACTGCCTCGGCAGTCCTGCTTCTCCGCCTCTCGGATACAGGGGAGGAGCTCCTTCTCGTCCAAGAACCTTGGGTCGTAAATGACCGGGTGTCTGGACTCAATTCATACGGATATCGTATGGTATATATCGAGGATCAAGGTAAACCAAGATCCTGCATTCTGGTAAAAAACAGCATTAGCGCTCTTTTACTCCCTAGATTCAGTGACAAAGACAATGTTGCCATGGTCATTGAAATGGGTCTACGGACCTTCTGGATCTCCTCGAACTACATGGCTCATGACTATGGCGACTCCCCGCCACCAGATATACTGAAGCATATGGTTGCTGTAGCCCACCAGAAACAGATTCCGGTAATCATCGGCGCTGATGCCAATGCCCATCATGAAATATGGGGCAGCTCCGGCACAAATGATCGATGTGAGTGTCTTTTCGACTCTATCATTTCAAATAACTTAGGTATTGCAATGAGGGAAATGAGCCGACCTTCCTTACATCTGTCAGGAAGGAAGTGCTTGACATCACCCTCGTCAGCGATAACTACTCCAACATGATAAGCAATTGGTTCGTCTCACAGGAATGCTCCTTTTCGGACCACTGCTATATCACCTTTGACATTGACTCGAGGGAGACTACTGGCAATACAGAATCTCTTAAACCAGTCAATAGAAAAAACACGAACTGGCCTATTTTCCGGCTCATACTGGGGTCATGCTTAGCAACGACTCCCCCCATTATCCACGAATGTCCCGACATTGATCGGGCGGTTGACGATCTGACCACAGCTTTTAAAAAAGCCACTCATATTTCTTGCATCGCTCCCGAACCACGGGGCAAACCTAAACCTCCTTGGTGGAACTCGGAAATTGCAAGTCTTAGCAAAACTTGGAGAATGCTTTTCAACAAAGCTAAAGTTACAGCTGATTGGGCCCCTTTCAAAAATAAACAAAAAGAGTTGAAGTACGCCATTAGGCGAAGATAACGAGCGTCATGGAGCGAATTTTGCGAAAGCATTGAATCGACGTCCGAGGCTAGCCGTCTTCGTAAAATTCTCCACTCCTCTAACAAAGCCCTTGACTGTATCCAAAAACCAGATGGCAGCTGGACTCACTCAAGCGCCGAAACTCTTGATATCCTGCTAGACACCCACTTCTCAGGGAGTTTAGCCTCAGCGGGTCAAGCACTCTACCAGGTGAAGCAGGTTTCCCATGATAGCCTCCCCACATTCCAAGTGACAAAAAGTCACCTTGAGTGGTCCATTCAAACCTTTAAGCCATACAAGTCCCCCGGACCGGACGGCATCATTCCTGCCGATTTCCAAAATGGGGAAGAGATTATCCTTCCATGGCTGCTACAAATATATAATGCAAGCCTCAGATTGCAATATATTCCCTTACGCTGGCGCACGGCTCGGGTCGTCTTCATACCAAAAGTTGGGAAGGCCTCACACACCAAACCTAAGGATTACAGGCCCATAAGTCTAACATCCTTTCTTCTTAAGGTTCTAGAAAGAGCTCTTGACCTACATATCAGGACATCGATCAACCCTTCTCTTCTCTCTGTATCTCAACAAGCTTACTATAAAGGCAAATCGGTTGAAACAGCAATTCATTCTCTCATTTCTCAAGTTGACAAATCCTTGGCGTACAAGGAATTCACACTTGCCATATTTCTGGACATCGAGCGAGCATTCAACAATGTATGCCCCAACGCTGTCATTTCCGCACTCTACAACCTTAACCTGAATTCAGGTTTTCTTAATTTTCTTAAATTTATAGAGCTTCTACTAAAATCTTGGATCATCACTTCCACGATCGGCAGTGCCCAATCCAGGAGGGGGGTTACCAGGGGCACGCCTCCTCTGGAACCTGGCAGTTAACACCCTACTGGTGAGATTGGAATCTACTGGATGCAAAGTGATAGCCTATGCGGACGACATAGCAATCGCGGCATCCGGCAAATGCCCCCAAACATTTTCCGAAAAACTTAACTATTCACTCTCTATTGTGTCGAACTGGTGTCGCGAATTCGAACTTGGGGTTAACCCATCCAAAACCGAGACTATGCTTTTCACTAGGAAGTACAAAATTCCAAAGTTTACAATGACTAGTCTAAACGGCACTCCGCTCTCTTTGAGCACACACGTTAAGGACTTAGGCCTGATTCTCGACCCAAAGCTTAATTGGAAAGCCAATCTAGCTGAGAGGGCACGTAAGTCAACATGCGCTATATACTGCTGTAAAAGAGCAGTTGGTGCACGATGGGGACTTCGTCCTCGAGTCGTGCTCTGGCTCTGCGCGGCCATCGTTGAACCAAACCTGTTATAGGGGTCGGTCTTCTGGTGGCAAGCTCTCGAAAAAGCCTGTAATAAACCCCTTGATAAAATCAGAAGATCCATTGCTCTACTGATCACTGGCGCTCTTCGTAGCACACCTACGAAAGCCCTTTTTGCCATGCTGCACTGGCTCCCCTCGGGGATCCTGGCTAAGCAACAAGCCAAGCTGACAGCGATTAGACTTAGCGCTCTTTCGCACTGGCGCATAACCGTGACAGGCCATGCTTATATTCTGAATCAGGATCCACCTGTCCCCAACTTTATCGATTATATGTCGGTCTATCCCGATTTGAACAGGGAATTTGACCTCACTATTCCAAGTCGAAGCGACTGGACCTCAGAAAACCTAATCGTCGGTGAAACAGTCGAAATCTACACCGACGGTTCCAAGCTTGGAGGTAGAGTCGGCAGCGGTATTTCTTCCGACAAGCTGGACTTAAACATCTCCCTACGTCTCCTAGACCATTGCAGCGTTTTTCAAGCTGAGGTCATGGCCATTTACCACGCAGCCAAATGGATGCTGAGTAGTGATATCGGCGCAGTTGACGTATCTATCTTCTCAGACAGCCAGGCCGCCATTAAATCTCTTTTTGGCTCCACGGCCACATCAAGACTAGTTCATGAATGTCGAACATCTTTAAATGAGCTCGCGAGTTACTCTCGGGTGCACCTAGTCTGGGTTCCCGGACACAGCGAAATCCCGGGAAACTGCGAGGCGGCCGAGCTTGCCAAGGCAGGCACGCTAATGCACGACATTCACCCCTCCGTAAACATCGGCATTCCACTGGCAACAGCCAAGCTCGAAACCAAACGGAAATATCTGACTGACGCCTATAAATCCTGGGCTAACGAAGAATCCTGCCACACGGCTAGACTAACTTGGGCAAGAATGGACAAAAACAGAACCAATCAACTTTTTCGACTTGATCGCGTATCACTGTGGGACAGCACGCAGAAAGACTGGGCCTACCCTCAAATGACTTTTGCCGAGACGGTTTTCCACCTCTTATGCCACTGCCCATCCTTGAGCAGAAGAAGAATTCGCACCTTTGGTGCCCCATTTCTTACAAGCCTGACAGAGCTGTCATCCATTAATATAAGGGACATAGCCAGGTTCATCAAATTATCAGGATGGTTTCCTGAAACATGACGGGGGAGTCGTGCCTTTCCAGGCTCTGTCCTTGCGCTGACTATCACCATCCCAAGTATGGGAACTTTTTAGTCAGTGCTTGAACGGTGCCACACCGTGGTATCACAATGGGCCATTATGTGTGCTCAAGTGTGCTTTTGGCAAACTGGGCGGCCACTCCTACCTACCTAACTACCTACTAAACAATCAGTACTATCCTTGCCATGAACACCAAACCGTTTTAGATTCCTCCATAATTGCTTAGATGGAAGAGATGCATCAAGCTTAGAGGAGAAATAATTTTTCTTTGCTAGCCTCATAGCAGCTACAGCCTCATTACGAGCCAGCCTGTAAGAATGCCAATTCTGATCGGTTGGAAATTTTCTCCATCTAACATGCAACCTGTTCCTTTTCTCAAGATGCTGCTTCACTAGCGCGTCAAACCAAGGATACGCTTTATTTTTTATTTGAATAGTGCGAATCGGGACATATGTGTTGAAAACATCACAGATCCGACTCACAAAACCATTCAACTTCTGATCAATGCCGCTAGAAAACCAGCAGTCGTCCCATCTTAGTTGGGAAAGCTCCCTAAACAAAGAAATCAAGTCAATGGACTTATAATCACGATACGAGATAGAGGTAGTATTCATTTTTCGACCAATATTAACATTTAGCTTACAGAATATCAAGTCATGATCAGAAATAAAAGTGAGCTGATCAAAGATAAATAGCATTGATATGTCAGATACAATAAAGAGGTCAAGTAAGCTAGGACCAGTATTATTTGCAAATCTAGTAATCATGATGGAGTTCACAACAGAGAGGCCAGACGCACTAATAACTAGGGATCGTAGTTGGGAATCGGGGAATAATTTGGTTGGGGTTTATGGATTTGTAGGAATGTACTTATTCAGTCCAGTTATGTCTAATGGCATGAACGTAGAGGTTACACAGCTTTTTTATGTGCTTTGTATTGGTCGATTTTGTTAGCTTAAGAGGGGAAATTGTTTTGCCGCTGAGTCAGCTAAAGTGTTGCCATGGATTCCAATGTGGTAGGGTGTCCATATAAGTTTGATGTTCTTTTGGCTTGTAATAATTATGTCCATGATGTGAGATATAGTGTTGTCATTGTTGTTGACTTTTTCATTACTAACAGCGTTGAGAGAGAGTCTGTGCAAATTAAAGTTTTCATTTTGCTGGATTTGGCTATGAGACTTGCTTCAAGTATTGCTTCGGCTTCGGCTGAGAAAACGGATGCATATGCTGGAAGTATAGACTTAATAACTGTGTTGTTTTCGTCTACGACACTGAATCCAACTGCGTTTTCAGATTTTGATCCGTAAGTAAATAAAATGTTCCACTTTTGGTGTTGGTTGCGAATCGTTAAGAATTCTCTTGCGAATATTTTGTGCGGCGTGTTTTCCTTATGGTGTTTTTTTAGTTCAAGTATGATTGAATCTGTTTGAAGTGTCCACGGTTGTGCTTTTAAGGTGGGTGTGGTCTTGGAATTAGGTTTAATATCCAATTGTTTGGCCATGGCAACTGCCTTTTGTACCGCTGATTTTTTACGGTTGCATTTTTTCCTTTTAAGTAGGTTAGTCAGTGCTTTATTTAATACTGATCCATTTGCGTTGGTAAGATTGACGATCATACGTCCCGTAAGTTGTAGTTCTCTATTTTGGAGAGTCGGCAGCCTGGTTTCTCTAAGGATGTTAGTTATAGGGGTTGTGCGGAAGGCTCCAAGTGCCAATCTGGCGGCGGAGTGGTATATTGATGGCAGTTTGTTACTTTTATTTTTAGATGTATTACCGTAAATATGATCCGAGCAAGTCAATGACGAGTTCCAATGAAACCCAAGCACAACAGTCTTGTTAACAAGTGTAAGGCGGCAACCAGCAAAAACATCGGAGGGATTTCAGTAAAAAGTATATTGTCTTTGAAAATAGGCAGAACAAAAGATTTCGCCGGATTTAGACACAGATCATTGCTACGAGCCCAACCACTAAGAATATCAAGGTTCTCATTAAGTCTACAAACCAGATCATCCATAAGGCCTACCCTGCGTGACAGATATAACTGAATGTCATCGGCATAAGCATGCATCACTCCATTACAGTCAAGTGAAAAAATGTCATTGATGAAAAGCAGTGGTCCAAGAATTGAACCCTGTGGGACCCCAGAAAAAACCGGCCTACAATCAGAGAAGATATCACCAATCTTCACTCGTTGAGATCTACCACTAAAATAGCTCGTCATAAGCAGCAAGGCATTGCCAGAAAAACCAAAATAACTCTTTAACTTAAAACATAATAGTCTATGGTTGACACTATCGAAAGCATTGGAAAAGTCCAATAAACAGAGTAGAGTTACATGGTCATCATCAAATGGAATTCGAATATCATTAACAACTTTCAGAATAGCAGTCGAGCAGCTATGATCCTTACGAAAACCAGACTGTAGTGGTGACAGCAGCTTAAACTCATTCAGGTGTCGAGATATCTGATCAGCCATAAACGACTCACACACCTTAGAAAGACATGAGAGCAAACTAATGGGCCGAAAATCACTAGGAGCAGCGGCAGATGCCTTTTTTGCAACCGGCACAACAGTCGCTAATTTCCATAGACTTGGGAAGCACGAAGTGGTAAAACAGTGATTTATAATGTGAGTTAATGGACTCAACACAAACGGAATAATTAATTTTACAAACCTAATAAAGACTCCTTCAGGACCTACAGCGTTAGATTTGATCCGCATAATCGCTCTGTGTACATCACACTCACCAACTGCATGAAACTCAAATGAACTTTGACAGACAGCTCACACTCACTAGAATTCTCAGGGGGAAACCCATTCAGGAAATGACTATTTTATTCATTCGGTTCCAATAAACACTTTAGGTGCTGCTGTTTTCTGGCACGGGAGTTCAGTAGCACCAATTGGCACGACCCCCATCCTTCGTCCCCGGACTTCTCTTTGGACCAATGTAACTGTTCTGATTGCCCTGGGCTGGTAGCTGTAATTTTCTGAAGCTCTTTTAGCTGTTTTTTGTCACGGTAGCACCAAGGTGAAACTTGAGTGTGAACGGCTCCAGTCTAAGGTTGCAGCTGCCCTCGTCCCGTTAAAACTTTGGCAGGCCTCAAAGTACGTTCGACGTCTGTTACCGTTAGGTCGGTAGTGTGGGTTCGGTTGAGTGGAACTCCCGATTAGCACTGGTCTAGCTCTGAGCACTTGATCCCATAAGGGCTTGTGCCAACCCTCGCATGGCCTCCCTGCTTGCACAGATAACCATGGGACCATATTTAGTAACCACACGTTCGGACTGAGATAGCGGCTTTGGTTGGGGACCCTTATTGCATGGACACAACAAAAAATAAAAACACAAACACAAACAAAAAGAAAATTTCCGCGCATATCCCCACAGGGACGCGCAAAACCCTGGCTAGGCAAATGCCCACCAGCAACACCCCCGCCCTTGGTTCGAAGACAAGCAGCATAAGCACTGCCCCTTCAACAAGCACCACAGCTTCAGCTAATAAGCCACCCAAGAGCTCTTCGCTGTCCCCAGGCAATTCAGCGGCTGCTAGGGTATTGACTCACAAACCAGCAGCAGTCGCGCCGCCTAAGCCCTCTTCAGCAAACGCCTCGATATTGCCTCACAAGTCGATGGTAACTGCTCCCCGTACCGCTCCTCCTTCAGGTGCACCTAAAAACGTGAACCCGAGGACAAGAGCGTACAGGACGCGTAGAGCGGCTTACCGTATTTTGACGAGGCTCAACGCTTCAGAACCTTGTCAACTGTCAGAATACGACAAGGGCAAGCTTGAGTGGGCAAAAGCACACGCTGATGTGCGAGTCCACTCCTCCACTGCACAACCAGCCGGTAACCCCAAGAAGCAGAGAGCAGCCGATCGTCCGGGCCAATCCACCCAAAGAATCCCTAAGCGCGTAAGGCTGGCTACTCCCAATTCTAAGCTCTCGAAACCGCTTAGTGAGAATGTGAAAGAGAGCCTCACATGGGCTGTGGTCGACTCCGCCAATGCCGATGGGACCATTACTCCTGCCAATTGGAGACAGGTCGAAATGGCACTGTTACCAATATTCGTTGAGGTTATGTCCCTCAACCCTGGTCCTTCAAACAGCTGCCGTGACGCAGGGTGGTATCAAGGACATATTGAGATCGTATCTTGCTCGGACCAATGCTCGGCGGATCTATATAAGGTAGCGATCAATAGGGTAGGTGAGATATGGCCGGGTGCAAAGCTCAACGCTGTATCTTTCGACCAGGTTCCCCAACGCCCTCGCTCCAAAACATGGCTTCCTGCCGAGCCCTCTGCGCACGTGGCAATCTTAAATATCCTCAAGCTCAGCAACACCGATCTTCCCACTGATGGCTGGAAGGTCGCGAAAGTTGGTGACCCCAAAGGCACTTTGCGTGAGGTCACCATCATTTTGAACGAGCAACCCTTGTTCCCATCAACTCCCGCGAGGGGGTGATTAATTATGGCTTTGGAGCCATCACTCTCCGCATCTACAAGTGCGATGCCCAAGCCCCCCAACAGCCTCCCCAAGCTGGTGCTGTCTCACAAGCCACTGCGAATGAGCCTAGCTGCTCGGGCCCGGATCCCACCCCTTTGTCGGGTAGTGACAATGAGAGTATGTGCTCCGTTACAACCAGAAGCAGCCGCTTCTCAACTTCCGAACTGGTCGGAGAATTCTTCGACCACATGGACACGGATGCGGCTGGTGGATACATCTCTCCACTGTCCGAAGAGGAGGAGTTGAATTCCACAATAATCACTCTTCCAGACAATGCTGAAGGTACTACAGATTAACCTTCAGCATTCGAAAACTGCCTCGGCAGTCCTGCTTCTCCGCCTCTCGGATACAGGGGAGGAGCTCCTTCTCGTCCAAGAACCTTGGGTCGTAAATGACCGGGTGTCTGGACTCAATTCATACGGATATCGTATGGTATATATCGAGGATCAAGGTAAACCAAGATCCTGCATTCTGGTAAAAAACAGCATTAGCGCTCTTTTACTCCCTAGATTCAGTGACAAAGACAATGTTGCCATGGTCATTGAAATGGGTCTACGGACCTTCTGGATCTCCTCGAACTACATGGCTCATGACTATGGCGACTCCCCGCCACCAGATATACTGAAGCATATGGTTGCTGTAGCCCACCAGAAACAGATTCCGGTAATCATCGGCGCTGATGCCAATGCCCATCATGAAATATGGGGCAGCTCCGGCACAAATGATCGATGTGAGTGTCTTTTCGACTCTATCATTTCAAATAACTTAGGTATTGCAATGAGGGAAATGAGCCGACCTTCCTTACATCTGTCAGGAAGGAAGTGCTTGACATCACCCTCGTCAGCGATAACTACTCCAACATGATAAGCAATTGGTTCGTCTCACAGGAATGCTCCTTTTCGGACCACTGCTATATCACCTTTGACATTGACTCGAGGGAGACTACTGGCAATACAGAATCTCTTAAACCAGTCAATGGAAAAAACACGAACTGGCCTATTTTCCGGCTCATACTGGGGTCATGCTTAGCAACGACTCCCCCCATTATCCACGAATGTCCCGACATTGATCGGGCGGTTGACGATCTGACCACAGCTTTTAAAAAAGCCACTCATATTTCTTGCATCGCTCCCGAACCACGGGGCAAACCTAAACCTCCTTGGTGGAACTCGGAAATTGCAAGTCTTAGCAAAACTTGGAGAATGCTTTTCAACAAAGCTAAAGTTACAGCTGATTGGGCCCCTTTCAAAAATAAACAAAAAGAGTTGAAGTACGCCATTAGGCGAAGATAACGAGCGTCATGGAGCGAATTTTGCGAAAGCATTGAATCGACGTCCGAGGCTAGCCGTCTTCGTAAAATTCTCCACTCCTCTAACAGAGCCCTTGACTGTATCCAAAAACCAGATGGCAGCTGGACTCACTCAAGCGCCGAAACTCTTGATATCCTGCTAGACACCCACTTCTCAGGGAGTTTAGCCTCAGCGGGTCAAGCACTCTACCAGGTGAAGCAGGTTTCCCATGATAGCCTCCCCACATTCCAAGTGACAAAAAGTCACCTTGAGTGGTCCATTCAAACCTTTAAGCCATACAAGTCCCCCGGACCGGACGGCATCATTCCTGCCGATTTCCAAAATGGGGAGGAGATTATCCTTCCATGGCTGCTACAAATATATAATGCAAGCCTCAGATTGCAATATATTCCCTTACGCTGGCGCACGGCTCGGGTCGTCTTCATACCAAAAGTTGGGAAGGCCTCGCACACCAAACCTAAGGATTACAGACCCATAAGTCTAACATCCTTTCTTCTTAAGGTTCTAGAAAGAGCTCTTGACCTACATATCAGGACAGCGATCAACCCTTCTCTTCTCTCTGTATCTCAACAAGCTTACTCTAAAGGCAAATCGGTTGAAACAGCAATTCATTCTCTCATTTCTCAAGTTGACAAATCCTTGGCGTACAAGGAATTCACACTTGCCATATTTCTGGACATCGAGCGAGCATTCAACAATGTATGCCCCAACGCTGTCATTTCCGCACTCTACAACCTTAACCTGAATTCAGGTTTTCTTAATTTTCTTAAATTTATAGAGCTTCTACTAAAATCTTGGATCATCACTTCCACGATCGGCAGTGCCCAATCCAGGAGGGGGGTTACCAGGGGCACGCCTCCTCTGGAACCTGGCAGTTAACACCCTACTGGTGAGATTGGAATCTACTGGATGCAAAGTGATAGCCTATGCGGACGACATAGCAATCGCGGCATCCGGCAAATGCCCCCAAACATTTTCCGAAAAACTTAACTATTCACTCTCTATTGTGTCGAACTGGTGTCGCGAATTCGAACTTGGGGTTAACCCATCCAAAACCGAGACTATGCTTTTCACTAGGAAGTACAAAATTCCAAAGTTTACAATGACTAGTCTAAACGGCACTCCGCTCTCTTTGAGCACACACGTTAAGGACTTAGGCCTGATTCTCGACCCAAAGCTTAATTGGAAAGCCAATCTAGCTGAGAGGGCACGTAAGTCAACATGCGCTATATACTGCTGTAAAAGAGCAGTTGGTGCACGATGGGGACTTCGTCCTCGAGTCGTGCTCTGGCTCTGCGCGGCCATCGTTGAACCAAACCTGTTATAGGGGTCGGTCTTCTGGTGGCAAGCTCTCGAAAAAGCCTGTAATAAACCCCTTGATAAAATCAGAAGATCCATTGCTCTACTGATCACTGGCGCTCTTCGTAGCACACCTACGAAAGCCCTTTTTGCCATGCTGCACTGGCTCCCCTCGGGGATCCTGGCTAAGCAACAAGCCAAGCTGACAGCGATTAGACTTAGCGCTCTTTCGCACTGGCGCATAACCGTGACAGGCCATGCTTATATTCTGAATCAGGATCCACCTGTCCCCAACTTTATCGATTATATGTCGGTCTATCCCGATTTGAACAGGGAATTTGACCTCACTATTCCAAGTCGAAGCGACTGGACCTCAGAAAACCTAATCGTCGGTGAAACAGTCGAAATCTACACCGACGGTTCCAAGCTTGGAGGTAGAGTCGGCAGCGGTATTTCTTCCGACAAGCTGGACTTAAACATCTCCCTACGTCTCCTAGACCATTGCAGCGTTTTTCAAGCTGAGGTCATGGCCATTTACCACGCAGCCAAATGGATGCTGAGTAGTGATATCGGCGCAGTTGACGTATCTATCTTCTCAGACAGCCAGGCCGCCATTAAATCTCTTTTTGGCTCCACGGCCACATCAAGACTAGTTCATGAATGTCGAACATCTTTAAATGAGCTCGCGAGTTACTCTCGGGTGCACCTAGTCTGGGTTCCCGGACACAGCGAAATCCCGGGAAACTGCGAGGCGGCCGAGCTTGCCAAGGCAGGCACGCTAATGCACGACATTCACCCCTCCGTAAACATCGGCATTCCACTGGCAACAGCCAAGCTCGAAACCAAACGGAAATATCTGACTGACGCCTATAAATCCTGGGCTAACGAAGAATCCTGCCACACGGCTAGACTAACTTGGGCAAGAATGGACAAAAACAGAACCAATCAACTTTTTCGACTTGATCGCGTATCACTGTGGGACAGCACGCAGAAAGACTGGGCCTACCCTCAAATGACTTTTGCCGAGACGGTTTTCCACCTCTTATGCCACTGCCCATCCTTGAGCAGAAGAAGAATTCGCACCTTTGGTGCCCCATTTCTTACAAGCCTGACAGAGCTGTCATCCATTAATATAAGGGACATAGCCAGGTTCATCAAATTATCAGGATGGTTTCCTGAAACATGACGGGGGAGTCGTGCCTTTCCAGGCTCTGTCCTTGCGCTGACTATCACCATCCCAAGTATGGGAACTTTTTAGTCAGTGCTTGAACGGTGCCACACCGTGGTATCACAATGGGCCATTATGTGTGCTCAAGTGTGCTTTTGGCAAACTGGGCGGCCACTCCTACCTACCTAACTACCTACTAAACAATCAGTACTATCCTTGCCATGAACACCAAACCGTTTTAGATTCCTCCATAATTGCTTAGATGGAAGAGATGCATCAAGCTTAGAGGAGAAATAATTTTTCTTTGCTAGCCTCATAGCAGCTACAGCCTCATTACGAGCCAGCCTGTAAGAATGCCAATTCTGATCGGTTGGAAATTTTCTCCATCTAACATGCAACCTGTTCCTTTTCTCAAGATGCTGCTTCACTAGCGCGTCAAACCAAGGATACGCTTTATTTTTTATTTGAATAGTGCGAATCGGGACATATGTGTTGAAAACATCACAGATCCGACTCACAAAACCATTCAACTTCTGATCAATGCCGCTAGAAAACCAGCAGTCGTCCCATCTTAGTTGGGAAAGCTCCCTAAACAAAGAAATCAAGTCAATGGACTTATAATCACGATACGAGATAGAGGTAGTATTCATTTTTCGACCAATATTAACATTTAGCTTACAGAATATCAAGTCATGATCAGAAATAAAAGTGAGCTGATCAAAGATAAATAGCATTGATATGTCAGATATAATAAAGAGGTCAAGTAAGCTAGGACCAGTATTATTTGCAAATCTAGTAATCATGATGGAGTTCACAACAGAGAGGCCAGACGCACTAATAACTAGGGATCGTAGTTGGGAATCGGGGAATAATTTGGTTGGGGTTTATGGATTTGTAGGAATGTACTTATTCAGTCCAGTTATGTCTAATGGCATGAACGTAGAGGTTACACAGCTTTTTTATGTGCTTTGTATTGGTAGATTTTGTTAGCTTAAGAGGGGAAATTGTTTTGCCGCTGAGTCAGCTAAAGTGTTGCCATGGATTCCAATGTGGTAGGGTGTCCATATAAGTTTGATGTTCTTTTGGCTTGTAATAATTATGTCCATGATGTGAGATATAGTGTTGTCATTGTTGTTGACTTTTTCATTACTAACAGCGTTGAGAGAGAGTCTGTGCAAATTAAAGTTTTCATTTTGCTGGATTTGGCTATGAGACTTGCTTCAAGTATTGCTTCGGCTTCGGCTGAGAAAACGGATGCATATGCTGGAAGTATAGACTTAATAACTGTGTTGTTTTCGTCTACGACACTGAATCCAACTGCGTTTTCAGATTTTGATCCGTAAGTAAATAAAATGTTCCACTTTTGGTGTTGGTTGCGAATCGTTAAGAATTCTCTTGCGAATATTTTGTGCGGCGTGTTTTCCTTATGGTGTTTTTTTAGTTCAAGTATGATTGAATCTGTTTGAAGTGTCCACGGTTGTGCTTTTAAGGTGGGTGTGGTCTTGGAATTAGGTTTAATATCCAATTGTTTGGCCATGGCAACTGCCTTTTGTACCGCTGATTTTTTACGGTTGCATTTTTTCCTTTTAAGTAGGTTAGTCAGTGCTTTATTTAATACTGATCCATTTGCGTTGGTAAGATTGACGATCATACGTCCCGTAAGTTGTAGTTCTCTATTTTGGAGAGTCGGCAGCCCGGTTTCTCTAAGGATGTTAGTTATAGGGGTTGTGCGGAAGGCTCCAAGTGCCAATCTGGCGGCGGAGTGGTATATTGATGGCAGTTTGTTACTTTTATTTTTAGATGTATTACCGTAAATATGATCCGAGCAAGTCAATGACGAGTTCCAATGAAACCCAAGCACAACAGTCTTGTTAACAAGTGTAAGGCGGCAACCAGCAAAAACATCGGAGGGATTTCAGTAAAAAGTATATTGTCTTTGAAAATAGGCAGAACAAAAGATTTCGCCGGATTTAGACACAGATCATTGCTACGAGCCCAACCACTAAGAATATCAAGGTTCTCATTAAGTCTACAAACCAGATCATCCATAAGGCCTACCCTGCGTGACAGATATAACTGAATGTCATCGGCATAAGCATGCATCACTCCATTACAGTCAAGTGAAAAAATGTCATTGATGAACATACTGAAAAGCAGTGGTCCAAGAATTGAACCCTGTGGGACCCCAGATAAAACCGGCCTACAATCAGAGAAGATATCACCAATCTTCACTCGTTGAGATCTACCACTAAAATAGCTCGTCATAAGCAGCAAGGCATTGCCAGAAAAACCAAAATAACTCTTTAACTTAAAACATAATAGTCTATGGTTGACACTATCGAAAGCATTGGAAAAGTCCAATAAACAGAGTAGAGTTACATGGTCATCATCAAATGAAATTCGAATATCATTAACAACTTTCAGAATAGCAGTCGAGCAGCTATGATCCTTACGAAAACCAGACTGTAGTGGTGACAGCAGCTTAAACTCATTCAGGTGTCGAGATATCTGATCAGCCATAAA
This sequence comes from Clusia tigrina, assembly GCA_920105625.2. Lineage (NCBI taxonomy): Eukaryota > Metazoa > Arthropoda > Insecta > Diptera > Clusiidae > Clusia > Clusia tigrina. The sequence goes on from OV050030.1 coordinate 329,576,326, forward strand.
CGACTCACACACCTTAGAAAGACATGAGAGCAAACTAATGGGCCGAAAATCACTAGGAGCAGCGGCAGATGCCTTTTTTGCAACCGGCACAACAGTCGCTAATTTCCATAGACTTGGGAAGCACGAAGTGGTAAAACAGTGATTTATAATGTGAGTTAATGGACTCAACACAAACGGAATAATTAATTTTACAAACCTAATAAAGACTCCATCAGGACCTACAGCGTTAGATTTGATCCGCATAATCGCTCTGTGTACATCACACTCACCAACTGCATGAAACTCAAATGAACTTTGACAGACAGCTCACACTCACTAGAATTCTCAGGGGGAAACCCATTCAGGAAATGACTATTTTATTCATTCGGTTCCAATAAACACTTTAGGTGCTGCTGTTTTCTTGCACGGGAGTTCAGTAGCACCAATTGGCACGACCCCCATCCTTCGTCCCCGGACTTCTCTTTGGACCAATGTAACTGTTCTGATTGCCCTGGGCTGGTAGCTGTAATTTTCTGAAGCTCTTTTAGCTGTTTTTTGTCACGGTAGCACCAAGGTGAAACTTGAGTGTGAACGGCTCCAGTCTAAGGTTGCAGCAGCCCTCGTCCCGTTAAAACTTTGGCAGGCCTCAAAGTACGTTCGACGTCTGTTACCGTTAGGTCGGTAGTGTGGGTTCGGTTGAGTGGAACTCCCGATTAGCACTGGTCTAGCTCTGAGCACTTGATCCCATAAGGGCTTGTGCCAACCCTCGCATGGCCTCCCTGCTTGCACAGATAACCATGGGACCATATTTAGTAACCACACGTTCGGACTGAGATAGCGGCTTTGGTTGGGGACCCTTATTGCATGGACACAACAAAAAATAAAAACACAAACACAAACAAAAAGAAAATTTCCGCGCATATCCCCACAGGGACGCGCAAAACCCTGGCTAGGCAAATGCCCACCAGCAACACCCCCGCCCTTGGTTCGAAGACAAGCAGCATAAGCACTGCCCCTTCAACAAGCACCACAGCTTCAGCTAATAAGCCACCCAAGAGCTCTTCGCTGTCCCCAGGCAATTCAGCGGCTGCTAGGGTATTGACTCACAAACCAGCAGCAGTCGCGCCGCCTAAGCCCTCTTCAGCAAACGCCTCGATATTGCCTCACAAGTCGATGGTAACTGCTCCCCGTACCGCTCCTCCTTCAGGTGCACCTAAAAACGTGAACCCGAGGACAAGAGCGTACAGGACGCGTAGAGCGGCTTACCGTATTTTGACGAGGCTCAACGCTTCAGAACCTTGTCAACTGTCAGAATACGACAAGGGCAAGCTTGAGTGGGCAAAAGCACACGCTGATGTGCGAGTCCACTCCTCCACTGCACAACCAGCCGGTAACCCCAAGAAGCAGAGAGCAGCCGATCGTCCGGGCCAATCCACCCAAAGAATCCCTAAGCGCGTAAGGCTGGCTACTCCCAATTCTAAGCTCTCGAAACCGCTTAGTGAGAATGTGAAAGAGAGCCTCACATGGGCTGTGGCCGACTCCGCCAATGCCGATGGGACCATTACTCCTGCCAATTGGAGACAGGTCGAAATGGCACTGTTACCAATATTCGTTGAGGTTATGTCCCTCAACCCTGGTCCTTCAAACAGCTGCCGTGACGCAGGGTGGTATCAAGGACATATTGAGATCGTATCTTGCTCGGACCAATGCTCGGCGGATCTATATAAGGTAGCGATCAATAGGGTAGGTGAGATATGGCCGGGTGCAAAGCTCAACGCTGTATCTTTCGACCAGGTTCCCCAACGCCCTCGCTCCAAAACATGGCTTCCTGCCGAGCCCTCTGCGCCCGTGGCAATCTTAAAGATCCTCAAGCTCAGCAACACCGATCTTCCCACTGATGGCTGGAAGGTCGCGAAAGTTGGTGACCCCAAAGGCACTTTGCGTGAGGTCACCATCATTTTGAACGAGCAACCCTTGTTCCCATCAACTCCCGCGAGGGGGTGATTAATTATGGCTTTGGAGCCATCACTCTCCGCATCTACAAGTGCGATGCCCAAGCCCCCCAACAGCCTCCCCCAGCTGGTGCTGTCTCACAAGCCACTGCGAATGAGCCTAGCTGCTCGGGCCCGGATCCCACCCCTTTGTCGGGTAGTGACAATGAGAGTATGTGCTCCGTTACAACCAGAAGCAGCCGCTTCTCAACTTCCGAAATGGTCGGAGAATTCTTCGACCACATGGACACGGATGCGGCTGGTGGATACATCTCTCCACTGTCCGAAGAGGAGGAGTTGAATTCCACAATAATCACTATTCCAGACAATGCTGAAGGTACTACAGATTAACCTTCAGCATTCGAAAACTGCCTCGGCAGTCCTGCTTCTCCGCCTCTCGGATACAGGGGAGGAGCTCCTTCTCGTCCAAGAACCTTGGGTCGTAAATGACCGGGTGTCTGGACTCAATTCATACGGATATCGTATGGTATATATCGAGGATCAAGGTAAACCAAGATCCTGCATTCTGGTAAAAAACAGCATTAGCGCTCTTTTACTCCCTAGATTCAGTGACAAAGACAATGTTGCCATGGTCATTGAAATGGGTCTACGGACCTTCTGGATCTCCTCGAACTACATGGCTCATGACTATGGCGACTCCCCGCCACCAGATATACTGAAGCATATGGTTGCTGTAGCCCACCAGAAACAGATTCCGGTAATCATCGGCGCTGATGCCAATGCCCATCATGAAATATGGGGCAGCTCCGGCAAAAATGATCGATGTGAGTGTCTTTTCGACTTTATCATTTGAAATAACTTAGGTATTGCAATGAGGGAAATGAGCCGACCTTCCTTACATCTGTCAGGAAGGAAGTGCTTGACATCACCCTCGTCAGCGATAACTACTCCAACATGATAAGCAATTGGTTCGTCTCACAGGAATGCTCCTTTTCGGACCACCGCTATATCACCTTTGACATTGACTCGAGGGAGACTACTGGCAATACAGAATCTCTTAAACCAGTCAATAGAAAAAACACGAACTGGCCTATTTTCTGGCTCATACTGGGGTCATGCTTAGCAACGACTCCCCCCATTATCCACAAATGTCCCGACATTGATCGGGCGGTTGACGATCTGACCACAGCTTTTAAAAAAGCCACTCATATTTCTTGCATCGCTCCCGAACCACGGGGCAAACCTAAACCAAAATCTCATGCGGCATGCTGGGTACACCGAGGCGCAGAAACTTGAACGAATTTTTCGGAATAGTTTAGAAGAGCACCAGTGGTATGTACACCGCAAGGATTTCGGAACGCTAGAAGAACGGTAGAAATGGCGGTAGATCTCGAAGGCCTTCGTGGTGATCCTGATACACGTCCAGTACCAGTGCAATCTCGAGTCGAACGTACACCACCACGTGAGACACGCCATCGACAAGTGGCACCTGTTACTCATGCAGAAGTGGAGGCGTACATAGATGTACGCACAGCTTGCAGACGCTGCGGACAGGCGCACGACACTGCCGAAATGCACAATTGCTGTTCTGCTGGGAGTGCGGCAAGAGGAATGTGAAAACAGTTGAATGCTGCAGAACGACAGGGGGAAACGAGCAGGGCTGCCGCCAGAAGCGAGGCATGGCGCAGTCCCAAGACAAGACGCCTCATCCTCAGTAAGCGCGCTGCGTTGCGATGGGCAACGTATAGGTGCAACGGTCGTCCTGGGAACACACGAAACAAGTTTCGTTAGCGAACACCTCGCTCGCCAACTGCGTGCTACCACCGGTAGGGTTGTCCCTACACTCATCAGAGCACGTATGGCTGACGGACGAACACGCGACATAACGGAGGCGCTAGCGATCGATGTAAAGCTTGGAGAACGGGTATGCGAAATGGAGCTACTTATGATGCCTGACTCCACCGATGACTTGCTTTTGGGATTAGATTTTTTGTCGAAACAGGGGACCATTATGAGGTGTGGAGATCAAGTAGTCAATTTGAGTCTACGAGCCAATGGCGTACAACCACAGAGTAACACATCGTGTACGACTATTCAGGCAGAGACTGTCTCCGAGGAAGCTATGATCGACGCATTTCTCGCTGCCGAGCTAAGTAAGTTTGACGTGACGCCAGGCGTGTCCAACTTAACTAGCCATAAAATCGTGATGAAGGACGATCGGACAATAAAGCAAAGGTATTACCCCAGAAACCCGGCACAACAAGAGGTCATCAGCAAGGAGATAGACGGACTATTGGCAAAGAGCTGTATAGAAACTTCCCAATGTCCCCATAGCGCCCCAATCGTGTTAGTTCGGAAGAAAGACGGAAGGTGGCGACTCTGTATAGACTACCGCCAACTGAATGCGAGATCTATCCCCGATGCGTATCCGTTATCCCGTATCCAGCACATTCTGGAACGCTTACGGGAAGCCAAGTAAATTAGCACTTTAGACCTGAAAAACGGTTATTGGCAGATCCCGATGGAAGAGAAGAGTAAGGAGTATACGGCGTTCACTGTACCCGGCAGAGGACTCTTTCAGTGGCGAGTCATGCCATTTGGCTTACACTCCGCACCCGCAACGTTCCAGCGAGCACTTGACCAAGTAATAGGCCATGACATGGAACCACACGCATTCGCTTATCTGGACGATGATGTCGTCACTGGAAGAACCCTACAGGAACACCAACGAAACCTAGGGGAAGTATTCCGTCGGCTACGTAAAGCTGTTGGTAATCACTAATAATGCATACCACTTATTGTCTCAAAGGTTTATTAGCTACTACCTAAATATACAACAAGTCAATATGTTAGAAGGTAAACTTAATGTTAAAGATAAAAGAGGAAAACAAATGTAATGGAGTATTAACCGATTGTTCGGGTTGCATTGCAGAAGTTATACATATTTACTAGTACTATTCACACTACTATTTACACTAGGGCAATTCATTATGTATTCAATACTCTCTCTCAAACCGAACATTATTGGACAAATCTTTATTTTTAATCTCGAATCTTAATTCAATAACTTTATACAATTAAAAATTCAAATTAAAATAATTCAATTAAATCAAAACTTTATATAATTCAAAATTAAGCTCAACAAGAAAGTTTCATTCAATTCATTATTCAATCATTCCCATTGCTTTTGTTAATTGGAGATGTTTAATTTTTGCTACATTTTTTGTTAAGATATCTGCAACCATATTGTTAGACGGAACATATTCTAATTTTATGCTATCATTCTGAATTGCATCTCTAATAAAATGATATCTTATGTCTATGTGTTTCGTTCTTCTGTGGTAGATGTGGTTCTTTGCCAGTTGATGTGAACTGAGATTGTCGCCTCTTATTAGCATTGGTCTATTTCTGGGATGGAAACCTAATTCCTGCAGTAGTCTTCTCAGATAAATACCTTCTTTTGCACCAGAACATATTGCAATGTACTGTTGTGAGTTAGAACCATACTACCTACGTGTAGTTTACTCACAGCACCGACTCCTAATAGATGCCACACTATGTTAAATTAGCATGTGCTAAAACGGTGCTATAATAAGGCATACTTCTAGGGTTTAAGTATTTCAAGTTGATGTGATCTGTGCAACGTTATTATGTAAGCTTTTAGGGTGTTACAGTTCCGCAGTCGAGTCGACGAGGGCAGCGTAGTGCACCGTCGCCACTTTTGAAGTGGGTCAGTTGGCTTGACCAACTGACACCAATTAACAGGTGCAGAACTGGAACACCAGAAAGGTCAGTTCACAGACTGAGATAGGTTTTTAAAAAATAGTATATAAGCATTAGGTTTCGTAAGAATAAATCTTCTTTGTCTTGTATTTGTTACGAAAAGCAATAAGTGTTTTAATTCGACGTTAGGGCTTTTAAGTTTTCAGACACGCGCGCAGCAGAAGGACGTCCCCGTCAAACGAGGACTCGAGATCCCCAAGATTTTGGCGCAGCCGGTCTAAAGGACCTATTGGAGTGAGGAAGAGAGGCATCCTGCAACAAATTCGAAGGACCTCATCGAAGGACACGGTGGAAGAAAGATGTCATCAGGAAAAATTATGGTGAGTAGAGTGTATAGTAGCGTAGAATAAGTAGATACTTCTGCGACCCTGAAGGCGCCGTAGCGCTGGTCAAAGAAGTCGCAACCTATAGGCGCGTTTGCGCTGTTGCACGCAGCTTTGTATGGCAACCATAAACCGTCAGTAAGATCGGACGGTCTATGTATGTGCATCCTAGCTGTGAGGATTTTTTTTGTAGGGGATTTGTGTTTGTTTGCCGTGAGGGACATTTATATGGTTTATTAAGCCATGTCATCTATATTGGAGAAATTTAAATTATTTTTATATTGTTTAAATTCAGATGTTCTAAATTTATGTTGTTTGAAAACAAACATAGAACATTTGATTTAGATATTTGGCATTTTGAGCTTAGGGTACTAGGTAAAGATATTTCGAGAAATGTTTACAACACGTGTTGTGCATCGAGTTTAAGTAGTTCGGAAACTACAATTTGCGTAGCGACGTTAAAGTAATTTTACGTACTAAAAATACCAAGCATGCAAGCATCTCATTGTGCGAAAATGAAAATGCTACGGTAAAATTTCTTTATTTGGGTATAAATATTTTTGGGAATAATTTTGTGAAAACGAAAACTTCTTTGGAGTTAGGAGAAATATTTTGGAACAAACATTTCTTTTGTTTTGTTATTAATAGTGTAAGTATAATTGTTATGCTAATAATAGTATAATTTTTGTACTAGAATAGGTATAATATCGACTTATAGTTTATTTCCGCGGTATTACATTAGGGAAAATGAAAACAAAATTGAGTTGAGTGAGAATTTAAGCACTCACTATTACTTTATTTCGCTCTTTAATTTTAAGAAAACGAAAGTTGGAGATGGGACTGGAAGCACTGAGCGACAACTCAAGGACATAACGTCGTTACTGAAGGACGGAAAGCGGTTTGGGACTAGAAAAAGAGGAGGAGAGCAAACTCGGGAACGGAAGCGACTGGCGTATTTGCGGAAAATACTGGAGGAACAGCAAACAGTGGAGGTCCCTATGCCGTGGGAGCAAGCCAATAGATTGTGGCAAGAGGTATGCCAATTGGAGGAACAACAATGCAGGAGACGTGAAAGATTATAATAATAATATCTTGTTATACATAAGTTGTTAGTTTAATTACATTAACTTGTTTATTTATTTTAAAAAAGGAAATTGTTTATTAATAAAATTTATAAATATAAAGAGCAAGAAAACTGTTTGTACCATTGATTACGGCGTCATAGATAAGAATTTGTTCGGTCTATGGAAACGCCAAGAGAAGCGATAAAATTGCTGGAAGCTCAAAGGCTACAGAGCGAGGCAATTCAGAAGAGGATCAGAAATTGTAGGAAGGATAGCAAAGCAAGGAAAAACAGCGCGTACTACCGCAAGCGCATAACGGAGTTAGAAGCCTTGTTGACTGTGTTTAATAGCAACAACAAGGAGTTGCTAAAATTTAAGGACTGTTGTGGTGATAAGGATTACTTCACCAAGGATTACGCGTTACACGTCAACGGTTTAACACGAGACTGGTTGACTAAATTCAAGTTGGATTTAGAAGAGCTGGAAGCACAAGAAGATAGTCCTAGTTCGCAGGAGGACAGGGCTCGAGACAAGCTTAGGTCTCTGCAAACTGAGGTGAAATTGTTCGCAGAAAAATTGTTTGAACAATTGGAAGCGGCAACCAGCAAGAGTGAAGCCCAGGTACTCTGGAGATTAGCGAGAGACGGTGGAAACCTGTCAACTCTGGAAGCAGCAGACCAAGCGTTAGCCACTATTCAGAGTCGGACGGAAGAAAAATTTTTCCAAGTCTTAAAAGATACTGAGGAATTGAAGATAAATACGGAGTTCCTTGAAAATAAAACTAGAGTACTTTCTAGGCAACTCCGGGAAACTGAGGAAGCCGCATCGCATCTGGAGAGGGAAAACTTGGAGCTCAAAAGAATCGGGGCAATTACTAAGCCAGCAAGAGTGAGATCGGCTTCAACTTCTCAAATTCAAACGCAGACAGTATTAGCTCTGCCACCAGAAGTTCGCTGGCCGGAGTATTTAACTCCGGAAGGGATAGGTCGTGTGGTGAAGCCTACATTAAACTTGACTGGAGAGGGTGAAGCGGAGTTTTTATTTGACGCGTCGGAAATCGGTGTCGAGCCATTTACTCCAGGAAGTCCGATTAATAATAGAAATCGGGGTTATCCGCCAAAGGAGCCAGAAGTGGACAGTATTTCGCCGATAGGAACAAACGGTCGAAGGCTAATAAGTTTGAGTCCGTCACTGGTTAAGTACCTCTCAGATTCGGGAGAAGAAAATCTGGAAACCCTCACAGAGGTTAACGCTAATTTATCACCAAATCTTAAGCAAGCAAATAGAAGTAAAATGGGCATTCTGGAAGTAGCTCATGCAGTGGAGAAGCTGGTGCCCATGTTCTCAGGGGTCGAGTTGTATGATCTGAGAACTGAGATACGGCGCTTCAAAGAAGGTTGTGAGTTGGCGCAACAGAGTCTTCCGGAAGCAGAAGGGGAACACTTGATAAGATGTATAAGACAAAGGACCACAGGTGATGCGTTTGATTTACTAGCGCATAGCTCAGTAAGCACCCTGCCGGAGTTATACGCACTTTTAGATCGAACATATTTGAAACAAAAGTCGTACGACTGTCTTGTACGGGAAATACAGGAATCAACTCAGAAACCAGGGGAGGAATTGAGATCCTGGGGACGAAGGATCCAGTCTCTGGGGAACGCTGCTGAGACAGAAGCTAACAGGCAGTTTCCAGGAAATGTCGCAGCATACAAGGCTCAAGTAGAACGAGCCATGATTTCTGTGTTTAAGGCAGGTCTGATAAATAGGGACTTGGCGAATTATACTCTTAATCTCACGCAGAGGAGTATGGCAGAATTAGTCGAAGCGGTTTCTTCCGCCGAAGAAGCAATCCAACAGCGAGCGACAACAGGTGGAATCTGTTGGAATAATGCTCCTGCAGAGGTAGGACCGGTACAGCAGCGGAACCCAAGGGGAATCGGCAGATTTTCCCTCCCGCAACAAAGAGAACAAGGTTGCCTAATCGAGAGTTTCCAGCCGAGGAAACCCATTTGTTCATTCTGCCATAAGTCGGGACATACAAGGGATGAATGCATTACACGCAAGAATACGCCCTATTGTATGGAGTGCCAAACATATGGTCATGAGGCAAGTAGGCAGTGTCAATTAGACAATAAATGGGATCAAAGTAGAAGGCAGCCAGCTACGAGGCGCCCAGATCCAACCTTAAGGGACAACAGGGGTAGTGGTCCTCGAGTCGGCTCAACGGAAGGGATTAACCAAGGAAGAAATCCTTTCAGCACTGGGAATGGTCAACAGCGGCCAAACTGGGATACTAGAGGAGGACAAAGGTTAGGCAACACCCAACAGGGGGTGAAATGCTTTTCATGTGGTCGGATGGGACATCGAGCTGCGGAGTGCAGGGATAGGCAGTTCCAACAGAGGAACCAGGGAAACTTCCAGCGGCCCAGTCGAGGCCAGTAGACTGGAAAGCCAAAAGTAAGGAAGTAACAGTTAGGCCGAAGGTACGTGTGACTGGTAATGTAGGAAGTACAGTCCAGGAAAAGGAGGAGCAAGAGGCTCTCCAATACCACGTACCAAGTAACGTAAACACAATGGTTCAAATTACGGAGGAGCAAGAGTCTCTCCGGGGGAAAATTTTTGATTGCGTACTGATTTGGGTAACTGTGATGATTCTAGCACTTAGATTAAGTTTTAATAAGATTAGGGAGTATAGGCCAGTCGCCGCGCACGTGATACGAGGATGTATGGTTAAGGTATTAGCGGTAATTTTGAGGGAGTATAGGGTTGTAAGGCATAACTGTGGTGCATGGAGGAGAAAATTGGAAGAGTTAGGAAGTAGATACGCGTCCATTTTGGAGTCAAAAGGGCGTTGTTTCGTTATGAGCAGGGTAGGAGATGCTTTCATCGAGATACCCTGCAAGGAGGCAGTTAGTGGAAAGCTAGTGCTTTTGGTAGATTCAGGGGCGGATACTAGCCTCGTAAAATCTAGTGTTTTACGGAAAGGACTAGTTATTAACCCAAAAGATGTAAGAACGCTTAATGGAGCGTTCGGAGGTTGCATCAGAACACTGGGGTCGCTTAAAATAGGGCACAGTAACGTTAAGGAAATGAGTTTTAGAGTGCACGCAGTTGAATTGGATAGGGAAGGTATCCCGGCCGATGGGATAATTGGCCGCGATAATCTCTGGGGCCGCACCATACTGGATGCGCTGGAGAAACAGTTATCATTTTATGATGATAATAAGAATAGAATCCTTACTCTCCCATTGAAGTCATGGCAGGAAGGAACCGTGAATAGGGTTAAGAATTGTAGGGAGGTAGTGAACGCAAGGTCAACCAGAGTAGTTACTATGCGTGTAAACACGAAACTCAGGACTGTTGTTTTGCACAAGCAGCAGCTAGCGGAGGGTGTGTATATGGGAGAGACCATAACGCACGTTGACAAGGGTAAAGTGTACGCTTGTGTACTAAATGCGTCAGAGGAGGACTACTGTATGGATAAGGATTTTAGGCCTAAGTTCACTAGTTATGATAGTTTTAAGGAACCGAATTATGGAACGGTTAATCAGATTAAGCAGATAGATATAAGGAAAAGAATGGAGAGAGTGCTAGAATCACTAAAGTTAGACCCAAGCGTAAATTCAGAAGAGAAGGCATCAATAGAAGCCATTTGTATGTCATTCCATGACATATTTTTGCTGGAAGGAGACCAGTTAACGTATACCCCAGAGGTAGAGCATGAAATACCTACTAGGGTGGATCAAGCACCGATTAACCAGAAGCAATACAGGTTGCCACAGGCTCACAAAGATGAGGTTAATAGGCAAGTGGAAGGAATGTTAAAGGATAACATTATTTCGCCGAGTATCTCGCCTTGGAATTCACCAATAATTTTGGTGCCAAAGAAGGGAGGTGCTCACGGTCAGAAGAAGTGGAGGATGGTCGTTGATTTTAGGAAATTGAACGACGCCACTATCAAGCAGGTGTTCCCGATACCAAGGATAGAAGAGATTCTGGATCAATTGGGACACAGTAGATATTTTTCTACACTTGATTTAGCGAGTGGCTACCACCAGGTTCTGGTGGATACCCAAGATAAGCAGAAAACCGCGTTCAGCACCGGTTTAGGCCATTACGAGTTCAATAGAATGCCGTTTGGATTAACAGAAGCACCGGCTACCTTCCAACGGCTAATGAACCATGTGCTAACAGGCTTACAAGGGTTAGATTGTTTTGTGTATCTCGATGATATTGTAATTTATGGGAAGAACTTGCAGCAGCATTCGCAACGCTTGCGCAAGGTGCTCCAGAAATTGCGAGAACACAACTTGAAATTGAACACGGAGAAGTGTCAATTCTTACGAAGAGAGGTGGTTTATTTAGGCCATCGTTGCTCAGAAGCAGGAGCACTGCCTGACCCGCAGAAGGTGGAATGCGTTAGAAATTTAGCGGTTCCAGGAAACAGAAAAGAAGTGCAAGCATTCCTAGGACTAGTGAACTATTATAGAAAGTTCGTGGAAGGACTAGCCGGAATTGCGTTGCCAATTAACAAGTTGCTACGAAAAGAAGCAAAGTTCGAATGGACAGAGAGATGTCAGCAAGTATTCGAGAGGCTAAAGGAGATAATTAGCTCGCCACCAATTTTGGCATACCCCGACTTTGAACAAACTTTTTTGTTGACCACTGATGCTAGCAATGAAGCATTAGGGGCAGTATTGTCACAAGGGGAAGTCGGGAATGACCGACCAATAGCATTCGCAAGCAGAGCGCTTAGCGATACGGAGAAAAGATACTCCACAATAGAGAAGGAATTCCTAGCCATAGTGTGGGCTACAAAGAATTTTAGGGCATATCTGCTAGGACGCCCATTCAAGATATATACTGATCACCAGCCGTTGAGAGGCATAGCCAATTTGAAAGACCAAACGTCTAGGCTAGCCCGGTTCAGACACAAATTGTCTGAGTATGATTTTGAAGTCATATACAAACCTGGGAAAAAGAATCTGAATGCCGATGCACTCAGCAGAGTACCGCAGGCACAAAAAGTATCAGTAGTACAAACAAGGTCCAAAGCACGGTCAGATAAGGAGAAGGCCGAGAGAATGCAAAAGGATAAAATTGATGCAACAGGAAATGTTAGCAATGCGGGTGACGTTGCTAATGAACAAAGAGCCAGTAGTGTGGAATGGCTGAAAGATATAAAGGATATCCAGGCTGTGTTAAAGGGTTTCCATGATTCACCTCTAGGTGGACACCAGGGATTCTGGAAAACCCATGACAGAATTAGGCGAGTATACGGATGGAAAGGTATGCTCAAGGACATAAAAAAATATGTAAGAAGTTGCCCAAAGTGCCAGGCCAACAAAAGTTCAAGGCTAACAAAGATGCCCATGGTGTTAACGGACACACCAAAGCAACCATTTGATAAGGTCCATATGGATATTGTAGGTATTTTACCTGAGACTGTTTCGGGCAATAAATACATACTGACGTTCCAAGACGATTTCTCAAAGTATATGGCGTGCGTGGCTATACCCGATGCGGAAGCAGGTACGGTAGCCAAGGCATTCTTTGATGAAATTATAGCACGTTACAACATACCTAAGGTTTTGATAACCGACAATGGTTCAAATTTCGTATCAAAACTATTCTCAGAAACGTGTAAAATGCTGGGAATCAAGAAGTTGCACATAACACCATATCATCCACAGGCGAATGGCTCATTGGAACGTAGTCATCGACCTTTGGCCGAGTACTTGCGCAGTTTTGCCAAAGAAGACGGCTCGAATTGGGATCAATCGTTAACCACTGCAATGCATGTACACAACAATACTGTGCATGTATCAACTAAGCAAACTCCGTTTAGAACACTCTACGGGTTTGACTTCAACATGCCAGCGAATTTGAAGCGCAAATGTGCGCCTGTATACAATGCTGATGACCCCAATAAAGTACAAAAATATCAGTTGCAGCGAGCGCACGAATTGGTTAGAGAAAACCAGGAATGTGCTAAACGAGTGGCCAGGGAAGCCTATAACAAGGTACTAAACCCAGTAGTTTTTCATGTGGGTGATCAAGTACTCATGAGGAATCAAGCCAGGAGAAATAAATTCTCACCTGTGTGGATAGGTCCGTATATGGTAGCAGAGATCCGAAGCCCAGTTACAACAGTCGTAACGATTAAGGGCAAGAGTAAAAAGCTACATAATAATTTGTTAAAATTATTCCACGTTAGACCACACACCTAATTCATGTGTCAATAGTGTTTTACAAGTGTAAGCACAATAATAATAATATGAACAAGTACGTGTGTGTATCAAATAACACACACAGTTCCGATTTTCAAAGCCAAGGCCAGCAGAAGTGTGCCAATTAAACTCGAGCAAGTAAAGTTGACGTAATAAAAATGCTTATTATGCACTTTGGTCGAACGAAGCGCAGTAGGGAAAAGTATGTGTGTAGTATGTTTTTTGCCTTTTAAAATAAATATCGCATGTAAAAAATAAAATAAGACAATAAGATTTTTTTTTTTTTATTATGATTTTATTTTGTTTATTATTCAATTTTTGTTCGGGAAAATTTTTTGATTAATATTGGATTCCCGGGTGGGAATCCGGGCACGGTCATCTCGTGCGCCCGGTGCAGGACAACTAGGAGTTGCCCCAGCACTCTCTCTACTCCTGGTTCGCCTGGTTTCAATCTGGATGTGAGCAGGAGTTGCCAGCAGGCGTCCACTGCCTCAGGGTAGTCCCACTGGGTGTCGATTTCCCTTAGGTAATTTTGTAGTGACGCGTAGGTTGACGAGTATGATCCCCGGGGGAGATCGGTTAACCGTCGATGTTCCTCGATGCTGAGGGCAGCGCAAGCAGGGTGCACCAATGCTGCCGATTCCTCCAGCAGAGTCCGGGTCACCTGTTGGAAGTTAAGCATTAGTCGTCCTAGAGTGGTATCCATCTCGGTTGTTAAAAATTGACTGTGCTGGAGTTTGGGGTACAACATGGTTGTATAGTAATCTGTTAAGCGTTCAGCTATCGGAATATGAAAAAGTGCTAGTAGGGCATATTTCAGCAGACATGATTTAAGAAAGTTAACCGAGAATAGCTGAGCAAAAGTGCTGAGGCATATTCTCAGTTCTGCCGGTGAAAATTGGGTCATAATGTAGTGGGCAGGGTCGGCTAAGAAAAAGATGAGCACCCTACGACCAAATTTCAGGTATGGGATACTAGGTTTTGAGTAGGTGTTCGGATATATATTTGAACAAGCAGATATTTTTATGATATGGTCAAGTTTATGAAGACGGGTAATTAGAATTTATGAGGTTTCAGACTTTGCAGCGGGTTAGATAAATACTGTTTATTAGTTAGGAATTTAATGTATAGATAAATGAAGAAAGGCAAAATTTAGGAAAATAGTATAGGTTAATGAATAAAAAATGTATAGGTTGATTGGGAAAATAAGCAATTAATTCTAGGTAATTTAAAGCGCCTTGAATGTATGTATGTATTCATATACGGGATGGAAAATAGAATCGTTAATGGATATATACATATCAGGCTAGAGAGAGTTTAAATTAAAAGTAATTGTATGCGATGAAAGATATAGTCATGCAATGGACAAAGTTTTGACACAAATGGGATTATTTTTTATAATCTGATTTTGTCGGAGGATCAATAATTTGGTTCGAAACTACAATGAGTGATAACTCACATATTAAAAGAGCTTGGAAAATTAGTCGAAGCGGAACTAATGCAATATATGGCAATAAACATAGTCCAGTCCTCTTTTCCTCTGGGATACGTAGTAAATCCGAGAATGTAAGGGGAGAAGACGAGTGGATGGAGAATTGAAGGATGTAGCATTCAATTATAGGTTAAGCGATTTATAAGGAGAATATTGTATTGTTTAGTCTGAAAATTGTCATATTTAGTGTAAAATTTTATGATTTTGTAGATTACGATAGTGCTGTTGATGGCGGTCACCGACAGGGTACATGCGGAAGTGCGTTTGGATAAACTACCGGAGACGGATATATTAATGGAGAGGACTGGAGATGTATGGTTCGCCAAGGATTTTTGGGTGGTTGTAACAGAGTTTCCACGAACGGAGTTGGGGATTATTGTTGAGCAATTCAAAGGAATACAGGAGATAACCAGAAGGTTGTGTGAGAGGCATGCAGCGGCCAACGGGACCGAGCTGAAACGAAGATGCGATTCGTCGATTTTGGAGATAGAAGCTATGACGAGAAGATTTTTGGAAAAAGAGAAGACATTGTCTCTGAAAGGAAGGAAACGCCGGTCGCTAATAGATGTTGGCGGTGAAGTGCTCAAATGGGCAATCGGTACGATGGACCACCAGGATTCAGATCGGATTTATGGTCACTTGCGGGTCCTTGAGAGAAAGCAGTCAAAGACGTTGTCATTGCTGGGAAAGGAGGTGACTGTGATGAGAGCGGGTTACCAGGGCCTTCACGAAGCAGTAAATAAGACTTTCCAAGAGCTGGAAGAGATGCACTTGGCATTGGAAGGCATTGGAAAGAGACAAGAGGAAGCAGAGGTGAACTTAGCAGAATCTTTCATGTTGGGAAAAGTTGTTTCTGAAGAAATGCTGAGATTCCAGGACCAGCAGCAAACGGAAATAGTGGTGCTGGATGATTTGTTACATGGCAAACTACACCCATTGTTCCTGACGTCTGATGAATTGCTCAAGGCGGCACCAATGTCAATGAAGGGAATTTCATGGTACAGCGAGGCACCGGAGCGTTTCTATGAACTAGCCGATGTCCGAACAGAAGAGGCGGAGAACGGGTTAAAAATAGTCATAAAAATTCCAGTGCCGTTACTGGAGGTATTTACAATGCACAAAGTGTACCCAATACCCAAGAGACTAAACCCAGATTGGAGCGTGTTGCCGAGGACAAGATACGATTACATAGCGGCGAGCCAAGCTCAGGAACACTACATTGGCCTATCAATAGAGGACGAAGGGAAATGTCGAGAGGTGGGCACAACAAGACGTTTATGCTACCATCCCGGAAAGGTGATTACGCGAGCAAGCGATTACTGCGAGATAGAGGTCTTGAAACATGAACAAGACCACTGCGATCACGTAGCCATTCCAGCGACAGGAGGAATTCTGGTAGCTACCAGGACTGTAAATAAATGGCTCTACCATTTTGACGACCAGGTGATTTTCACGGCGGTGTGCTCAGACGAAACCACGCGGTTGGAATTGGTAAACACCGGGTTTATGACCATCGAAGCTGGCTGCAGGGTGATTGGCAAAGGGATAATGTTGGTCCATAAAAGCCAAGAAGAGTCACGATTTAAGTTTTCAACGTCTGTCATGGGAACAAACCGCGTAAAGACGAAGCTGCGGGAGCTGCTGGGAAATTATAAACGAAGTGATGCTGGCCACACGCGCACAACACCGAACACGGTCTCACTCATGCATTTCAAAGATCTGCGGAAAACTCTCACAACAAACAGCAGAGCAATCAACGAGTTGGTTAAGGAGGCAGAAGATGTGGAAAGGGTGGCACACCTCACCAATTCCTGTGAGATAGTGCACACCTGGATGAAGGGAGGGGTAGTCAGTATAGCTGGCCTCATCCTGGTGGTAGTGTTGGTGACGACGCTCATTTCGAAAAAATGGTGCAAGATAGTGGCGGCCCTACAAAGACTCGAATCAACCACGCCAACGGCGCAACACAACAACCATACCGATAACGGCAGCCGACAACCGGATCATCAGTTAGCGGAGGTTATAACGTAAGATTTTAGATTTAAATATCATAGCGGAAGATAAGATTTAAGTGTGAGAATAAAATGTATTGTACGCCAGTGAGAAAAGAGTCGATGAAAGACCAAAAATAAAAAGGGGAAAGTATAATAGAACAAAAGAGAAAAAACAAAAAACAAAAAAAAGTTGAAGTAAAGAAAAGAAAAAAGAAAAAGAAACAAAGAAAAAAAAACAAGATTCAAAACAAAAAGAAAAAGAAAAAAATAAACATAAAGAAAAGAAAAAACAAAAGAAAAGAATATGGAAAAAAAAGAACCCGAAGTATAAAATAAGGCGAATTTAAAAAAAAAAAGAAAGAAGGAAAATTGTATATTGATTTAAGAAAATGCACTGACTGTTTGAAGTGCAGAAATAAATGTAAACTCTCATTAGAAGTTAGTTGCACTAACTTCTGTTAGAAAGAGGGGAGGGATGTTGTGAGTTAGAACCATACTACCTACGTGTAGTTTACTCACAGCACCGACTCCTAATAGATGCCACACTATGTTAAATTAGCATGTGCTAAAACGGTGCTATAATAAGGCATACTTCTAGGGTTTAAGTATTTCAAGTTGATGTGATCTGTGCAACGTTATTATGTAAGCTTTTAGGGTGTTACAGTTCCGCAGTCGAGTCGACGAGGGCAGCGTAGTGCACCGTCGCCACTTTTGAAGTGGGTCAGTTGGCTTGACCAACTGACACCAATTAACAGGTGCAGAACTGGAACACCAGAAAGGTCAGTTCACAGACTGAGATAGGTTTTTAAAAAATAGTATATAAGCATTAGGTTTCGTAAGAATAAATCTTCTTTGTCTTGTATTTGTTACGAAAAGCAATAAGTGTTTTAATTCGACGTTAGGGCTTTTAAGTTTTCAGACACGCGCGCAGCAGAAGGACGTCCCCGTCAAACAAGGACTCGAGATCCCCAACAGTACTCAGCTTCAGTCGTACTTAATGCAGTCACGCTCTTCTTCTGCGATTTCTAGGATATCGCACCACCGCTTAGCATGAAGACGTAGCCAGAGTATGATTTACGGTCTATAATATCACCGCCCCAATCAGCGTCGACATACCCATGGACGTCTTCGCCACCTTGTCGGTAATGTAGTTTATATTCAATGGTTTTTGACAGGTACCGAAGAATGTGCTTCGCGCCTTGCTCATGTTCTTCGTAAGGACTCACATTACATTGAGCCAACTTACTTACAGAATGTGCAATATCAGGCCTGGTTGATATTGCCAAATACATCAGTTCTCCAATTAGTTTCTGGTAACGGGTCTGGTCAATTCGCTTAGAGTTATTGCTGCCACATGCAATTTTGAATCCAGGGTCTAATGGTGTTGCAACTTGACGGCAGTTCTCCATATTATATTGTTGCAACAGGCTTCTGATGTAATTTGTCTGGCAAACAGAAATCGCCCCAACCTCACCATCACGGTCAATCTCCCATCCAAGGAAGTGTTTCAGAGGGCCTTTGTCAACTAACAGGAACTCTGCAGCTAACAAGCTTTTGATGGCCTCGACTTCGGCCAATGATGAACAACCTATAATTATATCGTCAACATAAACTGCGATTAATATTAACGTACCTTTGTCTTGTTTTTTATAAAGAAATTTTTCGTGATCGCAAGGAGCGAAACCCAGTTTCTTCAGGATAGAGTCCAAAGTTAAGTGCCATTCTCGTCCAGATTGTTTAAGGCCATAAATGGCTTTATTTAGCTTCAACACTTGATTTGGATTCCTTTTATCAATAAAACCTTCTGGCTGATGCATGTAGCACTCTTCGTTTAAGGTACTGTTAAGATATGCCGTTGTTATGTCCAATTGATGCAGATGCATTTCGTACTTTGCTGCAAGGGCCAATAACATCCTTATAGTAGCGTAGCGTATAACTGGTGAAAAGGTTTCATAGTAATTCAGGCCATACTCCTGACTGCAGCCTTTAGCCACAAGTCTTGCTTTGAACCGTTCAATACTGCCATCTTTGCCTCGTTTGACGCTGTACACCCATTTACATTTGATTGCTTTCTGGTTGTCAGGAAATGCTGTTATAGACCATGTGTTGTTTTGGATTAACGATTTATATTCATTCTCCATCGCGCACTGCCATTCATTTGAAAACTCATGACTAAGTGCTTCTTTAAAGGTTTCCGGGATCTTGATACCATCTGTGATACTCATAACATTTTCAACATTAGGAAATAGTTTTGGCTTAGTTTGTTTACTGGCATTAACTGTAATTTCCCTTCCTCGTAAAACTCTTACATAGTTCTCGATTGGTGGTTCATCAAATTCTTCTTCATTTGAAGGGGTAACACTAGTTTCTGACTTGCTGGCTTCATTGCTCTCTGAGCTTTCTGATACTTCTATGGGAACAACACCCATTTCCATTTCCCTCTCTTTATTAATCTGATTTGTATCTTCACTCTTTTCAGGCTCTAAAAGGTCTTGATAATCATTTCTCTTATTGCATGCATTAGGCTTTGATTCGTCAAATAATATGTCCCTCTTTTCAACAACTTTGTGTGTGTTTCTATCATAGAGACGATACGCTTTTGATGTAAGGGAATACCCTACCATTCGAAACTCTTGGCCCTTAGGTTTAAGCTTATTCGTTTGAGTTTTATCAAGCCCTATTGCCAAGCATCCAAAAACCCTCAAGTGACTAACTTCTGGCTTACGTCCTGACCAGGCTTCAAAAGGGGTGACACAGATTAGTGCTTTCGTTGGACACCTGTTACGAATATAAACTGAAGTGGAGATCGCTTCTGCCCACAAACAATCACTTAAGTTCGACTGGCAAAGCATACTTCTAGCCATTTCTTGCACAGTACGATTGAATCTCTCGGCGACTCCGTTTTGTTGCGGTGTATTTGCAACTGTTAATTGCCTTACAATTTCGTTTTCATTTAGATACTTATCAAATGCTTTATTTAAAAACTCCTTGCCATTATCTGTTCTAAGTACTTTAACTTTTCTACCGGTTTGCCGCTCAGCCATTTCTTTGAAAATTTTAAACTTATCAAGGCATTCGTCTTTGGATTTCAAAAAATATACAAAAGCCCTTCTCGATTTGTCATCAATAAAATTGATGACGTATTTTGCACCTCCAATCGAAGCAGTTCTAAAGGGGCAGCACACATCACTATGTATCAAATCTGAAATACCGTCTGCTCTAGTGGCTTGTTGCGGAAATGGTAGCATATGAATTTTTGATTTCATGCATATTTCACATTTAACATCTTTTGGGACACTATTTATCTCTATTCCTTTAGCCATGTTCTTTGTGCACAATACACAATACAATAGCCTGTTGTGCCATTTGATAATTTTTTCACTAGAATCATTAAAAAACGCATTCTCAATTTTTTCTTCGATTATAAAAAGTTATCTCTTTTCACTGCTTTTAGAATGGCTTTGTTGCTTTTATCATTTAGTGTAGCCGAATTTATATTAAATATAACAGAAAATCCTTTGTTTACAATTTTACCCACAGACAAGAAATTGTGTTTTAAATTGGGAATGTGCAGCACATCATTCAACAAAAAGGAACAACAATTAGTGTTGATTTTAACCGTGCCTCTGCCTACTGCCTCTGTATAACTGCTCTGTTGTCTGCTAAGCTGACTTTTTCTTTCACTTTCTCATATGTTGAAAACAGCACGCGGTCGACGCAAAGATGCGACGTCGCGCCGCTGTCGACGCACCACTCAATATGCTCATCATGTTGTTCACTGGTGCTTTTATTATTAGCAGCATTGGTTACAGCGAAAGAGAAGAGAAGAAATTCTTCCTTTGTTCTACTTTGCTTTGGCTTTTTACAGTTAGCAGCAAAGTGACCGGTTTTACCGCAATTGAAACAAGTAATTACTTTGCTTTTATATGTTCTTCTTTTCCTTTGTTCGTTAAAGCCTTTGCAAATGCTGTTAGATCATTTTCACCTTCATTCGACTTTGACTGATCACTTCTTCTGACCCCTTCTTCTATTAATTTTGACTTTAAAACGGCAAGCTTAGGCAATTCATCCCTAATCTCTATAGCAATATCAAAATTGTCGAATGATTTGGGTAGACTGGCAAGCAAAATCAATGTTAATAGTTCTTCAGATATTTCAATTTTCAATTCTGTCATATTTTCAACTATTTCTGTAAATTCTTTAATGTGATTTACCAGTTTCTCACTTTCTTTCATTTTCATATTGATTAGTTTTTTATATAAAGATACTTTCCTTGCCGGTCCACTGGGTTGATGTACATCCTTAAGCGTCTTCCAAGCGTCATTTGAAGTTTTTGCATGTTTTATGTGGCACAGTTGCGATGACGATACGTTTAAAATAATTAGCGCCAGTGCCTTTTCATCCATCCTCTCCCATTTCGATGAAGTGTCTTTATCTTTTGAGCCATCTTTTTTCTCCGACTTTTCACCCTTCGAAACTTCTTTGGAGTCATCAGGCCTTATACTCACACAAGACCACAAATCAGCGCCTATTAAAAGGCTTCGCATTGGTATTGCCCAGAACTCATAATTGTTCTTAGACAAACGCTCAATTACATTGTTGCTCATTGCAATCACTTCCTTTTTTACTTTTTAAAATAAATTTATAAATTTATTTTAATTTGCACAACACTTAGGCTTCAAATCTCGCCTGGGCCCATAACCTGTTGGTAATAACCAATAATGCACACCACTTATTGTCTGAAAGGTTTATTAGCTACTACCTAAATATACAATAAGTCAATATGTTAGAAGGTAAACTTAATGTTAAAGATAAAAGAGGAAAACAAATATAATGGAGTATTAACCGATTGTTCGGGTTGCATTCCAGAAGTTATACATATTTACTTCTATTCCAGAAGTTATACATATTCACCCTACTATTTACACTAGGGCAATTCATTATGTATTCAATACTCCCTCTTGGTCTTAAACTCAATTGCGAGAAGTGTGCGTTTTTCCGGAAGGAGTTAAAATACGGATCCGGACAAAATCGCGGCCATACGGGAACTAAAGCCACCACAGAACGTAAGAGAGCTACGACGCTACTTGGGAACAGCCTCGTGGTATCGGCGTTTTGTCAACGATTTTGCGAAAACTGTACAGCCATTGACAGCACTCCTGAAGAAGGGGAAGCATTTTAAGTGGAACGACGCTACACAGCAGGCTTTCGAAACGTTGAAACGGCAACTAACCGAGGCACCAATCCTGGCGTGCCCGGACTTTTCGCAGAGGTTTACGCTTCAGACAGATGCAAGTCGTGCCGTACTCACCCAGGATATACAGAACGGGTGATATCCTATGCCAGCAGACATCTGAATGGAGCAGAGCGGAATTACTCTCCTACGGAGAAAGAATGCCTGGCCATCGTCTGGGGTATACGTAAAATGCGGCCATACCTGGAAGGCTACCACTTTACAGTCATAACGGATCACTTATCCTTGAAGTGGCTTAAATCGATCGAAAGCCCTTCAGGACGTATAGCTCGGTGGGCACTGGAACTCCAACAATACTCCTTCTAAGTGCAGTATCGGAGGGGAAAACTAAACATAGTAGCCGACACGTTATCAAGGCAGCCGGTCGAAGCTGCGTGCACCATCACAGTGGAGGAGAAACCGGATGAAAACTGCAACTGGTGGCAGAAGCGGAGGGCAGAGGTGATCGCCGAGCCGGCCAAGTTCGCAGACTACCCCTTCGAGAACGGACAGCTTTACCGACACATTCCAAATCGGTCTGGTGACGAGGATTGTGCTCCCTGGAAGCTGTGTGTACCAACGGCGCTCAGGGAACGTATCCTGAAGCAAAATCATGATGCATTAACAGCGGGGCATCTAGGCATTCGGAAGACCATAGCACGGATCACAAACCGATACAACTGGCCGGGTCTTTTCAGAGACACCACTCGATACGTACGCAATTGCAAGCTTTGCCAGCAGTATAAATGCAGTCAGCAGCAACCTGCCGGGGAAATGCTCACGCAGATTCCGGAGGAACCGTGGGCTGTGTTGTGTGTCGACTTCATAGGACCTCTTCCGAGGTCAACGCATGGGAATTCTATGCTAGCGGTGTTCCACGACAAGTACACCAAGTGGACTGAAATGGCGCCACTCCGGAAAGCCACTACCGAGACCCTACAACGGGCTTTCCGAGAGCGCATTCTTGCTCGCTTTGGTGTACCGAAAGTTCTGGTTTCCGATAATGGATCCCAGTTTACTAGCAGAGCCTTCCGAGGATTCACCAAGGACTACGGAATGCGACAAAAGTTTACCGCACCGTATACGCAACAAGAGAACGCAGTTGAACGCACCAATCGCACTGTAAAGACAATGATTGCCCAGTTCGCCAACAAGGAACAGCGACGATGGGATGAACTGCTCCCAGAACTGACGCTAGCCATTAACACCAGTGTCTCGGAGACTACCGGGTATAGCCCGGCATATCTAGTGCAAGGACGGGAACCACGACTCCCAACAGCTGTATGATGAAACAACATTGGGTACCGGTACGTTACCGCAAACACCTCATACACGATCGGAACGACTCAAGGAAGTATACCGACTAGTAAGAAGAAATCTAGAGCGAGCAGCACAGGATCAACGACGGTATTATAACCTACGGCGAAGACCCTGGAAACCAGAAGTCGGACAATTGGTGTTAGCAAGACAGCACTATTTGTCCAAGGCCACCGACCACTTCGCCGCCAAGCTGGCCCCACGTTACGATGGACCGTATCGTGTAGACACCTTTACCTCCCCAGTCATTGTCCAGATGAAAAGGGAGGGAAGCAAGGAGACGAAGACAGCCCATATCAGCGAATTGAAATCCTACAACACCGTGTTTTTCCCAGCGCGAAGTGAGGGAGGAGTGTGAGAATGAAATTTGCCCACTGACAAATTTCACTCACACGAAAACTAATAAAACAATAGTAGGCGAGAAAAAAATGTATAAAGTCGGAAAATGCGGGGAATCATTCTTTTCATTCATTCGTTCTTCAAAATAAACTGACAACAGTTTGCTAGTCACGCGTTCCAGATTATCGCAAGTCATGCAAGTTGCAGGACTCGCCCAGATCCTTTGCTAGTCACGCGTTCCAGATTATCGCAAGTCACGCGAGTTCCAGGACTCGCCAAGATCCTTTGTTAGTCACGCGTTCCAGATTATCGCAATTCACGCGAGTTCCAGGACTCGCCCAGATCCTTTGCTAGTCACGCGTTCCAGATTATCGCAAGTCACGCGAGCTCCAGGACTCGCCCAGATCCTTTGCTAGTCACGCGTTCCAGATAATCGCAAGTCACACGAGTTCCAGGACTCGCACAGATCCTTTGCTAGTCACGCGTTCCTGATTATCGCTAGTCACGCGAGTTCCAGGACTCGCCCAGATCCTTTGCTAGTCACGCGTTCCAGATTATCGCAAGTCACGCGAGTTCCAGGACTCGCCCAGATCCTTTGCTAGTCACGCGTTCCAGATTATCGCAAGTCACGCGAGTTCCAGGACTCGTCCAGATCCTTTGCTAGTCACGCGTTCCAGATTATTGCAAGTCACGCGAGTTCCAGGACTCGCCCAGATCCTTTGCTAGTCACGCGTTCCAGATTATCGCAAGTCACGCGAGTTCCAGGACTCGCCCAGATCCTTTGCTAGTCACGCGTTCCAGATTATCGCAAGTCACGCGAGTTCCAGGACTCACCCAGGTCCTTCACTAGTAACGCGTTCCGGATCATTTCATGTCAAGTCACGCAAGGTCGAGGACTCGCCCAGATCCTTTGCTAGTCATGCGTGTTCCGGTACTCACCCAAGTCCTTTGCTAGTCACGCGTTCCGGATTATCTCAAGTCACGCGTGTTCCGGTACTCACCCAGGTCCTTCGCTAGTAACGTGTTCTGGATCATCTCAAGTCACGCATGTTCCGCTACTCACCCAGGTCCTTCACCAGTAACGCGTTCCGGATCATCTCAAGTCACGCGAGTTCCAGGACTCGCTAGGAATCTACTGTGTAAAATACAAATAAATAATTCTGTATACGACCCCTGGACTCCGCTGAGTTTTACCCCGGCAAAAAGAAGATTCTTTACAAGAGTTAAAAATATATAAAAGAATAAAGTAATAAAAAGAAGAAAACTTTTAACTAAGTTTGAAATAAACATAAGGAATGAACACAACATTATTGTAAATTAGTAGCTGCTGGTGCGCCAACGAGCGAATCCACGGCCTCTTTGCTCGTAACCAGTTTCGCTTCAGAATCTCGATTCACTCGAACATATTCCATGCCTCGCATGGATAATGCAGAAGTCAACAGCCGCTGCCGCCTAAGGCTGGATGCATACTGCATAATTACCTGATTGCTCTTAGTTAGGCTCTCATGTACAAATACGGGAGTTTGTCCGCCGACACCGATATCAGAGAGTAAGATGGATCTCTTCTTCTCCTCGCAGAACCCAGCAATAGCCGGAAAGAGATTACTCCTTTGTTGTGCCGTTTGCAGTCTCACCAAAACCGCCGCAGCCCCGTTTTGAGATTGGCTACGGTTCGAGCGCAGACGGAATACTTCCCGAACCTGCGGCGAGTCACATTTGACCGATTGACAGATTTTATTAAATGTATCACCAAATCTCTCACTTTCGGTCTCAGGTATTCCATTTATTAATATATCCGTTGAGACAGCATCACCTTCAAATTTTTCTGAGTGAACCGGTGCTAGTAGTCCAAGTGAGTCAAACAGTCGTGCTAGATCGGAGCTGACCGTTCATTTAGTGATTGCCCGCACAGGTTCCAGCGTTGATCTGACACAGAATATGTCAAACTTCGTCAACCATAACCACTCCAGCCTTTGTGTCATTAGTGTCATTAGAGAAATCTAAATTCACTTCCTGGCCACCTTGTTGGATATTTGTTAATAGTTGGGGATGATTTGCACACCATTCTCGAAAATTAAATCCATGTGTGCTTAGCATTTTTGTCAGCTTAAAAGTGCGTAGCATTTTTGTCTATGGCTGTAGCCAGACTGTCTGATCCGCCAAGTCCATCATCCACATAAAGATGATCATGTAAAATTTTGCTCCTAAAGGATGGCTTATCATGTTGTCGTTTGCGATTTGTTGCAGACTTTTGGTCGCTAGGTACGGTGCTGCCCGTGTTCCATATGTAACGGTATTTAGTTTATAGTACCCATTGTTTGCTGTTGGATCCTCTCTCCATATGATGACTTGATGGACTGAGAATTCACAACGAAACAAAATTAAAGTTAATTTAAGCTGAACTTCTCTCTAGTACTTGAATTAGAAAACCACGAAAAAATGAAAATCCAATATATATTCTTTAGAGTCCTAATTTGAAGTGACTTTGTTCAATCATTTCTTGCGTTTTTATAAAAAATTAGTATGTCAAAATCCATAACAAAACATATAATCAGTAATACTATAGTTCGATGCAAGTTGCACAACATATTTGCTAGAGAAGCATATTATCATGAGACTAAATCAGCAAAAGAAGAGTGTCGAATTTCCGCCTGCTTAATCTGCAAGAGAATTTAAATTGTTGCTATGCAAAGTGCTCACTCTCGGTCTCAGGTATTCCATTAATTAATATATCCGTTGAGACAGCATCACCTGCAAATTTTTCCACTTGGGATTGCAGAGAGTGCACATTTGACTTCAGTGTTTCAACCTCCGTGATGGATCGCTCAATTGCCGACACTCTAGACTAAATTTGCCTAAAATCTCTCTTGATATTAGACAACTCACCAGTCAACTCACTCATTTTCTGCATAACACGATCCTCAAGCAGCTTCACAGACCCGTTCAGCTTTGTGACAATGCTCTCTTCGAGCTTAACCAACCGCTCATCCTATACAGCCAGCAAACCAGAGTCCGAGAGACTATCTGCAGTTGCTTTGCTCGCATTTGGTGTTGAATGCAAACTTGGCGCCAAATTTTGTTTCTCTCTTCTTTGTGCTGCCTGTCTTGTTGCCAATGACATTTTTGCAAAAACAGGTTTCTTTATTTTATATCGACTATACAGAAAGAAAAAACTCAACACAAACACCGACACTCAGTCACAACTTCAAGCTTTAGTAGGTGAATTAACAGATCAATATATCTGGCAAATAGCATAAAAACCGCTCTCAACGCGTTAGCACCAAAAGCACGTCTACTCACTATGACTCATTAGAAATGTGGGTGGGATTTCGGAAGAATTAATAGTTGTTTTTACTCTGTCAGATATTTTTACTTAGTATATATATTCTAACACCAGCGACTTGGCTTTGTCCTTTAAACCTATCATTGCAAAACGTATAGGTGTTATGAATGATGTTAGCTATTTGCTATTGCCTTCAAACACTGGTATGGCTTTTGCGACTGTTTGTAGGCCGAAATCTGTCACTATGTCTTGTGGTGATCATTTTCCCTCAATTATATATAATATGGTTTTTGATATTTCTTTTATTTTTGTTCTAATAACTGTTAGAGACGTTTTATCTTTCTGTCTTTCATAAATTTCATCTGCGATAGTTACTAATTCTAAATTCGCTTAGTTAGGTAAGTTTTTGAAAATTGACTGTTTTTTAAAGCAATATATAAGGGTATGATAATAAATTGTAAATAAGTTGTAGTTCATATGGAATAGAAATGGACCATAAATATAAGAGTATGTATATATTAACTACATATTTTATGAAAAAATAAAGATTTTATTCAAAGTAAAAGCAAAAGGAACTAAAAATATTTCGGATATACATCTATGGTTTAAAGAAAATAAATTAAATAGAATTGTTCCAGAAATCCAGGGGACATTCCATTCCTTCATGGATTATTTATTTCAACTCCACAGTATAATGAATTCAGATCATATCACCTCTATCGCATTAGTCCTCTGTTGCCTATATAAAGACTCGAACTATAATACCAGCGCCAAAAGCACTAATAGAAATAATCTAGTGAGATCACAGTTTTCATTATCGAAAGCGCACTGCTTTGATATCAACTATATATCAAAGAACTTGTCATCTTCTAGATGTTCCAAAATGGCAGAGTGATCTCCATTTGGCTGTTATTTGCAATGTCTTATTTGGTACTACTGATAGTGGGGAGTTGTATGGACTGAATGACCACCGGGAAATAGGCTAAAAGCGATGGTGGTAGGTAGGTAGGTAGGAGTGGCCGCCCAGTTTGCCAAAAGCACACTTGAGCACACATAATGGCCCATTGTGATACCACGGTGTGGCGCCGTTCAAGCACTGACTAAAAAGTTCCCATACTTGGGATGGTGAGAGTCAGCGCAAGGACAGAGCCTGGAAAGGCACGACTCCCCCGTCATGTTTCAGGAAACCATCCTGATAATTTGATGAACCTGGCTATGTCCCTTATATTAACGGATGACAGCTCTGTCAGGCTTGTGAGAAATGGGGCACCAAAGGTGCGAATTCTTCTTCTGCTCAAGGATGGGCAGTGGCATAAGAGGTGGAAAACCGTCTCGGCAAAAGTCATTTGAGGGTAGGCCCAGTCTTTCTGCGTGCTGTCCCACAGTGATACGCGATCAAGTCGAAGAAGTTGATTGGTTCTGTTTTTGTCCATTCTTGCCCAAGTTAGTCTAGCCGTGTGGCAGGATTCCTCCTTAGCCCAGGATTTATAGGCGTCAGTCAGATATTTCCGTTTGGTTTCGAGCTTGGCTGTTGCCAGTGGAATGCCGATGTTTACGGAGGGGTGAATGTCGTGCATTAGCGTGCCTGTCTTGGCAAGCTCGTCCGCCTCGCCGTTTTCCGGGACTTCGCTATGTCCGGGAACCCAGACTAGGTGCACCCGAGAGTAACTTGCGAGCTCATTTAAAGATGTTCGACATTCATGAACTAGTCTTGATGTGGCCGTGGAGCCAAAAAGAGATTTAATGGCGGCCTGGCTGTCTGAGAAGATAGATACGTCAACTGCGCCGATATCACTACTCAGCATCCATTTGGCTGCGTGGTAAATGGCCATGACCTCAGCTTGAAAAACGCTGCAATGGTCTAGGAGACGTAGGGAGATGTTTAAGTCCAGCTTGTCGGAAGAAATACCGCTGCCGACTCTACCTCCAAGCTTGGAACCGTCGGTGTAGATTTCGGCTGGATCTTCTGATTTTATCAAGGGGTTTGATTTTACAGGCTTTTTCGAGAGCTTGCCACCAGAAGACCGACCCGTGTAACAGGTTTGGTTCAACGATGGCCATGTAGAGCCAGAGAACGACACGAAGACGAAGTCCCTATCTTGCACCAACTGCTCTTTTACAGCAATATATAGCGCATGTTGCCTTACGTGCCCTCTCAGCTAGATTGGCTTTCCAATTAAGCTTTGGGTCGAGAATCAGGCAGAAGTACTTAACGTGTGTGCTCAAAGAGAGCGGAGTGCCGTTTAGACTAGGCATTGTAAACCTTGGAATTTTGTACTTCCTAGTGAAAAGTATAGTCTCGGTTTTGGATGGGTTAACCCCAAGTTCGAATTCGCGACACCAGTTCGACACAATAGAGAGTGAATAGTTAAGTTTTTCGGAAAGTGTTTGGAGGAATTCGCCGGATGCCGCGATTGCTATGTCGTCCGCATAGGCTATCACTTTGCATCCAGTAGATTCCCATCTCACCAGTAGTGTGTTAACTGCCAGGTTCCAGAGGAGGGGTGATAAAACACCCCCTTGTGGCGTGCCCCTGTTAACCACCCTCCTGGATTCGGCACTGCCAATCGTGGAAGTGATGATCCTAGATTTTAGTAGCAGCTCTATAAATTTAAGAAGACCTGAATTCAGGTTAAGTTTATAGAGTGCGGAAATGGCAGCGTTGGGGCATACATTGTTGAATGCTCGCTCGATCTCCAGAAATATGGCAAGTGTGAATTCCTTGTACGCCAAGGATCTGTCAACTTGAGAAATGAGAGAATGAAGTACTGTTTCAACCGATTTGCCTTTAGAGTAAGCGTGTTGAGAAACAGAGAGAAGAGAAGGGTTGATCGATGTCCTGATATGTGGGTCAAGAGATCTTTCTAGAGCCTTACGAAGTAAAGTTGTTAGAATTATGGGTCTGTAATCATTAGGTTTGGTGTGTGAGGCCTTCCTGTGGGATGAAGACGACCCGAGCCGTGCGCCAGCGTAAGGGAATATATTGCAATCTGAGGCTTGCATTATATATTTGTAGCAGCCATGGAAGGATAATCTCTTCCCCACTTTGCATATCGGCAGGAATGATGCCGCCCGGTCCGGGGGACTTGTATGGCTTAAAGGTTTGAATGTACCACTCAAGGTGACTTTTTGTCACTTGGAATGTGGGGAGGCTATCATGGGAAACCTGCTCCACCTGGTAGAGTGCTTGATCCACTGAAACTAAACTCCCTGGGAAGTGGGTGTCTAGTAGGATATCAAGGGTTTCGGCGCTTGAATGAGTCCAGCTGCCATCTGTTTTTTGGATACAGTCAATGGCTTTGTTAGAGGAGAGGAGAATTTTACGAAGACGGCTAGCCTCGGACATCGATTCAATGGTTTCGCAAAATTCCCTCCATGACGCTCGTTTCCCTCGCCTAATGGCGTATTTAATCTCTTTTTGGTCATTTTTGAAAGGGGCCCAATTAGCTGTAACTTTAGCTTTGTTGAAAAGCATTCTCCAAGTTTTGCGTAGACTTGCAATTTCGGAATTCCACCACGGAGGTTTAGGTTTGACCCGTGGTTCGGGAGCGATGCACGAAATATGAGTGGCTCTTTTAAAAGCTGTGGTCAGATCGTCGACCGCCCGATCAATGTCGGGACAGTTGTGGAGAATGGGGGCAGTCGTTGCTAAGCATGACGCCAGTTTGAGCCGGAAAAGAGGCCGGTTCGTGTTTTTTCTATTGACTGGTTTAAGAGATCCTGTATAGCCTGTAGTCTCCCTCGAGTCAATGTCAAAGGTGATATAGCAGTGGTCCGAAAAGGACCACTGCTATTGTCGTATTCTGACAGTTGAGAAGGTTCTGTAGCGTTGAGCTTCGTCAAAATATGGTAAGCCGCTCTACGCGTCCTGTACGCCCTTGTATTCGGGTTCACGTTGGTAGGTGCACCTGCTCTTGGGTGGTTTATTAGGGTGCGAAGAGCTCTTGGGTGGCTTATTAGCCGAAGCTTGTTGAAGGGGCAGTAATTATGCTGCTTGTCTTCGAACCAAGGGCGGGGGTGTTGCTGGTGGGCATATGCCTAGCCAGGGTTTTGCCCGTCCCTGAGGGGATATGCGCGGAAATTTTCTTTGTGTTTGTGTTTGTGTTTTTATTTTTTGTTGTGTCCATGCAATAAGGGTCCCCAACCAAAGCCGCTATCTCAGTCCGAACGTGTGGTCACTAAATATGGTCCCATGGTTATCTGTGCAAGCATGGAGGCCATGCGAGGGTTGGCACAAGCCCTTATGGGGTCATGTGCTCAGAGCCAGACCAGTGCTAGTCGGGAGTTCCACTCAACCGAACCCACACTACCGACTTAACGGTAACAGACGTCGAACGTACTTTGATGCCTGCCAAGGTTTTAACGGGACGGGGGCTGCTGCAACCTGAGACTGGAGCCGTTCACACTCAAGTTTCACCTTGGTGCAACCGTGACAAATCACAGCTAGGTCCAGAAAATTACATCTACCAGCCCAGGGCATTCAGAATAATTACATTGGTCCTGAGAGGAGTCCGGGGATTAAGGATGGGGGTTGTGCCAATTGGTGCTACTGAACTCCCGTGCAAGAACACAGCAGCACCTGGGGGAGTGTAGACCATTTAGCGTAACCCAGGGTGCAACGCGTGGAGGCGATCTACATTACACCCCAAGCGTTGCTGAAAAAGCAAATATATTTTCAAACCACCTCAAAGGTGTGTTTATGCCAAATCCACCTTCGAACTACTTCAAAATTCCAAATCTTGAAGCTCTTAAATCACACCATCAGGTAAAGTTCAATTTTAAAAAATTGGCTCTTCCTATAAAAATGAACTGTAAAGCGATCAAGGCTCCTGGCTACGACATGATAACGTCAGAGATTATAGCTCAATTATAAAAATGCCCAATCCGGTTAATTCCAAACCTGTTCAATGCAGTTCTTCGAGTATGATACTTCCCAAACATTTGGAAATTGTCAGTAATAAAAATGATCTGCAAACTGAGTAAAGAACCCACCTATTCCTCTTCATACAGACCTATCAACATATTGTCTATACTTTCCAAGAATATTTTTGAACAAGATGAGTAGTATAGAATGGTCTCTTCTGGACCCTTTTGCTCCATTCCTGCTCCATTTGCTCATTTTTAGACCTTTTGTATGGGGATTCCGGAGCAAAAGTGTAGAAATGAGCAAAAAGAATGCATGGGAATATAAGTGTAGTGTATTTGTAGCCAAGTTAAACGGAAGTGTTCTTTATTCTCCCTTTCATTTATATGTTTACCTTCACTTGTCAACACTTGACAGTTGATTATAGGTACCTTTACACTATACAATATTAATACTTAACTATAAGTACCTTTACACTATACAATATACTTAAATTGTAATACTCAACAACCCCCTTTTTCCAAAGAGTTCTGTTCACAATCATTTCAATAAATCACAAATGCATTACTATTCTTAAAATCGTATAAACAAAGACTTTTAGTAAACATTCTTTATCAAAAGTGTTCTGTATCTTTTCCTTAGCTTTGATTGAGGCAGTTCTGTATCTTTTCCCTAGCTTTGATTGAGGCAGTTCTCTGTTGTGGTCTACACTTACACATATTTTCATCACTTTCACTGATTCGATCTGCTTTTGAATGTCTTTACCAGAATCCTTGGGAATATGCTCAGTGTGTATCAATTCTGCAAGCTCTTCGCCTTTACTTGCATCATAACTTTCACCCTATGCACTTGAGCGAATTTGATTGAGATGGCGTTTTGTTACATAATTATTGTAATTGAAACGACAAGTGTAATTTCGTGGACCAATTATTTTTTCTATAACAGCTGGTGACCAACTTGCTTTGTTAGGATTGCTATAATTACGTATGTAAACATTCTGACCATCAGAAAATCTTTCATCACGCTTGTCACTAAAATTTCTACTAGCATCATCTTGCGATTTTTCAATAATTGTTTTTGTTACTGGTGGCTTTAAACAGCTAAAACGGGATTTGAGATCCCTACCTAGTAAAATTTTTGCAGGAGATTCCTTTGTAATGCAATGTTGCGTAATGCGATAATCAAATAAGAATCTATTAAGTATTCTGTTAAAGTCTTCATTCGGATTTCACTTAAATTAGCATAAACAGATTTCTTCAAAGTTTTAACAAAATTCTCTGCCTGCCCTGAATCGGCAGAATGTCTCACGAAGTTTGCTTATATATAATAACGATGACGAAATTTCTTAGTTTTGTAACGCTAAATACAATTGCTAATGCTTCTTTCTCAACAGTACTGTAATTTTTTTCAGCATTATTTAATGCTCTCGAAAAATATGCTATTGGCTTTTCAACACCATTTTCAAATATGTGACAGAGAACCCCTGCAATTGCAGATTTAGAAGCATCAGTAGTTAAGACAATTGGAAGTTCTTGATTAAAATGAGCCAAAACGCGATCTGAACATATTTCAGTTTTCATATGTTTATAGGCCGTTTCACAATCATGTGTCCACTTAAATTTAACATATTTTTTTAACAAATTGTAAAGTGGTATCATTTTCTGTGAAAAGTTGGGAATGAAACTAGAATGATGGTTAACTAAACCAATAAAAGCTCTTAGTTCAGAAACGTTCGTGGGCCTTGGAGCCTTC
The DNA here is from genome assembly GCA_920105625.2 of Clusia tigrina. Lineage (NCBI taxonomy): Eukaryota > Metazoa > Arthropoda > Insecta > Diptera > Clusiidae > Clusia > Clusia tigrina. Next base: position 329,609,931 of record OV050030.1, read on the forward strand.
AACACTACTTCAATTCGGTTTTGATTGTTTGTTAATCCATGTTTATCTATATCAAAACCTAAATAAGAAATTTTTTGTTTGAAAAATTCACATTTACTTTCATTGAGCCTTAAGCCAACCGACTGAAGTTTAGTTAAGACTTGTCTTAGAATCTTTAAGTGCTCGGAGAAATTTTCAACTGAAACAACAATGTCATCTTAGTAACAAAATACATGTTCAAATTTACTTAAAAAGTTCTGAATAGTTCTTTTAAATATTGATGCAGCGGTTTTTATACCAAAAGGTAATCTTGTCATACGGAAAATTCCCATATGTGAAACTCAATCTGGTTATATGCATTAGACAGATCAAGCTTGGTGGATATCGTGCAGCCCTGCATTGATCCAAAAATTTGGTCAATCCTTGGCAATGGATAGTTACAATCTTTCAAAAATCGATTGATTTTACACTTGTAGTCGCCATAAATACGAATTTTACCATTCGATTTTAAAATTGGTACTAACGGAGTACTCCATTCCGAATTATCAACAGGCACCAACATACCAGATTGGAGCAAATCTTTCAGCTGTGTTTCAATATCATTGCGCCATGCGAATGGCATTGGTATCGGCTTACAAAAAACAGGTGTGGCATTTTCAATAACTGGGAGATTGACTTTACTCAATGTATAGCAGCCTAAGTCACTTCTGAAAACTTCAGAAAATTCATATTTTAACGATTAGATAATTTCACTGTACGAATCGTACGAAATAACAAAAACATCTTTCTTTAAATCTTTGGTTTCTCTTTGCACTAACTCAAAACCAAAACTGTGTAGAAAATCTCTACCTAACAAAGTTGGCCTGTCAGCATCAGTGACAATAGTCGCACACTTTATAATTTGTTCACGAAACCTCACTTGCGACTCAAACTCACCCAAAACCTTCAACAGCTCACCTCCATATCCAGTGAATGGTGTTTTACAAGGTTGCAAAATATTTCTATTGAAATATTTATCAAAAACTTTAACCGATACCCAACAACACGGAGCACCTGTATAACACACCGTAGCAATAGAATCCCATTGATTGTTACCGACAGTTCATAACAATTGTTCATCTTATTTTCAGCGATGGTCTCCGAAAGCTCAGAATTACATTTTGAACTTATACTATAAATAGAACAATTATCAGAAGAAACTTCTTTTTCAATGAACTCAACCTCACTTTCGATATACTTAACCTCACTGTCTCTCTTACTCTTACATACACTCGCCAAGTGGCCCTTTTTACGGCATGAATGGCACGTTGCTGACCGAAATTTACACTTCTCTGATGGGTGGTTTTTCCAACCACAGTGATCACACGCACTCCTCGACTTTTGCTCCTAATGCCCTTGACCTTTGGGTTTTCGACTGCCGAGTGACTGTTGCACTTGGTCTCCAAAATTACAGCCTTTTTGAATGCTGATTTAAGTGTTAGCGTTTCGTCTTCCTCGCAAAACTTTTCAAAAATTCGGGACGGTAACCCCATAACAAATTTGTCCAAAACTATGCGTTCAAGGGAATCTCCAAACTTGCAGTTTATGGCCAACTACTTCACTCTCGCAAACCAGGCAGCCACTATCTCCGATGTTGTCATCGTTGCGCTGTAAAACATTCTACGCTCTCTAAACACAATCACTGGCGGAATATAATCAGAACATAAAATGTCCACTAACTCATCATACGATTTGCGACATGGAAGTTCCGGACTGCAAATACTGTGTAGGACTGCATATGCTTCAGAGCCTATACACTTCAGAAGAGTGGAAACTTTTCCACTCTTTGTCGAGCATGCAACTTCAATAAAGTGCATTTGAAGACGTTCATTCCATAACTGGAAATTCTCGCTCGGTACAAATTCTGGCATGGTGGACGCATGCATAGTGGCAATTACAATTTGTAAATTGTTTAAACTCAGATCTGCTTGTGATGTCATCATAATCAAAGGATTTATTATTTTTAAAATTTAATTTTTAACTTTTCTTTTTTCTTTTCTTTACCGACTGCGCCAATTTGTAGTGTATTTGTAGCCAAGTTAAACGGAAGTGTTCTTTCTTCTCCCATTCATTTATATGTTTACCTTCACTTGTCAACACTTGACAGTTGATTATAGGTACTTTTACACTATACAATATTAATACTTAACTATAGGTACCTTTACACTTAAATTGTAATACTCAACAGTAAGAATTGGAAATATATTTTGTTCTCTATGGAAAATCGGAGTAAAAAGTTGTAAAATATTTAGAATTTTTCAAGATTTTGGTACAAATGTGCCGGAGTAAAGTTGTGTTTTGCTCCGATTTGCTCCAAAAATTCTCCATATTCACAGTTGTGGTCCAGAAAATACCTTTGTATAGTCGGGGGGACGGGGCAGCGCCAAAATGATGTTGTTGTTGTTTATGTGGTGGTGAGTTGGATGGCCTGGTGATGGGCTGGGGTATAGACTAGAGGTGAGGCGGGGCGGGCCTGAGCTTTTGCTACCTAGAGGGTAGGCTAGGGGTAGGGCTGAGCTGAGCCGGGGGCAGGGCTGAGCTGAGCTGAGCTTCGCTGAGCCGCGGGCAGGGCTGAGCTGAGCTTGGCTGAGCTGAGCTTTTGATGATAATAGCTGAAGAAAGAGTTAGAAGACAGCAGGCAGCCAGATCCTAGTTGTGTGTGTGTGTGTTTTTTTTTTTTTTATTTGTTCGGAGGTGGAAATCCGCAAACAGACACTGGGCGCTCTCGCACCAGTAGTGTGGGGCTCTTACCCACTAAAACAACCTCCTCAGACGCCTCCCAGACGGTACATATCCGCTAAGCAATACTTCGTCTGGGAGTGGGTTGGTCAACGGACCCCTCCTATTGATTCCCTGAACGTCGCCACCACTTCAAGTGGCATCCAGCGTTGGAGATCAGGGATCAACCTTCTCGTCCAACGGCCCTTTTCGGATGCATCCCATCGGGCTTGCTACTCCTGTATGGTGCTTTGCCTAATGCATGGTACGCGATCTTCCGCACTCAGCTCGTGCGTACTTTCGCCGTAGTATAGGCTCCACGCCTCCTTGGCCAGCAGGTCCAGCAGGTCCAGCGGGATCATACCGGCTATCACCAGCGCGGCGTCTGCAGACACAGTACGGTGTGCTGAGATCGTGCGGAGCGCACATCTCCTATACGCCGCCTCTATGATGCGAACGTAGGCCTTTACGCTCGACTTCTCAGCCCATAAGGGCGCTCCATACAGGATTATGGATTTGACGACCCCTGAGATGAGCCGTCTTTTCCAGTGCCGTGGCCCTCCGAGGTTTGGCATTATCTGGCAGAGCTGGGAACAGGTCCGCGCTGCCTTCTCACCTAATCGCCGAAAGTGCTCCTTGAACGTCAGTCTTGCGTCAATCCAGACGCCTAGGTATTTGAGATGTGGGGTCGTGGTAATGGTGCAGTCACCAACCCTTATCTCCACCACCTCCTATACCTTTCGACCTGATACAAGGATAGCCTTCGTTTTGTGCTCTGCCAGCTTCAGTCCAACATCCGCCAGCCATCTTCCATTAGTGGCCACTGTGTGATTGGCCTCTGCTATTACCTCCTCCAGGTGTTTCGCCGTGATCACTAGCGCTATGTCGTCCGCATATCCGATTATTTTAACGTAATCGGGCACCCGTATGCGGAGAATGCCATCGTGCATAATGTTCCAGAGAGGTGGCCCCAGTACAGACCCCTGGGGAACTCCTCCGGTGATCTTGTACGTTTCTACACCTCTATCGGACTCGTATAATAGCATCCTGTCGCTAAAATAACTGGTGATGATTCGCCTTAGATAGATGGGAACTTTGAACTCTGCCAGCGCTTCTGCTATTCGCGGCCAGCTGGCCGAGCTAAAAGCGTTCTTGACGTCGAGGGTGACCACGAGGCAATACCTCTTGACACCCCCCTTCCATCTCTGGCCCTGAATCGCCTCCTTCGCCCTTTGGACGAGTTCATCAATGGCGTCCACGGTGGATCTGGCCTTTCGGAAGCCATATTAGCGCCTCGCCAGTCCTCCAGCATCCACTATCGCCTCGTCGAGCCGGTCGCAGATAATCCGCTCCAGGACCTTTCCTGCTGTGTCCAACATGCACAGGGGGCGGTAGGCCGATGGGTCCTCTGCTGGCTTATCGGCTTTAGGTATCAATACTAACCGCTGCCTTTCCCACCGTTTCGGGAGGAAACCTTCCCTAAGACAGGCCTCGTAAAGTGACCTCAGTGTTTCTGGGTGTAGTGCAGCTGCGGTCTTCAGCACTCGGTTGGGAATTCCATCTGGGCCAGGTGCCTATGGTTGAAGCAACCATATCTAGGTAGGTAGGTAGGAGTGGCAGCCTTTGTCGCAAAAAGCACACTTAAGCACATAGAATGGCTCGTTGTGGTACCACACTGAGACGACGCGACTCCCCCGTCTAGAATTTTGGGAACCACAGTGATTTCGAAATGAACCTGGCTATGTCCTTGATGTTGATGGAAGATAGTTCGGTTAAGGAAGTGAAGAAAGGTGAGCCTAGGAATTTTAATCTACGCCTGGCCAGAGCTGGGCACTGACACATGAGATGAAGTACTGTCAGAGCCACAGCTGCGCAGGAGTCATTATGGGGCAGTGCTAATCTTTCAGGGTGTTTCCCGATCAGGCAGTGTCCCGTGAGCACATTTATTATAGTGCCGATGGAGTTCCTGCTAATATTGAGTAGCTGACTAGTACGCCTAATGTCGATAGTGCTCCAGGTTTGTCTGGCAACACTACAGGTATGTTCATTTACCCAGGCTTTTAACCTCAAGGTAGTCATGTTTTATGGCCCATTTGACCGTGGCCAGTGGGACACCTACATCAAAGGAGGGGGAGATGTCAGGGAGCAGCGTACCTATTTTGGCCAATTCATCGGCCTCGCAGTTTCCTGGAATGTCACTATGTCCAGGCACCCAGCATATGTGAAATTGTGAGTTACCTGAGACGACGTTCAGGGAGGAGCGGCAGTCGAGTACAAGCTTAGAGGTAGTGAATACACCAGCCAGTGACTTGACTGCCGCCTGACTGTCCGTGAATATGCGTATCATCACATCGCATACCTCATTGCGAATAAGCCACTTGGACGCTTGGAATATTGCCATTACTTCCGCCTGAAAGACGCTGCAATGGTCAGGGAGACGATAGGAGAGCTTGATGCCAAGTTTTCTGGAGAAGATGCCGCAACCGACCTTATTCTCCAGTTTGGAGCCATCCGTATATATGTCAATGGAACTGCCAGTGACCACTAAATTGTTGGACCATTCCTCTCTACTAGGAATGTAAGTGTCGAACCCGTGGTTTAGATTAGGTGTAGAGCACATATAGTCAACGTCCGTCTGTACGGGCCTGTCCTGCATCAGAATATTGGCGTGGCCCAGGTTCAGTCTAGTCCAGCGCGATATAGAATTGAGTCTGGTTGCCGAGCATTTTGCTTGTTGCCTAACCAGAAGCCTAGTGGGCAACCAATGTAGGAATGCAAATAGAGCTTTGCTAGAGGTGGTACGCAGAGCCCCTGTTATCATAACCGCTGCTGTTCTTCTAACCTTGTCAAGAGGTTTTAGGTTCGCCGCCTTGTCAGTTGCGGGCCACCAGAAGACAGCGCCGTAGAGAAAGTACGACTCAACCACCGCCGCATAGAGCCAGGACATGGTTCGAGGTTGGACGCCCCATGTTGTACCCAGGGTCCTCTTGCAGCAGTACAGAGCACACGTGGATTTCCGTACCCTCTCCGCCAAATTTGCTTTCCAATGGAGCTTAGGGTCCAGGATCAAACCTAGATACTTGACGCTATTGCTTAGGCTAAGCGTAATCCCATTAAGTTTGGGTAGGTCAAAACTTGGTATTTTGTGCTTCCTGTGACCTCAGTTTTGGAAGGGTTGACATCTAGGCCAACTTCATGACACCATTGGGACAGAATGCTAAGAGTGTAGCTTATTTTTTCTGATAGTGTTGACAGATATTTAGCGGAAACAGAGATAGCAATGTTGTCCGCATTAGCTATAGTGTTGCAGCCGGTCTGATCTAATCTCCTAAGTAGTGTGTTCACCGTCAAATTCCATATGAGGGGTGAGAGCACACCGGCTTGTGGAGTACCTCTCTTCACAGTCCTTTTAGCATGTACGTTTCCTATTGAGGAGCTAATGACGCGTGTTTTCAGTAGCTGTTCGATGTACCTAACCAAGCTGGGGTCCAGGTTCAGCTTTACTAAGGATTTCGTGCGGGCGGAGGGAAAAATATTGTTAAATGCCCCTTCTATATCGAGAAATACTGCAAGAGTATATTCCTTGTTGGCAAGAGATTTCTCTACTTGCTCAATGAGCACGTGAAGCGCTGTTTCCACAGACTTGCCTTTAGTATAGGCATGTTGTGATTTGGAAAGGCACGTGGAATTAATAGAGCTCCTGATTTGTATATCAAGGACTCTTTCCAGTGTTTTCAAAAGAAAGGAGGACAAGCTAATTGGCCTATAGTCCTTAGGCTTGGTGTGGGTCGACTTTCCCGCTTTAGGGATGAAAACTACTCGAGCTTCTCTCCAGCTTATGGGAATGTACGACCATCTTAGGCATGCATTATAAATATGCAGTAGCCAGGGCGCAACCGCACTTGCAGTGTGCTGAATGTCCGCGGGAATGATACCATCAGGCCCGGGAGATTTAAAAGGCTTAAAGCTGTTGATGGCCCACTGAATATGCGTGTTGGTCATTTGGAATTGGGTTGAGTGACTTAAAGAAAGGTTGGTGTTAAAAGACCTGCAATCCACAAAGATTTCATTCCCCGGGAAGTGTGTTTCTATTAGGGCGTCCAAAGTGTCGGTTTCAGAGTCGGTCCAGGTACCGTCCGATCTCTGAATACATTCCAGAGCCCAAGGGGTGGTATTGAGAATCCTCCGGAGTCTACTTGTCTCGGACGAGCCTTCTATGTTGCCACAGAAGTCTCGCCAAGACGCTCGTTTGGATCTCCTAACCATATACTTGAGTTCCCTTTGTTTGTCTTTGAAAGGGAGCCAGTCATTTGTAGCTTCGCCAGTCCTCCAGCATCCACTATCGCCTCGTCGATCCGGTCGTATATAATTCGCTCCAGGACCTTCCCTGCTGTGTCCAACATGCACAGGGGACGGTAGGCCGATGGGTCCACTGCTGGCTTATCGGCTTTAGGTATCAATACCAACCGCTGCCTTTTCCACCGTTTCGGGAAGACTCCAACCCTAAAACAGGCGTCGTAAAGTGACCTCAGTGTTTCTGGGTGTAGTGCAGCTGCGGTTTTCAGCACTCGGTTGGGAATTCCATCTGGGGCAGGTGCCTTCTAGTCCACAAATTTTCCAACCGCCCGCAACACCTCTTCTGTCATTAAACTGAGTACTTCTTCGCCCAGCTCGGTAGAGAGCTGATCAGGCACATAATTTTGCACTGGGAAGAGCTCTCTCACAATGCGTTTGAGCAAGTTTGGGCAGCTTGGGGCTGGCTGCCTGTAGCAGGGGAGCTTTTTCATCACGAGCCTATATGCCGTGCCCCACGGGTTGTCTTCAACCCGTGCACATAGCTCGGTGAAACTCCTGCGCTTGCTCGCCTTTATGGCCGTCTTCAGCCTTCTTTTGGCCTCTTTGTACAACTGGCGCAGTTGCAGGCAGTCTGGGTTGCCTATTACACGCTGGTGCCTTCGCCTTGCTGCTTGGCATTCCTTGCGTAGGCCGGCGATCTCGTCCGTCCACCAATAAACGGATTTATAGTTTCCACCATAGGCCCGCCTGGGCATCGCTGCATCGCAGGCGGTCTCTAGCTGGCTCGCTAGCTGGTTCGCCATTTCCGCCGCACTGCCTTGCAGCTCAAAGTCCTCCAACATGACTTCGAGTGCGCCGTCGTCGAGGGCGTCCGCTCTCCAGCCTTTCGGCCACGGGCCTGTCCTCCGCCGTTGTTTGTTCCTCTCCAAGTCAAAGCAAATGGCATTGTGTGTGTGTGTTTTTTTTTTTATCGAGGGGGAAGCTTTAAGCCAATTAGTCAGTATGGGACATCAACCCACTAAAACCTCCTCACTGTCGTGGCGGGCAACCCTCCCGGGACCGCATAATGTGATTACGTCGTGAGGCCGTCATGAGCATTATTGTTCAATCGTCTGTAATTGTCAGTCTAAAGCCAGTCCGCTGCTGGTTGTCGCTCCGTGGCGAAATTTCTGCTACATTTGCTACCTGCTGTTGACGCAGTAGCCGCTGTCGTTCCCGCTCCTCCTTTCGTAGCGCCACCATTACTTGCTCAGCGAAGGTCGATACCACGTTCCATTTAGCGGATGACTCCAGCATTGCAGCCACTATATTTGCTGTGTTCGGTGGTCTGCCCAAGGCAGATCCCCGCTCCTCTCTCCAGGTCCTGAAGCGTGAGCAATAAAGCATCACGTGCCTAGCGCTCTCGAATTCGCCCGTGCATTTTGGACAATAGGGGTCTTCTGTTATTTTGAAGCGGTAGAAATATGCATTGAAGCATCCATGACCGCTGAGTAACTGCGTCATGTAGTAGTTTAGACTACCATGCTTCCTGTTCACCCATTGGGACACCCTGGGAATGAGCTGGAATGTCCATCGTCCCTTCTCGGACTGCTCCCATCTTTCTTGCCACTCTTCGGTGCATCGCCGTCGCTCCTCTAGCCTTCGTTCGGCTGTAGGCCTTACGCCCTGTCGGTCGTACAGTCGCTGCAGCTGCAACGCTCGCAAGTCCAGTGGCATTTTTGCAGCAAGGACGGAAATTGCGTCGTAATCGTTGCGTTGCGCAAGCCTCTCTGAGATGCGTAATTTTTGCTCCTGCCCAAATGGGTGCATCGCCAGAAGTTGTCTTCTTCCCTCACGTGGGCCTCCAATGTTTGGCAGAATCCGCGCAAGGGCGCCTTGAATTTTAGAGCCTTTTTTGCTGACCGCTACCAGGTGCTCCTTAAATCACAGCCTTGCGTCAATGTTAACTCCAAGATATTTAATGCTTGGTTGCGACATAATACGGTGATTACCGATGTCCACCACCATCTCCTCTCGCTTTTGCCGCGTGCTTATCAGTACAATCTCAGTTTTTTGAGCAGCAAGTTCCAGGTGCGCTGATTGGAGCCACCTACGCACCCTTGCGATCGCATCATTACACACCACCTGCAAATGCTCAATATGTTTGGCCACCACTACCAATGCGATATCATCAGCATAACCAATAATATTATCGTTTTCCGGCATATTCAGCTCCAGGATGCCGTTGTACATAGCGTTCCACAGCATGGGCCCTAGTACCGATCCTTGAGGAACCCCGCCGGTTATTTGGTATGTTTTTACGCCCTCCTCTGTCTCGTACAGTAGCACCCTGTTGTCGAGGTAGCTACCTATTATGCGCCGCAAATATGTTGGTACTCCAAAAATCTCCAGAGCCTGCATATATGTCCCCAATTCGCAGAATTAAAGGCATTCTTGATATCTAGAGTGACCACCGCGCAGTACATTTTGGCGCCACCCTGCCATCTAGTGCCACTCGTCGCATCTCGAGCAATGTCTACTACCGCTCTGATCGCGTCGACTGCAGACCTCCCTTTCCAAAAGCCGAATTGTCGGTCGGAGAGCCCTCCTGGAGTCTCGAATGTCTCCTGCAGTCTTTCACAAACGATACACTCTAGGATCTTACCCACTGTATCCAGCATACAAACTGGACGATAGGAGGATGCCTCATCCGGTGGCTTTCCGCGTTTTAGCAACAGCACAAGCCTCTGCCGTTTCCACGCGTCTGGAAAAATGCCTTCGCCCAGACAGGCGTCATACAGCTTTGCGAACAGTTCTGGTCTCGCTCTTACCGCTGCCTTGAATGCCACATTTGGGACTCCATCCAAACCAGAAGACTTGTTGTGTGTTTTTTTTTTTTTTACGAGGAGTAAAAGCGTCTAAAGCCGGAGTCAGTGTGAGACTCTAACCCACTAAATATCTCCTCAAACGTACGGGTGGATCCTCCCGGAGCCCACCGTCAGGTATTCCGTCGGGAGGCCGTCAGAGCATAATTGCTCAACCGTCAGTCGTTGGTCTTAGTCAACCATCCGTCCTTGTTGCAGAGGATTCGCTACTGTTCACGATCGCATCGCGCAACCTTGCGCGGTCAGCGTTTCTCCCTCGCTCAATGCGGCGAAGCTCAATTATGATCTTCGCCGCTGCATCTTGAATGGCTCGCCATTTGGATGGTGTCTCACAAAATTGTGCTACAATGTTCTCCACGGTTGGAACCTCTCCAAAGGCTTCCGTCACCTCGGCTCGTACGTGGCAAAAACGGGGGCAGTGCATTAGGACATGCCGCTGTGTCTTCGATTTCGTGTGGACAATTGGGACAGAACGGGTCCTCCTCATACTTGAAGCGGTGGAGGTATTGCTTGAAGCAGCCGTGTCCGCCGAGCAACTGGGTGGTGTAAAAGTCCACCTCTCCATGTTTGCGACTTATCCAGGCGGTGATATTTGGGATCATGGCGAGTGTCCATCTTCCCTTATCGGCTCTCTCCCAGCGTCGCTGCCAAATCATGCTGCTCCGATGACGTGCATCTACCTTAGATGCATGTGCGCCTGCAGTAAACGTGCGTTGGCATTCAGAGGTCAGGATGTGGTGGCATAGCAGCAATCACTAAGATAGCATCATCCGAAACCGTGCGGAATGCACTAGCCCCTCTCAATGCACTGCAGCGATACGTTACCCGGATGCCAGCGAAATATGACGCCTTCTTCGTCGCGTCTACCCGTACTGGTGCAGCATACAGCAGCTAGAAGTTTCCTTCTGCTGTAGCGTGGTCCTCCGATGTTTGACATGATGCGTGAGAGCGCGCCGTTTACCTTAGCGGCCTTTTCACTGACCGCTAGCAGATGCTCCTTGAAAGACATCCGAGCATCAATAAGCACGCCCAGATACCGCAGATATGGCCGTGATACTATCTCGTGGTGACCAACCATGAACGAGAAAGCCTCCAGTTTTTTCCGTGTGGTCAGGAGGACCGTCTCCGTTTTTTGCGCTGCCAATTCAAGGTCTGCACACTCCACCCACCTCGTGACTTTTGACACCGCATCGCTACACCGCATCTCTAGTGTGGCAATATCCTTCGCCACTACCACCAGTGCGACGTCATCTGCATAGCCAATCATCGTCGTATCATTTGGGAGATCCATCGTCAGAATGCCATTGTACATCACATTCCACAATGTTGGTCCTAACACCGAGCCTTGTGGGACGCCACGGGAGACCTTGTGACGCTTCACACCGTCGTCAGTGTCGTAGAGTAGCACTCTGCCCTCGATGTAGTCCGAAATTCGCTGCAAGTAGCACGGTATATTGAAGTCACTCAGCGCCTGCAGTATTCGATACCAGCTCGCCGAATTGAACGCGTTTTTGACATCAAGTGTTACCACTGCGCAGTATTTTTTGTCGCCACCTTTCCACCTTTCTCCGCTCGTCGCATCACGTGCAATGTTCATTACCATCTGAATCGCATGGACAGTAGACTTGACTTGGCGGAATCCGAATGGCCGCGGGGATAGGCCCCTAGGTCCCTCGAGCGTTTCGTGCAGTAGCTGAACAATGATGCTCTCCAACACTTTACCCAGGGAGTCGAGCATACATAGTGGGCGATACGCGAATGGCTGGTCAGGCTGCTTTCCAGCTTTCAATAGCAGCACCAGTCTTTGCTGTTTCCAGAGCTCAGGAAATATTCCTTCATTGAGGCATGCGGTGTACATTCTCGCAAATGTGTCGGGATCCGCCCTTATGGCCGACTTCATCGCAATGTTGGGAATACCATCCAACCCAGGAGTCGTGCTATCGGACACTTTCCGAAGCGTCAACAGCACTTGTTGTATGTGTGTGTGTGTGTGTGTGTGTGTGTGTGTATTAGACACGTAATGAGCTGGGAACATATAAATTTTTAAATGAAATCGTCTGTTATTGTATTAAACTCAATCAGTCGTTTCTCTACTTTGTTAAGACACACACACACAAGAACTATCAAAAGCAATGACATTTTTGAATATGAATAAACATATTTTTGTAGTATTTTTAACAATCGACAATATTGGATTAATGAGTGGGAATCCAATTCCAATAAATTTGTCTGATTAAGGTGGAAATAAAGGAAATTTCAAGTTTTCTCTCAAACAAAGATACTCTAAAAATTGGTTTATCATTTCAATTGCTTACACTAAGTAATTCATTGAATAATATGAAGAACATTTAAATAATACAGTAATTACCACAACAACAACAACTACTACTACTACAGCAGCAGCAGCAGAACTGGAATATTTTACTGTGGCAGAGGCGATTGAAGCTTTGAGGCAAGATTTAATTAAAAAAGAGTTGGATATAGCCGGAATCATTGAAAGTGAAAACTTATTTTACAGACATTTTAAATTGGAATATGATGATCTAGAGTTAAGAATTCGATGTACATACAACATTAATTATGAAGAACGTTCTCTTAATATAAATTGTTTTGAGTATCGTGAGTATGAAAGCGAGAGAATATTAAGCAATGGTGAAATAGAAATTGTAAAAATGACGGATGCAAATGTACACTCAGACTGTTGTGCTCAGAATGAATAATTTATTTTTTAAGATTTTTAACATATATAACGTATTTTAAATATTAACTATTTGTTGCCGATCCGCACTTGCCGCAACTCCAGAACAGACTGAATACGGCGCAAAGAGAGCAGCTGCCGCTGCTTCGTAGCCCCGCGCCAAAATATACCAACAGTTAAAGATGGCTTCCGCACAAATACGATATGCACCTGCCTCGACTCTTCTCTCGCTCTCCACCGCACAACACGTGCTTTCGCACCGTACCGAACGATGGAACGCAGAGATAGGCCGACAACATGGCGCCCCAGGTACCAGGCGGAAGCCACCTGAACGTTAGGATTCGGAGTGAACGTGCCGCCCCCCTTGCATTATTGCAAGAGAAGAACATATCCACGCCGGATCCCGTTCATACCCTTCAGCAATGGAGGGTGGTTTGGTGCCCGAGGGCGCAGCTTCAAGAAGCATGCGCACCCCTCAATGCGGTGGCCCATCTGCTAACACATAGTGCAGATGATCTGCGGAGTAGGGCGTAGCTGCACCGGTCTCTTCGTAATACCCAGAAAGGGCGGAACAGCGCGGGATGGTTCCCGCCTGGTCTCCTCCTGACCTTGGTTTGGCGCTTTCGGAACCACGCAGCCAGGTGGCGCGCCGGTGACAGAGAGGTGAAGCTCGATGGGAAGTCGAATTTAGTTGACCTGGCCGGACGAGGTGCTGTTGGGTCCGGTGGCACCGCCATGGAGAGTGGGGGTGGTAGCACGGCCACACTCGAACAACTGGCAGACAAAAATCAGCACCCTTCAGAAATCGAGTAGCGGGTCTTGTGCACCGAGTGGGCCGAGATCTGAGAAAATATCAAAAATTTAATTAGTACAAGAAGGGAATAGATCTAAAAGAAAACATAAAAACTATAAATTAAAAAAGTACAAGGTACGTTATACCCCTCCGCTAGTAGGAGGCGGCTCTTCTCCCGGTAGGA